>CM030363.1:24535933-25135933 GCA_017893485.1 Hemerocallis citrina
AAAATCACAAAAGATTGTTTGCTTACCAGATAAGGTGCAAACGTTAGAAACTGTGCTCCATTGTTTTCCTTTTTAGTATATTGCCATACTTTATATTTATGTTCTAGATGCCTTAGTGTTAATGGATAGTAGACGGTTGTAACACATTATGTGTTCCTTGATAGACAAACGCTTATCTTCTCAATTGGATCAGGTTTCTATCTTGAGATTCCACATATATTCTTGGATATGGTTCTCGTATACAAGTATGTTGGCATTTGATTGTGACTTTTTGTATATTTATTGTCTCAGTAATTTTTTAATTGGTCACTTTGCAGTATGTGCAGTAAGCTTCTACGGAGACCTATAGAAGAAAATCCCCTCGCTACAAAAAGTTTTGTGGGGCTCTACGGTAAATATCAATATTGTTGTATTTTAAAAAAAAATTTCGTTGCGCATTGTCCTTGGAAATAATGGTTGAGTTATGGTTTATTACTATTTGCATGTGTAAAACAGATGATTCTGAGATTGATAAAAATATTTCTAGAAAGAGATGAGGATTATATAGGAAAACAGTTTCTCTCCATTGTACTTGATTTTGTCCTAACTAACTTTGTTGTAAATTACCTAAAGGAGTCGGAAGTTTTCGCATTGCTTGCTGTACTGATAGATAGGTACGTCTCTATGTTACGGTTAATTAGTCGATTACCGTTTTGTCAGTCTTTTATTACATTTTTCATATTGGTTTATTATTATTTTGTAAGTCTTTTATAAATTGTTTGTTCCATATAATTGTTTGAATGCTAATTTTTTTTAATTGTTAAGTTCATTCTATTTCACATATATGCAAAACTAGAGATAATAACGAGGGGGTGTTTAGGACTTTGCATGAACTCTTGTCCAGCCTTACAATCGTGTCTTTAGTTTCGAATTCCCTGAGTTTTATTTATGTAAACCCCTAATGCTCATTGTCAAAAGTCAGTGCCGACATTTAAAAAATAATAAATAAATAAAGTATTAAAATTAGATTATTGAATATGGTCACAATGACAAATGAGACAAATTCATGGAGATATTACTTATATAGAGAATATAGCAACATATATGGCAAACACAAAATGAAATACAATAGATGTATACAAGAAATGTTGATATGTCAAAATAAATCAACATAATACATGACATCATATAATTACAAAAAATGATTCAAATAAAATTCATCATTTATGTTTTGAGGTGCATGACGCTCTATTCTCTAGATTTTCATTTAAAGGAATCTCTTAGTGCCCAACTATTTGTTAAATCTGAATTTATTGCTTTTCTCGTTCAATTCTCTTCAACTTGAAGTAATTCTGTGATAATATTGTTTGCATCTTATTTAAATGTGTAATTGTAGGTACAAAGGTGAGATTGAGCCATTTCTAGATTGTATTCATGATATCGCTGTTCTCTTATTCCCTTATGAGGTATCATGCAATTCTATTTTATTTTTATTTGTTCAATGTAAATTATTTTTAAATCTGAAAGTATAACTGTAACTTAATTTTACATGTAATAACATTTGAAGATTCTAATAACCCATTACTCTGCAAGATTTTTTTGTAGACAGATTTTGAATGTCATATTTGTACGAATTATATATATATATATATATATGAAAATTTTCTTATATCTCATAAAAGTAGGATATGCAGGAAATTGAAAGTTGTGATTAGAGAAAATTAAAAGGGGGGTGAGATGAAAAAAAAAGTGTAGTTACATGGCAAACAAATATTTACATAGAGCTCGTGGGTTAATATGCATTTTGTTTGGAAGCATGATAAAATTTCACCTTTCCTTCTATTATACATATGAGAAAATGGTACTCAAGTAAATGGTACTGGTACCCCGTATCTAAACGAACTAATTAGAAGCTCAATCTTATCATGCTTGCAAACAAAATGCATATTAAGCCGCGAGATCTATGTAAATACTTGTTTGCCATATAACTACATTTTTTTCCATCTCACCCTTCACCACCCCTAACACCCTGTCTTTTAATTTTCTCTAATCACAACTTCCAATTTCCTGCATATTCTATTTTTACGAGATATAAGAAAAAATTTCATATATATACTTCGCTTAATCCAAATATGACATTTAAACTCGGTCAACAAGAAAATCTTGCAGGGAGTAATGGGTTATTAGAATCTTCAAATGTTGGATGTAAAAATAAGTAACAATTATACTTTCATATTCAAAATTAATTTTCTCATTGAACAAATAAAAATAAAAGAAGAATTGCATGATAGCTCATATGGGAATAAGAGAACAGCGACATCACGAATACAATCTAAAAATGGTTCTATCTCACCTTTGTACCTACAATTACACATTTAAATAAGATGCAAACAATATAATTACAGAATTATTTCAAGTTGAAAAGAATTGAATGAGAAAAACAATAAATTCAACTTTAACAAATAGTTGGCACTAGGAGATTTCTTTAGAACAAAAACTTAAGAGGGTAATGCATCTCAAAAACATCAATAATGATTTTTTTTTAATCCTTTTGTGTAACTGTGTGCTGTCCTGTACTATGTTGATTTATTTTAGCATATCAACATTTCTTGGATACTTTATTTTTGTCGTATTTCATTTTGTGTTTTCCATATATGTTATTATGTTCTATATATAAGTAATATCTATATGGGTTTGTCTTCTTTGTCATTGTGGCCATATTCAATTATCTAATTTTAATACATTATTTATTTTTTTATTTTTTTAAATGTCAGAACGGGCTTTGACAAGGAGAATCAGGATTTAGATAAATGAAATTCAAGGCATTCGAACTAAAGACACAATTGTAAGGTTGGATATGAGTTCATGCAATGCCCTATGCACCCCTCCCGTTATTATCTCTAGTTTCGCATATATATAAAACATTAGAATGGATTTAACAATTAAAAAAATTAGCATTATACAAACAATTATATGGAACAAGTAAATTATAAAAAACTTACAAAACAATAACAAACCAATGTGAAAATGTAATAAAAATGATAAAACAGTAATCAACATATTAACTGTAATATAAAGACATACATATCTATCAGTGCGGCAAGCAATGTGAAAACTTCTCACTCCTTTAGGTAATCTGCAACAAAGTTAGTCAGGAAAAGATCAAGTACAATGGAGGAAAACCGTTTTCCTATATTGTCCTCAGCTCTTTCTAGATATGTTTTTATCAATCTCAGAATCCCTGTTTTACACATTTGCAAATAGTAATAAACCATTAAACTCAACCATTATTTTCAAAGACAATGCACAGCCAAAAAAAACTTTAAAAAACAACAATATTAATATTTACTGCAGAGCCCCACAAAAAATTTTGCAGCAAGGGAATGATTTTTCTTTTATAGGTCTCTGTAGAAGATCGCTGCACAGACTGCAAAGTAACTTGTTAAAAAATTACGGAGACGATAAATATACAAAAAGTAATCATCAAATACCAACATACTTGTACACAAGAACTATATCCAAGAATACTGTGACATCTCAGGATAGAAACCTGGTCCAACTGAGCTAGCAAGATAAATGTTTGTCTGCCAAGGAACACATAATGCGATACAACCATCTAAAATCCATTAACACTAAGTCATCTAAAGCTTAAATACAAAGTATGACAACATACTAAAAATGAATACAATGAAGCACAGTTTCTAACGTTTGCACCTTATCTGGTAAGCAAACAATCTTCTATGATTTTTCAAAGACCGCCTATAATAGTATTTTAGAATAGTCTTATTAGTTAGCAATTTATGTTGAAACCAAAGAGAATGTGATGAATTAATATTGTATGGTGATGGAATGTTAGCTATCAATGACAATGCTAATGAAAACACGCCAAATGTTTTTATTATATCAATGCTAATAAATAGTCAATAATTACGATGATGGAATGTTCTTTGCTATGTTGCATAGATATGGACATGGGACATAGGACACGAATGACTCGACTTGGACATGGTGATAGAGTAATTCACAAAAATATAAGATCTATATACTATGCACACACACACATATGACGCACACGTCGCGTAAATTCTTTGACTCTTCTCTCACTAGGATCTAGATATATTCAAGCACATAAAAACTTAAACATATGCATGTAAAGTATTCCTTGATCACACTATAGCAAAGTGGAGTTCGCACGCTCTCAACTTTCACCTATATTGCATAAAGAATTTCACCAAAACTAGGAATATTAATGAAGCATAATGTTGTAAGATCTCAGTACTATATTAGATTATTTATGCAACTCAAACATCTTTTTCTTCAAAGGGAGCCAACACCAGTTGACTTGATTGTTGCTAACCTAGCTCTCATAATGTCATACTACGTTTAATTTAGGGGGAAGCCCAATCAATTTAACAAGGACCAAGATCCAGAACAGTGTCACCAAGTTCACGATACGTTTAGGTTCTTGGTACGACTACAGGATCACGGTTCATTACCTTGTGTAGTATGTGGTACAAAGGGGGGAGGATGAGTTGGAGCTCTCATTGAGTAGTATATAAACATATGTGTGCGCGAGAGAAAATTAATTTATTACAGTATTATTTATACAAGATAAATAATCTTATTAAACTGCAGAACTAATTCAGGATAATTTGAAAAGAAATACATGATTTATTGAATAAAGCGGTTCATTTTGAAGATATTGAGTAATCCATATGCGGGTCGCTAGTTTTAAAGATCCAAACAAAATTTTACCATAAATTGGATCGCAAGATCCGGTTCGTGGTTCGAAGAGGGTGGGAGAACTCGGTAATACTAATCCAGAATATTTTTCTTCTCTTACGAACTGTTGTACATAAGTTCATGGTTCTCTCAAAGTCTTATGTTATTCCCCTTTAGTTTTAATTTTCAAATCAGTAGTTTCTTTAAGCATGACTATTATTACTGTTACTGTATGTTAATTGTGACCATTGCAACTAAGTTATTTGGTAATTCCTAGAAACAAAGTCTAGATTTTGAGTAGCATGTGCTCGTCAGATTATTTGTTTTATGGAAATAGATAATGGGGGCTAAAGAGACAACCACTACAATGATTAATCAATGGTAACATATAACATAAATTGTGGAAATAGATACTGCCATGGTAACATATAACATAAATTGTTATTTTCTCAATGGTATGAATCGTATGATCCAAAAATATTTAGATGACTTTCACCTGATGGTGATGCCCCTGTAGTCCTAGGGCTATTGGTGTGCCGATCAGTTCCTCAATAATAAATATTACGAGTTAAGGGCTAGAAAATTTTGAATAAAAGGTAGGAAATTTTTAGCAACCTATGTTCTCATTTCATACCGAATCCCCAACACCACACCCCCTCCCCCTCTTGTGGCTCTTTCAGGGCCGACCCAACACTTATTGAGGCCTAAAGCGAACTCTGAAATGAGACCTTTTAAAAGCCTATAATTATATTTTGTTAAAATTAATATATATTTATTTAAATGTTTTCTTTCGGGCTTTTTGAGATGCAAAATTATTTATTATATTATTGTAATCAATTACATTTAAAATTTCTTTTTCAATTGATAATAAAGTTAATCCATTTAATCTTTGTTGAGACATTGTTGATCTTAGATAAGATTTTATTAATTTTAGTTTTGAAAAACTTGTTTCAGCCGAAGCAACAGTTACGGGAATCGTTAACATTATTCTATAAGCAATATATGCATTTGGAAAAGAATCAAGTCTAGGTGTATCATTTTCCACTTGTATAATTTGTATGTCAATTAACTAAAATATCCTCCAAAAACACAAACTTTTCCCAATCTCAAAAACTGAAATCCAAATGTCACCCCCAATCAACCACCAAATCAAAATTTTCTTAACCCTAGAAATCCAAATTCCCAATCAGAACAAACGATCAGCATCACAATCGAAAAGTAAAGCGAGAAAAGCACGCACCTTCGCTGGCCATGGGGGAAACCCCTTGATCTTAGCGACAACGAGATCGCCGATTTTCAACAGCTCCTTCGCCTTTCCTTTCGAGCCCTTCCTTCGACTCGGCGGCATGATTCCGAATCCGAAACCCTAATCCGAAGCATTCGATGAGAGAGAGAAAGGAATGGGGATTTGAGGAGAGAGAAAGAGAGTATAAAAGCGGAAGAGAGAGAAATAGAAAGGTCCAGATGAATTATAGAAAGAGGGGATTTAGGAATTAGGATTAAAGGTGAGTTTTTTTATCTTTTCCCTTCTATTTTTAATTTTTTTAGTACGGGAAAGTGGATTGGCGTTAGATTTGGGAGAATTGGTAGGCTAACCCGGGCCTTTCATTCTTTAGATATATTTTTTTTTTGTGTCTTCTTCCATTGCAAGCGGGTCTGTGTGTACAGATCCGTACGAACTTTAATCTTGACCGTTGGATCTTTGATCCAACGACCCAGATATTTTTTTATGATATTTTGCCTTAACCCATCATTTCCAACAACCGGTTAAGCCAAAATTTTATTTTAAAAAATAGCTTTAACCTGTCATTCCCAAGAACAGATTAAGGCGATCTAAATTCATTTAGATCTACATGTGCAGATAGTCTTCTTCGACGATTCTCTCTCTCGCTCTTTCTTCTTTCTTCGACGAACCCACAAAGAAAAAACCCTAATCCTTCATCTAAACCCAAATTAGCCCTCCTCTCTCTCCCAATATCTACTCCAAACTTTGAAACCCTACTCTCTGATCCACTCTTCGAAACCAAATCGAAACCCTAGTTCTCCCCCAAATTGAATCTTTGGCTTAATTCGGACTTATTTTGTAAGGTATTGATTATTTCTTAACCTAGTAGATATATTTGTGTTTATTAATCAATTTGTGTATACTAAATTATTTAGAAAGTGGGAAAAAATTTATTTGCCTTAGTAGATTGTAGATGTAGAATTGGGTTGACTTTTAGTATATTTAATTGCCGAAATTTATTGTTTGTGTTAGTAATTTGTAGAACTAGAATTGTATATACGAAATTACTTAGAAAATTTTCAGTGCGGTTATGGTTGAAAACCCTGTAAACGACCGTAAAAAAATACGAAACTTTGCGAGTAGGTTGGTCTCGCATAGTACAAGTCACCCCAAGTTGTAGAAGTCAGTTTGACTCACGGTTCGAGAGATACGGCCGCGTATCGCTTTCGGTTGAAAAAAACCAAGTAAAGCGGTACACGGCCGTATCTCGCAAACCGTGACTCAAAACTCGCTTCTACAAGTTCGAAAATATTGCGCTACGTGAATTCGACCAGGTCGGAAAGTTTTATAATTTTCGGATACCGTTTGTGTTGTTTTCTCACGTTTATCGCATTATAAGTTTGTGACTTAGAATTTTTTAAGTACGGTTAGATTAGAAAACCATTCAAACGATATCCAAAAAATTTGAAACTTTGCGAGTAGGATGATTTCATGTAGCACAAGCAATCCGAACTTGTATAAGTCAATTTCGACTCACGGTTAGAGAGACACGGCCGTGTATCGCTTTCGGTTAAAAAGAAGCCAAATAAAGTGATACACGGCCGTATCTCTGTAACCGTGAGTCGAAACTCACTTGTACAAGTTGGGGTAGCTTGCGCTACGTGAATTCAAGCAAGGTGCAAAGTCTTATTAATTTTGGGTGCCGTTTGTGCAGTTTTGTGACGTTCCTCGCATTAGAAGTTAGTGACTTAGAATTTTTTAAGTACGGTTAGATTAGAAAACCCTTCAAACGACCTCAAAAAAATACGAAACTTTGCGAGTAGGATGATCTCATGTAGCACAAGCAACCCGCACTTGTATAAGTCAATTTCGACTCACAGTTAGAGAGATACGGCCGTGTATCGTTTCAGGTTGAAAAAAACCCAAATAAAGTGATACACGGCCGTATCTCTCGAACCGTTAGTCGAAACTCACTTGTACAAGTTGTGGTGGCTTGCGCTACGTGAATTCAAGCAAGGTGCAAAGTTTTATTAATTTTGGATGCCGTTTGGGCGGTTTTATCACGTTCCTCACATTAGAAGTTGGTGACTTAGAATTTTTTTAAGTGCGGTTAGATTAGAAAACCCTTCAAACGACCTCCAAAAAATACGAAACCTTGTGAGTAGGATGATCTCATGTAGCACAAGCAACCCTAATTTATAGAAGTGAGTTTCGATTAAAGGTCCGAGAGATACAATCGTGTGTCGCTTTTGGTTATAAAAACACCAAATATAGTGGTTTAGTAGCCCTAACTGTTATCCTTTTCACGGTTTCTTAGGTATGGACAGTTTTGAAGGAAGTTCTGTTGCCGGAGAGAAATTTGTTCGTGCACAACAAATTGGCGAGTTTCTTCCTCATGTTGACGAGCACCTAAAACCGAAGATTGGTATGATATTTCCCACTCTAGAGGAAGCGGAAAACTTTTATTCATCATATTGCAAATGTGCAGGATTCTCTATGCGTAAGGGTGGAAATAAATACAAGGAAAACGATGTAGTGGATAAATCATATGTTTATAATAAAGCCGGGGAGTCACCGAATAATCAGAATGAAGCTAGACGAGGAACAACTTGTAGAACGGGTTGCAAAGCTTTCGTTCGTGTCAAACTAAACCCACAAAGTAATTCACAAAGTAATTCGCGGATTCTTTATTTATTTAATGAAGCACACAATCACGAATTTACTTCACCCGGTAGACGTCACTTGCTAATGTCCCTGTATGCAAAAAAATGCTATTCTTTGAAGGTGCAAGTGGAGGTAATGAGAAAATTGGTTTCACTGAAACCGATGTCAGAAATCTCAGAAGAGACGAGATGGAAGGTTTAAAAGGACACGACGGGCAAATGCTACTTGAGTTCTTTAAATCCAAAAAGGAAACCGATCCCTTATTCTATTTTGATTACCAATGTGATCCCGAAGGGCGTTTGTCACATCGTGTCTAGGTAGATGGTATCGCTAGAAAGAATTATGAAGTATTTGGGGATGTTCTCTGCTTTGACGCTACCTACAATACAAACCGATACAGGATGTTGTTCGTACCATTTGTTGGATTCAACCATCATTGGCAATCAATATTCCTAGGTTGTGGGTTCATCCCAAATGAGAAGGCATCCTCATTTGAGTGGTTCTTTGAAAAGTGGCGAGGAGCAATGACTCACGATCCGATGAACATTGTGACAGATGAGGACCGTGGAATAACTTCTGTAGTTTCTAAAGTTTTCCCAACCACGTCACATAGATATTGCATTTGGCATATTTTGGATAAGTTATCGCATGAAGTGCGTATGGCGAATAACATTGACGAATTCATGGATGCTTTGAAGACTATCATTTATACGGCGGAATTTAAAACAGAATTTGAACAGAAGTGAAAAAATTTGATTTCCCAGTACAAACTTGAGAATAATAAATGGTTGAAGGAAAAATTTGAGATCCGCGAGAAATGGGCTCCCATGTACGCAAGAGACTCATTTTGGGAGGGCATGTTGAGTACCCAACGTAGCGAATCGCTACATTCATCCTTGAAGAACCATACTCATAAGAAGTACTCATTACATGAATTTGCCGTTATCTTTGACTGAGTCTTAGTAAAACAAAGACACGATGAACTTAAAGAAACACATCGTAATCGCGAGGAGGGGCCAAAATTGAAGACCGAATGGGCGTTGGAGTCACAAATGGCGGGAACATACACAATGAAGATTTTCTACAAATTCCAACAAGAAATTGTAAAAAGCTTATTACTTAATGTGAGTTTAATTACGAGTATGGATACACCGGATAATGCAGCTTATTCTGTAACCGTTTGTGAAAATTCAGAACCGGGGAGGGCGATTTCTTATTGTAAATTCAGTCAAATTGCTAAATGCCCTTGTGCTATGTATGACTTCGTAGGCATTCCCTGCAAATATCTATTGGCAGTTATTCGGTTCACAGATCACACCGCACTACCCGAGCAATATATTTGTAGGCGACGGATCAGGGATCAACTGAGAAGAAGTAGTATACCGGTTCACAATAGTATGGGCGACAATTTTGCCTCTCGTTATTGTGAACTGACTATGCACTCAAGACATTTGGTCAATCTTAGTTGTTCTTCAGAGCGAGGGTACAAGTACATGCTCGACCACATTCTCAAGGGAATTGAAGGCTTTGCTCACATTGAATCAGGAAATAGCACACCACACGAAGGTAGCGCACAACCTGAGAGTGGTGGACATGCACATACACATGCACATGTAGGTGACCCCGTGCAGTGCACCACAAAGGGGAGGCCTAAAGGAAAAAGGTTGAAGTCTATCAGAGAAGGCCAAAAAACGAAGAGGTCAAGACTTTGCAAGACATGCCTTCATGTCGTATGTCACGATTCACGAAACTGCCCAAAAAATATAGCAAGGTAATATATCAGAGACTAAGTATTTATTAATTGGACTCAATGAATCTAAACTTGTTGTAGTCGATACTAACCCATACTTCTCCCTTATTTAGTGGATCGGTAGGGTATGAAGAAGCTCCAAACGCTGGAGAGAGTGATGATGATGAAGGTAAAGGTTCGTGCTAAGGGGTTTTCCGTGGTATGCATGTCATATCAAACTTTGAAGATAAACACCGAATAATTCCTTACTTTTTTATTTTGTTGTGAAGATAATTATTAATTTCGACTCAATTATTAACTCTTTTTTTTTAATGTAGGTCCAGATTGAAACAAAATCGTGCCCAAGGAAAGAATCAATGCATTGAAAAATTCCTTACTTTTGATTGTATATATGTGGTTAATTGAACGTATCTATATAGTGTAATTAAATTACTGGTGTATTTAATCAGAGTGTATTCTTTGTATGTGTGCATTTTGTGTATTTGTGAACTACATATGTTGATGTAGGTTTTGATGTTGTAATTGGGTAGCGAATGTTTATTGGTTGAAATTTGTGAATTTTGAAGATGTGTGCAATTTGGGCAACCCGAACTATTTGTGAATTTTTTGGTAATCGAATTTTTTTGGATGCCGATGTGTACAGATTTATTATTTGTGTTGCAGATTGTGTATTTGTGGATGATATATCTATGTTGTGGAAAATTGTGAAAATTTATGCAAACTTACATTTTGAAGAATAATTACTGCAAAAATCAACTAAACCTAGGGCGTTATTGGGGATAACGGGTTACAATAACTTAACCCGTTATTGAGGAGAACGGGTTAAGTAGATTGATATTGATAGGACTTCATAACCTACAGACCAAGTATTGATTAAGTACTGCCAATTTCTCTCTACTAAACCCGTTATTGGGGATAACGGGTTAAGATAACTTCACCCGTTATCGTGAATAACGGGTTAAGTGGAGAGATATTGGCAGTACTTAATCAATACTTGGTCTGTAGGGGATGAAGTCCTGCCAATATCTCTCCACTTAACCCGTTATTGGCGATGACGGGTTAAGATCACCTAACCCGTCATCGTTAATAACGGGTTAAGTAGAGAATTTTTTACAGAACTTTCGTCTGTGTAGGCTATATGTGCTTTTGTTGATACATATACAAATTTGTTCATTCACAACAAGCCGTACAGATGATAATTTGTTCACTTAGCAATTCACATCAATCTAGAGATACTTATAGTTTTGCAGTGTCTTCGCCTTTGTAGTACAACTCTTCAAATTTCGAAGATAAATTTCGGAGAATATAGGGATATGAGTTATATCTTATAACAGTTTTGTACATCAAACATTACAAACTGGCAAAAACATGTTATTTGAAGATACATAGAATGCATACATAACTCAAGCGAATTGATATTACAAAGTCATTCTTCGACACTTTCATCCAAAATTGAAATTAATTTAGTATACAAGTACATGCTGGGTTTCTTCTCAAAGAGATAGGAAGGACTGCCGACTCTGCCTTTTTTTGAATGCATAAGTAGCAGTTATCCCCCCTGCATACAATTTAGTTCACTACAATTGCACAGATGCAACAATTCTCCGGTTCGTGGGATAGAGTAGTAGTGGGTGTAACCGTATATTCAAAGTACTTGACAACTTCTTGACACGCACTCCTCATATTCGTACTATTTGTTGCACGATTGTGAGGTGTGCATGCCAAGAAGTTGAAAAGTACCATGAATACATTGTGACACCCACCACTACTCCGTCCTACGAAACCAGAGAATTGTTGCAATCTGTGTAACAATAGGGAACAAATTTGTATGAAAGGAGGAGAATTGGTACTTATGCATACACTCAAAAAGCCCCCCCAAAAAAAGAAGACTAAGGGGAATGAAGAAAAAAAATGGCATAGTTGGGAGTTCTTCCTATCCCTTGAGAGAAACCCAGCATGCACTTGTACACTAAATCAGGCATGCACATGTCTCTCTATTCCTGCATCTTCAGCTTCTTTTTGAAACAATGTATTGAAGAACAGCAATTGAAGGAGACTCTCTTTGACCTCATTTTTTTTATAACTCCAACTTCTTCCCCCTTCGAGAAGAAAAGATTATAATGAAGAGAAGAAGAAAAAATCGGTTCCTCCTACATTTTATTAACAATGTTATTTGAAGTGTCTCCTCCCTCTTTTTTTCCCTTTCTTCTCTACATTGAACTCAAGAGGCATGAACTCAATAGGCTTAGTTATAGGGAAATGAAGAAGGAGGGGGTGCAGGACAGCAAGCATGCATCAAAATACACAGTAAACAAGAAGGCAAGAAAACAAGAAGAAGATGAATACAAGAAGTAAATGGTCTTCCCCCTTCTTAATACATTGATACACTTCTCAAAACTGTGATACACTTCTCAAAATGCAGCAACAAGGACAGCAAGCATGAACAGCAATTTGATACACATCTCAAAATGTACAGACCAAGTATTGGCATAAAGGACTGCATATATTTGTCCACTTAACCCGTTGTTGGTGACGACGGGTTAAGTGTACTTAACCCGTCGTCACCAACAACGGGTTAAGTGGACAAATATATGCAGTCCTTTATGCCAATACTTGGTCTGTACATGATGAAGCACTGCCAATATTTGTCAACTTAACTCGTTATTATGGATAACGGGTTAAGTTTAGGGAACCCGTCATCACCAAAAACGAGTTAAGCACACTTATATTGGCAGAAGTTTATGAATACTTGGTTTGTAGATGGTCAAGTTCTGCCAATATATGTTAACTTAACCCGTTATTGAGGATAACGGGTTAAGTATCCTAAATAACGTGTTAAATTAACATATATTGGTAGTACTACTAATTTTTACATTGCTTGAAAAAAAATTATAAACAGGTTCGTAAATATAACATATAATGTAGTTCAATAATTGAAAACAATTTATTATAAATTATTCAAATACTACTTTAACCCTACTAAAACCCGCTACAAAAAATCTGTTCATAAAATTTTATATAATCACCTATCCAGAGATGTTCGTTAACGATTTCAACTTTTACGGTAAACAAATAAATTTTTAAAACATTTACGTTCATTCAATGAATCCGGTTTAAACATTTATGTTAGATATAAGGTTAGATTAGGTTAGAGTAGTTTGTAGGGTTAGAGTAGGGTTACAGTAGGTTTGTTTAGTTAAAGTAGGGTTACGGTAGGGTTAGAATAATTTTAAATATTACGAAATTAAATAATATAGTTGAAATATGAAAAATTTTATGAAAAATTGTAAATAACCCCACGAACTCTCTAACCCTAATGAAAAATTGTAAACAACCCTACGAACTTGTAGGGTTACAACTAGGGTTACAGGGTTATTGTAGGGTTACGGTAGGGTTTGAGTAGTTCTTACGGTAAAAAAAGGGTTACAGGTTATGTAAAACCCAACTTCTTAACACTTTGGGTATTGAAAATGATGAAATATAAAAAAAATTACTCAAATTAGAGGAACTTGGTTCACAACAAATAACCCTACACTAACCCTAGCTTACCCTAACCCTAACCCTAGGTTAGTTATCAAATTTTATTTTTTGAACTTTTACACCACCTATATTGTTAACGAATTTATAGTGGTTAGTTATGTGGCAATAAATGAAAATTAATAAAAAATATAAACAATTATAGGCATATTAATGTCACTTTGCAGAGTTCAGGAGACAATGTTCGCAAAGAGTGAAGAGAAATTTCTAGAAAGCATAAAATTTTCTTTTTACATAACCCGTTCTTGTCAAGATTAAAGTAGTTCTTAGGGTAAAATTAGTGTTACTGGTTAAGTAAAATCCAACTTCTTTAATAAGAAATATTAAATAAAAAATTGGAAATAACCCTACAAACAAAAAAATTGGAAACACTTCACTTGCCAAAACATTGAAGGAAGATGCTATCCAGCTTAACCCAAAATACATATGCAGAAGCTGGTAAATGTCATACATACATGGACATATTCAACAATCTAAGTTAGCTTGAATCATCTGGTTCTTCTTTTATATCCTCGATCCTTGTGCTTTTTCTTTTCAAATCGGGCACCACATGTAGTAGAACAAGTTCAATATGGGAAAAACCTAAAATACATAACCATATGTAGATCCCCACATGTAGCCTATATATAGGGAAAACCATATGTAACAATCAATAAAATATGATATGTAGGATTAGGGTTACTGTGGTCTCCCCACATGTCGCTCTTTTTCTCTTTACTGTGGTCTCCCCACAGTAAAGGAATGGAGGTTCCACATGTTGTACAGTGAAATCTAATAATAGGCCCATTATGGACTTGTTCTACATGTGGAGATCTACATGTGGCGCCCACTAAATGAACACTCCATTGCTCGCCATAGACTTACCAAAATCTTTCTGAGTAAAGGGAAAACTATGGAGAGAAAAAGAGCAAGGACCGAGCAAGAAAAAGTACGATTCCACTATTACATTTTACTCTACAAAGTGGGCACCATATGTACAATGCCACAATATAGAACCCAATAATATAGCGATAGCTGAACCAAATTTGTTCGCATATCACATCAAATTATACTCCCCATATGTGGAACACCACATGTACAACCCCACATGCAGAACCCAATAATGGAATAAATTCAGTACGTTTTAGATCGGAGAACTATAAATATTAACCTAATTAAATAAAACAAAAAAACAACCACTTACGGCTAATATTAAGCCTTACACTAAGTGTAACACATAACCCTACACTAACCCTTAACCCTAGCTTACCCTACCCCTACCCCTACCCTGGTTACAATTTTTTTTTTTTTTGACTACTTTTAATGTTCATGATTTTATATTGGTTAGTTACGTGGCAATAAATGGAAATTATTAAAAATATAAACAATTTACAAGCATATGAATGTCACTTTGCAGAGTTCAGGAGACAATGTTTGCAAAGAGTGAAGAGAAAGTTGTAGAAAGCATAAAAATACCTTTCTACTTAACCCCTTATTGTGAATAACGGGTTAAGAACACTTAACCCGTTATTCACAGTAACGGGTTAATTAGAGATATTTTGGCAGAACTTCATCATCTACAGACTTGAGATTAAAAATCTTCTGCCAATATATGTCTACTTAACCCGTTATTGAGAATAACGGGTTAAGTGATCTGAACCCGTTATTCTCAATAACGGGTTAAGTAGGGATATTTTGGCAGAACTTTATCATCTACAGACCTGAGATTTAAAATCTTCTGCCAATATATGTCTACTTAACCCGTTATTGTGAATAACGGGTTAAGTGATAAGATCACTTAACCCGTTATTCACAATAACAGGTTCAGTAGGGATATTTTGGCAGAATTTTATCATCTACAGACCTGGGATTAAAAATCTTCTGCCAATATACGTCTACTTAACCTGTTATTGAGAATAACGGGTTAAGATCACTTAACCCGTTATTCACAATAACGGGTTAAGTAGGGATATTTTGGCTGAACTTTATCATCTACAGACCTGAGATTAAAAATCTTCTGCCAATATATGTCTACTTAACCCGTTATTGAGAATAACAGGTTAAGATCACTTAACCCGTTATTCATAATAACGGGTTAAGTAGGGATATTTTGGCAGAACTTTATCATTTACAGACCTGAGATTAAAAATCTTCGGCCAATATATGTCTACTTAACCTGTTATTTTCGATGACGGGTTAGGTGTGGGTAACCCGTCATCACCAATGACGGGTTAAGTAGACATATTTTGGTAGAATATCAGTACAGGTGTCTGGGTGAAAATACAACCTTACAACAACAAATCATAGCACAAGAATTGAGAAACTCAGTTCACAATAATACAACAACATATATATATCACAACAACTCAGAAATCCATGTTCGCAACAATATATATGATAAGACAAAAAATATGACATTCATTAGCAAATACTAATCTCAACAATTCGTTCAACTTCATTTCTGTAATTTTTTCAACTACCTATTACAAGACATTCAGTACAAAAAATTCATCTCAACAATGAAGTCCTGTACATGGATCGATTCAGCTATATTCATGGTTGACTTCCGTAGATGCCCGGTATTTATCTACAACATTTTCAAACATAGAAACAAACAGTAGTTCTTAGTTATTTGAACGGAATAAAATCAAAAACCAAACAATAAAATACCACTAACCAACCTATTATTAGATACTACCTTTTACGACCACGCGGTTTACGACCACATGGTGTAAATTGATTGGGTGGGTTCCTCTTTCGTTGAGGATTCCGTCATCTACCTTCGGTTTCGGGAGATTGAGGGTCATCTTCCCATTGCTCCTCATCTTCTTCAGGTGGTTGTTGTTGTTGAACCTGTTGCGGCTCGGTGATGCGAATTCCCGGCCTAGTCGTAGTTTTTTTTTCGCCGAGGAAGTGCCACGTTGGATTTTAAATATGCATCAAGTTGTGGACCTTCACCAACCTCTTCGAGACTACGACGACATGGCTTTAGAATCTCCCGCATGATTTCCTTAACGTTCTCGGGTACCTTACTCTTCAAGACATGAGTAGCTACCCGAACGGTCTCCCATGTGTTTTCAATCTACATAAGGTTGAAAATTTCAATTTAAACAACATGTACAATAATTTATCATTCTATCCTTATATCTTAACAATACATGCATACTAAATGTATGAGATTGCGTAAAGAATTACTAACCAAGTTCCGACACGTCGACGCCTTTGGTTGATACATCGGCTAGGAAGAGGAATATGCGGGGGCTAGTTCTTCCTCGGTAGGGGGAATCGAAATTTGCACACCGGCTGGTACAACGGCTTGTGGAGAAACATACAACCGTGTAATGCTCCTGTACCACGTTATGTATATATGCTGGAACGAGCCATCGAACGGTATAGTGAAGTACATCATATTCGTTGTCATCTGATACCGCATGGTGTTCCATTTTGCCACATGGACACGGTGAAAATCAGCCCAATCAAAGTTGGGCACTCGACCGGTTCCTCTCACCTCGTGCAATTTTTTATCGTAAGATCGGACTTTGGAAATCTTCTGCTGATATCCAAATTGCTGCATCACTCTATCCGGGTACTGGAACTCAACAACAGAAAAATTGACAAGTGGTGCAGCCATCAACCAAAGGGCACCGGCCAAACAAACCGGTGGAACCCGTTCCAACCTTGCGGGTGAGTATGGTTCCCAATTGACGAACTCATCCCGCAAATTATCTAACTCATCTCTATAATAGATCAGTGATTGTCATGGGTTATCGACCCACGTGCACCGCCCCGCCCAATATACCCCTAAAGGGGGTAACAACTCTACAGCTGGTGGGTCGGCCAACCAATCCGACGTTGGTTCAATTATACTGGGACATCCGATATGGATGCATTCCCAACTCCAGATCTGCAAAAGAACCATCGGGCCACCTATTTGTACGGCACCTAATGCACATGAGCACATATTCCCATATAGAGATGCCAATGCGGCACTGCCCCAACTGAAATGGCCGACGAAAGCAAAATTTTTCAACAAGCGTAAATACATCAGTGGCACGCTCGCACCAGATGAGTTAGGAAAGATCACTCCCTCGATCATGCTGAAAATATACGCACGGGCATAGTAACGTATGGATTCATCATCCGAATTCTCCGTCAAAAATTCGTCGAATTGATATTTCAACCAACTAAGTAGAAGTGATTTCCTATCAAAGATTTCGGTCCAGAATTCAACTTCTGCCTTATCTTTCTCATTGTCTAAGGCTTGATCTAATAGATCGGCATCAAAATCAGCAGGAGTATCTCTGATGATTTCTCTTTCAACGTCCTCTTTTTTTTGGATCAATGACTCCTCAACATCGATACCGAGTAGATCACGAACAACTTCTACTCGGTCAAAATCCATGTTTCCCGTCACGGCGACCCCATCTATTGGTAACCCAGTAATGATCGCTACATCTTGGAGAGTGACGGTCATCTCACCCACCGGTAGGTGGAAAGTGTAGGTCTCCGACCTCCATCGTTCGACCAGAGCTATAAGTAGAGGTCGATCAAGCTTCACATCCCCCATAAAGCGAGCTTTGTAGAAACCGGCTTCAACTAAGAATGGAGTGATACGGGGGTCGAATGGAAGAAGTTCGTGCTTCCAAAAGTTGCACTTCTTTGTGGACTCAGTCCACACAGATTCCGATCGGTGTCTGGATTGCAATGAAAGTAAGCTGGAGTCCATTGGTCCAGGAGGAGCAACGGATACCGAAGACGAGGGACCGGCCTCGGCAGGTGTAGACCCACCAACCTACACGAACAAAGAGAAATATTGTTATTAATGAGACAATAAAACTCATATTCGCATTTAAAACCGATAATAATAATCAATCTTACCTCTATCATTGGTGCGCCACTAGCGCTACCAGAAGGGCTTCTAGGTCGCCTTGTTCTAGCCATTTATCTGTGAATGAAAAATTTAAGATTAGTTGATACGGGTTACATCCATTTATCTATCAGCAATAAACAAAACGAAAATGTGGCAAAAATGCACAAAACACAACAAAAAATAGCAACAGTATGCAACTTGGTCGAATTAAAGTAACACAAGCCACCCGAACTTGTAAAAGCGAATTTCGAGTCACGGTTTGCGAGATACGGCCGTATACCGCTTTATCCGTTTTTTTCAAACAAAAGCGATACGCAGCCGTACCTCTCGAACTGTGAGTCCAAACTCACTTCTGCAAGTTGGGTTGGCTTCTCATAGGGGACACCAACCAACTCGCAAAGTTTTGAATTTTTTGAAAGTGGTTTGAAGGGTAATCTAATAGTCTAACCGCAATGAAAAAGTTCTAACTCATTTACTTATAAAAAGATAAACTTGAGAAAACCGCACAAACGGCATCCAAAATTTATAAAACCAAGCAACTTGGTCGAATTCACGTAGGGCAAGCCACCCGAACTTGTAGAAGGGAGTTTCGAGTCACGGTTTGCGAGATACGGCCGTGTACCGCTTTATTGGTTCTTTTTCAACCAAAAGTGATACGCGGCTATATCTCTCGAACCGTGAGTCCAAACTCACTTCTGCAAGTTGAGTTGGCTTCTCATAGGGGACACCAACCAACTCGCAAAGTTTCGAATTTTTTGGAGGTGGTTTGAAGGGTAATCTAGTCTAACCACAATGAAAAAGTTCTAACTCATTTACTTATAAAAAGATAAACTTGAGAAAATCGCACAAACGACATCCAAAAATTATAAAACTTTCCGACTTGGTCGAATTCACGTAAGGCAAGCCACTCGAACTTGTAGAAGCGAGTTTCGAGTCACGGTTTGCGAGATACGGCCGTGTACCGCTTTACATGGTTTTTTTCAACCGAAAGCGATACGCGGCCGTATCTCTCGAACCGTGAGTCGAAACTCACTTCTACAAGTTGGGTTGGCTTCTTATAGGGGACACCAACCAACTCACAAAGTTTCGAATTTTTTGGAGGTGGTTTGAAGGGTAATCTAGTCTAACCGCACTTAAAAAATTCTAAGTCAAAAACTTCTAATGCGAGGAACTTGAGAAAACCACACAAACGACATCCGAAAATTATAAAACTTTCCGACTTGGTTGAATTCACGTAGCGCAAGCCACCCGAACTTGTAGAAGCGAATTTCGAGTCACGGTTTGAGAGATACGGCCGTGTACCGCTTTACTTGGTTTTTTTCAACCGAAAGCGATACGCGGCCGTATCTCTCGAACCGTGAGTCGAAACTCACTTCTACAACTTGGGGTGGCTTGTACTATGTGAGACCAACCTATTCGCAAAGTTTCATATTTTTTTACGGTCGTTTGCAGGGTTTTCAACCATAACCGCACTGAAAAATTTTCTAACTAATTTCGTATATATAATTCTAGTTCTACAAATTACTAACGCAAATAATAAATTTCGGCAATTGAATATACTAAAAGTCAACCCAATTCTACATCTACAATCTACTAAGGCAAATAAATTTTTTCCCACTTTCTAAATAATTTAGTATACACAAATTGGAAAATAAACACAAATATATCTACTAGGTTAAGAAATAATCAATACCTTACAAAATAAGTCCGAATTAAGCCAAAGATTCAATTTGGGGGAGAACTAGGGTTTCGATTTGGTTTCGAAGAGGGGATGAGAGAGTAGGGTTTCAAAGTTTGAAGTAGATATTGGGAGAGAGGAGGGGGAGCGGACGGAGGAGGGCTGATTTGGGTTTAGATAAAGGATTAGGGTTTTTTCTTTGTGGGTTCGTCGAAGAAAGAGGAAAGAGCAAGAGAGAGAATCGTCGAAGTAGACGATCTGTATGCAGATCTAAATGAATTTAGATTGCCTTAACCCGTTCTTGAGAATGACAAGACAAAATATCATAAAAAAATATCTGGGCTGTTGGATCAAAAATCCAACGGTCCAGAATAAAGTTCGCACGGGTCTGTGCACACAGACCCGTTTGCAACGGAAGAAGACTCTTTTTTTTAGGCCTAAAGCCCTAGTTTTGGTAGCTTTGGGCTTGGGCCAGCACTGGAACACTTTTTTGTAAGCTAGTAGAACTAGGGGTGGACAACTATTATCCGAACCAACCAATTCGAACCAATCCATCCCGAACTGACCGGTTTTTAACCGAACCAATTGGTGGTTTGGGTTGGTTCGGTTTTTTATCTTCAATAACCAACTGGACCAGATCGGTTGTTAGATGGAGCTTTCAAATAACCGATGAAACCGAACCGACCGTACCTCTATGCATTAGTCCATAAAAAATCTAGTTCTCCTTTAATTTCTTGAATATACAAACAACCATTTCTCATTTTCTTGGAGATTCAAATGTCTCATTTAATTTCTTTAATACAAACCGAGCAGTTGTTATACCTATATTTTGATTCTCTATAATCATGTGTGTTATGTTATTGAGAAATGCTTGATTTACAGTGTGTCTCAGCTTAATAGAATAATGAAGTTGATGTAACATTTAGTAGTTACTTTAATCAAGCCAAACATAAATTATTTTCTAAATCTTTTTTATTGTACCTGAATTTCAATTAGCTATGGTTATTGATGTTTCTTTTCTGAGAATAAGCTAAGATTACAGAAGTATGTAGGTGAAAAAACAAGTTATCTCACCCATTTAAAGCGTCATCATCTTAAATAATTAGTGTAAAATTCATTAGTAACTTGTGGTTTTATGAATCTTCATTTTAAATTCGTTTATAAACAACAAATAACAGGTTTTTTCTTAAGTTTGATTGAAGTTGATCTTTTAAATTTCAACAAAATTATAAATGATGTTGGAGGTGAAAAGTAGCACACCAAACCGACCATCCAATTTAATTCAAACCGTGCTTAATCGGCTGATGGAAACCGATCCAATTAAGGTTTGGATTGGTTGCGGATGAGAAAACTAAAAAACAGATCTTCTTTGGATCGGTGGTGGATGGTCCATATTAGGTCGGATACCGACCGATGCCCACCCCTAAATAGAACTAATATTAACAAAATTAAAATCGATAAATTAACTCAATCACATTATTCCATATACTTAACATTAAAATGATGGTAAGGAAGAATCAAAAGAAATCCCTTCTCATCAATTAAAAGATATCCAATAATCAAATCCTCTATTTTTTCTCCACAAAGAAAAATGGATATCCATTAATGAAACACTCAATATTTTTCTCTAGATAACAAGAAAAATCTCAAATTCTCTACAAAATCAGTAGCCTCACATTTATGATCCACTCAATGCTTCACACAAATCCAACTAAAATTTCACGCTACATAGGTTAAAGAAGAAGAAGAAAATGTGGTGTACAAGATCTTGCTCATTGAATCTTCCTAATATATAGATCAAATTGGATAGAGGATAGGGGACATAGAGAACAGTTGGGTTTGGGTTACTGAAATCAGTTTTCGGTTAATGGGTAGGTTGGTGAGGATAAGCCTCGGCCTCCTAGACCCTTACTGAGCTTTGTCGTAGGACAAAGTAACATAGAGGCTGGATTAAAATTACTGGTTGAAAACCACCAGGATCAAGATCCTGACATATAGTCAAATGTGATGATCCATAAAATGAGGAGAGGATTTGCTCTCACAACCCAACTACTAATAGATCAATGTCAAAATGTTGATTCCACTTACTATAATGTTGGTTATTGGCTTTATAATACAACACCCTTCCCGTATCTTGGAACGGTTGCTCAGAGACAGAGGGGGCCTACGCGATCCTTCAAAGGTGTATCGTCAAAAATTTTTGAAGAAAATTTGTGACAACCATGGAGCATTTGCATATTTCACAATTTTCGATGACTTTCTAGTGGGAAAAGTTTGCATGCTTGCTCAAAGACACTTTCTTAGAGTGAAATTTTATACTTTATAACTACTTGTTACTATGTGATTGTTTTTGTCAATTCCTGTAGTATATGCTTTTAGTGGAAATCGTTAACACTAATATCAAATCATGATACTGAGCAAGCAAGTGCTACTGCATTTTCCTTTTCAAATTTTTTTAATGATTTTTGGTTCCTACAGTTTTTCCTCAAAAAGTTGTGGGTAAGATAAGTGCAAGGAGACTAGCAATCTTGGAAGGGAACAACTTTGTCACATTAATTTCAGGTGTAAGTACTAGTGAACTGCAATTATTTGTATCAAATTAACATCCTATGTCGTACACGGCTAATACTTCACTTTATCAAATTTCGTAAGGAAATAAACGACCATTGAAAACCTGACCCTGTCCTAAAAAGCCTTACCCCGACCCTCTTGTAAAAGGATAAGGCTAGGGACATAAATCTAGGCCCTCCTAAAGATGGGGGCGTGGCGCGTGTTTAACCTAGGCCCTACCCCGGACCGACCCTGACTGTAACGCCCCAAATCCCAAATCATTGAATTCGAGATGTTCTACAGGATCTTTTCACTTTCTTTGAGTACAATTTTACAAGGAAATTCAAACTTTTTCTTTTTACATCAGAGTTTACATCATAATACATTTACATTTGCACAGCGGAAGCAAAATATACAACATTTATATAAATGTACAACAACATGATAAGATCTTTATGCATCCATCCTTCTTTACATGTATTTTATCCTGCATACAAAACTGTGGGTACGTCAGTTTATTCAACCGACGATAATTATACATGGCCATCCTCTCTATGCCAGAAACAGTATAACGAATCTCATTTCTTAACAAATCACAAACTTGTTCAATATAAACATGTAAATCAAAGGAAACTCTTAAAGATGTCGTGTCGTGATTGTGCACTTAATCCTTAATGCAATTATTTAATTTACATGACACTAATGCGTACTTGTTCGAATTCTATGCATCCCATACTACATAGGTCCGAGGGCAAGCCTCTTAATCGCTCTTCATTTTCATAGGGTTCAATCCCTCGCCATGACTTACTCTACTACTGTAATTACGGTAAGTATCTTAGATATTTTCCAACCTGCGGACTTATGTCTAGGCACTCTGGAGGGAATCCCATCGCTGACATGACTCATCATGCAGACATCCTGTGGTAATTCAGCTCTCACCGTAGACATGACACCACCCGTAGTCTTCGAACATCCCACGAGCGTCGCCACTGGGACGATACTCTGGAGTAGTATCCTCACCCAGACTCATCATGGGAATTCCTGGGATACACTCTCGCCATTACCCAATAGCCCTCATACTCAATATTTGTCTCTTACTTTCATCACATCTTCACTATGTACTAGTCCTTATTTTAATAGAATCATGAATAAAATCAAAGCTCTAGAGTTAGCCTCTCCCTAAACCGGACTTATCCATTCATTTCAATACATGACCGACCTTGGTCTTCCTTTCAATTTCAATTCCATTGCCGGGGGAGACTTAGCTACTCTTTCGTTTCAATTTCAAATTCACAATTTCCAGTTTGAGCAAATCTAACTCATGAATTCATTTTTCAGTGCTTCAGCATATCATGTTCTTTAATTTTCATATTCATGTAATTCTTTATTCAAGCATGACTCATTTCATGTAAGTTTCTCAATTCAGAAATACGATTCATTTTATTCATGCAGCAGCATAATAGATTCTAACAACATCAGTCACAATTCTTTAACAGTAATCAAAATAAAACTTCTGTCATATCAAATTCCACTCTGTACAGTCGACTTGGAAAAGGACCAGTCGACTGGTACAGTCAAATCAAATTCTTCATAAAAATACTCGGGAGAGTCGACTGCTGCACTTGGCCCGTCGGCTGTCCCGCAACTTTTCATGTTCTCAGTACTATCCTCGTGACAGTCGACTGTTATCTCATCAGTCGTCTGTCCTGGGGTTTTTAGCAGTTCATTTCTACGTTCAGCTCAGTCGACTTGCTACACGCATTCGGTCGACTGGACAGATCCATACTTCAAATTAAGAGATTATCTACAGCTCTTACATGCACTTGCATCATGATATCAATTTACAATATACATAAATTCATGTTTCATAAACAGTGTCTCTTTTTATTCAGTAACATCACAACCATGAAACTTCAAGTTATGAATGTTATCTCTTCCTCGAGGGAATATTTTTAAACATGCATTCACACTTATTCATAACTTCCTCGCGAAGATGAAGATATAATTCTCAATTCATTACACTAGGTCAACATGATGGAATATCTCATTACATGGAATTTCCAAATAACCCTAATTAAAGTACAGCACCAGTCGGCTGAACACAGTGTCAGTCGACTGCTCCGACAGTTCTTAATTTTTGTTAATCATCGCTAGTTCTTTTCATTCATTTCCCTTCCCTCCATCATATGTGTCATAGGGAAAATACAAACTTAGTAATCACACCATTAGGTCTATTTGCACACATGTTTATCACCACATCACAAAATAATTGTCTCGAACCAGTCGACTTGTCTACACGACAGTCGACTGTACCGACGCAATTCATCTTTGTTTTCCGTGCCATTTCTACACTTTTAGTCCTCCATAATTATCAACAATAAACATGCTCAAGCATTTCTATTACGTACTATCTTACTCCTCAAGAGTACAGTAACAAACATTATAATTACAGCATGTTTTCTACATTAGAAGTCCTGAGAAACACCCACCTTATTTGACGAAGTAATCGAATCCAGCAAGGTCCTCAATGCGGTGCAGCACTTCTTGCTCCTTACTCCTTGTTCCACACCGAAATCCTTCAGAGTACTCTTTCGGCCTCCACAGAAAAACTCCCACACACAACTCTCACAAAACCTCTCTTATAAAGTTAATCTAGTGTAAAAGAAATAGAGAATAAGAGGGGGTATTTATACTAGAATATAGGTGGAATGGAGGGTTAGGATGCACTAGGGAGTTGGATGATCAAGGGCTAAGATTTACTAGGAAGTTGTGAAAACTACCCACACCTTGCATAACCGCCCACATCTCATCCCCACTACTCTCCCAATCCGGCCATACTTGTGTGCTTGTGCACGTGTACATTGAATGCACGTGCACACACAAACCACTCTACAAAATTGTACATCAAATACTCGGAAATAAAAGAAAAGATGCTACACATACAAGTTGTAGGAAATAATACAAGCGGTTTAAATTCATGGACTTAAATTAATTGGGCCAAAATAAATATTTTTAAAAGAAGATAAGTAAATTAACGTTTGGGCTTTAGGGAAAATCCTTATAGAAAACAATATGCTTATTCACCATGTTGAAAAATAATAAACAAATATTACACATGCATACCATATGTAAAAAATAAATAATCTTTATATATTAGGAAAATTCAGGGTATTACATCACTCCCTCCTTAGAATAGTTCCGTCCCCGGAACTACAGCCAAGAGCGAGAAAACAGAAAACACAACAACAAAACAAAGATACCAAGATACAATCAAGCAAAAAGCTCAGGATAGTCCTTCAACATCCTCTCCTCAGATTCCCAAGTAGCCTCTTCAACCAAGTGGTTTCTCCAGACTACTTTGACCATCGGTATTGTCTTATTCCTCAAGACTTTCTCCCTACGGTTAACAATCTCGACAGGAGTCTCGATGTAATTCAGATCTAACTGCAAACCTTCCGGCACTTCCGGCAAATGATGACTCGGATCTGGAATATAACCTCTCAGCATAGACACATGGAAGACATTGTGCACCTGAGACAACTCTCCCGGTAATTCAAGCTGGTAAGCAGTTTTCCCGATCCTTTTCAATATCTTATATGGGCCTATAAACCTCGGGGCTAACTTCCCGCCTTTGTCAAAACGAACCACACCTTTACTGGGCGATACCTTTAGAAAGACGAAGTCACCAACCTCAAACTCAAGGTCCCTTCTCCGGTTGTCTGCATAGCTTTTCTGCCTGCTCTGAGCTTCCACCAACCTCTTCCTGATCAGATCAATCTTCTCAGAAGTCAGCTGCACAAGCTCAGGACCAAACAACTGCCGCTCCCCAACTTCATACCAACAAACAGGAGTCCTGCACTTCCTGCCATACAAAGCTTCATACGGCGCCATCCCAATGCTAGCCTGAAAATTGTTGTTGTAGGCAAACTCTACCAAAGGTAAATGCCTTTCCCAACTGCCTCCAAAGTCTAGTATACAACACCGAAGCATATCCTCAAGAATACGATTGACTCTCTCGGTCTGCCCATCGGTCTGTGGATGAAAAGCAGTGCTGAAATCTGTCTTGGTACCCAAAGCTGCCTGAAGACTCGTCCAGAAATGCGAAGTAAACCGCGCATCTCGATCAGACACAATAATTGAGGGAACACCATGAAGTCGGACAATCTCACCAACATACATCTCAGCTAACCTGTCCATCGAAGCAGTGAGTTTCATCGCCAAAAAGTGAGCGGACTTGGTAAGTCGATCGACTATAACCCAAATCGCATCATTGCCCTTAGAACTCTTAGGCAATCCCGTGATAAAATCCATACTGATGTTATCCCACTTCCACTCCAGAATAGGTAACGGCTGTAATAAACCTCCGGGTCTCTGATTTTCGGCTTTGACTTGCTGACAAACCTCACACTTCGCGACAAATTCAGCCACATCCCGTTTCAAACCTGACCACCAGAAATACTGTTTGATGTCTTTGTACATCTTAGTACTCCCAGGATGTACCGACAAAAGAGTAGCATGCGCCTCCTGAAGAATACTCTCTTTCAGGTCCGCCTGATTTGGAACACACAGTCTATCTCCGAACCACAGCACTCCATCCCTGATTTGAAATCCGGGCAACCTGCCAGCACCAACCTGCTCCTTCATCTCCAAAATATCAGCATCAACCTCCTGACTTGCAATGATCCTAGCATTCAAGGTAGGCTGAAGCCTCAATTGAGCCAAAGATGCTCCCAATCCTTGCAAGACAACCTCAATACCTTCTCGATCCAACTCCTCAATCAAATGCTTCTGAGTTGTAATCAGACTGGCCAAACTGCCCTTGCGACTAAGTGCATCAGCAACAACATTGGCCTTTCCAGGATGATACTTGATCTCAGGTCGCATATCCTCGAGCACTTCCAACCATCTTTGCTGCCTCAGATTGAGATCCCTCTGCTGATATATATACTTCAAGCTCTTGTGGTCCGTGTATATATTCAACTTCTCACCGTACACGTAGTGCCTCCATTGCTTCAGCGCAAAGATAATCGCAGCCAACTCCAGATCATGAGTCGGATAATTCTTCTCATGCGATCGTAGTTGCCTAGACCCATAAGCGATTACTCTACCTTCTTGCATTAAGACACAACCAAGCCCCCGATGTGAAGCATCGCTGTAAACATCATACTCAACACCTGCTCTAGGCAAAGCCAAAATAGGTGCAGTAGTCAGCCTATCTTTCAACTCCTGAAAGCTCGCCTCACATTGCTCGGTCCACTTGAAGCTCACATTCTTCTTGGTCAGTCCAGTAAGCGGTACAGCTATCTGAGCATAACCTTGAATGAATCTCCTGTAATATCCAGTCATCCCAAGAAAACTTCTGACTTCCTTCACTGTAGTAGGCCTAGCCCAATCTCTCACTGCCTCTATCTTCTGAGGGTCAGTTGCCACTCCCTCCTTAGAAAGGACGTGACCTAGGAATGCCACTTCAGATTTCCAGAAATCACACTTGGATAACTTGGCATACAACTTCTGCTCTTCCAACTTCTGCAAAACTGCTGCCAGATGCTCGGTGTGCTCCTCCTCAGACTTGGAGTACACGAGAATATTGTCGATAAACACCACGACGAAAGAATCAATAAACGGCCTCAGAACTCTGTTCATCAAATCCATGAAGATTGCGGGTGCATTTGTCACTCCGAATGGCATAACTAAGAATTCGTAATGCCCATGCCGAGTTCTAAACGCAGTTTTGTGCACATCTTCAGCTTTCACTCGCACTTGGTGATATCCTGATCGAAGATCTATTTTGGAGAATACAGCTGCTCCTTGTAGACGATCGAACAAGTCATCAATTCGAGGAATCGGATACTTATTCTGAACAGTGACCTTATTCAGCTCTCGGTAATCGATACACATCCTCATCGATCCGTCTTTCTTCTTTACCAAAAGCACTGGTGCTCCCCAAGGTGACGCACTAGGTTGAATAAAGCCTTTTCCCAATAGTTCCTCAATCTGCCGTTTAACCTCATCCTGTTCCACTGGAGCCATCCTATACGGTGTCTTAGAAATGGGTGCACTTCCCGGTTGAACAGTGATGCTGAACTCTACATCACGATGCGGGGGTAACCCAGGAAAATCTTCTAAGAACACAGTCGGATAGTCCCGAACCACAGGAATCCCTTGCACTTCCACAGGAGTCTCTTCCTTGCGGATAGTTGCCACCAGTTTAGAACACTTCTGCTTCCCTTGGAAAGTGACTTCAGGTCCACCTGGAGCCTTCACTGTTACCGTCTTGGTCTTACACTCGATGCTTGCACTGTACACCGACATCCAATCAATGCCAATGATAACATCGACTCCCAAGATAGTCAACTCGATCAGATCAATGCCAAAGATTCGATCCCCAATCACAATCTCGCAATCAGCATAATACCGATCAGTGGTCAAAGTTTTCCCTGATGGAGTAGCTACTGCTAAGATCTTGTCTGGAAAAATCTTCGGTTCAACTCCCAACACTTTAGCAAATTTAGGAGACACAAAAGTATGAGAGGATCCAGTATCGAACAATACAACAGCTTTCTTTCCATTAAGATAGAGTTTGCCTGTTACATAATACACACCATTACATAACAGTTTCACAATATAAACGGGAAGGAGAAATGACAAAACCACTAAACATCAGCCCTCGTACCAGAGATGACCTGATCTGCCTTATCAGCATCAGCTTCCGTCAAAACAAATACTCGCCCTGACTGGTACGGCCTCTTTCCAGTCTGCTGTATTGGCACATTGTGATTGCCAGCCCGTGGTTGAAGACATTGAGATTTGTAATGTCCAGTCTCACCACAGTTGTAACAGGTGACTGCAGAAGGTCTCCCCACATTGTTTCCAGGTCCTCCAGCTACACTGATAGCGTTCGCCCCTGTCGGTTTGAACCTCTATGCAGATGGTTGCCCCTTGAAACTCCCCGATTGTGCAAGCCTCTTCCCGGACTGCCAGCTGTTCCTCCGGTTCTGAACAACTTGGAACTGCTCTATATCCGCCTCCGTCGCTGCTGCCCTCTTGACCAGCTTGTCAAATCACCTGATACCAAGGGGTATCATACGAGACCTCAAGCTTGGCCTCAACCCATGCTCGAATTTGCGAGCCTTCTTCGCCTCATCCATCACCAGTTCTGGAGCATACCTAGAGAGCTGAGTAAACTTAGTCTCATACTCCCTCGCTGACATGCTGCCTTGCTGAAGTGACAGAAACTCCATTGCCTTCTTCTCCTGAACATCGGAGGGAAAATAGTGACTGCGGAACTCTTCTAAAAATTCCTCCCAGCCAAGCAACAAACCTCCCATAGTCCTCTTCATCGACTGCCACCAAACAGCCGCATCCTTCTCCAACTGCAAAGTCGCCAACTTGACCTTGCTGCCCTCCGGTGTCTCCAACATCTCAAAGATTGTCTCCACTTGCCGAATCCAGTTGTCAGCCGCATCTGGGTCTGACTTTCCCTCGAACACTGGTGGTTTCATTCTCTTGAACGATTCCACTAGCTTAATCGCCTCGGGCACTGGATTCGCCGGCCCCCTTCCTTGGTTTCCAGCCACTGCATTCAGCGTCTGGTAGACCCTTGCAAGTTCAGTCTCTAGGTCCAAACCTTCACCATTCCTTGCCCCTCTTCTCGACATATTCTGATGCAAAAGATCCGTCAAATTCGAAGTATATGACAAGAATTTAAACCAACTTGCATTTCATTGAAATCCAAAGTTTATACATTCGAATTAAAAACATTTTTGACATTAGAAATGAAGAAAATAGAAGCTACAACAATCTAACTCCTACGGGTCCTCTTCGCTGCTCGAAGTTCTTCCCGCAGTTCACCCACTTCATCTTTCAGCACATCAGTCAGGTTCTTTCTCTTCTCAAGTTCCCACACTCGGTGACTGAGAACGGAGAAATCGTCATTCCGCTGTGCTAGCTGAGCTTCCAAAACTCCAACTCTTCCCTTCAAGGTCTCAACTTGCCTCTGAAGAGAAGCCACAGTGCCATTCAGAGCTGGTCCCTCTTCTTTATCGAAAGAAGAATCGTCAGATGAATCCGGCGGTGGGGTAATCTCTCGAGATTCAGGCCACTCCTCATCATCAGAATCTGCTTGCCCAGGGTGATACTCGTCCTCAGAATCAGCCTGTCCAGGATGGTACTCTTCCTCAATGATATGCCAGTCGTCGCCTCCAGCAGGGTCGAAGTGATCAGCCATCTTAGAAATAGAGAGGAAGAAGCATAAATCATAGCGCAACACAAATGTAAGTCACATACATTTAAATCTCTAAACTCAAACACACACTCTAATGTCCACTTCTAGGGTGTCGTTCCTTATAAATTTGTACAAGTGTGAAAGCGTAGAAAGCGTGGCTCTGATACCACTCTGTAACGCCCCGAATTCCAAATCATTGAATTCGAGATGTTCTACAGGATCTTTTCACTTTCTTTGAGTACAATTTTACAAGGAAATTCAAACTTTTTCTTTTTACATCAGAGTTTACATCATAATACATTTACATTTGCACAGCGGAAGCAAAATATACAACATTTACATAAATGTACAACAACATGATAAGATCTTTATGCATCCATCCTTCTTTACATGTATTTTATCCTGCATACAAAACTGTGGGTACGTCAGTTTATTCAACCGACGATAATTATACATGGCCATCCTCTCTATGCCAGAAACAGTATAACGAATCTCATTTCTTAACAAATCACAAACTTGTTCAATATAAACATGTAAATCAAAGGGAACTCTTAAAGATGTCGTGTCGTGATTGTGCACTTAATCCTTAATGCAATTATTTAATTTACATGACACTAATGCGCACTTGTTCGAATTCTATGCATCCCATACTACATAGGTCCGAGGGCAAGCCTCTTAATCGCTCTTCATTTTCATAGGGTTCAATCCCTCGCCATGACTTACTCTACTACTGTAATTACGGTAAGTATCTTAGATATTTTCCAACCTACGGACTCATGTCTAGGCATTCTGGAGGGAATCCCATCGCTGACATGACTCATCATGCAGACATCCTGTGGTAATTCAGCTCTCACCGTAGACATGACACCACCCGTAGTCTTTGAACATCCCATGAGCGTCGCCACTGGGATGGTACTCTGGAGTAGTATCCTCACCCAGACTCATCATGAGAATTCCTGGGATACACTCTCGCCATTACCCAATAGCCCTCATACTCAATGTTTGTCTCTTACTTTCATCACATCTTCACTATGTACTAGTCCTTATTTTAATAGAATCATGAATAAAATCAAAGCTCTAGAGTTAGCCTCTCCCTAAACCGGACTTATCCATTCATTTCAATACATGACCGACCCTGGTCTTCCTTTCAATTTCAATTCCATTGCCGGGGGAGACTTAGCTACTCTTTCGTTTCAATTTCAAATTCACAATTTCCAGTTTGAGCAAATCTAACTCTTGAATTCATTTTTCAGTGCTTCAGCATATCATGTTCTTTAATTTTCATATTCATGTAATTCTTTATTCAAGCATGACTCATTTCATGTAAGTTTCTCAATTCAGAAATACGATTCATTGTATTCATGCAGCAGCAGAATAGATTCTAACAACATCAGTCACAATTCTTTAACAGTAATCAAAATAAAACTTCTGTCATATCAAATTCCACTCTGTACAGTCGACTTGGAAAAGGACCAGTCGACTGGTACAGTCAAATCAGATTCTTCATAAAAATACTCGGGAGAGTCGACTGCTGCACTTGGCCCGTCGGCTGTCCCGTAACTTTTCGTGTTCTCAGTACTATCCTCGTGACAGTCGACTGTTATCTCATCAGTCGTCTGTCCTGGGGTTTTTAGCAGTTCATTTCTACGTTCAGCTCAGTCGACTTGCTACACGCATTCGGTCGACTGGACAGATCCATACTTCAAATTAAGAGATTATCTACAGCTCTTACATGCACTTGCATCATGATATCAATTTACAATGTACATAAATTCATGTTTCATAAACAGTGTCTCTTTTTATTCAGTAACATCACAACCATGAAACTTCAAGTTACGAATGTTATCTCTTCCTCGAGGGAATATTTTTAAACATGCATTCACACTTATTCATAACTTCCTCGCGAAGATGAAGATATAATTCTCAATTCATTACACTAGGTCAACATGATGGAATATCTCATTACATGGAATTTCCAAATAACCCTAATTAAAGTACAGCACCAGTCGGCTGAACACAGTGTCAGTCGACTGCTCCGACAGTTCTTAATTTTTGTTAATCATCGCTAGTTCTTTTCATTCATTTCCCTTCCCTCCATCATATGTGTCATAGGGAAAATACAAACTTAGTAATCACACCATTAGGTCTATTTGCACACATGTTTATCACCACATCACAAAATAATTGTCTCGAACCAGTCGACTTGTCTACACGACAGTCGACTGTACCGACGCAATTCATCTTTGTTTTTCGTGCCATTTCCACACTTTTAGTCCTCCATAATTATCAACAATAAACATGCTCAAGCATTTCTATTACGTACTATCTTACTCCTCAAGAGTACAGTAACAAACATTATAATTACAGCATGTTTTCTACATTAGAAGTCCTGAGAAACACCCACCTTATTTGACGAAGTAATCGAATCCAGCAAGGTCCTCAATGCGGTGCAGCACTTCTTGCTCCTTACTCCTTGTTCCACACCGAAATCCTTCAGAGTACTCTTTCGGCCTCCACAGAAAAACTCCCACACACAACTCTCACAAAACCTCTCTTATAAAGTTAATCTAGTGTAAAAGAAATAGAGAATAAGAGGGGGTATTTATACTAGAATATAGGTGGAATGGAGGGTTAGGATGCACTAGGGAGTTGGATGATCAAGGGCTAAGATTTACTAGGAAGTTGTGAAAACTACCCACACCTTGCATAACCGCCCACATCTCATCCCCACTACTCTCCCAATCCGGCCATACTTGTGTGCTTGTGCACGTGTACATTGAATGCACGTGCACACACAAACCACTCTACAAAATTGTACATCAAATACCCGGAAATAAAAGAAAAGATGCTACACATACAAGTTGTAGGAAATAATACAAGCGGTTTAAATTCATGGACTTAAATTAATTGGGCCAAAATAAATATTTTTAAAAGAAGATAAGTAAATTAACGTTTGGGCTTTAGGGAAAATCCTTATAGAAAACAATATGCTTATTCACCATGTTGAAAAATAATAAACAAATATTACACATGCATACCATATGTAAAAAATAAATAATCTTTATATATTAGGAAAATTCAGGGTATTACACTGACCCTAACCTTTTTAAGGCCCGAAGTAGGCCATAGTCAAGCCCTACTATTTTAGTCTAGTAAATATCCATATTGTTTATTATTTATTTACAGAAGGCCTTACTCTTGGCCCATTTTACCAAGCACATACATACTTTCTAAAGACAAAACATGGAAACATCAAAACTCTATTAGATTTAGGGATGAAACTGATGTTATCGATCTTCTTATTTCTACTATTATAAGTTTATAACAAGAGATGAGAAATTTAATTTTCGCTTTTGGGTTCCACGAGTATTGAATAGGTGGTATTGTAACATTTGTAGTAACCTTTAAGTTCTATGTTATACGATTAACTCTTTAATGAAAGTCTCTTGTTGATGACGATGTCACTAATTATCTTTGAGTCAAAAGAATCATTTGGCTAAAAAAATTATTGATGTTAATCTCATGTGCAATCATTTGTTATATTAGTACAATTGATAAGATTATAAGATAAAGAAAATATGAAGTATTTTTATATCTGATGACAATTAAATTTCGAAAATTATCGTCGTCTAAAATAGAAGTCTACGGCTGGATGAAGACCTAGGATCGTGATAGGGTAGGGTCGGGGCTGAGATAGTTGAATCCCAGAGCCAAAAATTACGGCAATTAGAAAGTAGGGTCGAGGCTTATGAAAGACCTTACCGCCCCCGGCCCATTATTATCCTTAATTACAAGTACATATGCGTAAACACAATATGGTGTAATTTTGTAAATAAACCTCCACCATGCACTTCTTGATTTGAAGAAGTAAAATAAGTTTCAACAAACTAGTGATGTATTTATAATTAGTACTAGTTTCAAAATGTACTACAAATTGAAGTATTTGCTAATTAACCTCTATGCACTCCATTTTTGTGTGTAAAGTAGCTTTAAGAAGAAACTATCATCCAACCCAAAATGAAAAAACAAAATACTTGTAAAATATGTACCAATTATGTGGTAACACCATACTCCTCTAACCTTCCAATACTATCTTTTGTTTACTCAACAATTTCTTTCCATTTCTACAACAAAGAAGAGATTGGAATTACTGTATGTGATTATAGACATATTAGAATTATTATCATTATTAGATGAGATATCGACCTCATTGTGAAGCTTCATAACTCTCTTTAAAAATCTACTGCTTGACTCAAGGTTCAGTACACTCTTGATCACTGTTACCGCTGAATCTGGTGTGGGGGTAAACAGATAGTATTTGTGGATTCTTGGAAAACCTGAATAGCACACCTGAGCCTGATCCGCCGAGGTGTGACTGCTGAGCTCCTGCCGTTCACCTGCAAAACGTGCAAGACACCGGGGTTGATCCCGGCGATGCACCCTCCGATGCTCAAGTCAGTAACCAGAAGTGATTATGAAAGAGCGCTTAACTGGTAAAAGATTGATTACCTCATAACGGAGATGGATGGGGGGTATTTATAGGCGTCTTTAGGGATCAGATCAGGAAAGTAATCCTTATGAATCTGTTTAAGGAATAAAAATCCTCGTAACCAGATAAGAAATATGATCCCTGATTTCCCGGCGACAGGATAGACATGAATCAGGGCCGTTGATTCGGCTGAACCAGAGACCCTGATTCTATCCTGCCGATCTGGGTTTGCTTCGGGTTGGGACCCGTACCCAGTTGAGGTGGATCCGTTCGTGGGTTATTGGGTCTTTGGAAAGGAGATCCAGTAACCGCCTCAGACCCGGCTGTAGGTAAAATTACCGTTTTACTCCTGGGCTTCAAGATTCGTGCCTGATTTGGACGGTTCCAATTTAACTTCATTTTTAGCCATATCACGAGCCCCCCACTCCCGAAGACTGAGTTTGATCAGCCTTTGAGGAGTAGTTTTACTGTTTTAATGGCTGGCGAAGTTGTATCGGAGTCCAAATGGAAGGTTTTGGATCTTTGAAGGAGGTAGTGTGGTGATTTTTCAAGTTGTTTACACTCCAAGTTGTTCTTGAGCTTTTCTGAATGTTTGGTGATTTTTATCTATTTTTTCAGCTTTATTTATTTAATTTTGCGAAGTGTTAACCGATCGCTCGGGAGTCTTAACAACATGTTCTAAGCAATAATTGTTCGTTCAAGGGCTCAAAAATATACCCTCGAATTTATAATTATTTCCTAGAATTTTTAGTTAATTTTCCTGAATTTTTAGTAATTTTTTTGTAATTTTTAAATAAATAAAACGATTAAAATAAATAAAAATTAATTTTTATTTACCGGTTTATGGCGTGGCGCGATCTGGGCCTTCCATCAGTGTCGAGCGTGTTTTTCTGGGTGATCGGACGATCCATGTTGCTCGGCAGATAGTTTCTCCGTATGTGAGGGTCGGTTCCTCGTCCCCTCGGCTCGGTAGTTCACTACTTAGCTCGGAATCAGCCGAACTACGTGGCAGGATCCTGAGCATCCATCTCAGCGCGGATCCCCAAAAAATACTATCTTGTCATTTAGTGAACGTGGCAAGATCTGAATCGCCCATCACGTCGAGCACGTTTTTTGACAAGATCCAACGGCTGAGGAGGGTCAGCGGAATTTTTCTCCATATGTGGGGGTCAGTTCCTTGTCCCCTCGGTTCGGCAGTTCGGCATTGTAGACCGGACAAATGCTCCGACGGGACGTTCGGTTCGACCTAGTAGCTCGAAGGCTCCACCAAGCTGTTCGTTCGCTCGGTTAAGCGCTCCGGTGGCTCGGCATTTAGCTCGGAAGGTACACGTGGCCAGATCTGGAGCGTCTATTACTGCGTGAATCACGAGGACAGGATTCAGATCACGAGAAAATGTTATTTTGTCGTTTTGTGATCGTGGCGCTATCTGAACCATCCATCGAGTTTTGACACGAATTTTGGAATGATCTGACGGTGATTCATCTTCGGCAGAATTTTTCTCCATATGTGAGGGTCAGTTCCTCGTCCCCTCGGCTCGGAAGTTCGGCGTTGTTAGCTGAGGGATGGAGTTAGGCATTTTGAAGAGTTCTGGCTTTGAACCGTGCTCACCCTCCAATTCAGTAGCTCGGTCGCTTAGCCAAACTGTTCGGTAGCTCGGCATGGCACACCGATGGTCGGAGGCTCGAAAGGTACACGTGGCCAGATCTGGAGCGTCCATCACTGCGTGAATCACGAGGACAGGGTTCAGATCACGAGAAAATGTTATTTTTTTGTTTTGTGAGCGTGGCGCTATCTGAACCGTCCATCGAGTTTTGACACGAATTTTGGAACGATCTGACGGTGATTCAGCTTCGGCAGAATTTTTCTCCACATGTGAGGGTCGGTTCCTCGTCCCCTCGGCTCGGAAGTTCGGCGTTGTTAGCCGAGGGATGGAGTTAGGCATTTTGAAGAGTTCTGGCTTTGAACCATGCTCACCCTCCAATTCAGTAGCTCGGTCACTTAGCCAAACTATTCGGTAGCTCGGCATGGCACACCGGTGGCCGGAGGCTCGAAAGGTACACGTGGCTAGATCTAGAGCATCCATCACTGCGTGAATCACGAGGACGAGGTTCAGATCACGAGAAAACGTTATTTTGTCGTTTTATGAGCGTGGCGCTATCTGAACCGTCCATCAAGTTTTGACACGAATTTTGGAACGATCTGACGGTGATTCAGCTTCGACGGAATTTTTCTCCATATGTGAGGGTCGGTTCCTCGTCCCCTCGGCTCGGAAGTTCGGCGTTGTTAGCCGAGGGATGGAGTTAGGCGTTTTGAAGAGTTCTGGCTTTGAACCGTGCTTACCCTCCAATTCAGTAGCTCGGTCGCTTAGCCAAACTGTTCGGTAGCTCGGCATGGTAGACCGGTGGCCGGAGGCTCGGAAGGTACACGTGGCCAGATCTGAAGCGTCCATCACTGCGTGAATCACGAGGACGGGGTTCAGATCACGAGAAAACGTTATTTTTTCGTTTTGTGAGCGTGGCGCTATCTGAACCGTCCATCGAGTTTTGACACAAATTTTGGAACGATCTGACGATGATTCAGCTTCGGCAGAATTTTTCTCCATATGTGAGGGTCGGTTCCTCATCTCCTCGGCTCGGAAGTTCGGCGTTGTTAGCCGAGGGATGGAGTTAGGCGCTTTGAAGAGTTCTGGCTCTGAACTGTCGCCCCACCCCGACTCAGTAGCTCGGTTGCTTAGCCAAGCTGTTCGGTAGCTCGGCATGGCACACCGATGGCCGGAGGCTCGGAAGGTACACGTGGCCAGATCTGGAGCGTCCACCACTGCGTGAATCACGAGGACGAGGTTCAGATCATGAGAAAATGTTATTTTGTCGTTTTGTGAGCGTGGCGCTATCTGAACCGTCCATCGAGTTTTGACATGAATTTTGGAACGATCTGACGGTGATTCAGCTTCGGCAGAATTTTTCTCCATATGCAAGGGTCGGTTCCTTGTCCCCTCGGCTCGGAAGTTCGGCGTTGTTAGCCGAGGGATGGAGTTAGGCATTTTGAAGAGTTCTGGCTTTGAACCGTCGCCCCATCCCGACTTAGTAGCTCGGTTGCTTAGCCAAGCTGTTCGGTAGCTCGGCTAGGCACACCGGCGGTCGAGAGGCTCGGAAGGTACACGTGGCCAGATCTGGAGTGTCCATCACTGCGTGAATCACGAGGATGGGGTTCAGATCACGAGAAAACGTTATTTTGTCATTTTGTGAGCGTGGCGCTATCTGAACCGTCCATCGAGTTTTGACACAAATTTTGGAACGATCTGACAGTGATTCAGCTTCGGCAGAATTTTTCTCCATATGTGAGGGTCGGTTCCTCGTCCCCTCAGCTCGGAAGTTCGGTGTTGTTAGCCGAGGGATGGAGTTAGGCATTTTGAAGAGTTCTGGCTTTGAACCGTCGCCCCACCCCGACTCAGTAGCTCGGCTACTTAGCCAAGCTATTCGGTAGCTCGGCTAGGCACACCGGCGGCCGAGAGGCTCGGAAGGTACACGTGGCCAGATCTGGAGCATCCATCACTGCGTGAATCATGAGGACGGGGTTCACATCACGAGAAAACGTTATTTTGTCGTTTTGTGAGCGTGGCGCTATCTGAACCGTCCATCGAGTTTTGACACGAATTTTGGAACGATCTGACGGTGATTCAGCTTTGGCAGAATTTTTCTCCATATGTGAGGGTCGGTTCCTCATCCCCTCGGCTTGGAAGTTCGGCGTTGTTAGCTGAGGGATGGAGTTAGGCATTTTGAAGAGTTCTGGCTTTGAACCGTCGCCCCACCCCGACTCAGTAGCTCGGTTGCTTAGCCAAGCTGTTCGGTAGCTCGGCTAGGCACACCGGCGGTCGAGAGGCTCAGAAGGTACACGTGGCCAGATCTGGAGCGTCCATCACTGCGTGAATCACGAGGACAGGGTTCAGGTCACGAGAAAACGTTATTTTGTCGTTTTGTGAGCGTGGCGCTATCTGAACCGTCCATCGAGTTTTGACACGAATTTTGGAACGATCTGACAGTGATTCAGCTTCGGCAGAATTTTTCTTCATATGTGAGGGTCGGTTCCTCGTCCCCTCGGCTCGGAAGTTCAGCGTTGTTAGCCGAGGGATGGAGTTAGGCGTTTTGAAGAGTTCTGGCTTTGAACCGTCGCCCCACCCCGACTCAGTAGCTCGGTTGCTTAGCCAAGCTATTCGGTATCTCGGCTAGGCACACCGACGGCCGAGTCATGGACTTAAGCGATTTGGGCTTAAGCAATTTTCCTCCATTTGTTTTGAAGCGTCGCAGGTTTCCATTTTGGGCATTTAGGCTTCTCTTAGTGGGCTTTTAAATGCTTAGGGAAGCTCAAACGCCGCATTGTGGTTATAAGTTCTCACTCCCCCACCCTAGGGTTCACTTCTCACTTTTCACTCCAAGTTTTCACTTTTACTCTCTGCGTGCTCTGCTAGCGGTGATTTTAGCTCCAAGCGATTTCCGGCGAATTAATTCCGACCGTGAACGTCACTTCAAGGCCACGTCACATCAAGGTCAGTTTCTTTGCCTTAGCTTTTCTTAGAGATGTCAAGGGTAGACTCGGGGAGTGAGGCCTTGTCCTCGGGCGATAGTGGCACTGAGGAGAGGAGGCGAATGGAGATCCGAAGAAAGGGGAAGCAGGTGACCGAGCCGTCCGTGGCTGAAGCGAAGAAGAAGAAGAAGAAGAAGAAGAAGAAGAAGAAGAAGAAGGTAGTGGCCCGATCTCCTGTAGTCGAGGAGATTGTGGAGACCCCGAGGCAAGCCCCTGAGTCGGGTCGGTACCCTTCTGTGCTGTCCGGCCATGCCGGAGTTAGGCAATACGAAGGCGACTTTATGAAGAAGGCAATTATAGGTCGGTCGGAAGTCTACGAGGAGAACAACCCGGTTCTGACCACCGAGGTGGACGAGATTGCGTCGGTGTTATCCGAGAGGGACTTGCTCCGGATCAGAAAAGGGTTCGCCATCCCTCCGGAGTACAAACTGATCCTTCCCGGCCCTGGGATGCGAGCGAACTCCAAACTGTCGTCGTCGGATATGTGTATGTTCGACTACGACTCGCTGAATGCTGGATTGCGCTTTCCTCTGCACCCCTTCGTGCTACAGGTCCTCGGGTGATACTGCCTTGCGCCGACCCAGTTCATGCCGAACACCTGGTGCCATGTGAATGCCTTCTTGCTGTAGTGCCGCAACGCCGAGGTCGAGCCAGACCTGACGATCTTGCGGAGCATGTATCGGGTTCACCGGATGCACAAGACCGAGCATCGTTACTACCTGTCGCCGAGGAAAAGCGTTCGGATTATAGAGAACCCGGACTCGATCAAAGGTTGGAAGGAGAAGTTCTTTTTGTTGAGGGGGCCCCCGATGCTGAAGATTCCGACTCAGTGGAAAGCAGAGGTACAAAAGTTTGCGAGGGCCGACCCGGTACTGACTGCGGCCGAGGAGGAAGTGGTGGGGAAGATCATGGCCCTCCCAATGTTGAGCTGGAGAGAAATGACCGAGGAGGTGCTGTACGGGTCAGGCCTTAGTCCGATCGACCCGAGTACGCTCCTGACATCTCGCAATATACATTTTTTCTTTTCTATGTTTTTAACTCATTTCGCTAACTTGTCGTTTATTTGTTGTTTGGAACAGAAGCGCCGAAGATGGACTTTTTGGGGATGATGAACGAATGAGGCAAAGTCGCCGATGGAAGGAAGAGGAAGAGGCCGAGCACGACGGCTTCGTCCGGTCGACCCTCCAAGGTTCCTTCGGCTGTTGCTCCGCCTCCCCCCGTTGCTGAGGTCCCCTTGCCTGCGGTGGTCGTTGCCGCCGACCCCTCAGCTCCTGCTGCATCTGCCACGGCCGGTGAGGCCTTCGACATTTCGACGGCGCTGTCGCTCCAGGATCCGCCCCTGACCCCTCAGGCCGAGGTGATCCTGACCGAGCAGCACAAGAAGCTGTTCGTCCCGAACTGGCGAGTCAAAAACCACGACGGCTTCCTCGGGGACTCGCAGATGTGCATGCAAGCCATCAAGCACTTGGCGACCCCGAAGGATTGAGTCGCTCTGAAGGCGGGGATGGTTGGCGACGACACCTATGAAGTCGCTCGGTCGCTCGTGTCGGTAAGTTTTGTATTCATTTTTCTTGAGAATTTCTTAAGTCTGCCGTTCGGCTTTTACTTCGTTCTTATTCTCTTTTTCCCTCGGTAGGCCACTTGTCACTTCGGCCACCTCCTTCAAGTGTTCGCCGAATAGGAGAAGGAGTTAAAGGCTGCCAGTGATAAGGACAGAGCAGAGAGGGTGAGAGCGGTTCGGTAGCTCGAGGCTGAGCAGAGACGGGCGGATGGATTGGAGGTCTGGGTCGCCGACCTAGAGGCGAACCTGGAGCGAGTGAAGGGGCGGCTTGCCGAGGAGGTTGCCAAAGTCACCAAGGCTGCCGAGGTGCTGGCGGCATTGGCGAAGGCCCTGGCGGAGGCGAAGGCGGAGAAGGACGCCGTGGCGGCGGTGATACGGGCCGAAGTCGAGGCCGAAGCAAAGGCGCACATGGCCTCGAACATGGAGAAGTCCTACGAGAGGGCCCTCGACCAAGTCCAGGACCGCGTCCCCAACTTTTAGCGGGTCGGATATAGGCTGTGGCCCGGAGCTGCGGCAGATGGCGAAGAGGAGGAAGGCAGAGAGGAAGAAGGCGAAGAGGAAGAAGGCGACGACGATGAGGATGTGGTCCCTGAGGTTGTGGTGACCGACCCCCATGCCGGGGCGACGGGAAATGAGGGGCCGTCAGGCGAGGCGCCGGTGGTCGAGCCGACGACGCAGGTGTAATTTTGTTTTTCCTTTTGAGAATGTAATGCCTTTTTGCGGACTGGCCACCGCCTCTTCTGAATGAAATTCTTATTTCAAATTTGTCTAAGTGTTTGGCTCGGACTTTAGTCTATGAATGTGATGTGCTCGTCTTTCAGATCTTTGAACATACTCTAGATACCGCGGCAGCTCAGCGTCGTGCTGAGCTGTTTAAGCAGTCTCGCGAGGATCGCCTTGAGGGTGAGATCGAGCTGATCAGGAGAGTGTCGCTCAACGTGGAGAAGAAGAACAGCGAGCTGCTGACCGAGGTGCACCACCTTCGGATAGTCGAGGAGGAGCTTTCGACGAAGGAGGAGGAGCTGGCCGAGTGAGACGAGCTCGCGAAGAAGGTCGAGTAGCTGCAGAGGGTCACGGTCGACAAGAGCATCGAGGTGACCAACTTGCATCACATTATCTCTGATAGTGCTGAGTACCCTGGTTCGGTGAAACTCCCTCGATTCAAGATACTGGTTAAGGACGACACTTTGAAAGACAGGATCATTGAGCTCGAGGAGGAGGTGGTTTGTTTGAAGCCTCAGCCCGTGAGGACTAACGTCCGCAGCACCTCGCGCACTCGCAAGGAGAGAGAGCGAGGTATCTCCTTTTACGAGCTCGCGACTCGTCCACCCGTCGTTGGTCGGACCGCGTCCGATGCGCAAAGCGGTGTAGCTATTAGCTCGAGCGGAGCCTCGGTCGGAGCCACTGTTAGGGTTATTGACGAAGAGGCGTCCCGGTTCGTCGGCCTAGAGACAAGCTCGGAGATGAAGAGACGAAAACCCCGAGTGTCTCTGAATCGGAATGTCCCCATTCCGAGGAGGCACTGAACAAGTTGTATCGAGCTTTTAATTTCTTGCATCATCCGTTGTATCTTTTTGTTGTAACTTCTTGCCTTGTAAATTTATCAAGTCGTTTTAATGAAATCGAAGTTCTTCTGCTCATTGCTGTGTCGTAGTCGCTTTACTTTTGAAACGAACCATAAGAACCAGTAGTCAGTTCACTCGAGTCGTTCTAGCCGTAGAACTCAGTCATCAGCTATAGAACTTTAGCTCTTGCTCGGGGTATACCGAGGCAACCTTGTACTTCGGCCGTACGCACTCCTCGGCCGCTCGGTTCGGGAAATTGAAGGAGTGCAGTCGAGCCGAGCGTCGGACTCCGAATAAATACGTGGCTCAATCTGGACGGCCGATCACGATCATGGCATGAATCACGAGTCGGGAGGCTCGAGTTTCGAGAAAACGTTATATTGTCGTTTTGCAGATACGCGGCACAATCTGATCCGTTCCTCATGTCCTAGCACGCATTTTGAGATGATCCAACAGTGAAATTGGTTCGGCGTAATTTTTTTCCATATGTGGAGGTCGGTTCCTCGTCCGCTCGGTTCGGGATACCGAGGGCCTGCAGCCGAGCCGAACGTGGGACTCCGAACCAACGTTGGAGTTGCTCAACAGTTTAGGGAGCAGTTCCGAATGGCGACCTACTTCTAGCTCGCTTAGGAGCGAACTTGCGAAGTAGAATCGAGCCAAGTGTTGGACTCCGAACCATCGGTAGAGTTGTTCAACGGTTGTGGGAGCAGTTCCGAATGGCTAACTACTTCTAGCTCGCTTAGGAACGAACTTGCGAAGTAGAATCGAGCCAAGTGTTGGACTCCGAACCATCGGTAGAGTTGTTCAACGGCTGTGGGAGAAGTTCCGAATGGCGACCTACTTCTAGCTCGCTTAGGTGCGAACTTGCGAAGTAGAATCGAGCCAAGTGTTGGACTCCGAACCATCGGTAGAGTTGTTCAACGGTTGTGGGAGCAGTTCCGAATGGCGAACTACTTCTAGCTCGCTTAGGAACGAACTTGCGAAGTAGAATCGAGCCAAGTGTTGGACTCCGAACCATCGGTAGAGTTGTTCAACGGTTGTGGGAGCAGTTCCGAATGGCGAACTACTTCTAGCTCGCTTAGGAACGAACTTGCAAAGTAGAATCGAGCCAAGTGTTGGACTCCGAACCATCGGTAGAGTTATTCAACGGTTGTGGGAGCAGTTCCGAATGGCGAACTACTTCTAGCTCGCTCAGGAACGAACTTGCGAAGTAGAATCGAGCCAAGTGTTGGACTCCGAACCATCGGTTGGGTGAAGAGCAAAACAGAGATATATTTGTACAAGTAAAGTGCGAAAAAACTCTTTATTGAACATTACTAGTCGGCCGCTTCTGAGTTGCGAGCCGTTATTACATATGAGGAAAAAGAAAAAGGGGAAGATACATTGGATAGGAAAGGAACGGTTCGACATCCCAAAATACTCAGAGAGGTGCCGGGGCACTTTCTTGGTATTTCAGAAGATGGTCGGCATTCCAGGTCCTAGGGATCTCTCTGCCTTCGTGGTCTTCAAGACGATATGCTCCAGGCCGAACTACTTTCGTGATCTTATAGGGTCCTTCCCAATTTGGAGCTAGCTTACTCTTTTGACCAGGGAAGGAGACAGCCAGCTTTTTGAGGACTAGGTCCCCCTCTTTGAGATCGGTAGGTTGGACCTTTTTATTGTACGCCAACTCGATCCTCCTCCGATAGTTCTGTTGGCGGATTGATACTCTTTCCCTCAGCTCGTCTATCAGGTCTAAGTTTGCTCGAAGGTCTCTGGCGTTCTGTTCTTCGTTGTAGGCTATAAGGCGAGGAGAAGGTATTCCGACCTCAAGAGGGATCACAGCCTCGGACCCGTAGGTGAGGTTAAATGGGGACTCTCCTGTGGGGGTCCGTTTAGTGGTGCGGTAGTTCCACAGCACGTTGGGGAGCTGATCGACCCATAAACCTTTGGAACACTTATCCAACCTCTTCTTAATACCGGAGAGAATCTGCCGGTTAGCATTTTCCACTTGACCATTCGACTGTGGATGGGAGACGGAGGAGAAACGTTGCTGGATGGCGAGGTTCTCACACAGAGCTCGGAACGCAGCCCCAGTAAATTGGGTCCCGTTGTCTGTTATGAGGACCTGGGGGACACCGAATCGGCAGATAACGTTCTTCCAGAAGAACTGAAGCACCTTGTTCTCTGTGATTGTTGCCAGGGGCTCGGCCTCTATCCACTTCGAGAAATAGTCGATCGCCACGACTAAGAACTTGAACTGGCCTGGAGCTGGAGGGAATGGCCCTAGTAAGTCCATCCCCCACATAGCGAAGGGGATAGGACTTGATAGGGAGGTGAGCTAAGCCTATGGGAGGCAACGAATGTTTGAATACTTCTGACAAGAGTCGCATTGCCGAACGTGTCGCTCAACGTCTCGGAGGATAGTAGGCCAGAAGTAACCGTAATTCAATACCTTCCGAGCTAGAGATCTGGACCCTGAATGCGCCCCGCCGATTCCTTCATGGAGCTCCTGTAAGGAGTATTCAGCTTGCTCTGGGGAGAGGCATCTCAAGTACGGCCTACCGTCCACCTGTAAGAAGGAGCGTTTGTACAAGACCCCCTCGACTAGGGTGTATCGCTCTACTCTGGTTCTTATTCGGCGAGCTTCCTTAGGGTCTTCAGGGAGGAGCCCGTCCTTTAGGAATTCCACCAACGGTTTCATCCAGTTATCTTGTAGTAGGACCGGCAGCGACTCCACCGTGTCGAGGGTCTCGTCTTCTATACTTGGTTTCAAGAGAACCTCGATCAAGACGGTCTGCTCGAGGCCTTGGAGGGAGGAGGAGGCTAACTTAAAGAGGGCGTCGGCCTGGGAATTCTCTTCTCGGGGGATCTGCTGGATAAGCGCTTCTTCGAACCGGGCCATGAGAGCTTGGACTTTAGCAAGATACTTCGCCATCCGATCATCTTGTGCTTCGTACTCGCCCAAGACTTGATTTACCACTAGTTGAGAGTCACTATAGATTCGGATGCACTGCGCCCCTGCACTTCGGGCCAGTCCAAGGCTGGCGATTAGTGCCTCATACTCTGCTTTGTTGTTTGAGGCCTTGAAGTTCATGCGGAGGGCGTACTGGAGGATGAAATCATCTGGGCCTGCCAGAATGACCCCGGCTCCGCTACCCTCGCTGCAAGAGGAACCGTCCACAAAAACCGACTAGATAGGGGGTCCGTTCGGCACCTGGCTGACCTCGGGAATAATGCTCTCGACGATGAACTCTGCTAAGGCTTGAGCCTTGATTGCAGTCTGGGGCTAGTATGAGACGTCGTGTTAGCTTAGGTCGGTGGACCATTTCATGAGGCAGCCGGAGGTCTCAGGTTTGTGGAGGACTTGTTTCAGCAGTTGGTCGGTAAGGACGACCACTGAATGGGACTGGAAGTAGGGGCGAAGCTTTCTTGCCAACATGATCAGAGCGTATGCCATCTTTTCTATCTTTGGGTAGCAGAGCTCGGTATCCCGGAGTACCTTGCTCACATAGTAGATGGGCTTTTAAGCCCGGTCTTCTTCCCTTACTAAGACGGCACTAAGGGTTTGCTCAGAAGCAGCCAAGTAGAGGTATAGGGTTTCGCCTGGAACGGGCTTGCTGAGTAGAGGAGGGTTGATGAGATAAGCCTTCAACTGGTCGAACGACTCCTGCTGCTGCTGATCCCATTTGAAACCTTTAGCCCCCCTAAGGCCCTTCAAGAAGGGGAGGCACTTCTCCCCGGACTTCGAGAGGAAACGACCTATAGCGGCTAGGCGACCTGTTAACCTCTGAACTTCCTTAACGTTCTTGGGAGGGGCCATGTCTAATATGTCCTTGATTTTCTCAGGATTAGCTTCGATTCCTCGTTGGCTGACCATGAAGCCGAGGAACTTTCCTGACGAGACTCTGAACGCACACTTGTTCGGATTAAGCCTCATGCTGTGCTTTCTCAGTACACCGAATGCCTCCTGTAGGTCGGCCACATGGTCGGTACCTCGGACGCTTTTCACAAGCATGTCGTCGACATACACTTCCATATTACGACCTATCTGGCTTTGAAAGACTTTGTTAACAAGGCGCTGGTAAGTGGCACCAGCGTTCTTCAATCCGAACGGCATCACCCTATAACAGTAGAGGCCCTGGTCGGTAACAAAGGAAGTCTTCGGGATGTCCGGGGGAAACATTCGGATTTGGTTGTAGCCGGAGAAAGCATCCATGAAGTTGAGGAGCTCATGGCCCGAAGTGGCGTCGATGAGGGTGTCAATGCTCAGAAGAGGGAACGGGTCTTTGGGACAGGCCTTATTTAGATCGGTAAAGTCGATACATATCCTCCATGTCCCATTTGACTTCTTTACCATGACTACATTGGAAAGCCATTCCGGGTAGTTAACCTCCTGTATGAACCGAGCCTTTAGAAGCTTGTCTACCTCTTCTTTGATGGCTTGCTGTCGCTCGGGGGCAAACTTGCGCCTCTTCTGTTGGACCGGTTTGGACCCCGGTTCAACGCTGAGGTGGTGGACCAAAAGCTCCTCGGAAATTCCCGGCATGTCGGCGGCGGACTAGGCAAAAGGTTACGGTTCCTCCGAATGCACTGCACTATGTCGGAACATAGGACAGACGGGAGGGTCTTGCTAATGAAGAACTTTCAGCTCGGATCGTCCTCTGAGAAGAGTACCTCTTCCAATTCGTCCACCGGCTCGGACGTTGGTCGAGTGCCCTCTTGTAGGATCTCTAAAGTTTCGAGGGAGAGGAGCGGACCTCCGGTGGAAGTCATGTAGCACTTCCGGGCCATCTCTTGATTGCCCTTGACCTCCCCTACTCCTGCCCGGGTGGGGAATTTCATTTTGAGGTGGTATGCCGAAGGAACGGCTTCTAGGGCAGCTAGGCCGGGTCGGCCTAGGATGACGTTGTATGCAGCTGGGACATCATCGACCATAAAATCCATCGGCTCGGTCCGGGTGGTAGGAGTTTTGCCAACAGTTACGTCGAGGGTGATGACCCCTTCAATAGTTACTGGCACTCCCGTGAACCCGTGGAGAGTGTAGCCGGCCGATTTCAGACGGTCCCGGGATAGCTGAAGACCTCGGAAGGCTGAGAGGAAGAGGATGTTCACGGAGCTTCCGTTGTCTACTAGGATCCTCTGCACTTTGTAATTCGCCATACGAAGGTCAATGACAAGCGCATCACAATGGGGAGTCCTAACCCCCTCGAGATCTTCATCTGAGAATGTGACTGGGACACCGAGGCCTTTGGGGGGAGGGGCGCCGTGAACATAATTGACCTCTCGGACGAACGCCGTTCGAGAGGAGTTGGAAGAGCCTCCCATGGGGCCTCCATGGATAAGATGCAGGACGCGTTCCTCCTTGAACTCGGGGGTTTCATCGCGTCGCTCGGAACGCTTGTTAGCCCCCCAAGGCGGAGGAGTGGTGCGATCGGTCCGATCATTTGTTCTTACAAACTTGGCCAACTGCCCCCTCTGGATGAGGGCCTCTATCTCGTTCTTTAGCGCCCGACAGTCGTTGGTGTCGTGGCCATGATCCCGGTGGTAGCGGCACCATTTCTCTTTGTTCCTCTTCTTGGATGGGGTGTTCATCCTCGGAGCAGGAGGTATGACCCCTTCCTTCTCAACTTCCATCAGAATGGTGGAGACATTGGTAGTGAGAGGAGTGAATTTCTCGAACCTGGGGGAAGGGCGGCGCTGACCGCTATTATCCCTCTGAAGCTTCTTGGCCCCTTCCTCTTCAGTTGTCTTTCTTTTCGTCCCGGAGACAGATCCTCCGAAGCCGGGGAGATGTTCGGCCTCCTTAGCCCGAATATACTTCTCGCCCCTAAGGAGAAGGTCGGCAAAGTTATGCGGGGGCTTTTTAGCTAGGGATGAGCGAAGGTTAGAATTGAGAACGTTGGATTGGAATGCGACGGTTGCGACTGATTGGTCGAGGGAGGCGATGGATCTGACCTCCGCAGTAAACCTCCTCACATAATCCCTCAACTTTTCTCTCCTCTCCGGACGGAGGTGGAGCAACGAGATGCTGGTCTTCTCCGTGCGTCTGCTACTTACGAAGTGGGTTATGAAGAGTGTTTCGAATTGCTCGAAAGAGAAAATGGAAGAGGGGGCGAGGCGGGAGTACCATTCCCGAGCCAAACCCTTAAGAGTGGCAGGGAAGGTTTTGCAAAGCAAGGCGTCGGAAGCCTGGTGGATTAGCATCAAGGTCTTGAAGCTTTCGACGTGGTCAACGGGGTCCGACTCCTCCGAGTAAGTTTCAAACTGCGGAGGCTTGAAACCCCTTGGGATGGGAGCCTCCATGATGGTCCGGGAGAAGGGAGGTCTGCTGGGGCGGACGGTCCTTCCTCTCGACTCTTCCTCCTTGTCCATTCGGCCGATGCACGTCTCCATTTCGTGGAGACGGCGGTAGAGAGCATCATCCCTGAAATTGCTGGAACTCGGCACGAGTGATAGGTGCCTCATCGTTCCTCGGATGTCGTCGATCAGCAGGGGAATGTGATCTCCTCCTATGACGCTCGGGGGATTCTCTCTGTCCCCTTCGGTTAGGGGACCTTCTGCAATCTCGGTGATGAGGAGATCGCTCACCCGGATGTTGTTGGCGGGAGACTCCCTCTCGGGCCCACTTCTCATCCAGGCGGCGGCGAAGATCCTCATCCTTATGCCGATTGAGAACGGTGTTACGAAGGTCGGAAACTCGAGGATTGTGGGAGGCCATAGAATCCGAAGAGGCGTTGTGGATGGAGACGTGGTCCGGATGGAGAGGTTGTTTCTGCGGGTTGGGATGCGAGACCCCCGTACCAGCATTTGGAGGACCGGGGGGACCATTAGGAAGTTGTTGATTTGGAAGAAGAGGCTGGTCCTCGGCTTGAGGCGGAAGTAACCCCTGCTGCTGAGCGGGCTGGATGGGGACTTCCTGTTGCTGATCGAGGTTGGGTCCACGGTTGGACCCCCTAGATCTCACCTTTCTAGGCGGCATGGCTGGAGAAGATCTGACCAACAGGAAGAGGGGAGGCTGCTATTCGTTTGGTTTCCCACAGACGGCGCCAATCTGTTACCGCTGAATCTGGTGTGGGGGTAAACAGATAGTATTTGTGGATTCTTGGAAAACCTGAATAGCACACCTGAGCCTGATCCGCCGAGGTGTGACTGCTGAGCTCCTGCCGTTCACCTGCAAAATGTGCGAGACACCGGGGTTGATCCCGGCAACACACCCTCCGACGCTCAAGTCAGTAACCAGAAGTGATTATGAAAGAGCGCTTAACTGGTAAAAGATTGATTACCTCATAACGGAGATGGATGGGGGGTATTTATAGGCGTCTTTAGGGATCAGATCAGGAAAGTAATCCCTATGAATCTATTTAAGGAATAAAAATCCTCGTAACCAGATAAGGAATGTGATCCCTGATTTCCCGGCGACAGGATAGACACGAATCAGGGCTGTTGATTCGGCTGAACCGGAGACCCTGATTCTATCCTGCCAATCTGGGTTTGCTTCGGGTTGGGACCCGTACCCAGTTGAGGTGGATCCGTTCGTGGGTTATTGGATCTTTGGAGAGGAGATCCAGTAACCGCCTCAGACCGGGCTGTAGGTAAAATTACCGTTTTACTCTTGGGCTTCAAGATTCGTGCCTGATTTGGACGGTTCCGATTTAACTTCATTTTTAGCCATATCAATCACATTTCTAACCTTCAAAAACATAAAGTGATGTGTTGTTACAAAACAAATTGACATCTAAAACAAATAATTCAGCACAAAATAAATAGTATCTACAGCATGGCAATCTAACAATATTATATGCAATTATGGCAGCAATTTTTTCACCATCCTTCCCATATAAAGGCGAAGTCATTCACTGGCCGAGGGGGGAAATGGCCACACCCAATTTTTTTTGGTAATTACACCTTACATATATACATTGTTGCTTATGACCCCGCCCTATTGCTCCTGGGGAAGTATCACATTGCAATTTTCCTTATGATAAGGGTCGCATGGGTGATAACGGGATTAGTGGGATACTGGGAACAGAAGAAGGAAAAAAATGGGAATAGGATATCCTATGGATCACAAAGCAATCCATTAGATGTTCTACCCCAAACAATATACTTAAAACTATGAAAGAAGGCTAAGAAGCACCTGAGCGGTCTATTATTCCAACCGAATTCACTAAAATTTTATGACATGAGTTCACAACATTTTCATCCTACTTTGATATTAGATTTTCGGTTTCAAATTTTATATTAGGTTTTAGGCTTAGGGTCCGATAACTTATCTCCACAATTAATTATTTGGGTCCACAATTAATTACCTTTTACGTGTATTAAATGCCTTTACCACATTGTTATACATCAGCATATTTGTATCACAAAAAATTGTACAAAATTGACAAATATATTGAAACTTGTTCAGATTTTTTTTCCGCTTCACTCCTAATCAATACTACTACATGTTTGGCCCCCGTTGATATGAATTTCTAGTTTCGCCCATGTCCACATATATACACAATGCTGTGAAACTAACATACACCCACCCCCCATACACACACAATGAAAACAAAAACAAAAACAAAAACAAAACACAAAAAACAAAAAACAAAAAACAAAAAACATTCGAAAAAATAATGATACATAACAATCACATCTCTAATATTATAATGGGAGAAGGCCTTAGTGTCATTTGTCATTTTGTCATTCTAACAACATGTGCAACGCACGTACATAACTAATATAAAGGAGTTTTCCAGTTCAAATCCTCCCTACGTCAAATTTTTATTTTTTTATTTTTTTAAATTATTTAAATGTGCATCGCACGTGTAAATTACTAGTAATGTTAAATGAAGAGAGATGATAGCAAGTTTTACTGAATTGTAGTACGCATGCATTTCAGCGGATGTGAAACTACGAAGCAAATGGATGTCACCATGAGGCTGAGGAAACCGAATATGAAGTTCACTCTGAGGCTGAGAAGATGAAGAAATAGATGATTAGACACAGTAATCAATCAATCAACTAAAATCCAGGTCCATCAATAATCATGAATGACAAGTATTACCAGATCGTTGTTATTGTTGTTGTTGTTGTTGTTTTCCTTTGCATTGGATTGATTTGCAACATTTGTTTTTTGGTTTGGGTTTGATCTGTATGCTCTCGATTTCGCCATCGATTCAACGGATAGGTTTTAGGGTTTTGCTCGAGCGAAGAAAAGGAGGAGGAAGGAGAAGAAGAGGGGTTTTAGACACTCTTTTTTTTTCTGATCTTTTCCTTTTCTTTTTCTTTTTCTTTCTTTGAGTTTAGATTTCACTTAATTACAAAAATGCTCTACTTTGATAAATTATGTGTAACTAGTAGTTTACACACGCGATGCACATCTTAATATATATATATATATATATATATATATATATATATATATATATATATATATATATATATATATATATATATATATATATATTAAAGTAAAAATTTTGAGTCTCGAACCTGAGACTTCTTTTATATTAGTTATGCACGAACAATGCACATCTTAATAAAAAAAATTAATAAAATTTAACATAGGGAGGACTTAAACCTGAAACCTCCTTCATATTAGTTATATACGTGTGTCACACGCGTTGATAGATTCGCAAATGACACTAAGATCTTCTCCCATTATAATATTAGAGATTTACACAACGCACGTCTGAATAAATATAGTTTTCTAAGAGTAAAAATTTAACGTAGTGATCACTTGAACCTGAAACCTCTTTCATATTAGTTATATACGTGCGTCACACGCGTTGATAGATTGGAAAATGACACTAAGATCTTATCCCATTATAATATTAGAGATTTACACATCGCACATCTTGAGTCAAAAGAATCATTTGGCTTAAAAAATTCTTCATGTTATTCTCATATACAATCATGTGTTATATTCGTACAATCGATAAGATTATAAAATAATGAAAATATGAAGTATTTTTATATCTGATGACAAATAAATTTTGAAATTATCATCATCTAAAATAGATGTATGTGGCTGGATGAAGGCCCAGGGCCGTGATAAGGTAGGGTCGGGGCTGAGATAGATGAAGCACATGGCCGAAAATTACGGCCATTAGAAAGTAGGGTCGGGGCTTATGAAAGACCTTACCGCCCCCAGCCCATTATTATCCTTAATTACAAGTACATATGCGTAAACACAATATGGTGTAATTGTGTAAATAAACCTCCACCATGCACTTCTTGATATGAAGAAGTAAAATAAGTTTCAACAAACTAGTGATATATTTATAATTAGTACCAGTTTCAAAATGTACTACAAATTGAAGTATTTGCTAATTAACCTCTATGCACTCCATTTTTGTGTGTAAAGTAGCTTTAAGAAGAAACTATCATCCAACCCAAAATGAAAAAACAAAATACTTGTAAAATATGTACCAATTATGCGGTAACACCATACTCCTCTAAGCTTCCAATACTATCTTTTGTTTACTCAACAATTTCTTTCCATTTCTACAACAAAGAAGAGATAGGAATTACTGTATGTGATTATAGACATATTAGAATTATTATCATTATTAGATGAGATATCGACCTCATTGTGAAGCTTCATAACTCTTTTTAAAAATCTACTGCTTGACTCAAGGTTCAGTACACTCTTGATCACATTTCTAACCTTCAAAAACATAAAGTGATGTGTTGTTACAAAACTAACTGACATCTAAAACAAATAATTCAGCACAAAATAAATAGTATCTACAGCATGGCAATCTAACAATATTATATGCAATTATGGCAGCAATTTTTTCACCATCCTTCCCATATAAAGGCGAAGTCATTCACTAGCCGACCGAGGGGGAAATGGCCATACCCAAATTTTTTTGGTAATTACACCTTACATATATACATTGTTGCTTATGACCCCACCCTATTGCTCCTAGGGAAGTATCACTTTGCAATTTTCCTTATGATAAGGGTCGCATGGGTGGTAACGGGATTAGTGGAATACTGGGAACAGAAGAAAGAAAAAAATGGGAATAGGATATCCTATGGATCACAAAGCAATCCATTAGATGTTCTACCCCAAACAATATACTTAAAACTATGAAAGAAGGCTAAGAAGCACCTGAGCGGTCTATTATTCCAACCGAATTCACTAAAATTTTATGACATGAGTTCACAACATTTTCATCCTATTTTGATATTAGATTTTTGGTTTCAAATTTTATATTAGGTTTTAGGCTTAGGGTCCGATAAATTATCTCCACAATTAATTATTTGGGTCTACGGTTTTAAGCTCTACTAGATTTCTCTCTCTGCTAGTTACTTTTACGTGTATTAAATGCCTTTACCACATTGTTATACATCAGCATATTTGTATCACAAAAAAATGTACAAAATTGACAAATATATTGAAACTTGTTCAATTTTTTTTTTCCGCTTCACTCCTAATCAATACTACGTACTACATGTTTGGCCCCCGTTGATATGAATTTCCAGTTTCGCCCATGTCCACATATATACACAATGCTGTGAAACTAACACACACCCACCCACCCACCCCTCCCCTCCCCACCACACACACAAAGAAAACAAAAACAAAAACAAAAACAAAAAACAAAAAACAAAAAACAATCGAAAAAATAATGATACATAACAATCACATCTCTAATATTATAATGGGAGAAGGCCTTAGTGTCATTTGTCATTTTGTCATTCTAACAACATGTGCAACGCACGTACATAACTAATATAAAGGAGTTTTCCAGTTCAAATCCTCCCTACGTTAGATTTTTTATTTTTTATTTTTTTAAATTATTAAAACGTGCATCGCACGTGTAAATTACTAGAAATATTAAATTAAGAGAGATGATAGAAAGTTTTACTGAATCGTAGTACGCATGCATTTCAGCGGATGTGAAACTACGAAGCAAATGGATGTCACTCTGAGGCTGAGGAAACCGAATATGAAGTTCACCCTGAGGCTGAGAAGGTGAAGAAATAGAGGATTAGACATAGTAATCAATCAATCGACTAAAATCCAGGTCCATCAATAATCATGAATGACAAGTATTACCAGATCGTTGTTATTGTTGTTGTTGTTGTTTTCCTTTGCATTGGATTGATTTGCAACATTTGTTTTTTGGTTTGGGTTTGATCTGTATGCTCTCGATTTCGCCATCGATTCAACGTATAGGTTTTAGGGTTTTGCTCGAGCGAAGAAGAGGAGGAGGAAGGAGAAGAAGAGGGGTTTTAGACACTCTTTTCTTTTCTGATCTTTTCCTTTTCTTTTTCTTTTTCTTTCTTTGAGTTTTGATTTCACTTAATTACAAAAATGCCCTCTACTTTGATAAATTATGTGTAACTAGTAGTTTACACACGCGATGCACATCTTAATAAATATATATATATTTTTTAAAGTAAAAATTTCGAGTCTCGAACCTGAGACTTCTTTTATATTAGTTATGCACGAACAATGCACATCTTAATAAAAAAAATTAATAAAATTTAACATAGGGAGGACTTAAACCTGAAACCTCCTTCATATTAGTTATATACGTGTATCACACGCGTTGATAGATTCGCAAATGACACTAAGATCTTCTCCCATTATAATATTAGAGATTTACACAACGCACGTCTGAATGAATATAGTTTTCTAAGAGTAAAAATTTAACGTAGTGATCACTTGAACCTGAAACCTCTTTCATATTAGTTATATACGTGCGTCACACGCGTTGATAGATTGGAAAATGACACTAAGATCTTATCCCATTATAATATTAGAGATTTACACATCGCACATCTTGAGTCAAAAGAATCATTTGGCTTAAAAAATTCTTCATGTTATTCTCATATACAATCATGTGTTATATTCGTACAATCGATAAGATTATAAAATAATGAAAATATGAAGTATTTTTATATCTGATGACAAATAAATTTTGTAAATATCGTCGTCTAAAATAGATGTATATGGCTGGATGAAGGCCCAGGGCCGTGATAAGGTAGGGTCGGGGCTGAGATAGATGAAGCACAGGGCCGAAAATTACGGCCATTAGAAAGTAGGGTCGGGGCTTATGAAAGACCTTACCGCCCCCGGCCCATTATTATTCCTAATTACAAGCACATATGCGTAAACACAATATGGTGTAATTGTGTAAATAAACCTCCACCATGCACTTCTTGATATGAAGAAGTAAAATAAGTTTCAACAAACTAGTGATATATTTATAATTAGTACCAGTTTCAAAATGTACTACAAATTGAAGTATTTGCTAATTAACCTCTATGCACTCCATTTTTGTGTGTAAAGTAGCTTTAAGAAGAAACTATCATCCAACCCAAAATGAAAAAACAAAACACTTGTAAAATATGTACCAATTATGCGGTAACACCATACTCCTCTAAGCTTCCAATACTATCTTTTGTTTACTCAACAATTTCTTTCCATTTCTATAACAAAGAAGAGATTGGAATTACTGTATGTGATTATAGACATATTAGAATTATTATCATTATTAGATGAGATATCGATCTCATTGTGAAGCTTCATAACTCTTTTGAAAAATCTACTGCTTGACTCAAGGTTCAGTACACTCTTGATCACATTTCTAACCTTCAAAAACATAAAGTGATGTGTTGTTACAAAACAAATTGACATCTAAAACAAATAATTCAGCACAAAATAAATAGTATCTACAGCATGGCAATCTAACAATATTATATGCAATTATGGCAGCAATTTTTTCACCATCCTTCCCATGTAAAGGCGAAGTCATTCACTGGCCGAGGGGGGAAATGGCCATACATTACCCAATTTTTTTTTTGGAAATTACACCTTACATATATACATTGTTGCTTATGACCCCACCCTATTGCTCCTAGGGAAGTATCACTTTGCAATTTTCCTTATGATAAGGGTCGCATGGGTGGTAACGGGATTAGTGGAATACTGGGAACAGAAGATGGAAAAAAATGGGAATAGGATATCCTATGGATCACAAAGCAATCCATTAGATATTCTACCCTAAGCAATATACTTAAAACTATGAAAGAGGGCTACCTGAGCGGTCTATTATTCCAACCGAATTCACTAAGATTTTATGACATGAGTTCACAACATTTTCATCCTACTTTGACATTAGATTTTCGGTTCCAAATTTTATATTAGGTTTTAGGCTTAGGGTCCGATAAATTATCTCCACAATTAATTATTTGGGTCTACAGTTTTAGCCTCTACCAGATTTCTCTCCCTACTAGTTACCTTTTACGTGTATTAAATGCCTTTACCACATTGTTATACATCAGCATATTTGTATCACAAAAAATTGTGCAAAATTGAAAAATATATTGAAACTTTTTCAGAAATTTTTTTTTCGCTTCACTCGTGATCAATACTGCTACATGTTTGGCCCCCGTTGATATGAATTTTTAGTTTCTCCCATGTCCACATATATACACAATGTTGCGAAACTAACACCCCACACACACAAACAAAAAACAAAAACAAAAACAAAAAACAAAAAAACATTCACATAAATAATGATACATAACAATCACATCTCATTTGTCTGTTTTTATGTTATTTTCTCTAATATTATGGGAGAAGGTTTTAGTGTCATTTGTCATTTTGTCATTCTACCATCATGTGCAACGCACGTACATAACTAATATAAAGGAGTTTTCCAGTTCAAATCCTCCCTACATCAGATTTTTATTTTTTATTTTTTGAAATTATTAAAACGTGCATCGTACGTGTAAATTACTACTAATATTAAATGAAGAGAGATGATAGCAAGTTCTTAGTGAATCGTAGTACGCATGCGTTTCAGCGGATGTGAAACTACGAAGCAATTGGATGTCATCCTGAGGCTGAGAAGATGTAGAAATAGAGGATTAGACACAGTAATCAATCAATCGACTAAAATCCAGGTCCATCAATAATCAAGAATGACAAGTATTACCAGATCAGATCGTTGTTGTTGTTTTCCTTTGCATTGGTTTGATTTGCAGGATTTGTTTTTAGGTTTGGGTTTGATCTGTATGCTCTCGATTTCGCCATCGATTCAATGTTTAGGTTTTAGGGTTTTGCTCGAGCAAAGAAAAGGAGGAGGAAGGAGAAGAAGAGGGGTTTTAGATACTCTTTTCTTTTATGATCTTTTCTTTTTCTTTTACTTTTTCTTTCTTTGAGTTTTGATTTCACTTAATTAAAAAAATGTCCTCTACGTTGATAAATTATGTGTAACTAGTAGTTTACTCGTGTGATGCACATATTAATAAATAAATATATTTAAAAATAAAAATTTCGAGTCTCGAACGTGAGACTTCTTTTATAATAGTTATGAACGAACATTGCACATCTTAATAAAAAAAATTAAATAAAATTTAATGTAGTGAGGACTTGAACCTGAAACCTCCTTCATATTAGTTATATACGTGCATCACACGCGTTGATAGATGGGCAAATGACACTAAGATCTTCTCCCATTATAATATTAGAGATTTACACATCGCACGTCTGAATAAATATAGTTTTCTAAGATTAAAAATTCAAATGTAGTCTGGATTTGAACCTAAAACCTCATTTATAATAGTTATGTACATGCATTGCACGCGTTGAAATATTTACAAAATGCCACTAAGGCCTTCTCCCATTATAATATTAGAGATTTTACACGTGTGATGCATGTCTTAATAAATATAGATTTTTTAAAGTAAAAAATTCAGAAGTAGTCTAGGTTTGAACCTAAGACCTCTTTTATAATAGTTATGCACGTGCGTTGCACGCACTGATAGATTGACAAATGACAATAAGGCTTTCTCTCATTATAATATTAGATATATTGCACAAAATTATACTAGTATTATCTCTAATAATAATCTCTAATATTATAATGAGAGAGTTGGGATTTTCATTGTAGATATTCAACCATCTAATCTCAACCATTCATTTTTAAGTGGGAGTTATATTAATCATTCATTTACTCAATTGTTATTAGTTACCATAATACCCTCAGAGTTCAAATTTATTTACGACATAATTATTTAAAAAAATACCACTTATATAAAATAAAAGTTTGTGCCATTAGGGATAATTTGTAAAGACTGTGATTAGTAAAGGAGGTCTCAAGTTTGATGCCAGATTACGTCTTATTATTTACTATATAAAAATTTAATTAATTAGAATGTGCATCGCATGTGCATATTACTAGTAATCTCTAATATTATAATGGTAGAGTTGGGGTTGTCATTTGTAGACAACCTGTAATTTGCAGACATTCATTCAACCATCTAATCTCAACCATTCATTTTTGAGTGAAATTTATATTAATCATTTATTTACTCAACTGTTGTTAGTTAGCATAATATCCTCACAGTTTAAATTTATTTACGACATAATTATTTACAAAAATGTCACTGATATAAAATAAAATCTGATGTCACTAGGTGTAATTTTTAAAGAGTATGTGATGAGCAAAAGAGAGGTCTAAGATTCGAGGCCAGATTATGTCTTAATATTTACTTGAAATAATAAAAAAAGAATGTGCATCGCACGTGCAGATTACTAGTATCTCTATCTCTAATCTTTAATCTCTAATATTATAATGGAAGAGTTGGGGTTGTCATTTGTAGACAACCAACCATCTAATCTCAACCATTCATTTTTAAGTTGGACTTATATTAATCATCATTTATTGAACTGTTGTTAGTTACCATAATATTTTCAAAGTTTACTATATAATTATTTACAAAGTGTCACTCATATAAAATAAAAGTTGGTGTCACTAAGGATAATTTGTAAATAGTATGTAATGAGTAAATGGATGTCTCAGGTTTGAGGCCAGATTACGTCTTAGTATTTACTTAAATAAATAAAAAATTATTAGGACGTGCATTGCACGTGCAGATACTAGTGTTAATTAATCACCAAGTATTTTGGAACTATAAATTAATTCATGTTCATGTATTAATCTGGAGTATAATGGTCAATCAGCGAATAATATCGCAAGAATAGAAGGACAATGGATCTGATTTTTTCATGATGTTGCAGTTGAGGCTGTGACTGATCACTTTTGAAGTTAATAAGGAACTGACATGGAAATAACGATTTAGAGAGAACTAATATGGAATTTCAACAGTTTCTTGGGAACCTGTGTGGAAGAGACCCTTTCTGATAGCATTAAGGAGAGCGGCTAGCCGAGCATAGATACTCGATATCATTTCCATGGCATTAGGGAGGGCCTCAGACAGTGAGATAGTGGCTGCAAGAGCCAGAAGTACAGTGTACACATGTTCTATTAGAATTAGACTGACATACTTGTTCACCTCATCGGTCAAGTAGAAATGTCATTCTAATTATGTTGATGTATTCATCAGTTATAAGTTAAATCATGGGTTGCAGTTACTACAGATTAAACCTCAAAATAGAGTTGCCTACCATGACCTTAATAAATTCAGAATACATACACCATCTATATCCATGTTTGTGCAGCCATATCCAAGTTTGTGCTGGTAATGAAATTAACGATAGATCATACATCATCTAACATCGAACTAGTAGTTAACGTAACAGCAAATTCAGCACAGATGGCCAGTAATATGCATAGCCTCACAACAATTTTGTTGTAAACCTACAGAGGACAAATGAGGAGGCATTTTACCTGAAGTACCTTGTAAATCCTACAGCTTGAATTTTCCTCTTGGTTTTTGTTGATGCTTATTTTCTGTGTGGGAGCAAACAAATAGATGAGTTCTCTTAATAAGAAAGCAAGAGATCTAACATTTGACCAGATCTAAGTTCGTGATGATTGACTACTCCTTTTCCTGGACTTAAGGTGCTGAGACGTAACCTGCGGACCTGCAAGAAGCCTAAAACACCGGAGGTGGCCTCAGCGATAGACCCTCCAATGCCCAAGTCAGTAACTCTGATTAAATTGAGAGTTGTAGTCGCGAAATTATTTGTTACCTGAGCTTGATGGAGGTGGAGAGATAACATTCAAAAAAAAGGCATCTTCTCATTTCCCCTGGTGAAGAGATACAATTAGTTGTTCTTCCTATCATGAAGAGATATAGTTAGTTGCTCTTAGAGTCAGTTACCCTTCTCTCAGTGTCAAGATAGATCCACTTGAAGACCCTCCGCTGCTTAGGCTGTAAGGAAGCTTGGAAGGCTGGCCTGGTTGAGTTGATAGGCCTGGAAGCAGCCCAAAATTTTCTAGTGGGAATGTAGTTGCTTTAATTTACTGTTATGCACATGAGAGCTTTAAGAAGCGTGCTCAAATAGTAAAATCTTGCTTTGTTGCGATTTTTTCTAATATCACAAGCCCCCCACTCCTGAATGTTGGATTTCTAAGCCTTTGAGGAGTAGTCTCGCTGTCTCGGATATCCTAATGAGCAATTTTTACTTTAAAGGACGATCAGAGACTCTTGGAGCCTTGTTCAGAGTTTCAGGATTTTTCTACAATTTTTAATTAATATTTTTCCATTTCTAATAAACTTTCAGTATATTAATTAATTATAAAATTTATATTTAAATTTCAAAATTTATAATTATTTTTCCAAAATTTTAAATTAAATTTCCAAATTTATAATTATTATTTAGAAATTTCAATAAATATTTCCAAAATTAAAATTTTAGATCTTTTATTAATTTTGAAATTTACAATTGTTTTAAATTGAATTTTATTAACAAATCATACCTATCATACCTGAGTGCGAATCTTGGAACGATCGGACGATTGAAATTGGGCACTAAAGAGGTTGCTGACATCAGCACTGACGTCAGTTATTTTGTTTTTTTTGTTGAGGTGTTGAGTGTGAATTTTATAGCATATCGGACAACTGTGATGAAGTGACACGCTTTTTGAGGAGATCAGACGATTGTGGAGCCCAAAGCAACCAACCTCCTCGAATGACGTGATCATGGGGGTCCATGTGGGACACGTTCAGGCGCCACATTAGCAAGGCCTTTCACCGGTGGGACCCACCACGTCAGCAGTGGTGACTAGTGATCGTAATGTTAGCAGCATTGACCGGTCAGCACTGCATCAACTTTTGTTTTAATTTTGCTTGCCCTTCTTTTTTCTCTTGACATCGGCGATTTTTAGTTTTTATTTGTCCTTCCTTTTCTTCTCCTTCTTGTGTGTCGAGGAGGTGGGCATGTAAGTTGGAACAGGCGAACGACTCTATTTTTTGTGTGCCGAGGAGCTAAGAAGATGAGCTTCGCCACCGAGAAGCTTGGAAGAGTACTAAGGAGCTTAGAGGAGGGGTTTCGCTATCAATGAGCTTGGAAAAGGGGCTCCACTACCGAGGAGGTTAAAAGGGGAATTTCGCCACCAAAGAGCTTGGAAAAGGAGCTTCACTACCGATGTGCTTAGAAGAAGTGCTTCACTACTGATGAGCTTGGAAGAGCTCTGCTACCGAGGATCTTAAATGAAAAGCTTCGCAACCGAGGAGCCTCGCTACAGAGGCAGTAGAAAATGAGCTTTCAAGCACTTAGCTTTTCAAACTATGTGCTGGACCATTGATGTGAAGTAGACATATCCCCTTTGTGTCTTTGTCTTGGCTCTTGCCTTTTTTGCATGCTAAACACTTATTTGAGTCAATAAGTTTGAGGGAGCAACTCTAGAGAGTGGTTTGGACTCTGAGCTTATTGCTTGGAATTGGTGAGCTTTGGTAGCAGCTTCTAAGTAAGAGCTGAACTCTGGACCCGCACTGGAAGGAGATGGCCAGGGAGGTGAGCGAGGAGAGCAAGATCTCCATGCTCTAGTAAAGACCCGTTCGGAATGAGAGTTTAAGGATCAGCTCTAGGGATGAGTTTGGACCCGGAGCTTGTTGTAGGGATCAAATGAGTTGACAAAGTAGCTTGAGCAACGAGCTGAGCATGGAACTCTTTGTATGAAGTCAATGAATGAGCTCGAACAAGAAGCGGACAACCGAACTCATTGTATGTAGTCAATGAGCCGTTGGAGGAGCTCGGACGCGAGCTGAGCATTGAACTTTGAAGTCAATGAGCTAATGGATGAGCTCGAACGACCGGCGCACAAGACTCATTGCTTGGAGTCGATGAGTTTTTTGTGTAGCTCGGAAGATAAGCCAAGCCCCGACCGAACTCATTACCTTAAGTTGATGAGTTGTTGGTATTTCGAGTCTTCTTAATATTGGATCAAAGTCTTTAGTGTTTGTTAATGTTGTTGTGGCTCCCTCCTTTACACAATTAGGTTTGGACAGTTTGTTATTATTAAAAAAAACCATTAAGTTATAAGTTACCGTAGGGAGAACGTGACTAGAAGAGCATAATATGAATGAAGATGTGAAATTGAGTAACCTAAATTTACCAACATCAATGAAAAGCCCAAAAACTTTAATGCCAATGAACGAAGAGTATCCGGTTGGTTCCCGAGAACTGCAATAATCAGAAGCTGTAGGAGGCAGATCTACCAGTAACTGTAATTCTAGTGTAATTCTAGTGCTGTTGATGTCATAGTTTAAAATTTGTATAGCAAATTAAGTTATAAATGTTGGAAAGGAAGGACATCAAAGTGTGACATTGGAACATATCAAACAATAGTTCATGAAATTGATCAAACTCCTCAACTTTTTCATGATTGTAACAGACTCTACATGACTTGAATTCAGAGTGTGACAATGGAACATATCAAACAATAATTCATGAAATTGATCATACTCCTCACCCTTTTCATGATTCTAACAGACTCTACACGACTTGAATTCAATTCAATTAAGTTCAATTCAATTGTTGATCATCAGTAAAGAAATTAGAAAGGTAGAACAAGATTCACTTACCAAAGCATTCGATCTTCCCTCATTTGCCAACAATTGCTATGGTTTCATTCTCCAAATTCGTTCACACACACGAAGAAAAGAGGGATTGTATAAAGGATTTTTTCCCACGGAGGTTCCCAACAAATACTAAAATTATTCCATGTCAGATCCCGACAAATCACTAATTCCTTACCTTTCATATGTGTGCCACTCATGTTAGAGTTGACAAATAGAGTTACATATGGGTTGGGACGGAGCTCTTAAGGGGCAAGGGAGGACTATGCTACCATGAGTTCCCTCCGAACATTAAGAAAAAGTCTTTTTAAATACATCTAAAATTTATGTACAACTTCCTCTTTGAATGTGAATTAAAAACATTACATATATATACTAATTTCATTACAAAAACTAGTAATTTACACGTGTGATGCACGTTTTAATAAAAATATAACTTTTTATAGAAAAAACTCAGACATAGTCTGGATTCGAACCTGAGACCTCATTCATATTAACTATGTATGTGTTACACGTGCAATGCACATTTTAATAAATATATAATTTTTTTTAAAGTAAAAACTCATAGTCTGAATTCGAACCTGAGACCTCATTCATATTAGTTATGTATGTGTGTTACAGGCATTGATAGATTTACAAATGACATTCAGACCTTCTCCCATTATAATATTAGAGATTAAAGATTAGAGATAAAATAGATACTTATTTAGGTTGAAAATCTATCTTTTGCAAAAAAATAAAAAATAAAAATAAGAACGGAAATCTAATCACAAATTCAAAATTTTAATCGGGAATTTTACAATAAAAAATTCTCCACAAATTTTGTAACTATCTACAAATCACTCAATTTGTTACTATTTATTTATACTAATTCTAATTTAAAATTTTCAAAATTAGAATATCCTACAAAAAATCAACAATGCACCATGATAGATCCTTTATCTTTTAGGGTTTACTTGGGGCTATATATATATGGTCGTAAACTCTATGGTTTAGTAATCTGAATAGATCTAATCTGAATAGATCAATTTGTGTATCAAGAGGTGAGCCATTATCATTGTCCAACTTCAAGAGAGATTGTGCCAAGTGTTTCAAAGGTGAGAGAGAGATTGAGAGTTGTAATCTCTTTTGTAATCTTTGTATTTCTTTGGGAATAAGAAGTATTGGTTATCTCTACATATTGGTTGTGTTCTTGTGAGATCTATATATTGTGGTGGCTTGTTCTTAGTTCACCTAAGTCTTGGGAGTTTCTATTGCTTGTGGTGCACTTCCGCAATTAGCATTACAAGTTGAGGATAGATTTCTCCGACAAGTGGTATCAGAGCAGTTGGTTTGAGATGGCCGATAACAAGATGAAGATCGAGAGATTCAATGGGAGTGACTTCGCGATGTGGAAGATTCAGATGATAGCGTATCTTCGTCAGAAAGATCTTGATGTTCCGTTGTTTGATGAGAGGCCGGAAGGTGCTGACAAGGAAGCAAAGGTCTTGGCAGATTGGAATCGTTTGGATCAGAAGGCTCTGGGGCAAATTCAGTTGGGGCTGAGTAGGAAGGCATTATTTCATATCTCGAAAGCAAAGACTATAAAGGAGGCTATGAAGATTCTCACGGATATGTATGAGAAACCATCGGCATCTAATCAAATTCTTCATCTGAAGAAATTGGTTAATATGAAGTTGAAGGAAAGGGATTCAGTAGCAGAACATGTGAACAATTACTGTATAGTTTACAACCAGATGGAAGCTACAGGTTTGAAGTTTTCAGAGAGGAGGCAGTCATTGTTACTTCTATCTACTTTACCCGATAGTTATGGTACGGTGGAAAAGACTATTACAGGCACTATGACAGATTCGATGACTCTACAGGATGTGGTGAGTAGCATTCTGAACGAGGAGGTAAGAAGGGTGACAAACGGAGGATATCCATCATCATCTTCTAGAGATTCTGCCATGTACGTTGAGAAAAGACGTGAAAGATCTAAGAGTAGTCGAAGAAGAAAGGACTAGAGTAGTTCATCTGAGAGTGGGTCTGATGACAGCGATGGGAGACATGGGCCTGAGTGCTGGTATTGTCACAAGAAGGATCACATGATACGCAGTTGCAAGGCTTACATGAAGAAGAAGCAGGAGAAATCGAAGAGAGATAACCCAAAGGAAGTCCAAGGAGGGCTTGTTGATGAGTTATGCTTATCAGCTTGGGAGGAGTTGGGCACTCAAGATTGGTGTATTGATTCGGGAGCTTCTTTTCATTGCACTCCAAGGAGATGACTACGAGAAGGGTTCTTTTGGAGATGTGATCGTAGGGAATGGTCACCGATGTCCTGTACGTGGGGTTGGTACTGTTCGCGTGAACACCATTGATGATCAAAGTATTGTCTTGTGGGAGACAAGGCATGTTCCAGACTTGAAGGAAAATTTTATCTCGATTGGAAGGCTAGACAAGGAGGGTTTGTCTACTACAGTTGGTAGTGGGGAGTGGTGTATAGCTACAGGTTCAAGGGTGATTGCAAAAAGGAAGCGTGAGCGACTGCTGTATTTGCTTAGAGGCGTGAGGGGCGTTTCTCTTGTAGTTGACTCTCAGCCGGAATTGAGTAGTAGGTTGTGTGGGGTGCAACCGAGTTCTTTCAATTGTAAAGGAGAGGTTACTAATTTAGTGGGAGCTGCTGGCCTCGGAAGTGATCCTAGAGGGCAGGACGTTGCTGCGGAGAGGTTACTTTGCGAATTGGCATTTGAAGCTTCAAGTCTCTCTTGTGTGATAAAGAGCACTGGTATCGATATGCGGGGTGATGTCGATGAGGGTAACCGAATTGGGATTGTAGGAGTTGAATAGTCTGCGAAGTTTTTGGAGGTGTCGTCCACGGAAGTTGCTAGTGCAGAGGGTGAATTGAGAGGCTTTGAACCATGTCCGGTGTTGATGGAGATCTTGCGAGGTGGGGAGTCTCATAATACGGAATCCGACATGGGAGATTGTTTCTCCGGTATTCATGCTCTATGTGATTGGTGGAGCACATCCTTCATAAGGCGATGAGGAGTGGTTGGTGCACTCCACGTGGTGGAGTGGCGGAGGTGCTCTTCATGAGAGGGGAGTACTTGGGTCTTCCATGAAACTGGGAGATGGCAGAGATAATGTGAGGAAAGATTGCAATAACTTTTGAAGCGTGGTGTATTTGGTCCAAGTGGGAGATTGTTAGGAATTGTGGCCTCAAATACACGTAGGCACGGGGTACTTGAAGTTGGAGAAGAAGAGGAGAAGATAAAGAAGCAAGAGAAGACAAGCAGCAAGTAGAAGAAGAGTAGCCTGGAGGGTTGCGGTCGACCGATCTGAGGGTGCGGTCGACCGACCCTAGGCTGAGATTTCATCGAGTGTACAAGTCCAACAGAGGAGGGGATGGTCGACCGACCTTGGGGGTGCAGTCGACCGGTCAGCTCTCTGGGTTGGTTCTACACGTTGCAGTCGACCATCACTAGGTTGCAGTCGACCGACATCGGCGGCTGATTATTTTTGGGCATACGAGTTTAAAGGCCCAATTGCTATATTTGTGTTTATCTTTTAGGGTTTACTTGGGGGCTATATATATGGCCGTAAACTCTAGGGTTTAGTAATCTGAATAGATCAATTTGTGTATTAAGAGGTGAGCCATTATCATTATCCAACTTTAAGAGAGATTGTACCGAGTGTTTCAAAGGTGAGAGAGAGAGATTGAGAGTTGTAATCTCTTTTGTAATATTTGTATTTCTTTGGGAATAAGAAATATTGATTATCTCTGCATATTGATTGTGTTGTTATGAGATCCATATATTGTGGTGGCTTGTTCTTGGTTCATCTAAGTTTTGGGAGTTTTTATTGCTTGTGGTGCACTTCCACTATTAGCACTACGAGTTGAGGATAGATTTTTCCGACAGAATGTGTGTGTTTCAAATGGGCGGTATACATATCCAAAGGCACACAAGATGCCTTCTACATCTGTTCTTGGCTTGGAGTGGCTTCAAACAAGAGGAGAGAGCAGGTTTTAGAAGAGGTAAATGGTGCAGGCATGACAGACTTTTAACAAGTTGGGGTTGCACCGAAGTTTGCTTGTGGATACTCACTCTTCTCTAATATCGACAAACTTTGTAGCTCAAACTGCACCCCTATACGATTTGTTGCGATCTTAGAAAGGAGTGTCTGTTTTAATTGACAACTTATTGATTAGTTTCAACAAATTGTACTGTTTCGTTAATTTTTCATTAATGAAATCGGTGACTTCGGTCACTTTTATCTCAAAAAATAAAAATAAAAAATAAAAACAAAGTGCAGTTCAGTTGCTCCTGATAAATGATGCAGAGATTCGAGGATATCAAAGAACAAGGCAAAGCAACAACAGTCTCTACTGAACACTTGAAACTACAAAGATATATTGACAAACAATGTACACAAGTAACATCGATACAAAACTACAATTGGAAACTACAGATTCATTTTCTTAAAATTACCATTACAATAAAGCCCTCCACTTATTTATCCACATCCCGCTAGCCCATCAAGTTGCTTGCCATTCCTAGCCATATGATCAATTCTCCTGCAATGTTTTGTAGATTCACAATCATTCTTCTGCAGAAGAATTTGTTATAGGCCCCTCTTATGTCTGTGATTCTAAATCCTTTTGGCTTTATTTGCGAGGAACTAACCTTATCGCGTTCAAGTTCTCTTGGACAGCAGAGATGAGGTCAGTTATCTGAGCAATACATTCACATTTGGTCTAAAAGTTGGTCTCCAGAAACTGAAGGAGAGTGAGACCGGCAGCCCATATGTCGTCATCTAGTACAAATTCTTGCGGAGAATGGCTAACCCCTCCTCGACACCGGACGAATATCATGCCGATCTGTTACCATGACACCATACCAAACTATGAGAATTTCCCAAAGTATCACTCAAATTATGAGGAAAATTAGAAATACGGATGCGTAGAGATTGAGATGTGTTACCTTGGTTAGACGAGACATTGCCATTGCATCATGCCCAGCTCCACTCATTAGTACTGGTACATCGCCTTGGATATCAGTTGACATTTTCTTAACAGCAAAATGAGCTGCATCTTTAAGTTGTAGGCTTAGTTCTGAGTCGCAGTGTGCTGCCTCTGCACCATGCTGAAACCAATAATTTTTATTTTATTTTAACAAAATATGTAACGAACAGTAAAGAAATAATGCCTGAAACAACATTGAACCATCATATTCCATCGTTATCAATAAAAACTGCGGTATCATCAAGTGATTTCAGCAAACGAATCGTACTTAGGCATATTTTGGGGATTTAATCATAAGAATTGGTTAAAAAAAGAAACAACTAACCTTGTGATCAATGGTGCAATTAACCATCCGCTGGTCGCATATTTTATTTACCCGATCAGAGAATGACAGTATGACAGATTCCCTCGCCATGTCATCCACTGCTCGTATATCCACAGTAAAAGTCACCTGAAAAATCCAGGAACAAAAGAACAGAATAATAATTCATGCAAGGTTTTCTATTGAAAAGTGATAATATGGTAAAATTAAGTTATCGATTCTATTTTAACTCCAGAATGAGTGCTAAAACGATCTCTTCTATACTTCTTGTATAAGAGCATCCACAGTCGTTTGCTAAACCTATTCTAACTTTAGAAATGAAAATTTAGCTTTTAACGAATGTCGCTGCAGTCGTTATTGCTAAATTTTAAAAAAGCATAGTATGAAACGGATCTTGTTCATCCGTCTAATAACTAAGCAAAAAAAATATTATAAACAGTGCCGGACGGATCAACTTCAACCGTCGGCACATTATGAAACTAAGCAAAAGTGTGAAGAAGGATGAAGGTCATCCGTCTATTCCTTTTGTTTTTTTTTTATTTTAAATAAAGTAAAAAAAAAGTGTGAAGAAGGATGAAGGTCATCCTTCTATTGCTTTTGATTTTTTTTTTTTAAATAAAGTAAAAAAAAAGTGTGAAGAAGGATGAAGGTCATCCTTCTATTGCTTTTTAAATAACAAATTAAGAATGGACGGAACAACTTCATCCGTTTAAAACAATTTTTTTTTAATTATCGAATTGAGACGGATGATCTTCCTCCGTCTCAATGCTCAGACGGATTATGTTAATCTGTCTTCTATATTTAGCAATCTTCTATCCAGACTTCTAACTTTAGCAACTTACTGTACATTCCTATTCTAACTTTTGAGTTTTTAGCAAACCACTGCATGTCGGTTTTCTAAATGGATTTCTAATTTTTGAGTATTTAGCAAACCACTGTGGATGCTCTAACAAGTGCATCGCCCATTTTTTTCTCTTTTTTTCTAAGCATAGAGATAAGCTCATTACAGCGGCATGCTAAGAAATGATACCAAATCCGAAAAGTTTCCACCTTGTAGGTGCAAACTACACCTCGTTGGTTTTAAAAGGTGGGAAAGTACCTGGCCAGGGATGACATTGCTCGCACCCGGCCAAGCAGAGATTTCACCGACTGTGCACACTAGTCCTTCAAAATATTCTTTTCTGAACCTTCCGCATTGGCTGTCGTAAGCCACAAAATGTTCAGGGTTTTTGCAAAGGCTCTCCAATGAACCAATAAGTTCAGCTGAAGCAGCCATTGGGTCTTGCCGCATGTACATTGGGACCGTGCCAGCATGTCCTTGAGAACCTTCTACCGACACCTGAAAACGAATAAAAGGGCGATGTTTTCATTTGATTAAAAAAAAGGAAGAAAATAAAAATAGTAGCATTAAGATTGATTATCGCTTTTTTAAATTGTGATAGAGACGAACCTTCAATCGTGTTTGCCCAGCTATTCCTTTCACTATACCAACAGGGTGTCCCAGGGATTCGAGTACAGGACCTTGTTCAATATGAACCTGCACAATTTTGAAAATTTATATCGGAATTATCTTCTACTCAAAACTTTATAATGTTAACGAAGTTATGATGGTAATGTATGCTACGGAAAACCATACCTCAACATACCCCCATACCGACTCTGGGTCATACTTAACTTGCACCAGGCTTTCATCGGTACCTTGGAATGAATTTGTTCTGAGAACATCTTGAACAGTAATACCACTGAATAATTTAAATGAATTAGAATTATAAGCAAAAGAAGGCTACCATAAGAAGATAAATGGATAATTCTTAAAGAAAAGATACCTCTTATCAGATGTTTGCAGCATCGATCTTGACATAGTACCAGCTATAGCTGCACTGCCGAGAAATGTGCTTTGAAACCGAACTCCCTCTTCATCACTGAATGCAATCACCTATGAGTTGGAAGAGAGATTCCATATAAAAAACTAGCTAATAGAAACAGCTACAGAATTGCTTCTAGTGTTTATTTTATAATACGACTTGGATCTCCCCTTAAGCGATATAGTTCTTCTTATCATTTAGGAAAAATTTCTTGAACCTATGACTTCTTACATAGTTTTAACAAGTCAAGAACCAAATGTAAAGATAAAATATCACTAACCTCTATTGGCCGATGAAGTTTGTGCAACCTCCCGCTTATCTTCATAGCTTTTACAGCAGCAATAGCACAAATTACACCCAACGACCCATCATACATACCGGCATCAATAACAGTGTCCTGTTTTTTATAACACAAAATTATTAACTATCCATATTATTAATGACTTATTATAAGATACAAAGAAGAAAAAAAGCTCGAGTCATCACCAAATGAGATCCAATAAGTACAGCTTCAGCAGTTGAATTCACTGCTTCAGAACGCCCGTGTAGATTGCCCATCTGATCCACCCAACTGAAAGTCACCACTGATCAGTTATATGGTCGACTAAAGATTGATGAAAAAAAATAACACGAGAATATCATATGGATTATACGTTTTTAAACCGGCATCCTGCATCCAACTTTGGATAAGTCTTGTAGCTCTCATTGAAGCAGGGCTTAGGAATGTTCTCTCGAGATAATTATCAGCATCAGAAATCTGCAAAAGTCGAAATGAATTAATATCAGATAATTAGAGTTCTAATACATATACACAAAAAGAGGGGCCGAGAAAAAAAGCCAGAAGATTAATACACTACAACTGATACATCATGCAATTTTCAAGTCTTCCATGATCATGCAGTATAATATCCCAACAAGCGGTACAAGGAAGTGTACGCGCACGCCAGCCATCATATTAACAAAAGTGTTTTTTTTTGAAGAAAAATATTAACAAAAGTTGATTATCTTCTTATACCTCTAGTTACACTGCACTACGATACACATTCACCACAACCCCGCTAAAGCACTATGAGCTATCAACCTTATACTAAACTTTTTGACAATGTTAACGAGCTGCATGCCCTACCTTTAAATGAAATTAGAAGCGATCAAGTGCAGATCACATGAATAGATTCTGCCCAAATTTGTGTATATTTGATCAGAATCCGACGATATGTCATTGAGTGCATCATTGTAACAAGTCAAACAATAAGATTCCTCTGAAGTATTTAATACCGGTATGCATGACCATTCTTCTTTTCATGCTAGTCATCATAATATTTTATTTGAAATCAACCACATTAGCGAAGAAAGGCGCACAACATAGGGTACCAACTTATTAATGTTTTATTACTTCACGCAGAAAAGAATGCTAAAATGACACAAGTGACTACTACTCCCATTCCTAGCTTATACTGATTTGGAAGCAATCCATCAGATGAAGAACGAAATGGGTATTTATACATGTCATATTCAGATACCACAGCACAAACTAAAAATCTCAACTTATCTTGACCCAATTTAATCAAATCTTCATATAAAACCTCACCATTTCAATCCAGAGTGGCCAAAACAGGACTCAATTTTGTCCGAAGAGAGTTCGCCATCATGCCAACCCCTTGATTAGGTCTATGAATCTCAGTTTGGCACAATTATTCTTCTCCCCAACAATGATGCCTTGGGGAATGAATAATTATTAAATAATTGGATAAAATAATATCATTTCATTATTAAAAAAACCCACTAATCTTCAACAAAAGTACTCTTCTAATAAACAATAAAATCATGTTTTAACCTTATGTGCACTAAAATTACAACAAGTGATCATATCAAGTAATTCCTTAACTAATACATACTTTTAGAATACAAGTGCAATTTCTTTCAACTCTTCTACAACTTCGAAGTTTTAGCTGACAGGGACTTTCACATGGTATCAGAGCAACCCAAGTTCGAATCCCATTGGCTACGCAATTTAAATGCGGATTTAAAAAAAAATACCGCTGCGTATTGTTCAAGTCTCGACCCACAGTTTGTTGCCTGAGGGGGCGTGTTAGAATACAAATACAATTTCTCTCGACCTTTTTACAACTTCGAAGTTTTAGCTTAGTGGCAGAGACTTTCACACATACATCAAAACTCAACTCCAGACAAGAACCATATATCACTCTAAAAATTGCAAATCTCATTATCTATTTTTTTTTTTTTTACAATTTTTTAAAAAAATTTGATATATGTATACCTTTGCAAGCTCTTTAATTCTAGCCACTGCTTCATCCCTCAAAATCTCTACATATACTTCATTCCCTTCATCCTCTGCACTTGTCTTTTCAAACCCTAAAAAAAGCCATTAAAAAAAACAAAAGTTAGGCAAAAAATTGAAGAAAAATTGGAAAATAACAAGGAAAAAATATGAGGACAAAAAAAATCAGAACCTGATATGGGATTAAGGGATAGGATTAGAGAGAAGGAGAGGATTAGGGTTTTGAGGGAAGAAGAGGAAGAAGCCATGGTGGTGGTAAAATTAGAGGAGGCTTTGTATCTCCTCTGTTTTAGTATAAATGTTAGTGCTTTACATGAGGATGGGAATTCGATTAGCGAAATTGATTGTGTATTAGTAGCGGTGGAATGTGTATGTTGTACCTGCGGAATAGTTTATGAAATAGAAGAACAAAATAAATTACATTTCCTCAAAATTTGGACAAAAAGTTTAAGGTATGGTTTGGCATTTAATTATGAATTATAGATCCCTATAGTTAACTTTTGAAGTGAGAGTTATGCAAATGAGACTTTCTAGACTTTCTAGGTGAGTTAACTACGTGTATCTTAATGTAATGGTCCAGAAGTTATAATAGTTGCTATCTTGCATTTCAAAGTATCAAATAGTTTTAGAGATAGGATACTTGATCTTGCAAGTATTTTATATATCTCTATTGCATAACAATATCTTTATAATTAAAACGATGATGACTTACTGATTCAGGTTCTCTCTAGTAATGCATTAGTTAGTTAAGGAAAATATTTATACCAATACCATATTTGATTTTAATTTAAATTGCACACGTTAAATTGGAAAGGATCTAAATATAATTCAGAAGAGTTGAACAGTCAATTGTAACTCTTATGTGCATTAATTGATAAGAAACAAATATATAAAGTTCCATAGCATGCATTCAAAAAAAAGCATTGTAAAATAAGTGACAAATATTAGATAATCGTATCAATTAAATGATCATCTTCCAATTAGAATCTATCACAATTTGGGGATTGAAGATTCCCTCCAGGAAGAAATTATGGGTGTTGGAGTAGTTTAGTGTAAGTTGTTCTGGCCACTAGGTATAGTAAAGATACTCTATGGGGCCAGGGCTGTAATGGAATCCAAGCAAAGATGCAGGGGCTTTGAATGAATAAAATAATGAAAAAAAAATTGTTGCTGTTTGTGTGTTGTATTACGTCAAAAAGGGATCATGTCATGTGGTGCATGGTGAGCTTCAGCTTTCGTGCCTTGTTCCTCTTTGTCCTTGCCTTAAAAACTTGAGTAATGCCAGAGCCACTACCAATTTTACTATATTTCTCTTCACTATCTTAGGTGGCACACTCTTAGGTGGCACACTCCAATAGGTAGGAGAATGATAGAGTAGGTGGGAGAACTCTCCAATAGAAGTATGCCACCTAAGATAGTGAAGAAAATGGTAGTGAAATTGGTAGTGGCTAAAGCATTACTCTAAAAACTTTGTATAGCTGTCATCTCAATTCTTGGGCTACTACTACTAGTACTATCTAGGTTTGTATCATTGTGTATCTAGGCCAGGGCCGGCCTTGAGTTCCAGCCCACGGCAAAAAGATCTAAATAATTATTTTTTGAGATTCCTAATTATAATATAATTTTTTATGCGTAAAATATATGTTCATATATACAAGGAAAATACAAGTTTGAAGATCCCTAAAAGTGAAAAAAAATTGGGAGCCTGAGATGGCCGCCTCACCGGCCTGATGGTGGGGGCTGGCCCTAATCTAGGCAAAAGGTGTCGAAAGATCACACATCTTCATGATATCATCATATATATATATATACAAGCTACTAACCTCATAAGTATGTGTATAGATTTATATAATCTCCTTAATTTCTAAAAGTACATGTATAATATCATAAGAGGTTTTACCCTGATAGTAGGACATATATGATTTTGTTCTGAATGATCAGTAGATAAAAAATAAAAATATTACTGTATATAACAGTAGGATACAAAGATTTGATGAACATTAAAAGATAGTATTATTATCTACTTAGAGAAAGAATAACCAAGAATTAGCTAGCCGCATCAAATGTGATTATATATTACAAGCTAGCTTCAACTGAAATTGATATATGCAAAGTGTTGGAGTAGGTTAGTTTTAAGTTGTTCCGAATCACAGCTACGCTACTACCATAGATATATGAATAAATGAAAATAAGAATCGAACTTTGGCTACACTCGTTAAAAGCTATTTTTTTCGCAATCTATCGTAAAATAATAAGCGACGGCACATGAAGTGCAGTCGGAGAGAAAAAAAAACACTTAATTTTGTGGGATGGCACTCGAAGTGCCGTCATATCGCAATATAAAAAAAAATAAAAAATCATAGAAAAAAAATTACAAGGAGCGACGGCACATGAAGTGCCGTCGTAGAAGAGAAAAAAAAATTATATATATATATATATATATATATATATATATAGGCCGAAAGCACGGACGGCACATGAAGTGCCGTCCAGGAGGTAATCTTGTCATTTTCCACTTTTTCGGAAATTACAAAAACATTTCAGTAATTACAAGAAATTTACAAAAAATTACAAAAAGCATTTCAGAAATTGCAAAAAAAAATTAAAAAATTGCAAAAAATTTTTCAAAAATTGCAAAAAAAATTAGAAATTACAAAACCCTCCGGACGGCACTTCAAGTGCCGTCCGAGGATTTCGGCCTGCACTGGGTTTTTTTAATTGAAAAAAAAAAAATTAAAAAATCAAAGGACGGCACATGAAGTGCCGTCCGACGCGGCAATTTTTTTTTTTTTTGTGCGACGGCACTCGAAGTGCCGTCGCCCAAATATGGATAATTCTCAAATCGATTCTCATTTATAGCACACGACTGTAGCGATTTATCGATAAAATGGATATTTGGCAAACGAGTGCAGCACGTTCGTTTGCCAAATATCCATTTTATCGATATTTGGCAAACGACTACAGATGCTCTTAGGATTTTGGATCTAATACACTAGCACAAGAGTTTTGAAGAAGGAGACCATACAAAGTGGCGAGTGATGAATCACAACAGCAAGCAGGAGTACCAGACATGCATAGTAGCAACAGCAGAGTAAGATGCAATCGACTGTGTTCTCTGACTTGGGGAGTTTCATTGCAGTCTACTGCAACGTACGCAAGATACAAAAACGGATCGTGGATTTGTATATATTTTGAGCCGATTTGTATTTATGTTTTAGGGTTTACTTGGATGTAGATCATAGGGTTTAAGTAGTATACAGTGGCGGAGCCAGGATTTCCATCAAGCAGGAGCGAAATCACAAGAATTAAACGAAGAAGAAGCGAGCAGCAAAAGAAGAGGGAGCAGGTCGTGTGGTGTGAGAAGCGATTGTATGGGCCTTTACTTGTAAGTCACACTCGGAGAGCGCTGTATGGACTTCCATTTAATAAAAACAAAAAAAACTACACCTATACAAAGGGCCTATCCAAACTCAGGAAAACTCACCCTGACTTGGGTGTGGCTCCGCCACTGGTAGTATATAACTAAGAGAATTTCTTGTATCGAGTGCCGTCAAAAGTGATGGAAAAATTAGAGAGAGATCTTATTGTATCTTTGTATTTCTTGAATAGAAAGATTGATTATCTCTGGCTATGTATCGTTTTGTTATTGTATTCGTAAAATCTTCCGTTTATAGTGGAAACTTATTATTCATGCATGAACATCTTTATGGGCATTGTGGGCACTGCAGAGATACCATTTAGCGGAATCCTAGCAAAAGATACAGCAGTCAAATTAAATATTATTATATTATTGTTATTCTACTTTTATTTATGGTTAATGGGTTATAGTTACGTCAAAAAGTGGTTCATGTGATTTTATGGTGGAGTCCACAACATGTCACTATTAGCGCTAAGATGTGGAGAAATTGAAGCCAGCCAGCTAATTTGAGACTTTTCTTGCATGCGTTTCTTTGTCCTTCCCTTAATTTGTTTTGTTAATTATAGACTCTTCTAAGTTCTAACACAAATCTAAAGCTTAACTTGCAACTTTATTAAGGCCAAAATATAATGTAAACTTTGTCTATTGGATCCCTAACATGGGCTCACTTGTAAGTAGTTTAGACGTCTCTATAAAAGAGTGAGAGCAATTTGCAAAACTTTCCAGAAGATCATATAAGAGATGCACATTTTAAAGGAACTGCTAGTTCACAACTACTAAAATAACTACGAGCATGTGAGGACATATTAGGGGTATTCGTGAACTGAGTTGGTTTGGGTTTAAACTCAACCCTAACCCAATCTAAGAATTTGGTTACACTCTACAACTCCAACAAGCCCAAACCATAAGACTTATGACCTGACCAATCTAAACCATGAAAAGTCGAGTTTAATTGAGTTGGTTTATCAGTTTGAGACAAAGTTATGTAAAAAATCTCGAAATATTGAATTAATTGAAGGCAATTGCAGAAGGAATGAAAACAATATTTATAGAAGAGTTGAAGAAAAGAATAGAAGAAGGAAAAATTTATTAAGATTAACTAAAATCAAAGAGTCATAACTAAAAGAGATCGATATTTTAAATTCTAAATTTATGTTAAGTCCATTAGTTGGCTCTAGACTTTTCAAATTCAGTAAATGACTCACATATTGTAAACTTCGAAATAATTGAGTGTCCCTTACCATAAATAAATCGGAGTGCCCCTCTCTCCGATTCCCCTTCTCGACTCTCCTCAATCTTCTATTCTTGCTTCTGACTCTTTGTTAAGGCCTCCTCAGCTATCTCTTGGACTGACGCTGCCTCATCTGGAGTCTCCATATTAGAGCTCTTCCTCTTTTAGTCTGCCCCCCTCTCTTTCCTCTATAACGGGTCAGAGGAGGACGGATGTTATAACTGACAGTTCTTTTCAGAGCTCGTCTAGTGAACCCTTTAGTCCTTCTGTGCATCCCCCCCGCTCGGCAAGCTAAGATTAATTCTTTGCCTATTATCAGGACGAGTGCTCGAATCCGAGCCAAAAACAACTTTCACCTTTCTGCTTCCTCGAAAGCCTCATTAGCAGCGCAAGTGCGGAATTTAGACATTCCACCTTTCGATCCTAATAACCAGAACCTCTCATCCTTTGGTTCGGTTTATTGGGTTCATTTTGACTCCCACTCTAACTCGGAACTGATTCATTTGGTTTCGGGTATGGGTTTTTGTCTGGATCCTTCTTCCTCTCAAGATGTGGATTACCTTTGTAACTTAGAAATCAAGCGTGCCCGGGATTTCCACTTAGCTTATGATAAGTGTGTGGTGGAATATTAGGGGGCTTGGCAGCACTCCGAAACAACATGCCGTTTATGAATTAATTGTTTCGTCTCAGTGTGATATAATTACCATAGTGGAATCTAAATTTCACTCCCTCTCTCCGTCCATTCTTAGATCTATCAGTGGGTCGAGGATCTCCAAATGGATCTCGTTGGACACAATTAACACTCGGGGAGGAATCCTCTTTGGTTTCAAAGAGGATGTTTTCAATCTTATCTCTGTTAAACGTCTTCAAATTTTCCTGGTGATTTGCCTTCAATTGATAGAATTCAATTGTGACCTAACTGTTGTTTCGATCTATGGTCCTAGCTCCCCTGAGCGTCATTAGTCCTGCTGGGATGAGTTTAACTCTTTTATCGGGAGTATTCAGGGTTATTGGATCTTCTGCGGTGACATTAATGTCACTAGATTTGCCCATGAAAGGTCGGGTAACCCTTCTACCCTTAACAGCTCTTTGCGTTTCAATGAGTGTATTCGTGATATCGATCTCATTGATTTACCTATTAACGGTAGGTCCTTTACTTGGTCTAATATGTGATTACTTCCTTCGTTGGCAAAGCTTGACCAATACCTCGTGTCCCCTCAGTGGTTTGCTTCCTTCCAAAGTTCGTTCGTTCAAGCATTACCTAATCCTTGTTCGGATCACGTGCCTATCATTCTACACTCTAACTTTTCCTTTCCAAAACACCGAAAATTTCGTTTTGAAAATTTTTGGTTGGGAGACCAAATTTTCGTTAACCTTATCTCTAATTACCTTGCCAGTGTGGTTGGATCGCATGGTCTGGGTTGGATAGTTCTCAAATTGCATGCTATAAAGCATGGTTGTAGAATTTGGCACAAAGAAAGGTTCGGTCATTCTCACGAACTCAAATTTTCTCCTCTCTTCTATCAATTTCATTGATTCGCTTGAAGAATCCGGTCCCATCCCCCATCCCCTTAGGATCCACATGAATGAGTGTAAGCAAGAATATGCACCGCTTCTGCGTAACGACCATTTAAAGTGGGCACAACGTGCTAAGGCGCGTTGGCTCAAAGATGGGGACTCTAATACGGCGTTCTTCCACAATTTTGCCTCTCATCATAGACGATGTAATCATATCTCTTCTATTATTATTAACGATGTTGTGGTCCACAATGATGCTGACTTCCATGCGGCTTTCCTCTCCTTTTATGAGTCCCTTCTAGGAGAGCCGGGTAGGCATTCTTGTCACCTTGACTGGAATCACCTCTATGGTGATGAAGATCCTGATTTATCTAGTCTCGATGCTCCTTTCATAATAGAAGAGATTAAAGAGACAGTGTTCTCTATGAATAGTGATTCCGCCTCGGGACCTGATGGCTTTCCATCTTTCTTCTTCCAAAAATTCTGGGAGATCCTTAAAGATGATATTCTCCTAATGTTCAACGACCTTCATCAGGGTGATCTGTCTTTTGACCAAATTTACTATGCTCACATAGTCCTAATTTACAAATTGATTGGTGCCAACAAAGTCACTGCTTTCCCGCCGATTAGCCTTCTTAATTCGATCTTTAAGATTATTATGAAAGTTCTTTCCGCACATCTAAGCCTGGTCATATCTTCTCTTATTGACCCGATGTAATCAGGTTTTATTAAAGATAAATTTATTCTTGATAGTGTGGCGATAGCCCAGTAGATTATCTATGGCTATAAACAATCAGGCTCTGAGGGTATCCTTTTAAAACTGGACTTCGAAAAAGCCTACGACAAAGTTAATTGGGATTTCCTCTTTGAAACTGTAACACCCCGAATCCCAAATAAGACCGAATTCGAGATTGCACAGGATCTTTACACTTCACTTCGTACAATTTTACAAGAAAATATAAACTTTTCAACAACATCAGAGTTCTTTACAAGTTGTTTACACATCGGAAGATACAACAATGAAAATAATATACAACTTGTACAACTTTATCAATCAACAGCATCATAACATCTTTACTTCTTCATGAAAATGTTCATTACCTTCATCAGTCACTTACAACTGACGAAAATGTTATACTCGGTCATCCTCTCTATGCCGTATATATAACGATCTCAAAACTTTATCAAACCATAATTTGAAAGAACAATAAAGTGTCAAAGGTGATTATTCTAAACATGTAAGTCTATGCGATGCCTTAATGCCTATTGCACACATTTTATACCAGGATGAAACTAATGCATACTTGTTCGGATTCTATGCATCTCATACTATATAGGTCCGAGGGCAAGCACCTACGTACTCCATATTTAAGGGTTCGATCCCTCGCCATGAAAACTACCCAGTAATAAGACAAGGTTTAGATCATTCCACGAATATGGATCCCAGTTCCGAAATCCACTGCCCGACTGTTATAACAGATCCCTCATCGTGTGAATCATCCTGCAAATGCCCCTCTAGCCCTGGTATACGTATATACATTGGAGAACGGTAAACTATCCGCCCCACTACGCATAGTCCTGATTTAAAATAAAAGGCCGTTTCCTACGAAGCAACCACAGTTCCGAAATCCACCACCCGATTCGGTCTATAGTCCTGAAATCCACCGCCCGACTATATAGAGTGCCCCACTTATGTTTGCCCAGGTTTACTATATCTTCACTTATGTACCTAATTCTTAAGTTCAAGACATGAATAAATTTTCATACCTAGAAATAGTTTTACCTCCTACCGGACTTAATCAATAAAATACGAGATAGCTCTATGGCCATATCTCAAAATATATCTCAACTCTTTTCAATTCAATAGTGCCGGTACCCGAGATCTCACTAACTCTAAATCACAACTTTTTCATGTACAAGAATCTATGGGTACACATACCCTTCAATAAACATGTCTTAAACTTAGATATTTTCATTTTCAACTTATTCACAAAGTAATCATAGTCTTGTCACTATTCATGATATATTTATTCATTCATAACCTTTATAAGCAAATAATTCCTTTCAAGAACACAATTTTATCACATGAAATTTTATCAACAAATTCAAGCTCTTACAATGTCTCACTTCAAAATATTCTTTAAACAAAAATGAGAGTGCAATCTTCAACTTATTCACAAAGTAATCATAGTCTTGTCACTATTCATGATCTATTTATTCATTCATAACCTTTATAAGCAAATAATTCCTTTCAAGAACACAATTTTATCACATGAAATTTTATCAACAAATTCAAGCTCTTACAATGTCTCACTTCAAAATATTCTTTAAAAAAAATGACAGTGCAATCTCTTCTAGAGAAATCACTTCACAAAATAATACTTTACTCTTCTTCACAAAGAAAATTCTATTCTCAAATAATAAGTTTTGAAGTCACATTATTCATTTTTCTATCTCAAATATTCATTTTTATAGTCCAAATATACTTGAAAATTCTACAACTCTTTTTAATAAACTTCATTTCATTCTAGTATTTTTCTCCAAATTTTATGTCATTAAAAACCATTGAAAAGATCAAAAATCAAAAAAAAAAAAAAAAAACAAAAGTGCAATCAAGGGGTTTCGAACCCAGGACCGCACGGCACTACAGTAACACCCAAAGGCCCAAACCCACTAGCCAGAAAGTCCATATGGACTCTGTGTCCAAATAGACACACCGAAACCCCAAATGTTAACTCCACTGTTCGGTTTGTAATTAAATGAATCAAAAATAAATGTGACTATCAAGTTTTGAACTCAAGATCTCTTACAAATAGTGCTCTATGGTGCATTGGCTAACCAGTAAGTCCAAGTGTAATTTCTGTTTAGGAGTTGTATTAATATACTTTTGTCCATACTGTTCAGAAATTGGTTTTTTTTCACAAAAACTCGTTTATCCAAAGATCCAATCTTTTAGGATATTGGAATAAACTTTTCTCTTGACTGAGAATGAATTTTTAAAACAATAAATGACTAATTTCAAATTCATTTAAAAACATATACATCTATTCTTAAATAATTTATCTTCTCATTTTACACATAAACTTGTATTTTTCTCAAAACTTGAATTTAAGAATTTTATTTATAAAAACTAGTTTATATTCTCACTTATACAAACTAAAAATTTATAACAATACCAATATGCATCTTAATCATGAGAATCTCACAAAAACCTCTTTTATGCAAGAATTTATATTTTCAAATACAACATGACAATATACATAACTCCACACATTTCATGGTACTAACTAAATTTGTTTGGCTTTCTCTCTTCTTTCTTAGTCATCATGATTCTAAGGCATAATTTGAATATGACATTCTTCAACAAATTTTCAAACAAATCACACATTCGACATGCATAAATTTACAAGCATTCTAACATGATTCATATTATTAATTCTTTAGTCAAAATCTTCTTTTTAATTAACATGGCAGTAATTATTTACTTAATCTCAACAAGATTATTTTATATTACACTAGCATGTATTTTATCTACATATTTCACATCATTTTCAATTTATACTACTCATTTGTAATTTTTAGCATGCAATCTCTACATTAGAAAGTAAGAAATCACCCACCTCTATGAAGAATGAAAATTACAAATAAAGAGACTGCTCCTAACTCCTAGCTCCACTAGCACCTCCTTATCATTCTCCTCCTAGCAAGCCTCCAAGCACAAGAAATTCTCTCTATCTTTTTTGTCTTTTTATTTTTGTTTATTTTGAGTGTGACAAAAGAAGAGAAATGATGGTGTATTTATAGGACTAAGTGAGGATTTAATTTGCATAATTCTCCACCTAATAAATTGCTCAATTTAATTCTCCATCTCTTCATTTTCTTAACTCCTATAACTCCCAACTCTTCACCTCTCCACCTCTTCAAAACTTAACTCCCAACCTCCTCCTCTTCTAAACTCCCCAAACCGGTCTACTCTCCCTTCAAAAATGCACAGTTGAAGCACACAATTCACACATCCGGGTGGGCCCCATTTACCAAAGCCACACCAGCTTGGCTTGACCGAGTCAAAAAGCCAAATCAAACAACAGCACATATGTTTTGCTGTTTAATTCACGTGGCCCCCCTCCAAAGCACAAATCAACTTCAACCAATTAGCCCAAGCTTGCTGTTCACTAATCACGTGGGCTCCCATCTCTCATATAATTCATATATATACATTACCATATACCATCTCATACATATCATCTATATACTATCTATATATATACTGTTATGTAAGTAAAAATGGTTTACTTTAAAATCTAAAATATATTACGCACAAATAAAATAAATACACACACTCCAAAATTTATTTTGAAAACGGATATACTTAAATACGTGCACCGAAACACGTGCGTCGCACGTAAAATGCCAAAATACGAAAATCAATTTTATCAAATGGAGAATTATTAAAATATAATCAAAAACAACATAAGAAAACATATTTACTAATTTCATATATTTTACGACGTAATTACTACGTACGTAGAAAACACGTGCATTACACGTACAAAATTATCTTAATCAAAAATAGAGAAAAGTAAATTTCCATTTTAAAAAAAAATAGATTTGAATACCTAAAATAAATAATTTAAACACATAGAAAATATTGCACGTAGCGATGAAAACACATAATCAATACGTGCATCAAAAACACGTAAAACCCAAATATTGAAATTTAATATTTTAGTTGGCTCAAAATAGGATAAAATGTACTGAAAATGCATATAGTCAGAAAATATAATACGTAGTGAAAACACGTTACAAATATTACCAGTAACAGTACAAAATACACGTGCATAACACACCAGAGCAAAATTATCATTTCTAATTTTGCGGAGTGTTACAGAAACTTTTCAACATCGCAGCTTTGGGACAAGATGGATTACCTGGATTAGATCTAGTCTGTTTTCTGGTACTTTTTCCATTCTCATTAATGGGGCTGAAGGAAGGAAGTTCAAGTGCAAGCGGGGGCTCCGTCAGGGAGATTCGCTTTTCCCTATTCTATTCTCTCTTGTTGCGGATGTTTTTAGTCAGATTCTTTGGAAAGCTTGGAATGCCAACTTTATTGATGGATTAGGTGGATTCCATGGCTTTAGAGGTGTTCTCTACCTTCAATACGCTGATGATACCATCATTTTCTCCAAAGCTAATGGGGTTGCCCTGCGAAACCTCAAGCTTCTGCTCTATCTTTTTCGAATCGGCATCTGGGCTTTCTATTAATTTTAATAATACTTCGGTCATGTGGTTAGGGGAAGCTCCTAACCGTCAGGCATAGATTGCTTAGTTTTTCAAATGCTCCTCTTCTTGCTTTCCTATTCACTATCTCGGTATACCCTTGCGATGGGGTAACCTTCATGCGGCAGATTGGATGCCTATGATTGAAAAATTCGAAGCGAAACGCAACTCTTGGTCGGGTAGACTGCTATCGCGTTGTGGTAGACTTATTTTTATTAATTCTGTCCTTACAGCTCTACCCCTTTATATGATTTCCTTCTTCATCTTACCGACCTGGGTTATTAAGAAAATTGATCAGATTAGAAGAAATTTCTTCTCGTCTGGATTCACCAATCATAGAGCCGGTAAACACCTTTGTAATTGGGCATCGGTGTGTAAATCTAAAAAAGATGGCGGTCTTGGCATCCTTAACCTTAGGAACCAAAACTTGGCTCTTTTAGGGAAGTGGATTTGGCATATCCTGAAAGTCGATTCTTCCTCCTGGGCTCATTTAATCCTCCACAAATTCTATTCTCGGCACAAAATCTGGGAACTGGATTCTAATATCTCCCCTACGGCTTCCCCCTTCTGGAAAGGTGTGTGGAAAGCAGTTGAACCTTTCCGTATTGGTGTTTTTAAAATATGTTTTGATGGTACTAAAATCATGTTTTGGAATGACTTTTGGTTCGGCAACTATAAGATTGCAGCTATCTTTCCTGACCTTTTCCGCCTTGCTGCTAATCCAAACGCAACGGTTGCGGACTATTTGGAGGATGCTCACGGCTCCCTTGAATGGGTAATTCCTTTCAGAAGGGCTCCCCCCTTCTTTTCCAAACTATGTACTTCTTCTATCTGAGTTACATTCCTATGCTTGGTATCAACGTGAAGATATATCCTGGAGATGGACAACTTTGGGTTCATTCTCTGTTAAATCCTTTTATTCTTTTCTTAACCATGGAGGAGTTACTTCTCCTTCGGCTAAGATTGTTTGGAGTTGTTATGCCCCACTCAAAGTGAAAATTCTTGTATAGTTAACCATACAAGATAAGCTTTTGACTGTGGATAAACTCAATAAGCGGAATCTAGCTATTGGACAACTGTGTGCTTTTTGCCATTTGCACCATGAGGATGCTAATCATCTTCTCCTGCTTTGCCCTTCTTTATCCCCTTTATGGTCGATTTGTATAAATGCTTGGCATGTCCCTTCCCGCCCTATCTATATCACTTCTTGGTGGACGTCTTGGAGGAGTAATAATATCAACAGTGCGGTGCTCAAATCTTGGGACCTGACTATGATGGCATTGATTTGGATTATCTGGACCGAAAGAAATAATTGCTTATTTAATAAAGCCTCGCGATCTATCCCCATGCTCGTTGAGGAACTCCTTTTCTGGGCTTCAACTTTGTCTCAGAATTTTTTTTTTGAAATTGCACTTTGATAATTTAGAGGTGGAGGGAGCTTTCTTCTTACAAAATACCTTTCTACCGCCCTCAATGTTGTGCGGGGAATGCTCTTAGTCCCTCTTGGTTTGTTCTGTGTTTTCTTATTTTGTTCTTGCATTGCTCTTTACTTTTTAGAGTTGTAACATATGAGGACAGTGATTTGTTTTTATTCAGTCTCTCTTAATCTTTCTGTTATTTTGCTCTCGATGTTAACCTCTTCAATCTTCTTCTTTGCGTGCAGAGTTAATATGGCTGTGTTCACCATTGCTCCCCTGGCCATGTCCACCTACACCTGATTTTAGGTGGTTGATGCCTGGGTGTATCAGTTTTTGGTTTTTGCCCTGGCAGGTGATGTTTTGGGTGTTGGTGGTTGATGTGTTTTTTGGGTGCTGGCTGGTGGTGGTTGTTGTTTGGTCCCATTCAGTACTGGGGCTTTGACGTTTGAGGGCTCTCTGCTCTGTGTTATTAGTCCTTGCTCTATTACTTTACTTAGTCTGCCTATTATATGGCGACTTCCCTTTCTATGCTACTGTTATCCTCTCTTTATATATGTCTTTTATCTGTTCTTGTTTTGTTGTGTTTTCTAATTCTTGTTTGGAATTAATTATTGATGGTATGTTTTGTTTTTGTGATTTTTTTATTTTGCGACCACACGCTGTGTTCTCATCGTGATATGGTCGGGTTGGTGCTTGAGGGTGCGGCCGCTGGCTGCTGAGGCCAGGCTCTGTGTGTCTTGGTTTCCTTTCTGTTTTCGGTGCAGATTGTTGGACATCTCTTTACTCCTCATCTCTTCCTATTGATTCCCTTGGTTGCCAGGAGGTGATTTTTGGGATGGATCTCCATCCATGCTGGAGCTTTTTTCCTTGATTGCTGTTGTAACCCTTGTTTTCCATTTTATGTATTTTTGGTGTATTTTTCTGTTTGGTGTATTTCTCTCATTGTATCTCTTTTCGGACCGTATATTGGATCTTTTTTTTTCAATATATATTGATTTATCTGATTTGTCATCTTTTATTGATCTTCTTGATCCTATTGTCTCTTGTTGTTCGGCTCTGTTGTTCGAGATTTCATTTTTTATTCCCTTTACTAATTTTTATGTTGTTCATACCCCTTTTATTTATCCATTTTGTGACATCTCTTTTTTTTCATTGGATCCATTTATTTCTTTTTTTTTAAATCCCTTTAACCCATTAAAATCCATTTGCCTAATACCCTATATTCTATTTAACCCATTAACCACTTACTTATACTACCCTACCCGTTATCAATACCCCTACTCCTACCCGCAACCCTATAGCAAACCCGTTTGCACCATAATTTACCATCGGCCGACTCCTACATCACTTAAACCCTAATTTTCCCCTACCTATATATACCATGCTGACTGTTCATCTTCCTTACCAAGCAAAACCCTAGCCTCCCATCTCTCTGCCGACCTCCTTATCCCGTCCACCTCATCCTCCCGACCATCCCTTTCTCCCTAGCCTGCTCCCACTCATCTCTCTCTCCTGCTCCTCTCCATCTCAACCAGTACAGCCCCATACCTCCCAACCTCCTTCCAAAAACCCCTCTGGCGTACCCAGTGTCGTGCCATTCCCCCTGAGTTCCTCCGTGTCACTGCAGCAGGCCGCCGCTTCTCCCTGGTTCCCTGTGGCAGCACCGACGCAGCAACAGCAGCCGATGCCGTCGCCGTGGACCACCGTCGTCTCTCTTACTCACTCTGTCTTGGTTGCACGTGTTAGTGTGATCTTGGGTTTAGTTCGTTGTTCGTGGGTTTGGTCCGTGGTTCCGTTGTTCGTTCAGTTGAGTTTGTGTTCCAGGAATTCATTCTCGTTATTCTTGATCTTTGTCGTTTTTATCGTTGGCTAAGGCAAGTAACTTGTATTCTTTTTTTTGTGTAATACAAGTACTAAATACCATATGTAGTGAGTTGGGTTCTAGAGACAATTTGTGTATGAATCCTCTGTTATATATTGTCTCTATTGTGTTGATTCGACCATAGTTGTCTCACGACATACGTGACATGAAACAACTGGGGATGACCACTTTTTGGATGTACATATGCAGGCTGTTTTTTGATATCATGCGCTTAATGTGTTATTCATGATACGTGGACTTGCAAAATACCCTACACCAGGCTATTTAGACATCTAGTACACTATATTTCATGTTTGGGTTGATTTGGATGAGTTTTACATGAACTAGATGATCTTATGTTCGAAGAATAATTATGTATTTTCTGTTACCTTGCTTTTGATCAGTATTTTAGACCCTATTAAGGTCAGTATATGAATATTATTTGTAAACATGAACTGTAGAGAATTCTGTCTATTTTCCAACCCTTTTGACAGATCTCACTTTCGTTTTACGAGTTGTGAGTTATGTCTATTTTACTACAGAGGTGTAGAGAGATTTCCATATTTTGTTTTCTATGAATTCTGAAGAGTAAACTATTTTTATCATGATGTTAAAAGATTTATTTTGATCCAATATTTTGCAAATTACAACTAGACTTGATTGGGATTAACCCTAAATTTTTGTAGATTTATTTGATGAGTTTTACAAACCTTTCTATATTTCCAAACAATTACTATACTTGCAGAATTTTCATACTGTTCAGTAAAGAACCTGATTTTCGACCTAATCTACTTGTTGTTTGTAAAATATTTGTGAATATGAAAGTTAGCCTACTGTATCTATTTTATCACTCTTTTGGCGGATTTGGATTTGGATTTGGATTTATGGTTTGTGAGATATTGCTTTTTTTGTACTGCAGTGTTTATAATTCCAGATTTACAAAATTACTGCATTTTGATGTTTTCTAATTTTTGTTGACTAAACTATTTATATTGAAAAATTATGAAACTTTATATCATGATGCTGCACATATAGGGGAATACTCCAGTTTTTTTGTGGATTTAGTTTATGAGTTTTTATGCTGCTTTCCTGACTTTGAATACAATCTTCTGATTTCTGGCTGAATATGTTTTCTGGATATAATTCTGTTTTGAGTCATATTTTTGTGAAACATTATATGACTCATATATATTTACTGAATTCGACCAGAAGTCTTTCCAGATTTTCTGATGGATCCAAGTTTGCATGTTTGTAGCAACGGGAATCTCAGTTTTAGTGCAGTACTGTCTTGCTGTCCTGAACTAGAATTTTCATTGTACTATTCTTTTATGTGTTATCTTTTGTTTGTATATGTTTGTCTGTCACCCTGAACCTGTCAATTGTTTATACCATGCTATTCTTACTCTATTTTCTGCACATACATGTCTGTCTGATAATAATAACAAAATAACCAAGCCCGACTTTGTGGGAAAGATCTAGTAGTGAAAAATATAAAAATGTGTACTTGGAAGGGATCCGTGTTTCCCATCTGATTATCTGTTATGTGGTACAATTTTTTTATCTGCACCCTGACTACATTACTTCCCTATAGGAAGGTGTACTCAGAAGAGAACCCTTAGGTTCTATCTGTCTATCTGAATCTGCATCTGATATCTGTCTGTCTGATACCTGAGTACACGGATCCCCTACAAAATCTAAACGGAATTTGTTTGAATGTAGCAACCATGTGTTAAATAGTTGGGACGCATGAAGTTCTACCTAGATAGTAATAGACACAAGACTTATAAGAACATGACATATGTTGTCTATTATCTGACATCTGTTATCTGATTATCTGTTATCTGTCTGACTATCATCTGACACTATCATCTGTATATCTGTCTACATACCATTTGACACTTGACACATGTTATTTGTATCTGTTAATATACCATGCTATTTGATTTGTTTTTCTGATTCATGTTAGATATTATATTTCTGTTAATATGCCTATTCCATGCTATGTTTGTTTCTGCTGTTATTTAGATTTATCATCTTGTCCATGTACTTGCTCCTGCACTACAAGCGGCCCGTAACTTGCATTGCCAGGAGTTTGTTTTCTCTTTTTTCGTCTTCCTGCAATTTATTAAATTGCAAATTTTGGAGACCAGTTGCCTGATGGAGTTGGTGATATGAGATTCTAGATGCTGGAGTTCTTGCTACTATTATTATTATTTTCCTGTTGCTTTGATTAATTGTATCTGTTACTTGGGTTAATTGTATTTGGGCAATGTGACCTAGGATTTTTGACTTGTTCAGATCTGGTTTATTTGAGATTAATATATTTTGGTTTCAAGTAATTCTTGTTGGTATTTCGATTCATATATGCATGCTTGGTTGACTTCTTTTGCTTCTGACTCTGATTATTCTTGTAAAATATTGTAAAGATTCTGGCAGCTTATGGATGATGAAAACCATTTGCTGGGCTTAGTCACGTATCCGTATTCTGTATTCTCTTTTTGGGAAGCGGGGTGTGACAGCTGTCGCGAGGTCCTGTATCGCTTGGGTGACTTTTGGGTGCGGCTATCCTCCTGTTGATGCTCCGGATGTGGCTGTGAAACTGTGCCTTCGGTTTAGACTGGGCTTCTGATGCAGTGTTTTGCCTCTAGTGCTTTTCCTTTGTTGTTGGCGTTGTTTAGTTATGTTTCGGATGCTTTTGTGGGTTCTGTTTTTTTTCGGTCTGAGGTTGGTTTGCTAATCTCTTATTAGTTTTTTTTGGCTGCTCATGTCCGGTTGTGGATGAGTGTGAGCCGGTGTGGGGTTTTCGTTTTTAGTTTGCCCCCTTGTAAACTGTCTTTATGTACAGCTTTTTTGATTATTAATATATTTTAGGCTGGAGTTCTTACACTCCATCCTATTTCTCAAATAAATAAATAAATAAATAAATTTATTGTAGACTTTTCAAATCTAATCAAAGACAATGAGTCATTGTCTCTTGTCACTTCTCATCTTACTTTAAAATGTGTGACATTCTCGAAAAAAATATGTTTTTAAGAAGAGGAAATAGAGATAGGGGCATACATTTCATATATTATATGATATATTTATTATATATTTATTGTTAAAAAATTAGTAGATAGTTGGGTTGAATTGGGTTAGATTGGTTTACTATTTTTGCTAACCCAAACCCAACTCAACCAAATATTTACTAAAAAATTCTAGCCCAACCCAACCCATATAAAAATTTAAACCAAACCAATCTATGGGTTTGGTTTGGTTTAGTTTAGTGGGTTTGGTTTGAGTTTTGAGCAACCCTAGGTCATATTTTCTAGTTTGTCAGAGATTAAGTTGTATATAAAGTAAGAGGGATTAAATTATTGTATACTTGATCTCCTTATTGCCATTTCTATGTATCACTTGCACTGTACGTACCAATACTAAGCTAAACAATGCCCCCTTCAGCAAATGGAGGGGGCATATGAACTTTTTTGGCCTAATGCAATGGCCATATAAACTTGGCATTTCAATTAGCACAAAAAAATTTGATTAGCTTTAATTTGCAAGTTTAATTTGGCCTATACGGAGGTTTGGAAGGCTATTGAGCCATTCCAGTGTGGTCTCTTCAAGGTTTGTGCTAACGGCACTAAAACTAAGTTCTAGACCGGCCTTTGGATCGGTAACTTTAAGTTTGCCTCTGTCTTTCCGAAATTATTCCATTTGGCCTTTAATCCTCAAGCCATAGTTGCGGATTATCTCTATGTTATCGATGGTCAAAGAGAATGGCATATCCCATTCTGCGATGCCCTTCCTCCCCCCTTACTCCTAAGCTTATTCAACACCTTTCTAGCCTTAACGACTACTCCTGGCACCCAGAGGAGGATGTCCTTTGGCGTTGGACTAGCTCGGGTTCTTTTTCAGTTAAGTCCTTTTATAATTTCCTGAACTATGGTGGTATCAGTTCTCCATATGCTAAGTTGATTTGGAGTTCATGTGCACCTTTGAAAGTTAAAATTTTGAGTTGGCATTCCATTCACAACAGATTACTCACCGTGGATAATCTCAACAAGATGAATTTGGCCATTGGTCAAAAGTGTGCTCTCTATCTTTCATTTCATGAGTTGGCAGAACATCTCTTTTTACGTTGTGATGTTATTAGGCCATTATGGTCGATTTGTTTGGCTGCCTGGCGTGTTCCCTCTATCCCACACTCGTTTCAAACCTGGTGGACTATTTGGAGGTCCTCAACGGTTATTAAAAAAAAATCTTTTGGGATCTGACTATGTTGGCTCTCATTTGGATTATTTGGAAAGAAAGGAACAACCGGCTTTTCTCTAATACTTCCCGCTCTTGTGGTAGCCTCATAGATGATTTAATTTATTTCTCCAAGTTTTGGGCATCCGCTCTATCGCTTGATAAAGTGGAGGCGCTTCAACTGCAGTGCCTCGACGAGGCGGCATCTTTTTTTCGGCTTTCTAATTTTCTACCGCCTTGATTTTTAGCTTAACTTAATTTTTCCTTCTCATCTGGTTTTTTTTTTCTGCAGATTTGAGTTGGGTGGTTCCAACCTCGCCAGCTACACTCCTCTTTTTCTCTTGTTGGCCTCAGGCGTATGTTTTTATTTTTGTTCTGTTTTGGCTTCCATCCTCTCGGCTCTGCCAAAACAGAACAAAAATAGTCCTTAGCCACTTTTGTATGTTTCTTTTTGCTGGTGCTGGCTTTTACTGTTTTTAGCGCTTAGCCACTTTTGTATGTTTCTTTTTGCCTTAATGGGTGTTGGTGCTGGCTTTTACTGTTCGATATAGCCCTTAGCCACTTTTGTATGTTTCTCTTTGCCTTTATGGATTTATTTTGGGTACTTTGTGTGCATCTGGGTGGCTTTTGGTCTTGATTATATCGATGAAGGTAACTTGTTGGTATCTAATTCTGGCTATGGAATATTTGTATTGTTAGTCACTTGTTGGGTGATTATGGTGGTTGTTTTTAGCTCTTTTTTGGTTTGGTTTTGCCTGGCTGATGTCTGGCCATCCAATGGGGGGCATTGTTCCGTGTGGTGCGGTTTCGGACGTGACTCTCTCTGTTGAGGGGGTTCCCTGTGTCTTACTTAGCTTCTTGTTCTCGGTTCCTACTTTTGTTCTTTGTGTTGTTTGTTCAGGATTTTTGGCGTGGGTGCCTGCCTAGGGTGTTTTCCTGGAGCTTTGTTTGGCTATTCAGAGCTTTGGCGGTACCTCTTGTGGTATTCGGCTCTTTGAGGTGTCGGTTGTTTCCTGTTGTCACTGTTTGGTGTTCGTTTGGTCGCTCTCGCCTTCAGGGACGGGGTCTGTGCAGACTGCTAGCGTTACTTCCAGGCGGGGCTGATCCTTTTCAGCGTCTCCTTTGTTCAAATTGTGTGATGGCTGCTGCAACTTTCATATGCCCCAACTTGCGGCACTCTTTTGCCTGAGCTGTTTTGTTTGTTTGCTGTTGCTATGTGTTGATTTGGTTTCTTCTATGTTTATTTGGCAATTACCTCTATTGCTAATGTTTAGCTCGGTGGTTTGCATTTGTTCATTTTTGTTTTTGTTCCATTTTACTATGTGTAAAATGTCCTGTACCCAGTACTTTATTATTTATTATTTAATTATTGGGCTGGAGTCTTATGACTCTATCCACGTCATGAAATTTTTTTTTGGCCTATACTGTATATCTCTAATCTCTAATATTATAATGGGAGAGTTGGGTTGTAATTTGTAAACAACCTGTAATTTGTAGACATTCATTTAACCATCTAATCTCAACCATTCATTTACTCAACTGTTGTTAGTTACCATACTACCCTTAAAGTTCAAATTTATTTACAATATAATTATTTACAAAAGTATTACTCATATAAAATAAAAGTATGTGCCACTAGGGATAATTTGTAAAGAGTATGTGATGTGTAAATGGAGATCGCAGGTTTGCCACATTAAATCTTATTATTTACTATATATATTTTTTTAATTAGAACCTGCATCACACGTGCAAATTACTAATATAATTAACATGACACTCACACCCGACACGTGCAAATTACTAGCAAATTACTAGTATAATTAACATGACACTCACACCCGACACTGGATGACAATGCATTTGCCATTAATTAATTAATTAAATAAAGGGAAGGACACTTCTTTTCTAAAAGGTAGGAAATAATATAAAAGATTCACCTCACAAACCCTAATTATGGGACACCTGAATTAATTAAATGGAGAATAAATGTAGGGTGGGGGAAATATGGAAAGATACCCTGGGCCTAGTGGAATCTTAGCAGAGATGCAGCAGTAGAATATACTATACTTTTTTTATAAAAAAAAAATTGGAGGCTGTGAAAGAGATCCATGCATGTGAAATTGATGGTGGAAGTTTTGAGTAGATGTCACTGTATTCACTCCATATTGAGGTATAAATGACAACAATTTCTGTGTGTGTTGTGTTCTTATTTTCTTTCCTTCTTTCTATTAGCAAACACATTTTTAGTCTTTTACTCCCAGAAAGAAAAAAAAAACACCCCATTTTTAGTCTCACCATGCACTATCAATCTTGGAATTTTTTTTATAAGACAATTTTTGAAAAAAATTTGTAAAAAAAATAGTTGGTAAAGTATTTGCGCTCGTGGACTTAACAACTAAACTCGCCGTTCCCAACGACGAGTTTAGTTGTTTCATGCTCTCCGTTGAGACACGGCGAGTTTAGTGCTAATTTTTTGAAAAACTCGTCGTTCCTAAGTGCAAATTCAGTTCAAAATTTTCAATGAAAACTCGCCGTTCCCAACGGCGATGACATTTATACTAGACTCGTTGTTAGGAATATCGAGTTTAGTTCCAAATTTTGAAAGAAGACTAGACGTTTTTTATGGCGATGACATTTATACTAGATTCGTTGTTGGGAATGGCGAGAATGTAGGAAATTTCACAGAGAGTGTAACATTATGTTGGACTTAGTGAATTTTCGAAGAAAAAAAAAACTCAATAGATTTTCTTTTTTGAACTAAACTCGTCGTTCCCAACATTGAGTCTATTGTAAATGTCCTCGGTATTGGGAACGACGAGTCTTCTTTCAAAATTTTGAACTAAACTCGCTGTTCCCAACAGCGAGTCTAGTATAAATGTCATCGTCGTTGGGAACAACGAGTCTTCATTGAAAATTCTGATCTGAACTCGATGTTTGGTATAACAAGTTTTCCAAAAAATTAGCACTAAACTCGCCGTGTTCCAACGGCGAGCATGAAACAACTAAACTTGTCGTTCCGGGAACGACAAGTTTAGTTATTGAGTCCACGAGCACAAATACTTTAGCAATTGTCCTCTTTTGCAAATATTTTCGGGGTAACTGTTGAATTAGTTACCTTATTTGAGAGATTGAGCCCCTGCTTATGAATCTCAAGTAGTCCAAGTTCAGTCTCGAGTCTATGCATTGAGCATTTAACACTCCTTATTTTTCTATTAGAGGTTGGTTTATATATGAATTTTGATTATATAAGTAAAGAGGTGAGCTATTAACAATTTAACATTGCATGTCACATAAACAAGACATTTTACATGTTTGATAAATGGTTCTTTGTTCAAAGCCCAAGTACCCAAGTACAGCCCATAAACTTCAAATATTTGGGCTTAAATTATGACTACCAATGTTTTAAAACCAGCCCATGTATCTCAACAGGTGCTCAAGCCCATCTATTTTTGATAACTTTCTCTTCATGCCTAGTTACAGACTTGTTGATTCGGCTTCTTTTGTAAATTTTGTTTCTCCTTTATTACTGTTCTTGTGGTACTTATGATTGTAGCTTATATTGATCCTCGGTTGGCTGCGGAGGATAATATATATATATATAGAGAGAGAGAGAGAGAGTCCGTTTTCCATCGTGTACTCAGTGTGAACTCGGCCTTCTGGTCATCGTAGCGACGATCCGAACTGTTCACTTTGATCTACACGTCTAAATCAGCCTAAATATGTAAAATTTAGTCATTTAAAATTCATTTGTCCATCCATCATATCATCATTTTTAAAAACGATATTAAGACTACTATTTTGTAACACTTTCATGGATGAGCAAATGAATTTCAAATGACTTAATTTTATATATTTAGACTAATTTAGATGTGTAGATCAATGTGAACAGTTCGGATCATCGGTACGAAGACCCGAAGACTGAGTGCACAAGGAGGCTAGTGCATAACGGAAGGTGTATACATATAGCATTGATCAGGTGCGAACTGGTTCGCACCTGATTATGTGCGAACTCAGCTGCTAGTTATCCGATCAAGATCGGATCACGATCATCTGATCTTGATCATGGTGTTAGAAAATAGGTGTTTTATACACCATTTACGAACCAATTTTTGAGCAATTTTTTGAGTAAGATCCTCAATGAATTATTGAGAGATCTTGATTGATTTGTGTTCTCCTTCGTGAGTAGATCAAAATCATATATTGATTTTCTAAAAACGGTTAAGGGGTGAATGAAAAATTGTCTCTCAAAATGAGACATTTTCATTCTTGAAATGGGTTAAGGGAACATAGTCCCACATCGGAAAAATCAAAGGAAATAGAAGAAGATATATAGTAACCTCATTCTAAGCATTGTAACATAGCTAGAAGAGAGGCTCTCTCTCGTGCGCGCATGCGACTTGTGTGCGCCCGCACGACCTGCGGACACGAATGCCGGACCGACTTGACCCCACCCCGTGCAGAGCCACTTTTTGCTACAGATTTGATTTTTCTTTTTGTAACGGCTGAAATAAATGCAGAAACGGTTCTGTCTGCCGTTTCAGTGCTGTGTTGAATGTTTTATCTGCCGTTACACTAAAGACATTCAAAAACAATGATTGATGTCAGCCGTTACAGTGCCGGCATTCAATTGAGTGTCTACCGTTACACTGAAGGCATTCAAAGCCTTGTCTGCCGTTACAGTTTTAACCCTGACTCTATAAATAGAGGTCTCCCCTCTCATTTCTTCCTTGCACCAGTAACCTTCTTTCTTCATCCTCTGAGTTCTGTTCTATTCTTCACTCCTGCTATTTTGGTAAGTCGGTGATAGGATTCTAACCCTGCTGCTCGGTTCGAGAGTGCTACGTGGTGCCTACGTGAACACTCTGATCGTTGCATCCTGGGAGACAGACGCCTTCATACATTCCAGCAACCGGAAGAGGCAAAATCTGTTTTAAGGACACTGTGTGATACCCAGACCTCGACTTCTCAACTTGTAATCTGAAATTGGTTTTGTAAGTTGTTTATTTATTTTATTTTCCTTTCGGTTTTTCTTTCCCCCCTATTTTCTTCTCTATTTTCTGTGCCTCTCAATCAACTTTATAAATACTTTTTGTAACAAACTTAAAACAGATTTTTGATTTTCTTGATTTCCGATTTTGAGGCACTTCTTTTCTTTAATCTGGAAAACTTACACTCGTGTTGTGTAATTTTCAGAATCAAAATGACTAATGCGTCGGACAATATTGCTATGTCTAAAATGGTCCACGTGTCGATTGCTGATACGATGCATGTACTGACTGCTGCTGCAGTACGAGTGTCAATGCCCACCGTTGTACATGTCTCAGTCTTCCATGGGGAGAAACCTGAGAAGTTCAACGGGCAGAACTTCCAAAAGTAGCAACAGAAGATGATGTTCTATCTGACCACACTGAATCTTGCAAGATTCTTAAACGAAGAAGCTCCAAATCTTAAGAAAGATGAGCAAGATAACCAAGTCATTGCCGCTGTGAATGCTTAGAAAAATATTGATTACTTGTGTAGGAATTACATAATGAACGGATTAGCCGATTGTTTGTATAATGTATACATTGACAAAAGAACAGCTAAAGAACTTTGGGAATTACTAGACCATAAGTATAAAACTGAGGATGCCGGCACCAAGAAATTCATTGTGGGCCGCTTCCTAGACTATAAAATGGTAGATTCTAAAATAGTGATCAGTCAAGTTCAAGAACTACAATTGATCTTGCATGAGATTCATGCTGAAGGTATGAACTTAAGTAAAAGTTTCCAAGTAGCATGTATAATTGAAAATTTACCACAAGGTTGGAAAGACTTTAAGAATTACCTAAAGCATAAGAGAAAAGAAATGGGCATTGAAGATCTCATTGTCAGGCTTCGTATTGAAGAAGACAATAGAGGATCTGAAAAGATTGGACTCATCAGTCATGCAGCCAAGGCAAATGTAATGGAACATAAACAACGTTCCAACAAGCACAACAACAAGGGTCCCAAGTTGGGGCCTAAGGAAGGAATATCCAAGAAGCCGAAGTTTCAAGGCAAGTGCTTCAATTGGGACAAAATGGGTCACAAGTCTATTGAATGCAGACTTCCCAAGAAGAACAAGAACAGAGAAGCAAACTTGATTCAAGGGATTGCTCAAGATGTTTCCGATATCAACTACTCAGCTGTGATCTCAGAGGTGAATATGTTAGGTTCAAATCCGAAGGAATGGTGGATTGACACTTGGAGCTACTTGACATGTGTGCTCCAACAGATGTATGTTCTCCACTTTCGAACCATTAAAGAATGGAGAGAAAATGTTTATGGGGCACTCGGCTACTTCAGAAATAAAGGGTCAAGGCAAGGTCATCTTGAAGATGACTTCTGAAAAGGAACTGACTCTGAACAATGTTCCATATGTTCCTGAAATCCGTAAGAACCTGGTATCTAGTTTGTTGCTTAATAACCACGGTTTTTGTTTAGTGTTCGAGTCGAACAAATTTGTTTTGTCATAAAGTGGAATGTATGTTGGTAGAGGATATATGAGTGGTGAAATGTTTAAACTCAATGTAATGACCATGGTCAAGAATATCAATAAAGCTAGCTCTTCTACTTATATGCTTGAATCTTCCAATTTATGGCATGGTAGACTAGGACATGTTAATTATGATACTTTGCGAAGACTAATTAACTTGAATCAAATACCAACATTCCAAATTAATTCCAAACACAAGTGTGAAACTTGTGTTAAGGCAAAACTAACAAGATCATCGTTCAAAAGTGTTGAAAGAAATACTGAACCTCTTGATCTAATTCACACTGATATTTGTGATTTGAAAATGATACAAACAAGAGGTGGTAATAAATATTTTATTACCTTCATTGATGATAGCACAAAATACTGCTATGTATATTTGCTTTAAAATAAGGATGAAGCTACAGAGAAATTTGTTCTCTATAAAAATGAGATTGAGAACCAACTCAATAAGAAAATTAAGGCGCTAAGAAGCGATGGAAGTGGAGAGTATGAATCGTCATTTGCTGACACGTGTACTAAGCATGGAATTATACATGAAACGACATCGCCTTATTCTCCTCAGTCCAATGGTGTTGCTGAGAGAAAGAATCGTACATTGAAAGAAATGATGAATGCAATGTTAATAAGTTCTGGTTTGGCACCAAACTTGTGGGAGGAAGCTATTCTTTCAGCTAACTACCTTTTGAATAAGGTGCCCAAAAAGAAAGAAGATAAAACTCCATATAAATTATGGAAAGAAAGAAAGCCATCCTACAATTACTTGCGAATGTGGGGATGTCTTGCCATGGTGGCAGTGCCTCCACCTAAGAAAGTGAAAAAAGGACCCAAAACGGTTGATTGTATTTTTATTGGCTATGCACTTAACAGTAGTGCTTATCGATTCTTTGTGTACAAATCCGATATCACTGATACATCAAAGAACACGATAATAGAATCTAGAAATGCATCATTCTTTGAAGATGTATTTCCATGTAAGTCAAAGGAGGAACGAAGTTCCTCCAAACGAACACATGAGACTATTAGTGAAGATAGTTGTGGTAGGGTAAAAATGGCCTGGGGCCCAGCCAAGGCCTAGGATGGCTCACTCAAAAAGAAAAGAAAAAACAATCCGACTCGGCCCCGGACCACTACAGCCTTGGCACTGAGCCGTAAATTCACCCCCACAGAACTGGTCTCCTCGTATCCGACGAGCCTCGATGGCCCTCGGCCTCCGATCCGCGACAGCCCCACGGGCCGTCCGCCCAGTCTGGCAAGGAATGAGGATGACCTGGCACAACCTAGGCCATCCGATTCCCCCAGAGGCACCGGAGCCCCATGATCAGCCATGTCAGCTCCAAATACCACCTAGGGCTTTACCACATCAGCCCTATACCACTCTTGGCACTGCCACGTCCGCCCTAAACCCCCTGGGCCTCCTGCCACGTCAGGCCCATGGGCTTTCGGGTTCAGACCCGGCCCCCAAGCGGATCCAAACCCGGTTGGGATTCCCTATAAATACTAGACCCTCATCCACCTTTTCAGGTAATCAATCTTTGCCACCTAAATTCCCCTAGTTATTGCTACTCTCTCACAGAGACTGACTAGATCGTCGGAGGGTCTGCCACCGGGATAAACCCCGGTGTTTCAGGACCGTCTGCAGGTACTCGAGGCGAGGCCATCCGAGCCGATCCTCAAACGCCGAAGCGAGTCTCTCGCTCACCGTCCGGTACCGTACTCTTCCCTCATTACAAATTGAGTCCGAACTCACATCTGGTGCATCCACACTGCGACCAAAAACAAACCGCATCAGGTTGGCACCGTCTGTGGGAAACCTTTATCCGGTACGGACGACAGTCCGAGCCTCGCCACCGACGCTCTCCCTCAACCCGATCTCCCATGGCTCCCCGAGCCCGAAGATCGGCCCATTCCGCCCGACCAGATGGGCCTCCTCCCGAGGGGGCCCTCGACGGAGGGCAAGCATCAAACAATCCGAGTGGAAACCCCGGGCCCCAACGAAGCGTTTCACGCGTCGCTGAACCCGACCTTCGTCGGGTCATTCTGAACAGAAGGGCGAGCCAGGCTAGGGGAGGGACCGCTTCCAACTCGGCCCCGAACCATTCCAGGCCTGCGCAAGGGGACAGGCCGTCTGCACTCAGCCGCATTGGCCGAATTCCTACGCCCCGACCCGACCCTTCCGACCATGGCACAGTCACCAGGGCCGAGTTCAGAAGCTTCAGAGATGAAATCATGGAGGCCCTCCATGGGGCTCCAAGGTCCGCGACCTATGGCCGACCCCCTCAAATGAGCGAAGGGAGAAGTCACACTCGTGCACCGACTCCCCCTCCGGAGCGCACAGACGAGGTGCTCCGACACCTCCTAGAGATGGAGAACCGAATCGAGCGCATCGGCGACGGGAATCCCAACCTAGTCCAAGGACGTGGGCCTTCTCGACCTCCATTTTCCGTCAACATCATAGAAGCGGAGATCCCCCGGAACTTCCTGCCTCCGCAGTTCGAGACTTACAACGGCGAGGGTGATCCAGCTGATCACATGGAGGGCTTCAAAACCCTCATGATGATTCACAGCGCTTCGGATCCCCTGCTGTGCCGAGCCTTTCCAGCCACCCTCCGGGGTCCGGCCAGGGATTGGTTCTCCAAACTCTCCCCTGGCTCGATCTTCTCATTCGACCAGCTGGAAGCCAGCTTCCTGGCCCACTTCATCACCAGCCGGAAGGCTGAGAGAACGAGCGCTTCCCTGCTCGACCTCACACAGAGGGAGGGGGAGTCGCTCCGTAACTTCATCAAAAGGTTCACAACCGAGGCCAGATCCGTCACGCCTCGGCAGCTTTCCGACACAATGTCCGGCACAACCGGTTAAAGGTCTCCTTGGCAAAGAGGCCACCTCTGGACTTCCCTGACCTTCTCAACCGGGTCGAGAAGTACATACGAGCTGAAGAAGCTCTTAACCCAGAGGGCAGCAAAAAAGTCGTGGGGAAGGGCAAGCGCAGGGTCGATGAGACCGAACCTGCCAAGAAAACAGCAAAGGAAGGGGTCGGCGCGAAGAGGGCACCTCCGGTCCCTCGCTTCGAAAGGTACACTCCCTTGACACATAACGTGTCCGCCATCCTCTTAGAAATCGAAGACAAAGACATTGTCCGACTACCTCCCCGACCAAGTAACAACAAGAAGCGAGATCAACGCTTCTACTGCCGTTTCCACAGAGATCATGGGCACGAAACCGACCAATGTCGGGCCCTGAAAGACGAGATTGAGGAACTCATCTCATGAGGGTACCTTCGAGAATTCACCAGAGAAGGCCCACGGGATCGGCGAGATGCTAGGAACCGGAGGCCTTCGCCTCCGAACCCTACTCCGAACCGCATCCATGATCGGGACCCCGAACCCGAGGGATCCACAAGCACGTCGGCCATTCTGCATTGTGTCCACGGGGGGCCAATGGGGGGAGAGTCAAACACTTCCCGAAAAGCCTTCATCCAAGAGGTGAATGCTGTCCAAGACAACCCCTCGCCCAGGTTGCAACCGGTGCCTGTCTCCTTCTCCGGAGAGGACCTCGAAGGCGTTCGCCTCCCTCATTGCGACGCCCTCGTCATTGGCCTCCACATGGCTAATTGTGAGGTTCGCCGAATCCTCGTCGACAACGGTAGCTCGGTAAATATTCTCTTCCTCGAAGCCTTCGAGAATCTCAAGCTGCCCAGAGGCAAACTCAAGCCAGCCGGATACACCTTGCATGGGTTCTCCGGCGTTCCTGTCGTAATAGAAGGGATTGTTACTCTCGACGTTACCGCAGGATCGGCTCTTGTCAAGAGGACCGAGTCCATGGACTTCATGGTGGTAAACGTCAAGGCAGCTTACAACGCCATACTCGGCCGACCCGGACTGTGCTCCCTTCAAGCGGTACCTTCGGCTTACCATCTGAAACTTAAATTTCCCATCCCGCAAGGGGTCGGCATAGTCCGAGGTAGCCAAGAAGCAGCGCGGTCGTGCTACATGACCGCCGTCGGAGGGGGTGTGTTCCCCCTCGACGCCGTTGAGCTCGAACCCGAGAGGGACGGCCCCGCTCCCGAGCCTGTCGACGAACTGGAGGAGGTCCCGGTCGGCGCCGAGGACGAATTGAAATGGTTCCGGGTGAGCCGCTCGCTCCCCGAGGACTTGAAGCCAGGCATAATCGCCTGCATCCGCTGCAACGTTGATCTCTTCGCCTGGAAGCCCTCCGACATGCCCGGGATCTCCGAAGACTTGATCATGCATCGGCTGAGCGTCATCCCGGACTCTATCCGGTCGTCCAAAAGAGGTGCAAAGTTGCCCCGGAGAGGCAGCAAATTGTGAAGACAGAGGTCGACAAACTCTTGTCTGCTCGATTTATTCAGGAAGTCAGCTACCCCGAGTGGTTGGCTAATGTCGTCATGGTGAAGAAGGCAACCGGGGGCTGGCGGATCTGTATCGACTTCACGGATCTAAATAAAGCATGTCCGAAAGATCTTTTCCCCCTCCCCCGTATCGACGCTTTAATCGACGCAACCTCGGGGCATGAGCTACTGTCCTTCATGGATGCATTCTCGGGGTACAATCAGATCCGGATGTTTCCACTGGACATCTCCAAGACCTCGTTCGTCACCGACCAGGGTCTGTTTTGTTACCGCGTTATGCCCTTCGGGCTGAAAAACGCCGGAGCCACATACCAACGGCTCATCAACAGAATCTTCAAAAACCTGATCGGCCGCAACGTGGAAGTCTATGTCGACGACATGCTCGTCAAGAGCCGGGCCGGGCCGGACCACGTCGCCGACCTCGAGGAAGCCTTCGGAGTCCTCCGGCATCACAACATGAGGCTCAACCCGGCTAAATGCGCCTTCGGCGTCTCCACTGGGAAATTCCTGGGGTTCATCGTCAGCCAGCGCGGCATCGAGGCGAACCCCGAGAAAATCCAAACTATTATTGACATGGCCCCGCCCCGGAATGTCAAGGAGGTTCGGAGGTTTACAGGCCGGTTGGCTGCAATCGGCCGTTTCCTCTCCAAGTCAGGGGAGAAGTCTCTCCCCTTCTTCAAGGCCCTACGCAGGAAATGGGGCTTCGAGTGGGGTACCCATCAACAAGAAGCCTTCGAACAGCTGAAGCAGTACCTTAGCAACCCTCCTCTCCTCAGTAAGCCCGAGCCGGGCGAACCACTATGGCTCTACCTGTCCGCCTCGGATAGCGCCCTTAGCGCCGTCCTCGTCCGAGAAGAGGATGGAGTTCAGAGACCATTGTATTATGTAAGCAAAGTCCTGCTCCTCGCCGAGACGAGGTACGCAAAGATAGAGAAAGTGGCCTATGCTTTGGTCATGGCAGTCCGGAAGCTCCGTCCTTACTTTCAGGCCCACTCCGTCCAAGTACTGACCGACCAGTCACTGAAGACTGTCCTCCACAAGCCCGAAAACTCCGGCCGCTTAGTCAAGTGGTCAATTGAGCTGAGTCAGTTCGACATCAGCTATCAGCCGAGGACGGCCATCAAAGAGCAGGCCCTCGCCGAGTTCATAACTGAGTGCACCGTTTCCGAACAGCCCAACATCGAGGGCTCGGATCCGACCTGGGAGGTCTTTGTCGATGGATCATCCTGCGAAACGGGGAGTGGGGCTGGCATCATCCTTCGTGGCCCCGACCAATTCCTACTTCAATACTCCCTCTGCCTCAACTTTCTGGCCTCCAACAACGAGGCGGAATACGAGGCCATGATCGCCGGGTAAGCAGACGCGTTGTCCAAACTCGCCTCTTCTTCCTTCGAGGGTCATGATCAGACAGTGCTCATAGAAATCCTCCTAAAGCCAAGTATCAATGACCAAGACCAGGAGGCAATATGTGTGCAAGGCGTTGCCAGTCCAGACGACTGGACCACCCCCATCCGGAGATTCTTAGTTAGTGCCGAGCTTCCTGAAGACCGGGCCGAAGCTAGACGAGTCAGGGTCTGAGCTGAAAGGTTCGTCTTGATTGATGACGTCCTCTTCAAACGCTCATACACCTTGGCCGACGGCAAGCCATACCTCCGCTGTCGCACCAGCGACGAGGCCAGCTACGTACTGAGAGATCTTCATGAGGGGATCGGCGGATGCCACATGGGGAGCAGGACACTCGCTCGGAAGGCCCTGAATCAGGGATACTATTGGCCGACCATGCTCCAAGACTCGCAAGACCTAGTTAAGAGGTGCGGCCCATGCCAAAGGTTCTCTCCTATCAAGAGACTTCCTCAAGCCAATCTCCGATCCCTGGCTAGTCCTACGCCATTCGCCATGTGGGGCATGGACCTCATAGGCCCCTTCCCCGTAGCGGTAGGGCAAAAAAAATTCTTGATAGTCACCATCGACTACTTCACCAAGTGGCTCGAAGCCGAGCCTCTGTCCAGTATCACCGAGTGCGAAGTACAACAATTCTTTTGGAAAAACATCATTTGCCGGTTCGGAATCCCTCGGGTCCTCGTCACGGACAACGGAACCCAATTCCAAGGTCAGAACTTCCAAACTTTCTGCGCAGACATCGGCATCCAGCAGCGTTTCTCCGCTATTTGCCACCCTCAGTCCAACGGCCAAGCGGAGAACGCGAACAGGCAAATCCTCGACGGCCTTAAAAAGCACCTCGACAGTTCCCCCAAAGGGCTGTGGGTCGAAGAACTGCCTAGCGTGCTATGGGCGCACCAAACCACTAAGAGGATCCCCACGAGGGAGACGCCGTTCAATCTGACCTATGGGACAGAGGCAGTTATCCCAGTCGAGGTCGGCCTGCCTTCTCTCCGTATCATGGCCTTCGACGAAGCTGACAATTCATCCGGCCTGAGGGCCAACCTGAACCTCGTCGCCGAGGTCAGAGAGAAGTCTTCAATCCGAAGGAGCATCTACCAACATCGGATCGAGAAGTTTTACAATAAGAAGGTCCGCCCCACAAACATCAAGGCGGGGGACCTCGTGTTACGAAAACTGTCCGTCTCCGACCCAACCAAGAAGAGGAAATTGGCTCCCAACTGGGAAGGTCCATACCGGGTAGTCGAGGCCGTACGCCCTGGCACGTACCGAATGGCAGATATGGACGGCCGGCTGATCAGCCGACCCTGGAACGCCGAGCACCTAATGAAGTTCCTGGAAGAGCGAACATAGGTTCTAGCTTGGCTAATGTAAATAATATTTTTTGTAAGCTTTCATGTGTAAAGGGCCATTTTAGCGACCCTCCCTATCATATATGAAAGAAATCTCTTTTTGTCAAACTCCAAACGCCTCGACAGTCCCGGCCTAACACCAGACAATGGGATCGGCACCCGAGTCCTCACTTCGGTATCGTCCCCAACGTCTCGGTAGGTCCGACTCGGCTTCAGACCAGGGAGTCTTCCTAACGCCCCGCGCCGATCCCTCACGGATCGACGGGGCCGAACCTCACCTCCGCCATCATTCATTACACTACTGACCAGAGCAAAGAATGAAAAGAATTCTTTATTCATACTCCTTTATTTGGTTCTGAAAAAAAAAAGACCGTTACAGGACCACATCACTCACCACAAACTGAAGGAAGCCGCCATCTTAGGGCCCCTCGGGTCCGACGAATGGCGGGACCACTTCGACCGAACGACTAGGAGCCCTCTCCTCGTCATGATGGTCCTTAGGCTCAGCCACGGTCGACACACCAGCCACGGAGCTTTGGGCATCAACTAGTCACACACGCTCCAACAGCCGCAACGCAGAGGGAACCCCCTCCGCTCGCCGACCTCCCGAGGAAGATGCCGAGACACCCAGCATCGTCTTGTAACAGTGTATCTCCATCTCCTTCTCCACAATGACATCACGAAGTAGCCTCTCAGAGGAGGGCCTCTGCACCGATGCACTCGACATGGTATATCCAAGACCGACACTCCCGAGGTCCCGATCCACCATCGCCCTCCTCAGTCGGCTCGCCTCCTCACTTAGGGCTTCAGACTTGTTCTGATAATAGTTAAAGGCCGCATCATTGTCACGAGCCCCCTTTCGATAGCGAACCAACGTGGCCTCCAGGACCTCAACCTTGCTCCGGAGCCACGCCACGTCGGAACGATGGGGGTCCACCTCGGGAAGGGGAGCCGTAACCTACAAGAGAACCAGCCCACTCAAAACACAGAAGCAAGGAGGTTCGAAAATATCCGAGGTCAAAACACTTGGCCAATCAAAAATCCTCTTTTATAAATGGAATTACTTCATGCAAAAAATGCGGTGGCCAGTCCGCGGTAGGCAAATACAATCGAGAGATGGAAAAAGAAAGACAAAACTATACAACTTATTTTCCCACCTCAACATCGGCCGGGTTCACGGGGAGGTCGGCAGCCGGGTCATCAACGGGCCCTTCTTCATTAGGGGTCTTCGGTGTCCCCTCGATCTCCATGTCGTAGTCAAAGTTGGACAAGTCAATGGTCGGGTAGAAGTGCCTCACATGACAGGGCCTTCGCATAGCACTCGTCCTGGGCTTTGATCACCATGTTCTGACCCGCCTCCGTCAACTCCTCCATCTCCTTTGCGAACTTCTTCTTCAGAGCCGCCATCTTCTTCCCCCATTCCGCCTCCTTGGCGTCGAACTCGGTCTTCATCTTCTGCTCCTTCTGATGCGAGCCTTCGAGCTCTATCTTCATCTCCTTCATCTCCTGCAAAGCCTTGTCAGCCCGGTCTCCCTCCCGCTCCAAGACCGCCTCATAAAGGCCTCTCACGTGGGCCCCCTGCACAGTCGCCTGTAGTAACCAAGCACTACTAAGAAAACCTCTTTTACGAAGTGATCACAAGGCAAGCGGGGTCGGCAGACTTACCAGCACATTAGCCTGCGCGAGGCGCGTGTACGCATCCTCCAGGGTCTCAGCATTCATCTCCGCGCAGTCCCGGGGGGTCGCCAGCTTATCCGCCACCTCGACGGCCTAGCCCTCGGGTTAAGCAGTCACCCTCACGGATCGACCAACCCGGTACCCACGGTCGCCGCAACCTCTCCTCTACCTCTGACCCCACCAGGGGACCCTTCCCCTTATCAAGATCATCTGCCTTGCCCTGGTCCGAGCTCTTTCGAGCAACCACCACCTTGCCTGTCTCCGAGCGCGTCCTCTTTGCCGGAGGCTCGTCTGGGACCTCGGAGACCACCTGGGATGACCCCCTCGTCTTCATCGCGTCCCCCTTCGTCTCGGCCTTCTGCTTCTTCATGGTGAGCCTCTTTGCCTTGATTGATTCGGGATCCATACTTGCGAAAAGATCCATTAAGAACAATGAATGCAAAAGAACAACAAGACCGAGAGAAAAGAAATAACTACATACAAAGCACGGTCGGGCTCAGTCCGACGCTCGCCAGGTGACCCTCCGTCACCTTTGACCAACTGATACTGTGCGACAGACGGAGGCGCTCAACGAACCTCCACTCCTCGGCCGTCAGGTCCCTCGGCCTCGGCGCTTTGAAACTCGGCTTATAATGGTTCCATCGAGTAGGGATGTCCCAAGGCTCCTCACTCCGGATCACCAAATATTTTTTCTTCCACTCCTTGATAGAGTCCGGGTGACTGTGGATGACCTTCCCCTTACTCCGAGGCGAGATATAATAAACACCCTCCGACTCCCCCGACGAGCTGATCCCCAGCATCGCCCGGCACACGCCCAACTGAAGGGGCACCTTCTGCTCCTCGCACAACAGCACGAAGCAGATGATCTACTTCCAGGAGTTCGGCCCATACTGCATCGGCGCCAGGGACGCCCAATTCAACACCTCTCGAACAAACGGATGGACCGGCAGCCACAGTCCAGAGATGAAGGCGTCCACTGGGAAGACGTAGTACCAAGCAGGCAGGGGGTCGGTCGGGCGCAGGGTAGAGTTCGGCAACATAAGCTCATAGCCGGACCCTATGTGGTACGCCAACTGCAAAGCCTCCAAGTCACCAGCCTCCAAGACGGTCGGAAGCGTGTCCATCTTCACCCTCTTTCGGCTCGGGGAAGACGGCTGGACCCCAAAAAGCTCCTTATCGGAAAGGTCGTCGGGGTACCGACGGAACGACTTCGATTGTACGGGCGACCCTGTCATTAAGTTGCGGTGAACGGGCGCCTGGCTCGAGCCACCGGTCCTCGACCCCTTCTTCTTCGGAACCCTCTTCTTCTTGGCTCTTTTCGGTGAGGGGGTAGATAATCGCCCCAGACCGATCGGCGTGGAGCTCGAACCCACACCCTGACCTATGGATCTCCCCCCCCCCACACCTCCTATCCGAGCCCCTTCGGCTTCACCCTCTTCTGGGCCATCCTCCTCTTCGAAAGTCAGCTGTAGAATCTGGACTTCGTCCGAACTGTCGCTTGCCTCCTCAGATTCGCTACTCTCCACCACGAAAGGTTTCCGGGAGCGTAACGGCCTCACGTTGTATACCGGCTCCTCCTCGCATACTGGCTCCTCCCACGAAGTCGAATAGGAAGGCTTCACATCATGTGTCGACTCTCCCTCGCACACTGGCTCCTCCCACGAAGTCGATTTTGAGACAGGGTTCCCTTCCCCCCTTGACGTCGACGCTGACGAGCCAGACTGAGCCCTAGACATCTGTGCCTAACAAAAGAAACTTACAAACTAATCTTTGGATTGCCTCGGACTGACGAGCCGGTGCTGCTAAACGGTCAAGCCGAGCGCTGAAGTGTTATTTCTTTTTTTTTCGAAAAAGGCAGCAGCAGGGAAATGAGCAGAGTAGGGAGGAGTGGGGATATTTATAGAGAGAGAAGTGACGCCTCGATTTTCGCATTACTGTTCCTCGAATAGCGCGCATCTGCCACCAATGGAATCGCGCCACGTCATCCTCGAAACTGGCGCTGCTGACGTCACCTAGCGCCGGTTGGAGACCACACAGGGGTCGGTTCGGATGAAGTGTTCGGCGGAGAAAAATTTTTGCTTAAGATTTAAAACGCCGTCCTTAGACAGGCGCCCTGGGCTCCAGGGCTCGGTCGGCTCCCCTCTCACCCGCGAACAACTCGGGGCTTACAGCCTCGGCAGCCGAAACCCCGAACTGTTCGAAGGTGGGAGAAAAGCCACCATCGCCTAGAACCCTATCGGAAAGCAGATCGGCCCACCTCCCATCTCTAACTTCTTTGGGCTGACAGCCATCAGAAACCGTCAGCACCAGAAGGAAGATAGAGATCGGAGACGACCCATCTATCCGAAGCTCCTCAGCCCCAGGTCTGGAATTCGGTTGATACCCCTCCCGTCCGGATCTTTTTCGGGCAAACAGCTATGTCAGGGCCATCTGACCCGAAAAAGGATCCAGACGACAAAGTCACCACCAGTCCAAGGTTCCCAGGGTTAAAACCTTTCAGCACCTTGTCCTCCGAGCTCAGACTACGGCCGCCATCTCTTCTGCCTTGTTCTCCCCCGATCCTGACACTCACATCGAGGCCGTCAAGAATGGGAGAAGAACAAGGCAATATAGTGACCACCCGTCCAACGCTCTCAGGGTCAAAATTTTGCAAGAGACAGGCATCCGCCAAAGCAGACACCTCTGATGGCCGATGGACCACCCTTGCTGTGATCAAACCCGCTGTGAGGAGAGGGGTATTTATAATCTCCCCTATAGACCGGCCATTATGACATTGGGAAAGCCAAACGACGGAAGCCTAAGCGCCATGCATTTATTAGGCTGCGCCATTAATGCCCCTAGGAAATTGGAACATTGCACAGATCCCGGAGCGCCTTCAACGCTCCGCAAAGACTGCAGGCCGCCCCGCTCAAACCTTCTAATGCCCAACGGTTCGCCATCACCCTTGCCGACCCATAATCCCTCGCCAGCTCGAGGTTCAGTCTAGCACCAGGGTAGTCTTCTCAGGAAGGCTCAGCGGTTCTCCATCACCCTTGCCGACCCGTAATCTCTCGCCAGCTCGAGGTTCGATCTAGCACCAGGGTAGCCCTCTCAGGAAGGCTCAAAGGCTCGCCATCACCCTTGCCAACCCATAATCCCTTGCCAGCTCGAGGTTCGGTCTAGCACCAGGGTAGTCCTCTCAGGAAGGCTCAACGTTTCGCCATCACCCTTGCCGACCCATAATCCCTCGCCAGCTCGAGGTTCGGTTTAGCACCAGGGTAGCCTTCTCAGGAAGGCTCAACGGCTCGCCATCGCCCTTGCCGACCCATAATCCCTCGCCAGCTCGAGGTTCGGTCTAGCACCAGGGTAGCCTTCTCAGGAAGGCTCAACGGCTCGCCATCGCCCTTGCCGACCCCTAAACCCTCGCCAGCTCGAGGTTCGGTCTAGCACCAGGGTAGCCTTCTCATGAAGGCCCAACCATTCGCTATCCCATTTCCACGACCATGAAACACTCCTCCACGGCTAACTCCTGCATCCCCGCAGGAGTGGGAGGCTTGTGTGGTGGGGTAAAAATGGCCTGGGGCCCAGCCAAGGCCCAGGATGGCTCACTCAAAAAGAAAAGAAAAAACAATCCGGCTCGGCCCCGGACCACTACAGCCTCGACACCGAGCCGTAAATTCACCCCCACAAAACTGGTCTCCTCATATCCGACGAGCCTCGATGGCCCTCGGCCTCCGATCCGCGATAGCCCCACGGGCCGTCCGCCCAGTCTGGCAAGGAATGAGGATGACCTGGCACAACCTAGGCCATCCGATTCCCCCAGAGGCACAGGAGCCCCATGATCAGCCATGTCAGCTCCAAATACCACCTAGGGCTTTGCCACGTCAGCCCTATACCACTCTTGGCACTGCCACGTCCGCCCTAAACCCCCTGGGCCTCCTGCCACGTCAGGCCCATGGGCTTTTGGGTTCAGACCCGGCCCCCAAGCGGATCCAAACCCGGTTGGGATTCCCTATAAATACCAGACCCTCATCCACCTTTTCAGGTAATCAATCTTTGCTACCTAAATTCTCCTAGTTATTGCTACTCTCTCACAGAGACTGACTAGATCGTCGGAGGGTCCGCCACCAGGATAAATCCCGGTGTTTCAGGACCGTTTGCAGGTACTTGAGGCGAGGCCATCCGAGCCGATCCTCAAACGCCAAAGCGAGTCTCTCGCTCACCGTCTGGTACCGTACTCTTTCCTCATTACAAATTGAGTCCGAACTCACACCTGGTGCATCCACACTGCGACCAAAAACAAACCGCATCAATAGTGAAGACCAAGATGAAGAAGTTGAGGAGGAACCTAGACGCAGTAAAAGAACAAGAATGAAAAAATCTTTTGATCCGAATTTCTTGACTTATATGCTTGAAGGTGAACCCCAAACCTTCAAGGAAGCGGTGAACTCTAGTGATGGTCCTCTATGGAAAGAAGCCATCAAGAGTGAAATTGATTCTATCTTGTAAAATCATACTTGGAAACTAGTGGATCTTCCACCAGATAGTAAACCTTTAGGTTCCAAGTGGATCTTCAAAAGAAAAATGAAACCTGATGGATCAATTGATAAATACAAGGTAAGACATGTAATTAAAGGTTATAAACAAAAGGAAGGTCTTGATTACTTTGATACATATTCTCCTATGGCAAGAATAAATTCCATTAGGATGGTACTTGCAATAGCAGCTCTGTGCAATCTTGAAGTACATCAAATGGATGTAAAAATAGCTTTTCTTAATAGAAATTTAGATGAAGAAATCTATATGGAACAACCTGAGGGTTTTTCAGCTCCAGGACATGAATAGAAAGTGTGTAAACTGGTGAAGTCACTATATGGCTTGAAATAAGCTTCAAAGCAGTGGCATGAGAAATTTGACAATGTCATGATGACAAATGGCTTCAAGATCAATAAATATGACAAATGTGTATATGTCAAAGACACAGAAGATGAATATGTCATTATATGTTTGTATGCAGATGACATGCTTATTATTGGAAGCAATAATCAGATAATTAAATCTGTTAAAAATATATTGAACTCGAGGTTTGATATGAAAGACATGGAACTAGCTGATGTTATATTGGGAATTAAAAATACAGGAACATCAGACGAGCTTATTTTAAGCCAGTTACATTATGTTGACAATATTCTTGAAAATTTTGATAAAGATAATTTTGGAATTGTGAGAACTCCAATAGATCTAACTTTACATTTATCCAAGAATAAAGGTGAGAGTATTTCTCAAGTAGAATACTCTAGAATTATAGGCAGTCTAATGTACTTAATGAGTTGTACAAGACCAGACATAGCCTATGCAGTGAGTAAGTAGATATACGAGTAATCCTGGAAGTAAGAATTGGCAAGCAATTACAAGAGTACTGAAGTACTTGCATTTTACTCGTAACTATGGACAGCACTATACGAGATACCCGACTGTACTTGAAGGATACAGTGATGCGAACTGGATATCTAGTAATAATTCAAAATTCATTAGTGGCTGTGTATTTACACTAGGTGGTGCAACAATTTCTTGGAAATCCTCAAAACAAACAGTGATCACTAAATCCACGATGGAATTTGAATTTATCGCACTGGACAAATGTGGGGAAGAGGCTGAATGGTTACGCCACTTCCTTGAGGATATTCCAAGGTGGACGAAGCCTGTGCCTCCAATCTGCATATATTCAGATAGTCAATCTACAATTTGTAGAGCACAGAGCAATATGTATAATGGTAAATCTAGACATATTCGTCGAAGAGATAATACCATTAGACAACTACTCTCTACTGGGGTTATCTCTGTGGACTATGTAAAGTCAAAGGATAACATTGCGGATCTGCTAACCAAAGTGTTAAACAGAGAGTTAGTTGATAAATCATCGAGGAAAATGGGACTAAAGCTCATGAAAGAATAAGTCAATACAATGGACATCCAACCTAGCTGACTGGAGATCCCAAGATCTAGGTTCAAAGGGACAACTAAATTGTAAAGACCAATTTGCATCACTGTGGGAATTTTCTTATGTCCATTTCCATGATGAAACAGTGATACCCGTAAGGTAACAGGTTAAGCTAGGCTTTTAATGATTCTTATGCGTCGGATATCCGAGCAGAGTAATGCGGATTACTCTTAGGTAAGAAATCATCTATGTAAGAGGGAAGAAGAGCCGCTTCCAAGGGAATAATATAGGGTAATATTCCTGTTAAACTCTTGCAGAACCAAACATATGTTCATGGCCAAAATGAACATAACAGTGAGAACTGAAAATGCGTTAGGAAGATTTCTGTGTGAGATATGTCATCGTTTAGACAAATGACAGAACAGTTCAAGGACATCGCGTCTACTGTTTAGTTAGTAAAGTAAACATATTTTCATAAGGGAAGGTTCAAAGGGTAACACCTACCTATCCTATGCAGGAATCAACCGTTGAATTCTATCACCAAGCCTGTCGTGTCAGTCTGTCGTGTCTGTGGTCGTCAATTTTCATTCATGTGGGGAATGTTAGAAAATAGGTGTTTTATACACCATTTACGAACCGATTTTTGAACAATTTTTTGAGTAAGATCCTCAATGAATTATTGAGATATCTTGATTGATTTGTGTTCTCCTTCGTGAGTAGATCAAAATCATATATTGATTTGATAAAAACGGTTAAGGGGTGAATGAGAAATTCCCTCTCAAAATGAGACGTTTTCATTCTTGAAATGGGTTAAGGGAACATAGTCCCACATCGGAAAAATCAAAGGAAATAGAAAAGGATATATAGTAACCTCCTTCTAAGCATTGTAAGATAGCTAGAAGAGAGGCTCTCTCTCGCGTGCGCAGGGGGGTGCAAATCTCAGACCGGATTACATGCAACTTGTGTGCGCCCGCACGACCTGCAGACACGAATGCCGAACCGACTTGACCCCACCCTGTGTAGAGCCACTTTTTGCTACAGTTTTTATTTTTCTTCTTGTAACGGCTGAAATAAATGCAAAAACGGTTCTGTCTGCCGTTTCAGTGCTATGTTGAATATTTTGTCTACCGTTACACTGAAGACATTCAAAAGCAATGATTGGTGCCTGCCGTTACAGTACCAGCATTCAATTGAGTGTTTGCCGTTATACTGAAGGCATTCAAAGCCTTGTCTGCCATTATAGTTTAAACCCTGGCTCTATAAATAGAGGCCTCCCCTCTCATTTCTTCCCTGCACCAGTAACCTTCTTTCTTCCTCCTCTGAGTTCTGTTCTGTTCTTCACTCCTGCTGTTTTGGTAAGTTGGTGATAGGATTCTGACGCTGCTGCTTAGTTCGAGAGTGCTACGTGGTGCCTACGTGAACACTCTGGTCGTTGTATCCTGGGAGACAGACGCCTTCGTGTATTCCAGCAACCAGAAGAGGTGAAATCAGTTTTAAAGACACTGTGTGATATACAGGCCTCGACTTCTCAACTTGTAATCTGAAATTGGTTTTGTAAGATGTTGTTTATTTAAATTATTTTCCTTTCGGTTTTTCTTTCTCCCCTATTTTCTTCTCTGTTTTCTGTGCCTCTCAATCAACTTTATAAATACTTTTTTGTAACAAAGGTCCGCTGCAAGATCAGATAGCTAGCGGCCAAGTTCGCACCTGACCAGGCTGCTATATGGAGCATATATATATTTCCCCCTATTGCTTTAGTATCATTTTCATTTAATCAAAAATTTCATTGTCGTTTACTTATTTAGCTTAACCTAACTATGAAGAATGCCTTAAATAACAAGAAAAGATTATGGTGCCTTTACTTTTCTTAGATAGGCAGTTGAAATGAAGTCATGAATCCTCTCGATATCATCAAAAAGACATCTTCCACCTTCTACCCTCACCATTAATTTTTATCTCCATTATTGTTGCTATATATTATTAGATTACCCCTGTAATAAGCTCCATTTCTTTCACATCCCAGAGTTGTTATAACCACACATTATAAACTCATACAACCAAAGGAAATTATGGAGGTCCATACCAAACTTTTTATATATATGTCCACTTTTAGAAGAATGGAGATGTTGCTTCAAGACTGTCTCATAGTAAAAGAAAATTAATGTTGGAATGTATCTAGTTTTCAAGTTCATGAATGAAAGAAAAGGAGCAAAATCGTCTTTACACTTGGTCCATATTGGTTGAGGTTAGCAATTGTCGTTTTAGGGCCGAGTTCGATGATGAATGGTATCGTGTAATGTTATTCACTTGCACACATAATCATTATTGTTCAGTTAATGTGTAAGTTGACCTAATAAGAACTTAATAACCAACTGCATTTGTTAGTAGGAATGCACAATTTAGGTTGTCTACTGTGGTTGGTTACCAAAATTATCTTCTTTTGACATTTTGTGGGATTGTGATGCTTCTATTACTATTAAAAACCCAATATTTGGCAATACCTACATATTAAAGCTAGCTTAATGTTAGAACTCGATTTTATAAATAAGAAAAATATTAACAGCATTTATGAAGAACAAAAATATAGTAAGGAAAAATAGCACACCAAATGCTTTGTACAGAGTCGTGATTAAAATCTCTCTCCTTAAAGCAAAATTCGCCCCGTAGTGTGACGGTGGCTGGCGAATAGCTTCCCATGATACAACTGTACCTTCTCTGAAGAGCAGCACCCTTACTTCAGAGATTCCAGCGAACTGTTGCCTGTGATGTACTCTCAGTTGTTGACACAGAGGAGAAGAAGAAGAGGAATAAAGTTCGGATTATGAAGAAGACTGTGTATTTTGCAGACAGGATTCAGTAGCTTTATAAGACAAAATGGAGACTCTTCAGAGGCCCATTACTCTGTAACAGCAGAGTAATGGTCCACTACTCTGCAACAGCAGAGTGGTGGTTCAGATTCATAACTGGTGAGTCATTACTCTACTGTTACAGAGTAATGGTATCAGTTACCGAATCTGAAAAACCTCATCAGTTCACTGGGAGAAAATTTTTTGTCTGGGCAAAAAAAATTTAAGCCAAGCCAAGCCGAAGCCGGGACCGGGCCGGGCGCGTGTGTGTTTGTCATTTTGGCTAAGTCCTCTCTCCACTACATGTTAGTGGTAACCCCAGGCCACGCCCTTTAGTCCAATTTTCTAATATATATACTAAAAAAATCTTTCCCAATTTTCGATATGGGACTATTCATTTTCTCCAAGTTGCCAAGTTAGTACATTTCAAGTACCCAACTTTGGACACAACATTTCTCATTCATGCAGAATTCGTTTTTGGCAAGTGAGTACACCACGGAATAGTACTCGTCGAGATGATCGCAATCCACTCATTTTTCGGCGCCGCCGGTGGCCGGAGCCTGCCGGAATTCGGCCCGAAAAACTGCAAAAATTAATTCCAACAATCCCCCACATGAATGAAAATTTCCAGACTATGTAATCCAGACACGACATAAAAACAAAAAACATGACAGAAAAACTCTGAGAGTACAATCAGAAAATCACTGCATCAGGAATGGTAGTAATTTTTCAACTTTGAACCACCCTTAGTAAGTAGCTATCGGATTCACTTGACCAGGTAGTGATCATGATGTCTTGAACTACCCGAGCTTTGATGTGAACCTAGACAATAACTATCATACAGTTTTATCTCATCACAGAACTAAGTTCTCTTGTTGTGTTCATTTTGGCCTTGAACATCCCTAGTTAATCGTGAGTGAACTTGGAGAATGTAGTCTCTCTTCATTCTCCTAGAAACGGCCTCATTTCACACTCACTAGGTGATTGCCTATAAAGAGTATTCTGCTATACCCCACTTTTATTTCAAAGCTATAAGAATCATTAAAGCCAAGCTTATCCTAACTCTTTGCAGGCAGCACTGTTTTATCATCCTAAGAGTGGGTATGAGATTTTAATCTCTCAGTGCTCCCGTCGATTCAACAAGATTTAGTTGTCTCTTTGAACCTAGATCTTGGGATCTCCAATTCCTAGGTAGGGTTTTCATCAAGTATCCTCTTTCGTCATAGGCTTTAAACCCATTTCTCTTGATGATCTCACAACCTGCTCTCGTGACAGACATTTACTAAATGGATCCCCTAGGTTGTTGGCCGATTTTATATATTCTATAGAGATTACTTCATTTGAGAGCAGTTGTCTAATGGTTTTGTGTCGCCTTCTGATATGATGAGACTTACCATTATACATACAACTCAGTGCCTGTGCTATAGCCGATTGGCTGTCACAGTGTACACATAAATCAGGCACTAGTTTTTTCCACATAGAAATATTCTCTAAAAAGTTTTGAAGCCATTCTGCTTCCTCTACCGCTTTGTCTAAAGCAATAAACTCAGATTTCATGGCAGATCTGGCCAATAGCATTTGTTTAGAGGATTTCCATGACACAGCTGCACCACCAAATGTGAAGACATATCCACTTGTGAATTTTGAGTTCTTGGAGTCCGATATCCAGTTGGCATCACTGTAGCATTCTAGTACTGCTGGATATCTGGTGTAATACAGCGCATAACTCTGAGTATGTCGCAAGTAGTTCAATACTGTAGTTATTCCTTTCTAGTGACTTCGTTCTGGATTACTCGTGTAGCGGCTCAGTACATTTACCAAATGTGCTAGGTACGGTCTTGTACAATTTGTTAGGTACATCAGACTACCAATTACACATGTATATTCCAGTTGTGATATGCTTTCTCCTGTGTTTTTGAACAAGTGAAGACTAGAATCGACGAGACTTTTTGCTGTCCCATTGGAGTAATTCTTGAATCTTTCAAGTACTTTCTCAGCATAATGAGCTTGAGACAAAGTAATTACCTCAGATGTCTTGGAAACTTTGATTTCTAGTATGACATCTGCAACTCCCAAATCTTTCATGTCAAACTTACCACTAAGCATGCTCTTAGTTTGTTTGATAATGTCATTATTGCTTCCAATAATGAGCATGTCGTCTACATACAGACAGACCAGAATGTATCCATTTGGAGTATCTTTGATGTAGATACACTTATCACATTCATTTATTTTGAAACTATTATATCATAACATTGTTAAATTTTGCATGCCACTGCTTTGGAGCTTGTTTCAGTCCGTACAGGGATTTTACAAGCTTGCACACCTTATTTTTCTGTCCAGGAACTACGTAACCATCAGGTTATTTCATGTATATTGCTTCTTCTAAATTCTCATTTAGAAATGCAGTTTTAACATCCATTTGATGCATTTTTCAAGTTACGTAGAGCTGCAATAGCTATCAACATTCTTATGGAATTTATTCTTTTAACTGGGGAATATGTATCAAAGAAATCTAGGACTTTCTTTTGCCTAAATCTTTGTACCACAAGTCTTGCTTTATGCTTCTCTATTGAACCATCTGGTTTTAATTTTTGTTTGAAAATCCATTTGCATCCTAGAGCTTTACATCCAGAAGGCAAGTCGACTAACTCCCATGTATGATTTTGCATAATGGAGTCTATTTCACTTTTGATTGTTTCCTTCCACATAGGAGCATCAGGCATAGACATGGCTTCCTTGAAATTTCTAGGCTCATTTTCTAACAGAAAGGACGTTACAAAGTCAGGACCAAATGATTTTGATGTTCTAGCCCGTTTACTTCGTCTAGGCTCATCAGTATCATGTTCTGGTTCATCAACCGAAGTGCTTGCATTCCCTTATTCACATGTACGTTTGGGGTACGTAGTATCCTTGCACGGAAACATGTGTTCAAAAAAGGAAGCATTCCTTGATTCCATTATTGTATACACATAGATATCCGATATATCTGATTTGTATACCAAGAACCGATATGCACTACTGTTGTATGCATAGCCTATGAATATGCAATCAATCGTCTTCGGTCCGATGGTGACCTGTTTCAGGTTAGGTACTGCCACTTTTGCTAGACACCCCCACACTTTGAGGTATTTATACGAAGGTACGTTACCTTTCCACAGTTCGTATGGTGTCTTGCCGATTTTTTTGTGAGGTATTTTATTGAGAATGTAGTTGGCGGTCAGCAATGCTTCCCCCCACATATTTTGGGGTAAGCCAGAATTCAACAATAAGGCATTCATCATCTCCTTTAGAGTTCGATTCTTTTGCTCGGCAGTACCATTTGATTCGGGTGATTAAGGAGCAATTGTCTGATGAACTATTCCATGTTTAGAGCAGAACATATTAAATTGTGCATCATATTCTCCTCCTCTATCACTCCTAACGATTTTAATCATTTTGCCAAGTTGATTCTCAACCTCAAGTTTATATTCTTTGAATTTATCCAAAACCTCATTTTTGCTATGTAACAAGTATACATAGCAGAATTTTGTGCATTCGTCTATGAATGTCACAAGGTACTTTTTGCCACCTCCAGTCTGCACGTAGTTTAAATCACACAGATCTGTGTGAATTAGACCTAGAGTTTCTGTGTTTCTTTCTACAGAACATGATGAAGTTTTAGTTAGTTTGGTCTCCGTGCAAACTTCACATTTTTCAGAGTTATCTAACTTAAATTTTGGTAGCAAATTCATGTTAATTAATCTACGCATAGAATTGACATTAACATGGCCTAGTCTTTCATGCCAAACAGAAGAAAACTCAACAAAATAGGCAATAGGAGTTATTTCATTAACATTGGGAACAGCAGGAACAGTAGTTTTAGGGATGTCTGTCATTACATTAAACTTGAACAGTCCATCCTTTACATATCTTTTACCCAAGTATACCCCATCTTAGACAATACAAAATTATCAGAAATAAGGACAACCTTAAACCCATTCTTGCTTAGTAAAGAACCTAATATCAAGTTCTTTCTAATATTTGGAACATGCAGCACATTTGTGAGTGTTAGTTCTTTGCCTGAAGTCATCTTCAGCACTATCTTTCCTGTTCATACAGTTTTGGAGGTGGAAGAGTTTTCCATGAACAGCTGTTCATCTTTGTTGCACTTCTGGTATGAAGTGAACATTTTCTTGTCCGAGCAGATATGCTTGGTGGCTCCAGTATCATACCCACATTCACGAGGATTGCTCCCCACAAGATTTACCTCTGATACTACAGCACAGAGGTCCAGATCAGAGAGACCAGTGGACAAGTTCTCAGCTATGTCTGCGTGGGATTTTTCATTCCCTTTTGCATGTCCTGTTCCTGCACGATTGTTGTCCTTGCTGCGGCACTCAGAAATTTTGTGCCCCATCTTACCACACTTGTGGCATTTCCAAGCAAACCTCTTTGCAGGAGGTTTTTTGTCTGAGGCATGTGGCAGAAAATTTCTCTTCTTACCCTTCTGTTCGTGCTCCACCACGTTGGCCTTTTCTATGGACTGATTTCCATAGGACCTGTCAGCCTTACGATTCTCCTCTTCGATCCGTAACCTGACAATTAGGTCTTCAAGAGACATTTCCTTTCGCATGTGTTTGAGTTAGTTCTTGAAGTCTTTCCATCCAGGTGGAAGCTTTTCAATGAACGCTGCAACCTGGAATGGTTCGCACAACATCATGTTCTCTGCAGCGATGTCATGCATTATGACCGGCAGTTCTTGGACTTGATTCACAACAGTTTTGGAGTCAATCATCTTGTAGTCTAGAAATTTGCCGACTACAAACTTCTTGGACCCGGCGTCTTCTGTTTTGTACTTCTTTTCCAAAGACCCCCACAGGAGTTTGGACGTCTTGAAGACACAGTAGACGTTGTACAGGGGGTCTACAAAGCCATTCAGGATGTAGTTCCTGCAGAGGTAGTCGCCCTGAGTCTACGCATCAACCGCAGCAACGGAGTGTGCATCCATCGGTGCCAGCATCGAGACAGATTCAATGAGAAATCTGTCCAGATTCAAGGTGGTCAGGTAGAACTGCATCTTCCCTTGCCACTTCTTGAATCCAGTTACATTGAACTTCTCTGATTTTTCTCCTACGGTTATGTGCGTTGGCAGAATGACCGAATATGCCGCAACCGATTATGCAGTCACATTTTGGGTCACCGGTGTTTTGGTACTGATAAGCCCACTGGCAATATCATTTTGTGTGTTCTCCATGTTCTTAACTGAAATAGTTTGAAACAGAATTGCTAGTTGTTGTTGTTTTTTTCGAATTGAGAACAATACCTGTAAACAAACTTCCCAAAAAACTGTTAGAATCAGTGAGGAAAATTTTGCTTTAAGACTGTTAGAACTCGATTTTATAAATATGAAAAATACTAACAGCATTTGTGAAGAACAAAAATACAGTAAGGAAAAATAGCAAACCAAATGCTTTGTACAGAGTCGAGATTAAATCTCTCTCCTTAAAGCAAAATTCGCCCTATAGTGTGACGGTGGCTGGCGAATAGCTTTCCAGGATACAGCTGTACCTTCTCTGAAGAGCAGCACCCTTGCTTCAGAGATTCCAGCGAACTGTTACATGTGATGTACTCTCAGTTGTTGACACAGAGGAGAAGATGAAGAAGAGGAATAAAGTTCGGATTATGAAGAAGACTGTGTATTTTGCAGACAGGATTCAGTAGCCTTATAAGAGAAAATAGAGACACTTCAGAGGCCCATTACTCTGTAACAGCAGAGTAAAGCCGAAGCCGAAGCCAAAGCCGAGGCCAGGGCCGGGGCCGAAACCGGAGCCGGGCCGGGCCGGGCGCGCGCGCGCGTGTGTTTGTCATTTTGGCTAAGTCCTCTCTCCACTACACGTTAGTGGTAACCCCCGGGGCATTCCCTTTAGTCCAATTTTCTAGTATATATACTAGAAAAAATCTTTTCCAATTTTCGATATGGGACTATCCATTTTCTTCAAGTTGCCAAGTTAGTACATTTCAAGTACCCAACTTTGGACCAACATTTCTCATTCATACGGAATTCGTTTTTGGTAAGTGAGTACACCACGGAATAGTACTCGTCGAGAGGATCGCAATCCACTCATTTTCCGGTGCCACCGGTGGCCAGAGACGGCCGAAATCCCGTCCGAAAAACTGCAAAAATTAATTCCAACACTTAAAACCTGTATGCTGAATCCCCTATTGGCTAGCTATACATGATATTTGAATGAATTGAACTAATAAATGCTATGTAAATCAAATTTATGACATACCATATTGAAGATTAGATCCAACTTTGAGTTTCTCAACACTTGAATAAATGAGATGCCTAAATGCCTTGACCTACTCTTATCTAGGGGTGGGCATAGGTCGGTATCCGACCTATTATGGACCATCCACCACCGATCCAAAAAATATCGGTTTTTTAATTTTCTTATCCGCAACCAATCCGAGCCTTAATTGGATCGGTTTCCATCCAAGCCAATTAAACTCGGTGTGGACTGAATTGGATGGTCGGTTTGGCGTGCTACTTTTCACCTCCAACATCTTTCACAATTTCGTTAAAATTTAAAAGATCAACTTTAATCAAACTTAAGAAACAACCTTCTATTTATTGTTCATAAATGAATTTAAAATGAAGATTCATAAAACCACAAATTGTTAATGAATTTTACACTAATTGTTTGAAATGATGACGTTTAAATGGGTGAGATACATTGCTTTTCACATGCATACTTCTGTGATCTTAGTCTATTCTCATAAAAGGAACATCAATAACCATATCTAATTGAATTTCAGGAACAATAAAAAAGATTTAGAAAATAATTTATGCTTGACTTGATTAAAGTAACTACCAAATGTTACATCAACTTCATGATTCAATTAAACTGGACCACACTGTAAATCAAGCATTTCTCAACAACATAACACACATGATTATGGAGAATCAAAACATAGATAGAACAACTGCTCGGTTTGTACTAAAAAAATTAAAAGAGACTGTTTGTATCTCCAAGAAAATGAGAAATGAATGTTTGTATATTCAAAAAGTTAAAGGATAACTAGATTTTTTATGGACTAATGCATATAGGTATGGTCGGTTCGGTTTCATAGGTTATTTGAAAGCCCCATCCAACATCTGAATCGGTCCGGTTGGTTATTAAAAATCAGGAACCGGGCCAACCTGAACCCCCAATTGGTTCGGTTAAAAACCGATCGGTTCAGGTTGAATTGGTTCGAATTGATCGGTTCGGATAATAGTTGTCCACCCCTACTCTTATCTCACATGACAACTACTACTCACTTCTCACCAACGTTTGAAACAAGAAAGAAGAAACCACATCCAATGAATATCAACATCAATCACCCAATTAACTCCTCTTAAGCCTCGTATGAGATTAACTATTAGAGATGAATTCAATTATGATTTAGAAAAGGAAAAAAATATATTGGTAAAATGTATTCATATACAGGAAGCAAATATCTAATTAAAATTAAAATAAGATGTCAATATGGTTCAACTTCATTTTCAACTCAAGAGAAGGATCAACGCATATACATGCATGAACTAGAATTTCTCTTCTATTTGCTACTTTCTGGTATTTGAAAAGTCCAATTTGATCAAAATTATTTTGCTTGGAGACATACTACAAGAAATATTTTTGAACAATTCAATTTTAGAGCCCAATGTGTAGCCTATCTTTTCCAATTTTTCAAGAGAAAAAAAAAGCTCTGAAAGTGTGGCATAGAGTTTGGTTGGCAGCCACACTCTTTCACTTCTCCCAAATTAGTAAGATATGAGTAATGCTACAACGGTCTTTTCTACAATATATTTTTTCATAATCTTAGCTGACACAATATCATCAGAGATTTCTACCACCTACTCTACATCTACTCTACAATATCCTTCACTAGTAGTGTGCCAACTAAGATTATTACTCGTAAGATATATATATGATCTTTATAAATAGATAGCAAGCTCTTAAGATATTATTTGCCAATAGGTTTTGATATGGGTCGGATGACATGGCCCCTCCTGGGCCACAGGATCCCCTCAGAAAGCATTCATCACCAAATCATCCAGATCCGCCACGTCAGCGTCAAAAAACCGCCCGGACCTCTGCCACGTCAGCCTGGAAATCACCCGGACCTCTGCCACGTCAGCCCTATACCGCTCGGGTTTCCACCGCTTCAGGCCCACGGGCAACCGGGTCCAGACCCGACCCCAAATGAGTCCAGACCCGGTTGACTTCTCCTATAAATACCAGACCCTCTCTCCCTTACTCAGGTAATCAAACTTTTCCCACTCAAACCCTAGTTATTGTTACTCTTTCTCAGTAGTTGACTAGATCGTCGGAAGGTCTGCCACCGGGACCAACCCCGGTGTTCCTAGACCGTCTGCAGGTACATGAGACCTCGGATCCGAGCCTCCCGATCCGAGCCGAGCATCCAGCCTCCACCTCACTACCGCCTACTTCTGTACCGTTCGCCCGGCTGAGGGATCGTCCGCAACAGAGCTTTCTCCACCAATACAAATCGAGTAAGAACTCACACCTGGTGCATCCACACGCCTCCCAAAAACAAACTACATCAAGTTGGCATTGTCTGTGGAAAAGTTTTATTGCAGACGCCGGTCCGAGATCAGCCGTCAACAGTACCCCGTTAACCCGAGCTCACATGGCGTCCAAAGCTACAAGAGCTGTTACCTCTGCGCGTCGGCAGGACGTCCCTCTGCAGGGCATCGCTGCCGACGCTCATGGATCCAACAATCCGGGGGTCAGTTACCGACACCAGCCGGGTGCCTCCCGTCCGGTCTAGCCCGACCTACGGGGGGTAATCCTGAACCGACAGGTTAGCCGCAGCAGGGGAGGGGCCGCTTCCAACTCGGTCCCAAACCATCCAAAACCTCCATCCCAAGGGCGGGGGCCGGCACGTAACCGCGTTGGCAGGCGACAAGCCGATCAACCAAATCGAGCCGAACGGGCCTCGGTCACCCACCAAGAATTCCAAGACTTCCGAAAAGAGATCATGGAGGCCATCCGGGGGACCCCCGTCGATGAGAACATTCGCCATTCCCATACCCGTTCGGATGCCGAGTCCAGCGTGTCTCGTGCCCCAACTATCCATCTGGAGTATGACATTGACCTCCTGAAGCGCCACCAAGAAATGGAAGATCGCCTCGACCACTTCGGCAACGGCGGCCCAAGGACAGATCAGGGATACAAGCCCGTCTGACTTCCTTTCTCTGCCCTCATCCTGCAAGCAGAGATACCCCAGAACTTCCGTCCACCTCAATTCGAGACCTATGACGACGAGGGCGATCCTGCTGATCACATAAAGAGCTTCAAAACCCTCATGATGATTCACAACGCATCAGATCCCCTCCTGTGCCGTGCCTTCCCCGCCACCCTCCGGGGTCCGGCTCGGGAATGGTTATCCAAGCTCACCCCCGGCTCCATCTATTCTTTCGACCAATTGGAGGGCAACTTCCTCGCCCACTTTGTAACCAGCTGAAAGGCCAAAAGGACAAGTGCGTCCCAACTTGGTCTCCGGCAGAAAGAAGGGGAGTCGCTCCGGGTATTCGTCCGAAGGTTCACCGCTGAGGCGAGGTCGGTCTCCTCCCTCGACCCTGGCGTTGCCTCGGCAGCCTTCCAGCACAACGTCCGGCACGGACAGCTAAAGGCCTCCCTGGCAAAGAAGCCCCCGGTAAACTTTCCCAACCTCTTCAATCGGGTCGAGAAGTACATCCGGGCTGAAGAGGCCCTAAATCCAGAAGAATCAAGAGAAGTGCCCGGGAAGGGAAAGCGCAAGGCCGACGAGGTCAAGCCAGCGAAGAAAGCTCCAAGAGACGGGGGCGCCACGAAAAAGGTTCCGCCGGTCCCTTGCTTCGAGAGGTACACTCCTCTGACACAGAATGTGTCCACCATTCTCTTAGCCATAGAAGACAGGGACCTCGTGCAGTTCCCCCTTCAACCTTCCAACAACACCAGCAAGAAGAGGGATCAGCGGTTCTACTGCCATTTCTATCGGGACAACGGGCACGACACAAATCATTGCTGTGCCCTGAAGGACGAAATTGAGGCCCTCATCCAACGGGGGTACCTACGAGAATTCATATGGGAAAAAGCTCGGGAATAGAGGGATGCGAGGAACAGGAGGACTTCCCCTCCTCCTCGGGTACCCCGGCAGTGCCCCAAGCGGAACCAAGAACCGAAAGAGCCCGAGGGTCAGGCCATCTTGCACTGCATCCACGAAAGGCCCATGGGAGGGGAATCCAACACTTCCCACAAGGCATTCGTCCGGGACGTCAACACCTTCCAAGGCCCTCTCTCCCCCCAGACCCAGCAACTCCTTGTCTCCTTCTCGGGGGAGGACCTGGAGGGAGTCCGGCTCCCGCACTGTGATGCGCTCATCATCAGCCTCAGCATGGCGAACTTCGAGGCCCGGCGAATCCTTATTGACAACAGGAGCTCGGTCAACATCCTATTCTTGGAAGCATTTGAGAACTTGAAGCTCTCTCGTGATAAGCTAAAGCCAGCCAGATACACCTTGCACGGGTTCTCTGGCGTCCCGGTGACAATAGAAGGTATCATCACCTTAGACGTCACGGTAGGTACTACCCCAAACAGAAGGACCGAGTCTATGGAATTCATGGTTATGAACGTCAAAGCAGCCTACAACGTCATACTCGGTCGCCCCAGGCTCTGCTCGCTCCAGGCGGTTCCCTCGGCCTACCACCAGAAGATGAAGTTCCCTACCAATACTGGTGTTGGAGTTGTCCGAGGAAACCAAGAAACAGCACGCTCGTGCTACATGAAGGCAATCGGGGGCAGTGTATTTCCCCTTGATGCCGTCGAGCTACAACCCTAAAGAATCCAGCCAGAACCGGAGCCGACTGACGAGCTAGAAGATGTCTCGTTCGAGATAGGGGACGCGTCGAAGTGCTTCCGAGTGATCTGCTCCCTTGCCCCCGACCTCAAGTCTGCCCTGATCGGCTGCATTCGCCGCAATGTCGACCTCTTCACCTGGAAGCCCTCCGACATGCCCGGTATCTCTGAGAATCTCATCATGCATAAACTCAGCATGATCCCCGGGTCGAAGCCGATCATCCAAAAGTGACGTAAGTTCGCTCCGGAGCGACAGCAGGTGGTAAATGCGGAGGTGGACAAGCTCTTGTCTGCGTGATTCATACAAGAGGTCAGCTACCCCGAGTGGCTGGCGAATGTCGTCATGGTCAAGAAGGCGAGCGGGGACTGGAGGATCTGCATAGATTTTACCGACCTGAACAAGGTATGCCCTAAGGATCCATTCTCCCTTCCCAGCATCGATGCTCTTATCGACGCCACATCGGGTTACGAGCTCCTATCCTTCATGGATGCCTTCTCAGGCTATAACTAGATCCGGATGTTTCCTCCCGACATCGCGAAGATGTCCTTCGTCATGGACCAAGGACTCTACTGCTATCGGGTTATGCCAATCGGGCTGAAGAATGTTGGTGCTACTTACCAGAGGCTCATTAACCGAGTCTTCAAAGACCAAATCGGGCGTAACATGGAGGTGTACGTCAATGACATGCTCGTCAAAAGCCAATAGGGACAGAATCATGTCACCGACCTGGAAGAGGCCTTTGGGGTCCTTCGAACCCACAACATGAGGCTCAACCCGGCGAAGTGTGCATTCAGCGTCTCCTCGGGAAAGATCCTCGAGTTCATCGTCAGCCAGCGCGGCATCTAGGCAAACCCGGAAATAATCCGGGCCATAATAGACATGGCCCCTCCCAGGAACACAAAAGAAGTCCAGAGACTAACGGGGAGACTGGCAGCCATAGGTCGTTTCCTCTCCAAGTCCAGAGAGAAGTCCCTTCCGTTCTTTAAATCACTGTGCGGAACCGAAGGGTTTGAATGGGGTACTCAGCAACAGGAGGCCTTCGCCCAATTAAAAGGGTACCTCGCCAACCCTCCTCTCCTCAGCAAGTCCGAACCAGGTGAGCCACTCTGGCTCTACCTTTCGGTTTCGGAGAACGTGCTCAGTGCCGTCCTCGTTCGAGAAGAGGAAGGGGTCCAAAAGCCCCTGTACTATGTGAGCAAGGTCCTGCTCAATGCCGATACCAGATATTCCAGGATGGAGAAAGTAGCATATGCCATGGTCATTGCCGTACGAAAGCTCCGTCCATATTTTCAGGCACATTCGATCCAGGTACTCATGGATCAACCCCTGAAGGCGGTGCTCTATAAGCCGGAGAGCTCCGGACGACTAGTCAAGTGGTCGATCGAGCTCAGTCAGTACAACATCGGCTACCAGCCAATGACGGCCATCAAAGGGCAGGCCCTCGCCGAGTTCATCATGGAATGCACCATCTCCAAGTACCCAACGAGCAAGGAGGTCAATCAAATGTGGGAAGTTTACGTTGACTGCTCCTCTTGCGAAGCGGGGAGCGGTGCGGGCATTATCCTGTGGGGTCCAGATGGTTTCTTTCTTCAATACTGCCTCCGCCTCAACTTCTCTGCCTCCAACAACGAGGCTGAGTACGAGGCCATGATCGCTGGGCTCACTCTGGCTCATCAGGTCGGCGCCAAACAGATCAGTGTTGATTCTTGATTTTGATGATCACAACACAGTGCAACATGTGTCTATGTTATACAGCTGACATTGCAGTGCAGAGACTAAAGACAATTCTAGCTGAACAAACAAACAAGCTCAAACAGATACAGATGAAGAAGACAAGGATCAAGTTTTAATTCAAGACTCAAGACTTCAAGCTCAAATGTGTTATATTATTTTGTCTTGTAAACATTGTATTTTATTTTCTTGTTGAGTCTTAGTATGATGTAAAGCCTTGTCAACACACACACACACACATACTCAAAATTTCATAATGTGTGTCTCTTAAAAACCCCCAAAAAGAAGTCAAAACAGTTTGAAGAAATTTAACTTTTAAGTACCAGTCGACTTAAGCTATTTGCCAGTCGACTGCCAAGTACAAAATTGTTTAAAATTTTTCAAACTCTGATCAGTCGACTCATATGGCAACCCAGTCGACTGTTCGAGAGCTTTTGACCGTTTTCTGATTTTCAAAATCGAATTTTTTCAAACTCAAAAGTTCTGATCCGTTGGTTGACAGTTATGTAACTGTTTTCCAACGTTCAGAAGATCAAAACTCCTTATATAGAGTTTCTTATCTCACAGAAAAGAACAACTTGATTTTACATACACCCGAGCATTCTGTGAAAAACTTTTTAAGAGATTATTCTGTGAGAAACAAAGCTTTCAAAGTTCATACACTTTGGTTCTCTACATTCAGTCCAGTATAGCATTGAATTCGCTCTGGACTGAGTATAGAAGTCAACCTTGTGATTTAGCCTCGTGCATCAACACATACATCAACAAGGCTATAGGTTGATTGTAAAAATTCTTCTTGTACTTTTGCTCTCGGTTGGAGAGTGGTTGTTGACTCTTGGTTGTAGAGTCAGTGTCTTTTCACTCTTGGTAGTAGAGTGGGTTGCTTTCTCTGGTTGAGAGAAAGGACTACGGGTTAGACAAGGTTGTTGTCGTAACGCCGTAGGGTATTCTTGTAATTTTTCAAGAATAGTGGAAATCTCAAGTGGGTTGCTTGGGGACTGGATGTAGGTCGGGAGGACCGAACCAGGATATATCTTGTGTACTCTGTGATTGATTATCTTGTGTCTGCATTTACTTTTACTTATTTAAACTCTGCAAAACTTGTCTGGCTAGTCGACTCAGATTCGTATCAGTCGACTGCTCAGTCTTGTATTAGTTGTTCTCTTTGCTTCATCAGTCGCCTGCCTTATCTATAAGTCGACTGCATCGAGAGTTTAAATTTCTGTTATTTTTGCTATATCAGTCGACTGGTTCACCACTAAGTCGACTGTGCCGAGAGAAATTATTTATTCCGCAATTTATTTTTGATAAACACTATTCACCCCCCCTCTAGTGTTTGTTGCTTAGCCTACAGGATCCAACACTTGGTATCAGAGCAAGGTTACAGGCTATGGCAACTACTTCAAATACAAATCAGTACCATGAAGGCCAATCTACACAACGACCACCACTATTTGATGGAACGAACTACAATTTTTGGAAATGCCAAATGCGAATCTATCTCCAATCAATCAACTACGAGATATGGCAAATGACAAAGACGAAATATACTGCCCCTACCATTCCATATGCACAATGGAATGATGATCAAAAGAGTCAGACTATGAACAATGCCAAAGCAATGAATGCTTTATTTTGTGCACTAACAAAGGAAGAATTCAACCGTGTATCCAATGCTACAACCGCACATCAAATTTGGCATACACTCGAGGTAACACATGAAGGAACAAATAAAGTAAAAGAGTCTAAAATTTCTGTTCTTGTCCACAGGTTTGAGATGTTCAGAATGAAGGACAATGAGACTGTGTCCGAGATGATTACAAGATTCACAGACATCACAAACTCTCTTATGGCGCTTGGAAAGACTTATACCCAAGCAGAGATGGTCAGAAAAGTTCTACGAGCACTCACTCCAGAATGGGAGAAGAAAACCACAGCAATAGAGGAGGCGAATGATTTGTCAATACTTACTCTCGAGAATCTTGTTGGTAATCTCATGGCATATGAGGTCCAACTTGAAGATCGAAAGAAAGATACTGAATCACACCAAGCAAAGAAGAAATCATTGACTTTTAAAGCCATGACTGACTCAGAAGATGAGGAAGAAGATGAAGAAGAAATAGCAATGTTCACTCGGAAATTCAAGAAGTTCTTAAAGAAGGGTAAGTTTCATTCTAAAATTAAAGATTCTAATGACCCTCCTACATGTTTCAGGTGCAATAAAATAGGTCACATGAAGAAGGATTGTCCCTTAGAAAATGCAAAGAACAAGGAAAAATCATCCAACTTCAAGAAGGACAAATATCCAAAGAACAAATTTGCCAAGAGCAAAAAGGCCTATCAAGCTACATGGGATGATAGTGATTCATCTTCCGAAGAGGAAATGGATGAAAATAACGAAGTGGCAAATGTGTGTTTTATGGCTGCACAAGAACATGTAAGTAACGATTATGATTCCGAAGATCTTCTTGATGCGTTTAATGAAATATTCCAAGAGTTAAAGAAAGAAAAGATTAGAGTTAAGAATCTTGAGAAAGTGAATCAAACACTTAATCAAGAAAATCTTAACCTTGATAAGGAAGTAAAATCCTTAAATTCTCGCATTGCAAGTTTAGATACTGATCTTGAAACTCTCAAAAAGAATTATGAAGAGATTTCAAAGAACGTGTCTAAGTTTAACAAAGGCAAAGAGAATTTAAATGATATGCTTCATCATCCAGTTACATCTAGTCAAAAATTTGGACTTGGTTTTAAAAAACCTTCTGTAAAAGAATCTCCTGTTTTAAACACTAGTAAGAATAAATCAGCATCTATTTCTAGTGTTACACACAAGTTGTATGATTTCTTTGCAAAACCAAAGGTTGTTAATTTTAGTGATAAATGCAAAACTAACATTCGGGTAAGTCGACTGAACCATACCACCAGTCGTCTGTCCAGAGAAAGTGGATCTTATTCCATAAGATCAAAACCTCCTATAAGTCGACCTAGTGCATCTACCAGTCGACAGATGTACACCAACAGTCGACTGAGCAACACTGGTAAGTCGACTGGACAGAACAAACTAGTATGGGTTCCAGTCAGTCTTAATCAGAATGATAGAATTGCTTATATCAATTCTTATATGCTGAATGTGTGTAATTCTACCTATTATATTCCTGCTTATGGAGGAAAATCAAACTCTTCATAGGTTTGGTTTCCCCCAAACTAATGTGCTTTGGACCCAATAAAAAGGGTACCATATTTACCTTAAATTTTTTATAGGTACCCAAGAAAGAACGCTGGATATTAGACAGCGGATGTTCAAAATACATGACAGGGCATGCCAACCTACTATCCACCATTCAAAGTATAGATGGAGGAACTGTCACCTTTGGAGATAACAACAAAGGCAAAGTCATCGGTATTGGCATGGTCGGTAAAATATCTAACCCTATTATAGAAAATGTGCTATTGGTTAATGGCTTAAAGCATAATCTCTTGAGCATTAGTCAATTGTGTGATAAAGGATATAAAATAGTTTTTGAAAAAGATGCATGCTTAATCTATGATTCTATTATGCAAAATGTTGTTTTTCAAGGCTTTCGTAAAAATAATATTTATGAATTATGTTTGAATGCAATTAATTTTTCAAATGATTTTTGTTTAATAGCCTCTAACAATGAATCTTGGTTATGGCATAGAAGATTTGGACATGTGAACATGAAAAATCTCTCAAAATTATCTAGATATAACCTAGTTAAAGGACTGCCAAAACTATCCTTTAAAAAGGATAAGTTATGTGATGCATGTCAACTAGGAAAACAAATCAAATCTACTTTTAAAACAAAAGATGTAATCTCTACTAGTAGGCCACTTGAATTAATACATATGGATTTATTTGGCCCTACTAGAGTTGCTTCTTTAAATAAAAGTAGATATGTGTTTGTTTTAGTAGATGATTTTTCAAGATTCACTTGGACATTCTTTTTAAAACATAAAAATGATGCTTTTGAAGAGTTTGCACATTTTTGTAAACGTGTTCAAAATCAAAGATCTCTAACCATAGTCACTATTAGAAGTGATCATGGTGGAGAATTTGAAAATGAAACATTTACAGAATATTGCAACAAGAATGGTATAACACATTCATTTGCATTTCCTAGAGCTTCACCACAAAATGGTGTGGTTGAAAGGAAAAATAGGACTTTGCAAGAATGCGCACGTACTATGCTTGTTGAAAGCAATCTACCAAAGCATTTTTGGGCTGAAGCTGTTGCTACAGCTTGTTATGTTTTGAATAGAATTCTTCTAAGACCTAAACTAAAGAAGACTTGTTACGAGTTATTTTTTAATAAAATTCCTAAAGTCTCTTACTTTAAGACATTTGGTTGCAAGTGTTTTATTCTAAACACAAAAGATAATTTAGACAAATTTGATCCTAGATCTAATGAGGGTATCTTTTTGGGATACTCAAATAGGAGTAAAGCATATAGAATTTTCAATAAGTCTACAATGACTATTGAAGAATCAATGCATGTTACATTCGATGAATCCTTACCTTCATCAACATTAAATAAAGATGATGAAACTGATTTATCACCGTTAGATAATGTGATTAAATCCTTAGAGCAAACTAATCTATCTGATAAGTTGACTGATAAGGTCTCCCAGTCGACTGACGTAAAGCAGTCGACTGAAGAACAAGTCAAGTCGACTGATCCGATTGAGATATCTTCAACTTTACCAAAGTCATTTGTTGAAGTTAAAGATCATCCTCATGACTTAATAATTGGTGACATCTCCCATGGTATTCAGACACGTTCACATGTTAATATGATCTCTCATACAGCATTCTTGTCGGATTTTGAACCGAAAAATATACAAGAAGCTTGTGAGAATGAATATTGGATGAATGCCATGCAAGATGAACTAAACCAATTTATAAGGAATGATGTATGGGATTTAGTTCCTAGACCTCCTGATCAGACTATCATTGGTACCAAATGGGTATTCAAGAATAAGTTAGATGAATCAGGACAAGTTGTAAGGAACAAGGCTAGATTGGTTGCCCAAGGATATAATCAAGAAGAAGGTATAGATTTTGATGAAACATATGCTCCTGTTGCTAGACTAGAATCTATTCGTATTTTATTATCTTTTGCTTGTTTCATGAATATTATACTTTATCAAATGGATGTGAAAAGTGCCTTTCTTAATGGGTTTATTAAGGAAAATGTTTATGTTAAACAACCACCAGGTTTTGAACATGAACAATTTCCAGATCATATTTATAAATTGAAAAAGGCTTTATACGGTCTTAAACAAGCACCTCGTGCTTGGTATGATCGTCTAAAAACTTTTCTTTTAGAAACAGGATTTGAAATAGGTAAAGTAGACACAACTTTGTTTATCAAAAGAGTTAAGAATGATATCTTAATCATACAAATATATGTTGATGATATAATTTTTGGTTCTACTAATAATAATCTATGTCAAGAATTTGCTAATACCATGAAAAATGAATTTGAGATGAGTCACATGGGTGAACACAATTATTTCCTTGGATTGCAAATTAAACAGTCCTCGAATGGCATATTTATCAATCAAGGCAAATATGCAAAGGAATTACTCAAACGTTTTAACATGGATAGTACTAGTAGTAAATCCACACCAATGGCTACTACTACTACTCTTGACAAAGACTTATTAGGTAAGAGTGTTGATCAAAAACTCTATCGAGGTATGATTGGTTCACTCTTATATATTACTGCAAGTAGACCAGATATTATGTTCAGCGTATGTTTATGTGCTAGATATCAATCTAGTCCTAAAGAGTCTCATTTAAAAGCAGTGAAACGAATTTTAAGATATATTAAAGGCACATCTGAATATGGTTTATTTTATCCACGCACCGATAATTTTCAACTTTTGTCTTATAGCGATGCCGATTTTGCTGGAAGCAAAACTGATCGCAAGAGTACTAGTGGTACATGTCACTTTTTGGGACATTCCCTAGTATCTTGGTGCAGTAAAAAGCAAAACTCCGTATCCCTATCAACCACAGAAGCTGAATATATCGCTACAAGTTTGGCATGTGCACAAATTTTATGGATGAAACAAACCTTGTTAGATTATGGTATTTCATTTGAGAAACCCTCAATTATGTGTGATAATGCTAGTGCAATTAATCTATCTAAAAATCCGATTCAACATTCACGTACGAAACATATTGATATTCGACATCATTTTCTACGTGATCATGTTTTAAAAGGAGATATATCTTTAGACTTTATCTCTACTGATAAACAAGTAGCAGATATATTTACCAAGCCCCTTAAAGAAGATACTTTCATTAAGTTAAGGAGAGAACTTGGAATTTGTGATTTTATTGATACTTGTTGAACATGGCTTCTGCTAAGTCGACTGTCTTTGTGTATAAGTCGACTGAACTGTTTTTTAAACATATACTTTTTTTTTATCTTACCAGTCGCCTGGTTCATATACCAGTCGACTGATTAGTAGATATAACTTTTTTATTTTTTTCTCGACTCAGTCGACTGATAACCCCTACCAGTCGACTGTCGCGAGATCAATTGTTTTCAGCGAGTCTTCTGTAACGCCCCGAACTTCCTATATGGAGGATTCGAGACATGAGCCAGGACCTTTACATTCAATTAGTCACAATACACAGATTTGTGGAGAATTTTAAAACTTTTTACTACTACAATATTACAGACCGAGTGGTTCCATTGATTCCACATTACATCAGAGTATATAAAAATGAAAGATGACAATATCAGGCACTTCATTTGTAAGCCATGCCTTTACTGGAGTCCTCGCGGTTGGTGATCCTGTATCCACGACTACGATCCAATACCTGTACTTCTACACTGCGGTACCTATTGAAGTGGGGACGTCAGTATTCACTGACGCTTAAGGGCTGATCATATAGCAGCGAATCTCCAAAAATAAACATATAAAACATGGTAAAATATGTCGGTGTAGTTTAAGTGTTCGTGAGTGCAATGACTAGAATCTAATGCAATGTCAACTTATCTAGGATGCTCCTATTCTAATGCAAGCAAGTCTCCGGAACAGTATGCATCCCATACTACATACGCCCCATCTCAAGCCGTTTCTCCAATTATAGGGATTTGAACCCGCGTTATGAATTACTAATTGTACACAACCTGTTCCTGACAGATACTGCATGACTGATGAGGTTGCAAACGTGGTCAAGTCCCACCAATGCAGTACGCTCATGGTGTCTATGTTTGCCACTACTACCCGGTACACCGGACCTCACTCAAAAACCAGACGAACACGGGGTCTCTCCGAGCGCAGTATAGCATACAAAGCCTATCCTGTGTCGCCCCTAACTCATAGACCGTGATCTATGGCCTGTTCGCTCTCTCCTGGACAAGGACCCGACGAAGTTCCGGGGTCCATCCCCCTAGCTCCGCCGCCTTATCATGGCACTTCAGGAATTAACAGTGTGCGATACGCATCCCGTGCTCCCAACTCGTGAGAAGGCACCGTACGTATCCCTTTGACAGGAAGGTACAACCCAATAACACCACCTAAGGTCGGCCCCAAGGACGAGTTGGTCGTAGGGTACCCCCCTACTACCAACTCCTCTCCTTCTGGCAAAATGGTTAAGTAAGAATCTTTATGCGTTACTAACCTAACAATGTCACTAACCTAAACGACCTACGAGGCTTTAACTAAGAAATTCTTGATTTTATCATGGTCCCTCCCTATGGCCTGTTGATCCAAGACATTAGCGACGGGATCTCCCTTACTCATCACTACCCCTAACTTGGATCTCGTCAACACCCTAGGCCCGCGATCAACCCACACCAGTTAAGATCCGTCGGTGCCCAAGGTGAGATTTCATCCTAGTTCCCAAGGCGGTAAGATGCGAGTCTTGATGATCAATGACCCCTAGGGTAGCTACAAGACCCTAGACGAGCTTTCACCAAGCTATCCACACTAGTAACTTTCTCAATCCCTTAATTTCTCATACAAGGAAGATGAAGAATGTTCTCATGATAGGCTCCAACTTTAATTAGAACCTCACACTACTAGAACTCATGGGTTCATTTGCCCTAAATTGAACTAGAACTACATACACTAGATTCATGAGTTCTTTCTCAAGTTGAGCTAGAATCACATAGAACCTACGTGAATGGGTTCTTATCAAATTAGCTAGAGCCATCATGGAGCTAGTTTCATGGGTTTCTTTTTAAGAGTTGGCTAGAACAACCATGGAGCATGAGTTCATTTCAATAGTTTAATTAGGTTAGCATGCGAACTATATTCATGGGTTCTTCTCTTAGAACCATTAACTACAACAAATCTTTAGCATGGTAGTTTTCTCTTTTTTTTTGACATAGTCACCAACTCAAGCATGATTTCAAGCATGGTAATCCTACTTACTAACTCAAGCATGGTAAGCTACTAGATTGTCACATAGCATGAATGGGTTCCTTTTGACATAGTCACCAACTCAAGCATGATCCAACACATCTCAAGCATGGTAATCCTACTTACTAACTCAAGCATGATAAGCTACTAGAATGTCACATAGCATGAATGGGTTCCTTTTTGACATAGTTACCAACTCAAGCATGATTCAACACATCTCAAGCATAGTAATCCTACTTACTAACTCAAGCATGATAAGCTACTAGAATGTCACATAGCATGAATGGGTTCCTTTTGACATAGTCACCAACTCAAGCATGATCCAACACATCTCAAGCATGGTAATCCTACTTACTAACTCAAGCATGATAAGCTACTAGAATGTCACATAGCATGAATGGGTTCCTTTTTGACATAGTTACCAACTCAAGCATGATTCAACACATCTCAAGCATAGTAATCCTACTTACTAACTCAAGCATGATAAGCTACTAGAATGTCACATAGCATGAATGGGTTCCTTTTGACATAGTCACCAACTCAAGCATGATCCAACACATCTCAAGCATGGTAATCCTACTTACTAACTCAAGCATGATAAGCTACTAGAATGTCACATAGCATGAATGGGTTCCTTTTTGACATAGTTACCAACTCAAGCATGATCCAACACATCTCAAGCATGGTAATCCTACTTACTAACTCAAGCATGATAAGCTACTAGAATGTCACATAGCATGAATGGGTTCCTTTTGACATAGTCACCAACTCAAGCATGATCCAACACATCTCAAGCATGGTAATCCTACTTACTAACTCAAGCATGATAAGCTACTAGAATGTCACATAGCATGAATGGGTTCCTTTTTGACATAGTTACCAACTCAAGCATGATTCAACACATCTCAAGCATAGTAATCCTACTTACTAACTCAAGCATGGTAAGCTACTAGAATGTCACATAGCATGAATGGGTTCCTTTTGACATAGTCACCAACTCAAGCATGATCCAACACATCTCAAGCATGGTAATCCTACTTACTAACTCAAGCATGATAAGCTACTAGAATGTCACATAGCATGAATGGGTTCCTTTTGACATAGTCACCAACTCAAGCATGATCCAACACATCTCAAGCATGGTAATCCTACTTACTAACTCAAGCATGATAAGCTACTAGAATGTCACATAGCATGAATGGGTTCCTTTTTGACATAGTTACCAACTCAAGCATGATCCAACACATCTCAAGCATGGTAATCCTACTTACTAACTCAAGCATGATAAGCTACTAGAATGTCACATAGCATGAATGGGTTCCTTTTGACATAGTCACCAACTCAAGCATGATCCAACACATCTCAAGCATGGTAATCCTACTTACTAACTCAAGCATGATAAGCTACTAGAATGTCACATAGCATGAATGGGTTCCTTTTTGACATAGTTACCAACTCAAGCATGATTCAACACATCTCAAGCATAGTAATCCTACTTACTAACTCAAGCATGGTAAGCTACTAGAATGTCACATAGCATGAATGGGTTCCTTTTGACATAGTCACCAACTCAAGCATGATCCAACACATCTCAAGCATGGTAATCCTACTTACTAACTCAAGCATGATAAGCTACTAGAATGTCACATAGCATGAATGGGTTCCTTTTTGACATAGTTACCAACTCAAGCATGATCCAACACATCTCAAGCATGGTAATCCTACTTACTAACTCAAGCATGATAAGCTACTACTTATTACAAAACTATTTCCTTTAGGGATTACATGTCCCATTTATTACAATGACTAATTTACCAAATTACATGTTCCAAAAATAAAATCAACTCTTATTGAGTTAAAAAATAAACTTATTTAACTTGAATCCTACAATTCCTACATCAAGAAAACTTATTTCTTTTGATGAACAAAAGTTAGTAAGACATGATCTTCATAAAGTAGGAAACTACATACAACAATAATCAATTCTTAATGAGTTATAGTTAAACTTATTTAACTTGAATCCTACAATTCCTACACCAAGAAAACTTACTCTTTTTGATGAACAAAAGTTTGTAAGACATGATCTTTATAAAGTAGGAAACTACATACAACCATGGGATTTGTCTTTGATTAGCAAGTTAAGTTCTACAACCACCAAAAATGGGTATGTGACCATTCTTACTCACTTAGCCTCATATGCACATAATACTTAGTCCATGATGTTAACTTTATGTTTAACAAGGTAACCAAAAATAACAACTACCACATGACAAGTTCAAGATCCCATTTTTATGAGCCTTTTTGTGAGTTCCATCCTTCCAACTTTTCCTTATGCATAAAATTAAGTCCAACTAGTGAAATTTAACCATGGAGACAACATAACCATAAATAAGCTAAAGATCTCATCTTTATGTTATTTTCTCAAGTTCTACCATTCATACTTTTCATGGGATCCTTTTGATCCATATTACTCCTTATATGCATATAGTTTAGTCCAAGTTTGTTTTAGGCAACATAAAGCATACATACACATGTTTGGACATAAGTAGAGAACAAATCTAACAAACAACACATAAGAAAGTAGAGAAACCCCCACCTTTTCTTTTCAATAGGAAGAACTAGCCTAGCACCCTTCTCCTTCCCCTTTGTTTTTCTTTGAAAGCTCCAACTACAAGAGAACTCTAGGTTTTTTTCTCTCTTTCTTTTTCTCTCAAGAAATGGTAAATGAGGCAAGGGGTGAGGGGGGGGTTATTTATAGGAGGGAGGAGAGGGTGGAGAGTGAAAAATGCACATTGGCATTTTTCAAAACCCCCCTTGGGGAATAGTGTGGCCGGCCAACAATGGGGGGGGGGGGGGGGGGGGGGGGGGGGGGGGGGGGGGGTGAGGTGGCATGGTGAGGTGGAAGTGGAGCCTTCTAGTAGAAGTCTTCTTTAATCCCTTATGTAGTCCTAATTAATCCCATCTCTATGCTTAAACCCTTAATTAAAACCTAGCCATCATGACAAAAGATATTTTCCTTGTGTCCAAAACACATACTACCTAATTCATACGAATGTAAGAAATCGATACAATAAGCGCACGTGTAGATCATTAAGCGCACCAATAATTTTTGTTTGTAAAACTGCACAATCTGTATAAAAATAAATTGATTCTGCAAAAATAATTTTTTTTTATTATCGGGTCAGGAGTTTCTAGTACCAAAACAGTATATCGTACATGCATATGGACTGGTATATATATACAAATGATGATTAATAATTTAAGCTAAGTAATATCCAAAAATATTTCAATTCCGAAAAATAAAGTAAAATAATAATAAAATAATAATAAAATAATAATAAAATAATAATAAAATAATAATAAAATAAAAATAAAAATATTTATTATTTCACAGGGCGGGATATTACAATACTCCCTCCTTAGACTAGTTCTGTCCTCAGAACTGTTACCAAGTGGGAGGGACAGAAAATAAGGGCAATACTCAAAATAACTCGGGAAAAGAAAGCTTCATCCGATCTTCCGGTTCCCATGTGGCTTCCTCCACGAATTGGTTTTTCCAAAGAACCTTGATCATCGGAATAGTTTTGTTCCTCAGCACCTTATCCTGACGATCAATAATTTTTACCGGTTGTTCCTTATAGGTAAGGTCCACCCGTAGGTCCTTAGGGATGTCTGGCAGTTGGTGATTTGGATCCGGTACGTACTTCCTTAGCATGGAAACATGAAATACATTGTGTACTTGGGACAATTCGGCTGGTAGCTCTAGCCTGTAAGCCGTCTCTCCGATTCTTTCCAAAATTGGGTATGGTCCAATATATCTCGGTGCCAACTTGCCACCCCTTCCGAACCTGATCACTCCCTTTGTAGGCGAGACTTTCAGGAATACTGAATCGCCTTCTCTGAATTCTAAATCTCGTCTACGATTATCGGCGTAGCTCTTTTGCCTGCTTTGTGCTACTTTCATCCTTTTTCTGATCAACTCGATTTTCTCGGATGTTTGCTGCACTATTTCAGGCCCAAACATCTGCCTCTCTCCAACCTCGTACCAGCACACGGGTGTCCTACATTTCCTCCCATACAATGCTTCATATGGAGCCATCTCTATACTTGCTTGGTAGCCGTTATTATATGCGAATTCTACTAATGACAAGTGTCGTTCCCAGCTTCCTCCGAAGTCCATTATGCATGCTCTAAGCATATCTTCGAGAATCCTGTTGACTCTTTCTGTCTGCCCATCAGTCTGTGGGTGGAATGCTGTGCTGAACTCTGATTTTGTCCCTAAAGCTTTTTGCAGACTTTGCCAAAATCGGGATGTAAACCTTGCATCTCGGTCAGAAACGATCGATACTGGTACTCCATGTAACTTTACAATGCCTTCGATGTAGACCTCTGCCAGCTTCTCCACGGACCACGTCGTTTTCACTGGAAGAAAGTGTGCAGATTTTGTCAAACGATCTACTATAACCCAAATTGAGTCGTTCCCTTTCGAACTTCTGGGTAGGCCAGTGATGAAATCCATGCTGATGTTCTCCCATTTCCACTCTGGAATGGGCAATGGTTGCAGTAGACCCCCTGGTTTCTGATTCTCAGCCTTAACTTTCTGACATGTAAGGCATTTGGCTACGAATCCTGCCACATCCCGTTTCATCCCTGCCCACCAAAAATGTTGTTTTACGTCCTTATACATTTTTGTGCTTCCTGGGTGAACTGTGAGTAAGGTGGAGTGTGCTTCCTTCATGATATCTTCTCGTAACTCATCAACCTTAGGCACACACAACCTGCTCCCAAACCAAAGCGATCCGTCCTTCATGCTGAAGTCTGAGGCTTTCCCTTCGCTGACTTGCTGCTTTAGTGCTTCAATCTCTGCATCTCCTATCTGAGCCTTCTTAACTTGGTCATTCAGACTTGGTTGCAATTCCAGACGTGCCAAAACCGTGCTCAAACCTTGAACAATCAATTCAATACCGGCTTGTCTGATCTCGTCATTTAACTCTCTCCTTGTTGCAATGAGCGTGGCTATGCTCCGTTTCCTACTGAGCGCATCTGCTACGACATTGGCTTTCCCTGGATGATATAATATCTCTGGCCTGATGTCTTCCAAAACCTCCAACCATCGCCTTTGCCTGAGATTCAAATCCTTTTGCTGGTAGATATATTTCAGGCTCTTATGGTCGGTGAACATCTCCACCTTGTTCCCATAGACATAGTGCCGCCACAACTTCAGAGCGAAGATTATCGCTGCCAGTTCCAAGTCATGCGTTGGATAATTCTTCTCATGTGGTCGAAGTTGCCTTGATCCGTATGCTATGACCTTCCCCTCTTGCATCAGAACACATCCGAATCCTAAGAATGAGGCATCACTGTAGATTACATAATCTTTATCTGGCTGAGGCAGCACCAAAATGGGTGCAGAAATCAATTTGTTCTTCAGCTCCTGAAAGCTCCTTTCGCACCTCTCAGTCCAATCAAAATTCATGTTTTTCTTGGTCAGTGCTGTAAGTGGTACAGCAATTCTGGCATAGTTTTGGATGAACTTCCTGTAGTACCCTGTCATGCCCAAGAAACTCCTGATCTCTTTTACAGTTCTCGGCTGAGGCCAACTCCTTACTGCCTCAATTTTCTCCGGATCTGTAGCCACTCCCTCCTTAGAAAGGATATGGCCCAAGAATGCTACTTCTGACTTCCAGAATTCACACTTTGACAGCTTGGCATAAAGTTGATGCTCCCGTAGCTTGGTCAATACTGCAGTAAGATGATCTTCATGCTCCTCTTCTGTTTTTGAGTATACCAAGATGTCATCAATGAAGACAACCACGAATGAATCGATGAATGGCCGCAAGATACGGTTCATCATATCCATAAAGATTGCGGGAGCATTGGTCACCCCGAAAGGCATCACTAAGAACTCGTAATGACCGTGCCGAGTTCGGAATGCAGTCTTAGGTATATCTTCTTCTCTGACCCGTACTTGATGATAGCCTGAACGCAAATCAATCTTTGAGAATACAGCCGCTCCCTGGAGCTGATCAAACAAGTCATCGATCCTGGGAATGGGGGTACCGGTTCCGAACAGTAACCTTGTTCAACTCCCGGTAATCGATGCACAATCTTGAGGTCCCATCCTTCTTCTTCACAAGTAGCACGGGTGCCCCCCAGGGTGAAGCACTTGGCCTGATGAATCCTTTCTGTAGTAGTTCTTCAATTTGCTCCTTTACCTCCCTTTGCTCTACTGGTGCCATCCGATATGGTGTTTTTGACACTGGCGCGCTGCCTGGCTGGATAGTAATGCTGAACTCGACATCTCTGTGGGGTGGGAGTCCAGGTAATTCTTCCAAAAATAGGCGGGGAAAATTTCGCGCAATTGGTATCACCTTGACTTCACTTGGCACACGTATTCCAGTCGTAGCGGCCAGAATTTCTCCCTTCTGCTTCTTCTTCCCCTGGAACACAAGCTCTGGTCCTCCGAATGGGGCGATGACTACCCTCTTCTCCCTGCAGTCGATGCTAGCCTTATGCCTTGTCATCCAATCCATTCCAATGATCACGTCCGTCCCTGCAAAGCCTAATTCTAGCAGATCTATACTCAGGGTCTCCCCATCAAAGTGGAGTTTGCATCCCTTATAGCACAAATTTGTAGGGAGAGTTGCTCCTGACGGGGTAGCAACCAATAAAACTGATTCCGGAGTTGCCTTCTGGGTGCATTTCAGCTTCTTAGAGAATGCTTCGGACACAAAAGAATGCGATGACCCACTATCAAATAAAACAGTTGCCTGGATTTCATTTATATTAACCCAACCTGTTTACAAAAGTGGTTACATAAAACACATCTTATGCCTAAATATTCAAAATATTATAATAGCTTGGCCATAATTCTTCACCTACCGGTGATGACCCCCTCGTCCTCATCAGCATCCCCTTCGGTAAGTGCAAACACTCGCCCTTGGCGGGCAACTCCTTTCCCCTTGTTGTTTGCTTTTGGAGCTGGCCCACTGTTGCCCCTCCAACGCTGGGGACAGTCTGCCCGAACATGGCCAACTCTTCCACAGTTGTAACAGATGCGGGTATCGATCTGAGGGTTCTTCTTGGGGCATTGACTCAGAAAATGTCCTGGCTCGCCACATAAGAAACAGCTTCCTGGCTTGGTGCCTCCTGTTGGGCCAACAGCCCTTGGAAATTTCTGATCTCGACCCTGGTTCCTGAATCCTGATGCAGGTGCAGGCCTCTTCCCTTTATTCCATCCTCCGGTGGTCGCTTGCAGTTCAGGCCCTCTGTTCATATCTAGCTCTGTCGTAGCTGCACGGCGGACCAGTTTCTCAAACCTCCGGATGCAAAAGGGTATCATTTTGGTTCTAAGTATAGGCCTAAGCCCCTGCTCGAACCTCTTGGTCTTCTTGACCTCATCTTGCACCATTTCAGGAGCATAGCGGGAAAGCTGGGTGAATTTGGTCTCATATTCTCGGACTGTCAGGCTTCCCTGCTTCAGATTGAAGAACTCCATAGCCTTCTCTTCTTGCACATCCAGTGGGAAGTAGTGTTGCCTGAACTCTGCTAGGAACTCTTCCCAGGTAATGGGCCCTTCGCCTATGCCTCTCTTCACCGACTGCCACCAGACCCCAGCATCCTTTTCTAGCAGAATGCTTGCCAACCTGACCTTGCTGTCCGCGGGTGTCAGCATTACCTCGAACACGGTCTCCACTTGCCGAATCCAATCATCAGCCGCTGTCGGGTCTGCCTGTCCTTCAAAGGTAGGTGGCCTCATCCTTCGGAATGATTCGACCATCTTAATGGGGTCGGTGGTTGCTGCTCCTCGGTTACCTCCGGGTGGCCCTTGGTGCTGTATATTATTTCTGCTGGCCTCGGCTAGGTCTCCCAGTGCTTGGTACATACGGGCAAATTCTGCCCCCATATCTAGCCCGGTGCCATTTCCACCACTACCTTCTCCTTCGGTTGGGTTGCCCCGACCGCTTCTTGTTATGCGAGACATCTGGTAGAAAAGGATAATGAAATATACATAGCATTATATTGTGACATTGCAATATTTATATTTATCCAATCTCAACATGCACACAAGACTAGTAGAAAACATAAAGCTAGATTTCATTTCATCATAATAACTTATCTTACACAAGCATTATCTTCCTTACATTCATATCATATATGTAGGAAGCAAAATATCAAAATAACAAAACAACCTATGGCACCTATCTTCCTTACATTCATATCATATATGTAAGAAGCAAAATATCAAAATAACAAAACAACCTATGGCACCTAATGGCCTACTCAGTATTACTGGTGTCTTCTGTTGGGTTCCCTCCAGCAGGTGGTGGTGCTAGTAGTGCCTGCAGCTGGGAGATCTGTGCCTGCAGCTCTGCGAGCCTGCGCTCCATGCGTGCGCAGTGCACACGGTAGGCGTGCCTCTGGATCACCACCCTGCGATCGGCCCTCTCCCTGGCCCTCCTTAACACCCCCACTTCCCTCTCATTGTGGAGGGTCACAAACTCGCAGGCATCCATCCTCTTTTCCAGACAGACGTGACACCAACCCCATGTCTGAACATCCCGAACGACTTGCTCAAGGACCTGCTCTATTGGGGTAGGATGGGGTGGTCGAGGGGGTACGCGCACTGGGATTGGGATCCCCATAGGGACATCCCCTGCTGCGGCCGCTGCGGGGGCCCCGTTGGCCACTCCGGCCCCAACTGTCGATCCTTCCCCCTCTGAGATGGGCTCTAAGTCTGAGTCCACCTCGATCGCGATCCCGTGTGCCCATCCATTTCCTTGGGGAAATGCTCCGTTCGCCATCCTGCAAGGAGTGGACACGGGAATTAGCATAGGTATAGAAATATCATAAAGCATAAGTTGAAGGTACAACAATATGAATTACAATTATCTACAACAAGCTAAAAAGAACCCTAACCCCTATAAGGTATCTAAGTCTATTCTCCATCTATGTTTGGACTATAAATTGAAGTCGGCTCTGATACCATCTGTAACGCCCCGAACTTCCTATATGGAGGATTCGAGACATGAGCCAGGACCTTTACATTCAATTAGTCACAATACACAGATTTGTGGAGAATTTTAAAACTTTTTACTACTACAATATTACAGACCGAGTGGTTCCATTGATTCCACATTACATCAGAGTATATAAAAATGAAAGATGACAATATCAGGCACTTCATTTGTAAGCCATGCCTTTACTGGAGTCCTCGCGGTTGGTGATCCTGTATCCACGACTACGATCCAATACCTGTACTTCTACACTGCGGTACCTATTGAAGTGGGGACGTCAGTATTCACTGACGCTTAAGGGCTGATCATATAGCAGCGAATCTCCAAAAATAAACATATAAAACATGGTAAAATATGTCGGTGTAGTTTAAGTGTTCGTGAGTGCAATGACTAGAATCTAATGCAATGTCAACTTATCTAGGATGCTCCTATTCTAATGCAAGCAAGTCTCCGGAACAGTATGCATCCCATACTACATACGCCCCATCTCAAGCCGTTTCTCCAATTATAGGGATTTGAACCCGCGTTATGAATTACTAATTGTACACAACCTGTTCCTGACAGATACTGCATGACTGATGAGGTTGCAAACGTGGTCAAGTCCCACCAATGCAGTACGCTCATGGTGTCTATGTTTGCCACTACTACCCGGTACACCGGACCTCACTCAAAAACCAGACGAACACGGGGTCTCTCCGAGCGCAGTATAGCATACAAAGCCTATCCTGTGTCGCCCCTAACTCATAGACCGTGATCTATGGCCTGTTCGCTCTCTCCTGGACAAGGACCCGACGAAGTTCCGGGGTCCATCCCCCTAGCTCCGCCGCCTTATCATGGCACTTCAGGAATTAACAGTGTGCGATACGCATCCCGTGCTCCCAACTCGTGAGAAGGCACCGTACGTATCCCTTTGACAGGAAGGTACAACCCAATAACACCACCTAAGGTCGGCCCCAAGGACGAGTTGGTCGTAGGGTACCCCCCTACTACCAACTCCTCTCCTTCTGGCAAAATGGTTAAGTAAGAATCTTTATGCGTTACTAACCTAACAATGTCACTAACCTAAACGACCTACGAGGCTTTAACTAAGAAATTCTTGATTTTATCATGGTCCCTCCCTATGGCCTGTTGATCCAAGACATTAGCGACGGGATCTCCCTTACTCATCACTACCCCTAACTTGGATCTCGTCAACACCCTAGGCCCGCGATCAACCCACACCAGTTAAGATCCGTCGGTGCCCAAGGTGAGATTTCATCCTAGTTCCCAAGGCGGTAAGATGCGAGTCTTGATGATCAATGACCCCTAGGGTAGCTACAAGACCCTAGACGAGCTTTCACCAAGCTATCCACACTAGTAACTTTCTCAATCCCTTAATTTCTCATACAAGGAAGATGAAGAATGTTCTCATGATAGGCTCCAACTTTAATTAGAACCTCACACTACTAGAACTCATGGGTTCATTTGCCCTAAATTGAACTAGAACTACATACACTAGATTCATGAGTTCTTTCTCAAGTTGAGCTAGAATCACATAGAACCTACGTGAATGGGTTCTTATCAAATTAGCTAGAGCCATCATGGAGCTAGTTTCATGGGTTTCTTTTTAAGAGTTGGCTAGAACAACCATGGAGCATGAGTTCATTTCAATAGTTTAATTAGGTTAGCATGCGAACTATATTCATGGGTTCTTCTCTTAGAACCATTAACTACAACAAATCTTTAGCATGGTAGTTTTCTCTTTTTTTTTGACATAGTCACCAACTCAAGCATGATTTCAAGCATGGTAATCCTACTTACTAACTCAAGCATGGTAAGCTACTAGATTGTCACATAGCATGAATGGGTTCCTTTTGACATAGTCACCAACTCAAGCATGATCCAACACATCTCAAGCATGGTAATCCTACTTACTAACTCAAGCATGATAAGCTACTAGAATGTCACATAGCATGAATGGGTTCCTTTTTGACATAGTTACCAACTCAAGCATGATTCAACACATCTCAAGCATAGTAATCCTACTTACTAACTCAAGCATGATAAGCTACTAGAATGTCACATAGCATGAATGGGTTCCTTTTGACATAGTCACCAACTCAAGCATGATCCAACACATCTCAAGCATGGTAATCCTACTTACTAACTCAAGCATGATAAGCTACTAGAATGTCACATAGCATGAATGGGTTCCTTTTTGACATAGTTACCAACTCAAGCATGATTCAACACATCTCAAGCATAGTAATCCTACTTACTAACTCAAGCATGATAAGCTACTAGAATGTCACATAGCATGAATGGGTTCCTTTTGACATAGTCACCAACTCAAGCATGATCCAACACATCTCAAGCATGGTAATCCTACTTACTAACTCAAGCATGATAAGCTACTAGAATGTCACATAGCATGAATGGGTTCCTTTTTGACATAGTTACCAACTCAAGCATGATCCAACACATCTCAAGCATGGTAATCCTACTTACTAACTCAAGCATGATAAGCTACTAGAATGTCACATAGCATGAATGGGTTCCTTTTGACATAGTCACCAACTCAAGCATGATCCAACACATCTCAAGCATGGTAATCCTACTTACTAACTCAAGCATGATAAGCTACTAGAATGTCACATAGCATGAATGGGTTCCTTTTTGACATAGTTACCAACTCAAGCATGATTCAACACATCTCAAGCATAGTAATCCTACTTACTAACTCAAGCATGGTAAGCTACTAGAATGTCACATAGCATGAATGGGTTCCTTTTGACATAGTCACCAACTCAAGCATGATCCAACACATCTCAAGCATGGTAATCCTACTTACTAACTCAAGCATGATAAGCTACTAGAATGTCACATAGCATGAATGGGTTCCTTTTGACATAGTCACCAACTCAAGCATGATCCAACACATCTCAAGCATGGTAATCCTACTTACTAACTCAAGCATGATAAGCTACTAGAATGTCACATAGCATGAATGGGTTCCTTTTTGACATAGTTACCAACTCAAGCATGATCCAACACATCTCAAGCATGGTAATCCTACTTACTAACTCAAGCATGATAAGCTACTAGAATGTCACATAGCATGAATGGGTTCCTTTTGACATAGTCACCAACTCAAGCATGATCCAACACATCTCAAGCATGGTAATCCTACTTACTAACTCAAGCATGATAAGCTACTAGAATGTCACATAGCATGAATGGGTTCCTTTTTGACATAGTTACCAACTCAAGCATGATTCAACACATCTCAAGCATAGTAATCCTACTTACTAACTCAAGCATGGTAAGCTACTAGAATGTCACATAGCATGAATGGGTTCCTTTTGACATAGTCACCAACTCAAGCATGATCCAACACATCTCAAGCATGGTAATCCTACTTACTAACTCAAGCATGATAAGCTACTAGAATGTCACATAGCATGAATGGGTTCCTTTTTGACATAGTTACCAACTCAAGCATGATCCAACACATCTCAAGCATGGTAATCCTACTTACTAACTCAAGCATGATAAGCTACTACTTATTACAAAACTATTTCCTTTAGGGATTACATGTCCCATTTATTACAATGACTAATTTACCAAATTACATGTTCCAAAAATAAAATCAACTCTTATTGAGTTAAAAAATAAACTTATTTAACTTGAATCCTACAATTCCTACATCAAGAAAACTTATTTCTTTTGATGAACAAAAGTTAGTAAGACATGATCTTCATAAAGTAGGAAACTACATACAACAATAATCAATTCTTAATGAGTTATAGTTAAACTTATTTAACTTGAATCCTACAATTCCTACACCAAGAAAACTTACTCTTTTTGATGAACAAAAGTTTGTAAGACATGATCTTTATAAAGTAGGAAACTACATACAACCATGGGATTTGTCTTTGATTAGCAAGTTAAGTTCTACAACCACCAAAAATGGGTATGTGACCATTCTTACTCACTTAGCCTCATATGCACATAATACTTAGTCCATGATGTTAACTTTATGTTTAACAAGGTAACCAAAAATAACAACTACCACATGACAAGTTCAAGATCCCATTTTTATGAGCCTTTTTGTGAGTTCCATCCTTCCAACTTTTCCTTATGCATAAAATTAAGTCCAACTAGTGAAATTTAACCATGGAGACAACATAACCATAAATAAGCTAAAGATCTCATCTTTATGTTATTTTCTCAAGTTCTACCATTCATACTTTTCATGGGATCCTTTTGATCCATATTACTCCTTATATGCATATAGTTTAGTCCAAGTTTGTTTTAGGCAACATAAAGCATACATACACATGTTTGGACATAAGTAGAGAACAAATCTAACAAACAACACATAAGAAAGTAGAGAAACCCCCACCTTTTCTTTTCAATAGGAAGAACTAGCCTAGCACCCTTCTCCTTCCCCTTTGTTTTTCTTTGAAAGCTCCAACTACAAGAGAACTCTAGGTTTTTTTCTCTCTTTCTTTTTCTCTCAAGAAATGGTAAATGAGGCAAGGGGTGAGGGGGGGGTTATTTATAGGAGGGAGGAGAGGGTGGAGAGTGAAAAATGCACATTGGCATTTTTCAAAACCCCCCTTGGGGAATAGTGTGGCCGGCCAACAATGGGGGGGGGGGGGGGGGGGGGGGGGGGGGGGGGGGGTGAGGTGGCATGGTGAGGTGGAAGTGGAGCCTTCTAGTAGAAGTCTTCTTTAATCCCTTATGTAGTCCTAATTAATCCCATCTCTATGCTTAAACCCTTAATTAAAACCTAGCCATCATGACAAAAGATATTTTCCTTGTGTCCAAAACACATACTACCTAATTCATACGAATGTAAGAAATCGATACAATAAGCGCACGTGTAGATCATTAAGCGCACCAATAATTTTTGTTTGTAAAACTGCACAATCTGTATAAAAATAAATTGATTCTGCAAAAATAATTTTTTTTTATTATCGGGTCAGGAGTTTCTAGTACCAAAACAGTATATCGTACATGCATATGGACTGGTATATATATACAAATGATGATTAATAATTTAAGCTAAGTAATATCCAAAAATATTTCAATTCCGAAAAATAAAGTAAAATAATAATAAAATAATAATAAAATAATAATAAAATAATAATAAAATAATAATAAAATAAAAATAAAAATATTTATTATTTCACAGGGCGGGATATTACATCTTCATCACAGTTTTGAGATAAAACTGCTCAATTTCTTACCCGTGACTCCTTATCTCAACCGTTGATATCTCTTCCTTGCATCTGAGCCGTCTATTCTCTGTTAAAAACCCTTTACCAGCCCCTCTTTTTCACTTTTACCGATCTCCAATTTCACCCCCAATTTCAAAACCCTAAGGCAAGAGAAGAAGAAGCTCAATTCGACCAGATTTCAAGTCGACTGCTGGCTGCTAATTCTCTCATCTGTGGTTGTCTCTCTCTTCCATCTTGGTAAAATCTCGATTTCTTGTCTCTTTCCAAAACCCTAATGGCACCCAAAAGATCTAAGAGAACTCACGAGGGTACTTCTTCTTCACAAGAATATACCCAATATCTCTTGAGTCCCGATCTTCTTGATCGTTGGTATCTCTTTTGTACCATTCAAATCTTTCCTGGAAGATTTGTAAATTTTGATGACTTAGATCGTTTTAACCTCATTCCACTTTTTCAAAATTGTAGTCTTTATGACTTTCTATCTTTATCTAACCAACCAAATTACTATCCCCAACTCATTTATTTGTTTTATACAAATATGACCGTTGTTCAAAAAACAAATGGGGATGTATTAATCCGTTCGTCAGTGAAAAATATTAAAATGACTATAACACCGACTAGGATTAATGCAATGTTGGGTATAGATGATGGTGGAATTCATCTTGATGAAGTTATTTTAGCTGATGCCTCAATATTGTCTAAAATTCTCTTACCTAATTCTCAACTTCCAATGACAAGCAGAAATCTAAGACCAATTGCTAAGCTTGTCGGTAGAATATTAGCTTATAACATCCTTCCTAAAAAGGGGAGTTATGACCAATATTCTATTGAATTACAAAAAGCTATATATGCAATTTTTGGTAGGATAGCTGTTGATTGGGGTCAAGTTATTTTTTCCAAACTTTATCAAGACCACACTCATTTCCTACCCTTTGGAGGTTTCCTTACTAGAGTCTTTACAGCTTTTAAAGTTGATCTTGAGTCAGAGACAAATGTTGTTTCTAGATATGAGTGTTTCGATCGTGCTAGTTTGGCACGCATGAAACTGCTTGATGCTCCTACTCGCTCACCCCCTAGGTCTCCTCCAATGTCCCAAACTCCCTTAGGTTCATCTTCTAGACCTAGAGCCTCTCAGCCTTCTACATCTGATGATCCACCTCTCCCTCAAGCCAATTATGATGACCCTCGAACCATGTACGACTGTGTGTCTTACCTAATGAATCATTCAGTCACAGTCGATAGACATCTTTCTTCCCTTGGTTCCAAACTAGACCATATTGGTTCTGAGGTAGCCCATCTCTCTCATCTCTTCACTTCTCAGTTTCATCCTCCTTCTCAAGATGATGACGACGACTCCGAAGAAGATGATTGAAGATTACTTCTTTTTATTATTATTTATGTAATTTTCTTTCTAAATGCATTTTGTTTCTATGTATTAGACTTTCTCTTTCAATGCAAAATCTGGTTAATTTATGCTTTTTGATGATTCCAAAGGGGGAGAGAAAGAATGTTCTCCGTTATATTTTATCTATGTGTTACATTTTATCTGTGCTGCATTTGTTACATTCCAAATATCTCTCTGGTCAGTCGACTTACCCAAGGATACAGTCGACTGTTGCTGCAGCTGTGATACTTGCTGCATCTGTGATATTTGTTAAAATGCTTTCATGTTCTGGTCAGTCGCCTGATCTACTTTCCAGTCGACTGATACATTCTGTATATCAAGATTTTATTTTATGTATGCATATTGTGTTTTTAATAGGGGGAGCTTTCAAAATCTATGCTTGTATGTCTGTTTATAAACTATTATCAGCTATTGTGTTGTCATCATCAAAAAGGGGGAGAATGTTGATTCTTGATTTTGATGATCACAACACAGTGCAACATGTGTCTATGTTATACAGCTGACATTGCAGTGCAGAGACTAAAGACAATTCTAGCTGAACAAACAAACAAGCTCAAACAGATACAGATGAAGAAGACAAGGATCAAGTTTTAATTCAAGACTCAAGACTTCAAGCTCAAATGTGTTATATTATTTTGTCTTGTAAACATTGTATTTTATTTTCTTGTTGAGTCTTAGTATGATGTAAAGCCTTGTCAACACACACACACACACATACTCAAAATTTCATAATGTGTGTCTCTTAAAAACCCCCAAAAAGAAGTCAAAACAGTTTGAAGAAATTTAACTTTTAAGTACCAGTCGACTTAAGCTATTTGCCAGTCGACTGCCAAGTACAAAATTGTTTAAAATTTTTCAAACTCTGATCAGTCGACTCATATGGCAACCCAGTAGACTGTTCGAGAGCTTTTGACCGTTTTCTGATTTTCAAAATCGAATTTTTTCAAACTCAAAAGTTCTGATCCGTTGGTTGACAGTTATGTAACTGTTTTCCAACGTTCAGAAGATCAAAACTCCTTATATAGAATTTCTTATCTCACAGAAAAGAACAACTTGATTTTACATACACCCGAGCATTCTGTGAAAAACTTTTTAAGAGATTTTTCTGTGAGAAACAAAGCTTTCAAAGTTCATACACTTTGGTTCTCTACATTCAGTCCAGTATAGCATTGAATTCGCTCTGGACTGAGTATAGAAGTCAACCTTGTGATTTAGCCTCGTGCATCAACACATACACCAACAAGGCTATAGGTTGATTGTAAAAATTCTTCTTGTACTTTTGCTCTCGGTTGGAGAGTGGTTGTTGACTCTTGGTTGTAGAGTCAGTGTCTTTTCACTCTTGGTAGTAGAGTGGGTTGCTTTCTCTGGTTGAGAGAAAGGACTACGGGTTAGACAAGGTTGTTGTCGTAACGCCGTAGGGTATTCTTGTAATTTTTCAAGAATAGTGGAAATCTCAAGTGGGTTGCTTGGGAACAGGATGTAGGTCGGGAGGACCGAACCAGGATATATCTTGTGTACTCTGTGATTGATTATCTTGTGTCTGCATTTACTTTTACTTATTTAAACTCTGCAAAACTTGTCTGGCCAGTCGACTCAGATTCGTATCAGTCGACTGCTCAGTCTTGTATTAGTTGTTCTCTTTGCTTCATCAGTCGCCTGCCTTATCTATAAGTCGACTGCATCGAGAGTTTAAATTTCTGTTATTTTTGCTATATCAGTCGACTGGTTCACCACTAAGTCGACTGTGCCGAGAGAAATTATTTATTCCGCAATTTATTTTTGATAAACACTATTCACCCCCCCCCCTCTAGTGTTTGTTGCTTAGCCTACAGGATCCAACAATCAGGGCCTTTAGTGACTCCCAGCTTGTGGTCAACCAGATCACTGGGGAGTACGAGGCCCGTGACGATCGGATGATCAGATACCTGGCTGTAGTCCAATGGCTATTAACATCCTTCGACGTGTCGGCCGTCTTAAGGATCCCCAGGGAGCAGAATACCCGGGCTGATGCCCTATCAAAGTTGGCTTCCTCCTCCTTTGAAGGCCTCGACCGTACCATCCTGATTGAAGTCCTATTGAAGCTAAGCACAGACTTCCCTAAGGCTCTATGTATCGAAGACGGAGCTCTTCCCGACGACTGGACCACTCTAATCAAGAAGTTTCTAATCAAGGGAGAGCTCCTCGAAGACCGAGCCGAAGCAAGGAGGATCAGGGTCTGGTCAGAAAGGTTCGCCATAATCAACGCAACCCTCTTCAAAAAGGCCTACACCACAGCAGACGGGAGACCCTACCTCCGCTGCCTGGCCCCTAATGAAGCAAAGTACGCCCTCAAGGAGCTGCACGAGGGGATTGGTGGATGCCACATGGGAAGCCGATTGCTAGCACGAAAGGCATTGAATCACGGGTACTACTGGCCCACTATGTTGCAAGACGCGCTCTCCCTAGTGAAGAAGTGCGGTCCCTGTCAAAGGTTCTCCCCCGTGAAGAGGACTCCGCAAGCAAATCTCCGCTCCATGGCCAGTCCGACCCCCTTTGGAATGTGGAGGATTGATCTGGTAGGCCCATTTCCAAAGGCAACAGGCCAAAAAAAGTTCCTGATAGTGGCGATTGACTACTTCACGAAGTGGATCGAGGCAGAGCCGTTAGCAACGATCACCGAGCAACAGACCCAACAGTTTTTCTGGAAACACATCGCCTATCGGTTCGGGATCTCACAGGTACTCATCACGGACAATGGAACTCAATTTGCAGGTAAGCACTTCTGCAAGTTCTATGAAGATCTCAGGAAAAGCGGCCAAATCCTCTGTATGCCACCCCCAGTCCAACGGTCAGGCTGAGAATGCGAACCGCCAAATCCTCGACAGCCTCAAGAAATGACTCGATAACTCATCCGAGGGGTTATGGGTCGACGAGCTACCCAGCGTTCTCTGGGCACACCGGACGACGAAGAGAATCCCCACGGGAGAGTCGCCATTCAATTTGACCTATGGCACGGAGGCCGTCATTTCCCTGGAAATCGGGATCCCTTCGCCCCGGATTATGGCCTTCGATGAAGCAAGCAACTCTGCACAGCTATGATCCGACCTAGATCTCATAGACGAGGTTGTTGATTCTTGATTTTGATGATCACAACACACTGCACATATATCTATGCTAAACTTACAGGTGCTATACACAAAGGACTTACTACTATACAGCTGAACAAAAGAACAAGCACAAAAGCTCCAGATAAAGACATGGTTAAAGCTTCATTCAAGACTCAAGACTCAAGCTCAAATGTATCAATAAATTGTCATGTCTTGTAAACAATGTAATTTTTACTTTTGTTGAGTCTTAGTTTGTTGTAAAGCCTTGTCACACACACATACACTCACTATTTTATAATGTGTGTTTTCAAAAAAACAACAAAAAGAGTCAAAACAGTTTGAAATAATTTAACTGTTGAGTACCAGTCGACTGATACCTCTGGCAGTCGACTGGCAGTACAAAACTGTTTAAATTTATTCAAACTCTGACCAGTCGACTCATTATGGCAACCCAGTCGACTGTTCGAGTGCTTTTGACCGTTTTCTGTTTTCAAAATTGATTTTTTCAAATTCAAAAGCTTTAAGATCCGTTGGTTGACAGTTGGAATAACTGTCTCCCAACGTCCAGGAATTCTAACTCTATAAATAGAGTTCAGAACTCACTGAAAAAGATCTAACAACACTTTTTTAAGATCTCCAAGCATTCTTGAGCATTTCTAAAGAGAAAAAGAGAAAAAGCTTTAAAGTTTCAAACCTCTGGTTCTCTACACTCAGTCCAGTATAACAATGACTTCGTTCTGGATTGGGTATAGAAGTCGACCTATTTTTAGCCACGTTCTAAAACACATAACACCAACAAGGCTATAGGTTGACTGTAAATTCTTTTTGCTCTCGGTTGGAGAGTTAGACTATAGGGTGTAGAGTCGGTCGTTCACTCTTGGTAGTAGAGTGGGTCTGCTTTCTCTGGTTGAGAGAAAGGACTACGGGTTAGATAAGGTTGTTGTCTTAAACGCCGTAGGGTATTCTTGTAAACTTGTTTTTCAAGAATAGTGGAAATCTCAAGTGGGTTGCTTGGGGACTGGATGTAGGTCGGAAGAACCGAACCAGGATATATCGTGTGTACTCTGTGATTGCTCTCTTGATCTTGCATTTACTTTTTGTTTACTTAAGTTCTGTGAAACTTGTCTGGACAGTCGACTCCTTGCATTACCAGTCGACTGGTCAGTCTTGTATAAGTTGTATATTCACTGTGTCTTCTGTCGCCTGTCTCAACTTTAAGTCGACTGCACAGAGTTGTTTTTATTTGCTCTTATTTGGTCATATCAGTCGACTAGTTCACAACTAAGTCGACTGCACCGAAGAAAAAATTATTTATTCTGCAGTTTTTTAATTAACACTATTCACCCCCCTCCCCTCTAGTGTTTGTTGTCTCGCCTACAGGATCTAACACTTGGTATCAGAGCGAGGTTACAGGCTATGGCAACTACTTCAAATGCTAATCAGTACCATGAAGGCCAATCTACACAACGGCCACCGCTCTTCGATGGAACAAACTACAATTATTGGAAGTGCAGAATGAGAATCTACCTCCAATCAATCAACTACGAAATATGGCATATGACGGAGACGGAATTCACTGCCCCTACTATACCATATGCACAATGGAATGATGATCAAAAGAACCAAACTATGAATAATGCCAAAGCAATGAATGCATTATTTTGTGCACTCACAAAGGAAGAGTTCAACCGTGTATCAAATGCTACAACCGCACATCAAATCTGACATACACTCGAGGTAACACATGAAGGAACAAATAAAGTTAAAGAGTCTAAAATCTCTGTTCTTGTTCACAGGTTTGAGATGTTCCGAATGAAGGACAATGAGACTGTATCCGAGATGATCACCAGATTTACTGATATCACAAACTCTCTTGTGGCACTTGGAAAGACATACACTCAAGCAGAGATGGTTAGAAAAGTCCTTCGTGCACTCACTCCAGAATGGGAAAAGAAGACCACAGCTATAGAAGAAGCAAATGATTTGTCACAACTTTCTCTTGAGAATCTTGTGGAAAATCTCATGGCATACGAGGTTCAACTTGAAGATCGAAAGAAGGATGCAGAATCACACCAAGCAAAGAAGAAATCATTGGCTTTTAAAGCCATGACAGACTCAGAAGATGAGGAAGAAGATGAAGAGGGGATAGCAATGTTCACTCGAAGATTCAAAAAATTCTTAAAGAAGGGTAAGTTTAATTCCAAAAATAGAGATTCTAATGACCCTCCTACTTGTTTCAGGTGCAATAAAACAGGTCACATGAAGAAGGATTGTCCCCTAGAAAATGCAAAGAACAAGGGAAAACCATCCAACTTCAAGAAGGACAAATACTCAAAGAATAAGTTTGCCAAGAACAAGAAGGCCTATCAAGCAACATGGAATGATAGTGATTCGTCGTCCGAAGAAGAAACGGATGAAAACAATGAAGTTGCAAACATGTGCTTTATGGTTTCACAAGATCATGTAAGTAATGACTTCGATTCTGAAGATTTACTTGATGCCTTTAATGAAATATTTCAAGAGTTAAAAAAAGAAAAGATAAGAGTTAAGAATCTAGAGAAAGTCAATCAAATACTTTCTCAAGAAAATCTTAACCTTGATAAGGAAGTGAAATCTTTAAATTCTCGCATTGCAAGTTTAGATACTGATCTTGAATCTCTCAAAAAGAATTATGAAGAGATATCAAAGAACGTATCTAAGTTTAACAAAGGAAAAGAGAATTTAAATGATGTCCTTCATCATCAAGTAAAATCTAGTCAAAAAGTACGGTCTTGATTTCAAAAATTCTTCTATAAAAGAATCTTCTTCTAAAAACACTAGTAGAAACAAATCAGCATCTATTTCTAGTGTTACACACAAATTATAAGAATTTTTTGAAAAGCCTAAGGTAGTAAATTTTAGTGATAAAAGCAAGTCTGACGTTCGGTTAAGTCAACTGAACCCATCTATCAGTCGTCTGTCCAGAGAAATTGAATCTTATTCAACAAGATCAAAACCTCATATAAGTCGACCTAGTGTATCATCCAGTCGACTGACTCACACTATAAGTCGACTGAAAGACACTGTCAAGTCGACTGGACAGAACAAGTTTGTATGGGTTCCAGTCAGCTTAAATCAAGATGATAGAATTGCGTATATTAATTCATATGTATTAAATGTGTGTAATTCTATTAACTATATTCCTTCTTATGAAGGAAGATCAAACTTTTCATGGGTTTGGTTTTCCCCAAACTAATATGTTTTGGACCCAATAAAAAGGGTACCATATTTACCTTGAATATTTTATAGGTACCCAAGAAAGATCGCTGGATACTAAACAGCGGGTGTTCAAAACATATGACAGGACATGCCAACCTTCTATCCACTATCCAAAGCATAGATGGAGGAACAGTTACCTTTGGTGATAACAACAAAGGCAAAGTCATAGGAATCGGCATGGTTGGTAAAAATTCTAACCCCACTATAGAAAATGTATTGTTAGTTAGTGGATTAAAGCATAATCTATTAAGTATTAGTCAATTGTGTGATAAAGGGTATAAAATAGTATTTGAAAAAGATTCATGTTTGATTTATGACTCTACTATGCAAAATATCATTTTTCAAGGTTTTCGCAAAAACAATATTTATGAATTGTGTTTGAATACAATTGAGTTTTCAAGTGATTTTTGTTTAATAGATTCTAACAATGAATCTTGGCTTTGGCATAGAAGATTTGGATATGTGAACATGAAAAATCTCTCAAAATTATCTAAGTATAACCTAGTTAAAGGACTGCCAAAACTATCCTTTAAAAAGGATAAGTTACGTGATGCATGTCAACTAGGAAAACAAATCAAATCCACTTTTAAAACAAAAGAAGTAATTTCTACTAGTAGGCCGCTCGAATTAATTCATATGGATTTATTTGGCCCTACTAGAGTTGGTTCTTTAAATAAAAGTAGATATGTATTTGTTTTAGTAGATGATTTTTCAAGATTCACTTGGACATTCTTTTTAAAACATAAGAATGATGCTTTTGATGAATTTGCAAATTTTTGTAAACGTATTCAAAATCAAAGATCTCTAACCATAGTCACTATTAAAAGTGATCATGGTGGAGAATTTGAGAATGAAACATTTACAGAATATTGCAACAAGAATGTTATAACACATTCATTTGCATTTCCTAGAGCTTCACCACAAAATGGAGTGGTTGAAAGGAAGAATAGGACTTTGCAAGAATGCGCACGTACCATGCTTGTTGAAAGCAATTTACCAAAGTACTTTTGGGCTGAAGCTGTTGCTACAGCTTGTTATGTTTTAAATAGGATTTTTATAAGACCTAAGCTAAAGAAGACTTGTTATGAGTTGTTTTTTAACAAAATTCCTAAAGTCTCTTACTTTAAGACATTTGGTTGTAAGTGTTTTATTCTGAACACTAAAGATAATTTAGACAAATTTGATCCTAGATCTAATGAGGGTATCTTTTTAGGATACTCAAATAGGAGTAAAGCATATAGAATTTTCAATAAGTCTACAATGACTATTGAAGAGTCAATGCATGTTACATTCGATGAATCTCTGCCTTCATCAAATTTAAATAAAGATGATGAAACTGATTCATCACCTTTAAATAATGTGATTAAATCTTTAGAACAAACTAGTCCGGCTGATAAGTCGACTGATAAGGACTTCCAGTCGACGGATGTAAAGCAGTCGACTGAAGAACCTGTCAAGTCAACTGATCCTATTGTGATATCTTCAACTTTACCAAAATCTTTTGTTGAAGTTAAAGATCATCCTCATGACTTAATAATTGGTGACATATCCCATGGTATTCAGACACGATCACATGTTAATATGATTTCTCATACAGCATTCTTGTCGGATTTTGAATCGAAAAATATACAAAAAGCTTGTGAGAATGAATTTTGGATGAATGCCATGCAAGATGAATTAAACCAATTTATAAGGAATGATGTATGGGATTTAGTTCCACGACCTCCTGATCAGACTATTATTGGTACCAAATGGGTATTCAAAAATAAGTTAGATGAATCAGGACAAGTTGTAAGGAACAAAGCTAAATTAGTTGCTCAAGGGTATAATCAAGAAGAAGGTATAGATTTTGATGAAACATATGCTCCTTTTGCTAGACTAGAATCAATTCGTATTTTATTATCTTTTGCTTGTTTCATGAATTTTATACTTTATCAAATGGATGTTAAAAGTGCTTTTGTTAATGGGTTTATTAAAGAAAATGTTTATGTTAAACAACCACCAGGTTTTGAACATGAACAATTTCCAGATCATGTTTATAAATTGAAAAAGGCTTTATACGGTCTTGAACAAGCACCTCGTGCTTGGTATGATCGTCTGAAAACTTTACTTTTAGAAACAGGATTTGAAATAGGTAAAGTAGACAGTACCTTGTTCATTAAGAGAGTTAAGAATGATATCTTAATCATACAAATATATGTTGATGATATAATTTTTGGTTCTACTAATAATAATCTATGTCAAGAGTTTGCTAATACCATGAAAAACGAGTTTGAGATGAGTCACATGGGTGAACTCAATTATTTCCTTGGACTTCAAATTAAACAGTCCTCAAATGGCATATTTATTAATTGTTACCGCTGATTTCGGTGTGGGGGTAAACAGATAGAATTTGCGAGTCCGAGAACAACCTGAACAGTTGACCCCAGCCTTCTTGCTCCTGGCGCAACCTGCAAGGAAGTGCGAGACACCGGGGTTGATTCCGGCGACGCACCCTCCGATGCTCTTGTCAGTAATCAGGAGAGATTAAGAAAGAGCTTAAAAGTGGTGAAGAAGTGATTAACCTGTAACAGAGGTAGAGGGGAGGTATTTATAGTCGCCAGGGGAGTTGTCTAAGGGCCTGATTTCCTGTGTAACAGCCGAGAGCAAAATCTCAGTCTGTTTAGGAAATCTCTCCTTGATTCTCGGTGAGAGCAAATCAGGCCCGTTGATTGGGTCAAATCAGTGGCCCTGATTTGTCTCTTGCTAGTCTGGGCTCACCTCGGGTCGAGACCCGTGCCCAATTGGAGCGGACCCATTGGTGGGTTATTGGATCTGTGAGAAGGAGATTCAGAACCCGCTTTGGACCCGCTCATATGTGAAATTACCTTTTTACCCCCGAGCTTCGAGATTCGTGCCCAATCTGGACGGTTCCGATTTAACCCCATTTTTAGCCATATCACGAGCCCCCCACTCCTAAAGATTGAGCGTGATCAGCCTTTGAGGAGTAGTTTGACTGTTTTGGTGGCTAGCGGAGTTGTATCGGAGTCCATGTGGAGGACTTAGGATCTTGAAGGGGGTAGTGAGGTAACTTTTTGATGCCATGTGCTGTCTCCTAGCCATATCGAGTATTTGGCGTCTTTCATCTATTTTTTTCGAATTATTTATTTAATTTTGCGATGTGTTTACTAATCGTTCGGGGGGCCTTAACAGTGCATTCTGAGCAATAATTGTTCGTTCAGGGGCCCAAAAATATACCCCCGAATTTTCAATTATTTTCTAGAATTTTTAGTTAAATTTCCCAAATTTTTAGCAATTTTTCGCAATTTTTAAATAAATAAAGCGATTTAAATAAATAAAAAACAATTTTTAATACTGATTTATGGCGTGGCACAATCTGGACCTCTGATCATCGTCGAGCGTGATTTTCTGAGAGATCTGACGGTCTCCATCGCTCGGCATCTTTTTTCTCCGTTTACGAGCTCGGAATGGCACTTGCTCGGCTGCCGACCGGAGACTAGGGGGTTTGGCGCTCCGAGCGACGTGGCGCAATCTGAGCCGTCGGATGGCAGTGCGTTTCCCAAGAAAATGCTATCTTGTCTTTTAGCGCACGTGGCGCAATCTGGACCGTTCATCATTAGAAGCTCGAATTTCTGAGAGATCCAACGGTCGTAGTAGCTCGGTGTCTTTTTTCTCCGTTTACGAGCTCGGAAAGGCACTTGCTCGGCTACCGACCGAAGACAGGGGGTCTCGGCAGGCCGAGCGATGTGGCGCAATCTGAGCCATCGGATGACGATGCGCATCTCGAGACGGGCACATTTCTCAAGAAAACGCTATCTTGTCGTTTAGTGTCCTCGGCGAGATCTGGGCCGTCTGATTGAGATCATGCGCGAAAGTTGAGGAGAAAGTGTGTTTTCTCCGTTTGCGAGCTCGGAAAGGCACTTGCTCGGAATCCGACCGGAGACAGGGGGTTTCGGCAGGACGGGCGACATGGCGCAGTCTGAGCCATTGGATGACGATGCGCATCTCGAGACGGGCACATTTTTCAAGAAAATACTATCTTGTCATTTAGTGTCCTCGGCGAGATCTGGGCCGTCTGATTGAGATCGTGTGCGAAAGTTGAGGAGAAAGTGTGTTTTCTCCGTTTGCGAGCTCGGAAAGGCACTTGCTCGGAATCCGACCGGAGAAAGGGGTTTCGGCAGGACGAGCGGCGTGGCGCAATCCGTCTCGAGACGATCCTGTTCCCAAGGACATTAATGGTGCTCCGGGGTTTGTGCGTCGTTCCACCTTCTCCAGGTCATTAAGGTTAACCCCTTCAATTAATGCATGGCGTTTCAACTTCCGAGGGTCATAATGGCTGGTTCTTGGAGGTTAAGCTATAAGTACTCCATTCCCCTTATCATTTCAGTCGCAGTAATGTTGAGTTTTAGACCTCGGTGGTGTCTGCCTCTGGCGGACGCCAGTCTTGTGGGGTCTTGACCTTGATAGGTTCGGAGGGGTGGTCACTCTACTGTCTTTTTCTTCTCCCGTTCCTGACGGCCCTCATTGTGGGTGTCAGGGTCGAGGGAGAACGAGGCAGGAGTGGTGGCGACTGTGATCCGAACCCGAGGTAAGAGTCGCTCCGGGATGATGGGTGGTCGTTCTTCCACCAAGGTCTTCTGCCGACTCCGGCTGTCCCGAGGTGGATGGCGGGGTCGGAGGAGATCATGGTGGAAGAGGTGAAGATCCAAATTCGGAACCGGGGGCCGAGTCGCTTCGGAAGGACGAGCGGTCGTTCTTTTGCCATGATCTTCGGCGTTCCGAGCTTGTTTGTTTGCAACTGTGAAGGCTCTGTTGCCAGAGTCCTCTATCAGGCCGAACCTTCACAGTTACAACCAACTAGCTCGGAATGGTGTGTTCCTCCCGATCTCTGAGTGTTGATCTGTTTTCGACCGGGGCCAGCGGGTCGGCGGAATACCGACCGAGACCCGGGTCCCGGGGGGTACTTGCCGATGGCGGTACCTTAAAACTTTGAATCAAAACTTTTTCTGGTTTCTTCAGACAGAGGTGAGGTATGGAGGACGTATAGGCGATCCGAGCATGTTGGCGCAATTTGAACCGTTGGAAGACGACTCGCATCTCGAGACGGGCGCATTTCTCGAGAAAACGCTATCTTGTCGTTTAGCACCCTCGGCGAGATCTGGGCCGTCTGATCGAGATCGTGCACGGAAATTAAGGAGAAAGTGCATTTTCTCTGTTTGCAGGCTCGAAAAGGCACTTGCTCGGAGCCGACCGGAGGCTCTACAATCTGGCTCGGATTGCGTGTAGCTCGGATTCAGATCCCATTGCGCCGAGCTGGTTGACTTGGTGAGGAAGGTGTTGTGAAATCTAGCTACCTAAATAAATAGACTAACTAGACACAAATTATAAAACCTCGCAAGTGCACGAATCGAATCGTAGTAATAGCAAGGGTCGATCCCACAGAGATTGTAGACTTCAACTTACTAATCAATAAAACTAATAATAAAAATGAATAAAAGTTGTCATAATATTCTAAAAGAACTAAGAGATTAAAACTAAGATGAGAGGTGTTGAATCACAAATATCTCTTGAATAGTTGGGTTGTTGATCTCCACCAATAGTAAGTAATGCTAAGTCACCTTCTGAACTTACTTCTAATTACTCATGTTTGTCACTTCAAGGGCATGGTATCTACTCCCTAAAGTATTGTTTCCCTAAGCCAAGAATTAGGCATGGTATCTACTCTAATTCGTTTCTTTCCCTAAGTATTTTAGCATGGTATCTACTAAGTTATACTTAGAGAAAACATAAGAACAGTGGAAACGAACAAACACTTAAAGTTCTAGAAATTGGTATCAGAGCTAGATCCTCTAAGTTGATTGAACCAAGAACCCCTAAAGATTCCTTTGTTACAAAGTATGAGCACGAGATTCGGTCGTCTCAATATGCTTCATATAACAGATTTAGATAAATGATAACATAAACTTGATATTCTCACGTGCTGTATGTCAGTCGACTGGCTCTCACCTCAGTCGACTGCTCTCAGACTTCGAGATCAAGTTTGATGATCATTAATCTATGTCAGTTCAACCAGATTCAATCAATAAGTAATTAGAAGATCTCAGAAGAATATAGCACTACATAACTACGGTTTCGATCTACCCAACTATGAAATTAGTTCCACATAATAATAACTTTATTGCTTAACAAGTTTGAATACATGATCAACATAAAAGAATGAAGAGAGAAGAAGAAATAAACTAATGGATTCCGGCAATATGGTCGCCTGGCTGTCACACAGTCGACTGCCTTCTTGTTGCTGGATCTTCTCTTTCCTTCTTCGATGTTGATGGAGTGATGTTCTCGATGCTTGTTCAGGAACTTCGTGATTGAGTCGCTTCCCAGAGATATATCTGATCGTTGATGGAGTCGTGGAGTGGAGAGAGGAGATCGTTCAAGAGATGGTATTCTGATATTTATAGAACACGGCTAAGAATTAGGGTTTCCACTTTTTCAGGAAGATTCTTCTTTATTTTATTTGATGATTAATATCTTTCTCTTTTCTCCTTTCTTTCCTTATCTGTTCACCACGTCCACTTGGAAACACCCTGTCTTTAGATTTGATTCGCTGTATAAAATCTTGATCCAAGTAGATTTGAATTTAGATGCAGGTGTATCTTTGAAGATCTTATCTGTTTACTCCGCCGCAGACCAGTCGACTTGTCTTCGAACCAGTCGACTGAGTCGAGACTTCTGAAGATTTCATCTTTGATCATACCAGTCGACTGTCTTTGGGAGTGAGTCGACTGTGTCGAGAGTTGTGGAAAATCAGCTTCTCCTGTCCAGTCGCCTGTGTTGGGGAACCAGTCGACTTATCCTCCGCAGTTCTTTGTGTATTATCCTTGAAGTCCTGAAACTGCTTCGTTTTGCTGTTATAAGCTGTTTCCTATGGAAAAGAGAAAATAAGAGTTAAATACCATATATAGAGCTTTTAAATGTCTAATTATATTAAGATTATTGCTCTAAAAAGTGAATAATAATGTGTTCATCAAGGCAGTTGTGTTGGGCCTTCGCGACGTTTCGAGAGCGGCCCAAAAGTCGCGCTCCTTCGTTTGGAAGTCCAAAGGAAGTTCCATTTTACTATAAATCTTCACCCCCCCTTAGACCAAGTATCATTTTTCACTTTTACTCTCTCTCTCTTCAGTTTTTACTTTGCCTTCGAAGTTTTCTGCTCTCTGGTGGCGTTGCTAGCTGTCGCGGTAGCGTTCCTTGTCTTCGGCGAACTTTCCGACCGTACCCATCACTTCAAGGTCAGTCTCTTTCCCTTCTCTTTTAGAAAAAATGGTTAAGATCACGGATGAGACCCCCGCCTCGGAGCAAGCCGTTGGCCGAGGGGATAAAGGGAAGGAGGTAGTGGAGCCGAGCGATCAGAATGTCGTTCGTCCGGACAGAGAGGGCGAAGTGGCCGAGCTGCCTAAAGAGGTTGCGGCGGCGTCCCGGGAGGGGAAGGTCGTGGTCACGATCGTGGAAACGCCGAAGACGGCAGGAGCGTTCGGTCGGCAGCCCATTTCTCTGTCGAGCGTGGGAGGCATACGGGATTACGCCGAGGACACCTTGGAGAGAGTGACCCAAGGTACGGCTAAGTTGGTGGAAGAGAACGAGCCGAGGGAGCTGTCCGAGGTGGATCATACCATCACGTCTCTCACCGAGGGTGACCTTCACCTGATCCGAGAGGGCTTCCGGATCCCTGCCGACTATGGACTGCTCCTCCCCGGGCCGGGTTTCCGAGCCAACACAAAGTCCTCGTCGGACGTGTGCGTCTTTCCGGTCGACTCCCTTATTGCCGGACTCCGCGTTCCCCTCCACCCGTTCGTGGTTGATGTTCTGACATGGTACGGTTTGAGCCCCGCCCAGCTGATGCCGAACACATGGAAGCACGTCATGGCTTTCGTCCTCCGATGCCAAGAGGTCGGGGGTAAGCCGAGTATGTTCCTCTTTCGGAGTCTCTATCGACCCTGTCAGCCAAGGAGAGACGAACAGAGGTTCTATCTTTCGCCCCGGACGGGCGTAAAGCTGATCGAGAATCCGGACTCGATCAAGCATTGGAAGGAGAAGTTCTTCCTCATCCGAGCTCCGGCGTTGTTACCGCTGATTTCGGTGTGGGGGTAAACAGATAGAATTTGTGGATCCGAGGAAAACCTGAACAGCTGACTCGGCCTTCTTGCTCCTGCCGCAACCTGCAAGGAAGTGCGAGACACCGGGGTTGATTCCGGCGACGCACCCTCCGACGCTCTTGTCAGTAATCAGCAAAAGATTAAGAAAGAGCTTAAGTGGTGAAAAAGTGATTAACCTGGTCTTGGTGGCAGAGGGGTTGTATTTATAGTCGCCTTTGGAATGATCAGGATCCTGATTTCCTGGCTAACATTTAGGAGCAAAATCCTCCTATTCTGTTTTAGGAAAGTAGGCCTTGATTCCCTGGTGAGAGCAAATCAAGCTTTGATTTGATCTGATCAAATCAGTGGCCTGATTCTCCCTTGGTGGACCGGGCTTGTATCGGGTCGGGACCCGCGCCCAGTTGGAGTGGATCTATTCGCGGGCGGTTGGTTTCGTGAGAAGGAGATCCAATACCCGTTTTGGATCCATCTGTATGTGAAATTACCTTTTTACCCCCGTGCTTCAAGATTCGTGCTCGATCTGGACGGTCCCGATTTAACCCCAATTTTAGCCATATCACGAGCCCCCCACTCCTAAAGGCTGAGCGTGATCAGACTTTGAGGAGTAGTTCAGCAGTTTCAGTGGCTGGTGGAGTTGTATCGGAGTCCAAATGTGGGATTTTGAATCTAGAAAGGGGGTAGTGAGGTAACTTTTGACGCTGTGTGCTGTTCTTGAGCTGCGTCGGGTATCTGACAGTCTTTTGTCTACTTTTTTCGAAGTATTTGTTTAATTCTGCGATGTGTTTGCTAATCGTTCGGGGGCTTTAGCGGTGTATTCAGGGTAATAATTGTTCGCTCCGGGGTCCGAAAGTGTGTCCCCGAATTTTCAATTATCTCCCAGAATTTTTAGCTAATTTTCCCGAATTTTTAGCAATTTTCTCGCAATTTTTAAACAAATAAAACGATTAAAGTAGATAAAAAACGATTTAAATACCGATTAATGCCGTGGCTCGATCTGAGCCATCGATCGTGGACGGGCGCGAACTTCGGAAAGATCTGATGGTTGTTATCGCTCGGCAGCGTCTTTCTCCGTTTACGAGCTCGGAAAGGCACTTGCTCGGCTGCCAACCGGAGACTAGGGGGTTCGGCGTTCCGAGCGACGTGGAGCAATCTGAGCCATCGGATGGTGGCACGCATCTCGAGATGGGCGCAGTTCCCAAAAAAACACTATCTTGTCTTTTAGCGCACGTGGCGCAATCTAGGCTCTTCATCATTGGGAGCGCGAATTTCTGAGAGATCCAGCGGTCCACGTAGCTCGGTGTCTTTTTTTCTTCATTTACCAGCTCGGGAAGGCACTTGCTCGGATGCCGACCGAAGACATTGGTGTTCGGCATGCCGAGCGTCGTGGCATTATCTGAGCTGTTGGATGTCGGCACACATCTCGAGACGGGCGCAGTCCCCAAGAAAACACTATCTTGTCTTTTAGTGCTCTCGGCGAGATCTGGGCCGTCTGATTGAGATCAGACGCGAAAGTTGAGGGGAAAGTGAGTTTTCCCCGTTTACGCGCTCGGAAAGGCACTTGCTCGGCAGCCGACCGAGGGCCTGTGGTTTTTGGCAATCTGAGATGGCTCTGTTCCCAATGGTTTTAATGGCGCTTCGTGACTTGTGTGGCGTTTCGCCTTCCCGACATCATTAAGGATAATTCCTTTAATTAATGCATGGCGTTTCAACTTCCGAGGATCAGTAATTCCCTTAATTAAAACGCACCGCTTCGATCTCCGAGGGTCATAATGGCCGGTTCTAGGAGGCAGGCTATAAGTACCCCACTCCCTTTGTCATTTTAGTCACAACCAAGTTGAGTTTCAGACCTCGGAGGCATCTGCCTTGGGTAGCTTCTCTCTTGAGGTTCGGAGAGGTGGTCGCTCTTCTGCCTAGTTTTCCCTTTGTTCCTGACGGCCCCCAAGTGGATGTCAGGAGCGAGGGGGAACGAGGTAGTAGTGGTGACGACCGTAGTCCGAAACCGGGGGATGAGTTATCTTCGAAGGACGGGTGGTCGCTCTCTTACCTTTATCTTCTCCCGTTCCGGACGGTTCCTAAGTGGATGTCAGGAGCGGGGGAGAATAAGGCAAGAGTGGTGACGACCATAGTCCGGATCCGAGGGATGGGCCATCTCGGGAGGACGGGTGGTCGTTCTCTCACCAAGATCTTCTGCCTTCCTTGGTTGCTCCGAAGTGAGTGCCGAAGTAGGCGGAGGCCTTGGTGGGAGAGTGACGATCCATGTCCGATGCCGATCTCCGGGCCATCCGAGTCCGTTTGTTGCAACTGTGAAGGCGCCGCTGTCAGAGTCCTCTGACAAACTGATCCTTCCAGTTGCAACCAACTAGCTCGGGATGGCGCGCTTCTCTATCATGAGTTGCAGCTCGGGCTTCTGGGCCGTCCGAGCCTGTTGTTTGCAACTGTGAAGGCACTGCGGTTGGAGTCCTCTGACAAGCCGCGCCTTCCAGTTGTAAACAACTGGCTCGGAACGGCGTGTTTCTCCTGTTCTCTGAGTGTTGATGGGCCTTCTCTCATCTCTGTCTTCCTTCCGGGCTGATGGCTTCTGTTGGATGTCAGCCCGGGGGGAAGTTAGAGATGAGAGGAGCGCCGATCTGTTCCCGACCGGGGCTCGTGGTCGGTGGAATACCGACTGATGCACGGGACCTGGGGGGCGCTAGCCGAAGGCGGCGCCTCAAAACTGAATCAAAATTTTTCCAGGTTCCTTTAGGCATAGGAGAGGCGTCTGAAGGATCAATCGTCCGAGCGACGTGGCGCACCTTGAGCCGCTGGATGGTGGCGCGCATCTCAAGACGGGCGCAGTCCCCAAGAAAACACTATCTTGTCGTTTAGTGCTCTTGGTGAGATCTGAGCCGTCTGATCGAGATCGGGCGCGAAAGTTGAGGGGAAAGTGAGTTTTCCCCGTTTACCACCTCGGGAAGGCACTTGCTCGGATTCCGACCGGACCCCGCTGTCGGCGTGTTTGGGTCGCTCGTAGCTCGGATTTGGATCCGTCGGGGCCGAGCCAATTGACTTGGTGAGAGGAGTAGTGGTGATGGGCCTTCGTGACGTTTCGAGAGTAGCCCAAAAGTCGCGAAGTTTCATTGGAAGTCCAAGGGACGTTCCAATTTTACTATAAATCTTCACCCCGCCAAGACCAAGTCTTCACTTTTCACTTTTACTCTCTCTCTTCCGTTTTTACTTTGCTTCGCAGTTTTTAGCTCCCTTGGCGGCGTTGCTAGCTGTCGCGGTAGTGTTCTCAGCTCCGGCGAACTTTCCGACCGCACCTGTCACTTCAAGGTCAGTTTCTTTCCCTTCTCTTTTTAGGAAAACATGGTTAAGATTTCGGCTGAGACCCCCGCCTCGGAGCAAGCCGTTGGCCGAGGGGATAAAGGGAAGGGAGTAATGGAGCCGAGCGAGCAAGAAGTTGTTCGTCCGGATAAAGAGGGTGAAGTGGCCGAAGTGCCCGAGGAAGTCGCGGCGGAGTCCCGAAAGGGTAAAGCCGTGATCACAATAGTGGAAACGCCGAAGAGAGCGGGGGCGTTCGGTCGGCAACTTATCGCCGTATCGACCGTGGGAGGCGTCCGGGATTACGCCGAGGATGCCTTGGAGAGGGTCACTCAAGGTACGGCGAAGCTGGTGGAGGAGAACGAGCCTAGGGAGCTGTCCGAGGTCGACCACAGGATCTCAACTCTCACCGAGGCTGATCTCCGCACGATCCGAGAGGGTTTCCGGATCCCGCTTGAGTATGCGCTGCTTCTTCCTGGCCCGGGGTTCCGAGCCAACACAAAGTCCTCGCCGGACATATGCGTCTTCCCGGTCGATTCCCTCATCGCCGGGCTCCGGTTTCCCCTACACCCGTTCGTGGTCGAAGTCTTAGTCTGGTACGGTCTGAGTCCTGCCCAACTGATGCCGAACACTTGGAGGCATGTCGTGGCTTCCTTCTCCGATGTCAAGAGATCGACGCCAAGCCGACTATGTTCCTCTTTCGGAGTCTTTTCCGACCTTGCCAGCCGAGGCGTCATGAGCAGAGGTTTTTCCTTTCTCCTCGGACGGGAGTTAAGTTGATCGAGAACCCGGACTCGATCAAACATTGGAAGGATAAATATTTCCTCGTCCGAAATCTGACACCGTGGGTGATACCGACAGTTTGGGCGAAGGACGGCCTGCCCAAGCGTACAAAGAAGGACGTCCCGCTGAATGCTGAGGAGGCTGAGGTCCAGAGGAAGCTTCTCGCCCTGCCAGCGCTAAGCTGGAAGGATATTACGGAGGAGCATCTGTTCCGTGGGGGTCTCAGTCCGATCGACCCTCGTATGCTTCTGGTATTTATACTCCTCGTTTAAAGTTCATGAAAAATTTTCTAAGTTTTTTCATCCGGCTTTTGCAGAGACAATGAAGCTTGATTACAAGGCTCTGGTGGCGAAGGGCCGGGCAGAGCAGGAGAAAAAGAAGAGGCCGTCGGCAGCGCCTCAGGACAGCCGGGCTTCGAAGAAGCCCTCGGTCGCAAAGACTGCCGACCAACCGAAGGTCGCGGTCCTCAAGGAGGGGGAGATTGAGGTCCTCGTCTCTCCGACGAAGGTCGTGGTCCCCGAGCAGGGGGAGGTCAATATCTCCGATCCCCCTACCTCGGATGCACCTGTGCCGACCCCGGGGACGGACGCTCCGGGTTCGTCGAGCGGCGTGTTCGGGGTGAAGGATGCGCTGTCCATGCCGGTTCCGCCCCTCACTGCCGAGGCGGAGAAGATCTTAACCGAGCGTAACAAGCAGATCTTCGTCCCCGACTGGCAGGTGATGAACGCCGATGGTTTCCTGGGCGACAGGAACATCTGCATGGAGGCGATAAGGCATTTGCCGACCCCGAAGGATCGAGCGACCCTAAAGGCCGGGATGGCAGGGGACGCCGTGATGCAGATCGCCCGGGATTCCATGTCGGTAAGTAGGCTAATTTCTTCTTCATCTGAATTTCTTCCTTAGAAAATTTTCTAAGTACTTGGATTCGGATTGTAACTCTGTTGCTCTCTTTCAGATCATCTGCCGCTTCAATTTCCTGCTCGAGGAGATGGCGAGGAAGGATCAGGAGAAGGAGAAGGAGAGGACGGAGCGCATCAAGGTCGCGAAGCGGCTCGATTCCGAGTTGCTTCTTTCGACGAAGAGGGCCACCGAAGTAGAGGGGCTGGAGAAGCAGCTGCCCGATGCTGTTCAGCTGTCAAAGGATGCGGCGGCCAAGCTCGAGGCCTCGGAGAAGGAGGTCTCCGAGCTGAAGGATTCGGCGGCCAAGCTCGAGGCGTCGGTGAAGGAGGTTGCCGACCTGAGGGAGGAGTTGGCCAAGGCTCGGTCGGAGGCGGAGGATGCTCGGAAGAGGGCCGAGAAGATCAAGGCCAAACACCTCAGGAAGGTGAAGAGGGTGAAGAAAGCCGTGCAGGAGGAGGCCGCGATGCACATGACCCAGAACATGCTGGACGCCTACGGCCGTGCCTTGCAACATGTGGTCGCCAAGAACCCGGGCTTCGACACGTCCACCTATAACTTCTATGACCTCGTGGAAGGGGAGGAGGTTGTCCCCGAGGAGTTGATCGGCCCCGAGGGGGAGACAGAACCCGTCGAGGACCCGTGGAAGGCCGCGACCGAGGAGGAGAAGGAGGACGACTCCGAGGAGGAGAGCTGGAGCGAAGGAGGTGGCGGAGGCGAGGGCAAGGACAAGGCCGAGGGGTCGACGAACCCGAACGACAAAAAGGTCGACACCTAACTCGGTTGTCTTCTTTTCTCCCTTTTTTTTTGTTTTTGTAAGCCTAACTGCGGACTGGCCACCGCTGTTGTAGAACTCCTCGAATTTTGAATGAAAAAATGTTTTGTTTGGCCAAAATTTGCCCAAGTGTTGAGTCTCGGACTTAGTGTTTGTTTTGGCGTAACTTTCTCCAAGTGTTGGGCCTCGGATTTATCTCTGCATTTCAGGTGAGATTCGGTCCGATCACGGAGGCCGAATACCTTCGGCAGGAACTGGTGAAAACGAAGGACGAGCTCTCTCAGAGCCGGTATAAGCGATATCTCCTGCTCGGCAGGCTGGAGGATACGAAGGCGGCTCTGCGGAGGTATGGTCGCGAGCTGTACCAGTACCGGAAGCGCTCTTCAGCCCCCTATCCCGAAGGTGAAGTTGAGAACCTCCGTAGAGAGCTTACCGCCGCCGAGCAGAAGAATGACGACCTTTTGGCCGAGGTTCAATACTTGGAGCTAGCGGAAAAAGAGCGTTCGGCGGAGTGGGAGAAGCTGGCTTCCGAACTGGAGAAAGCGTCGACCGAGCGCAAGAGGCTATCGGCCGAAGTCGACAGGCTCAGAAGGATCACAATAGATAGGGGGATTGAAGTCACCCATTACCGACGGCTCGCGACTGATAACGCCAATGCCTCGGGCTCGTTGTCGGCTCCGCGACCGAAGAAGTTGGCGAAGGACGACGTCTTGAGGGATAGGATTATCGAACTGGAGGAAGAGATCGCGTCGCTCAAGCCGGCACCGGTCAGGGCTAACGTTCGCAGCACTTCGTGTACTCGCAAAGAAAGCGAGAGGGGGATTACATTTCATGAACTTGCGATGCGCTCGCCGTTGACCAGGCGGAGTCCAGCCGACGCTCAGAGCAGTGCGGCCGCCTCGTCGAGCGGGGCTTCGGCCGGCGTCGCCGTTAGAGCTAGCAGCGAAGGGGGTTCGCGCTTCGTTGGTTTAGGGACGGGTTCGGAGGGCAGGCCTCGCCGTCCTCGTGTTTCCCTAAACCGAAGCATTCCCCTTCCGAAGAGGCTCTGATTCTGTCGTTTTCCTATTTTTGTTGGCCGTTGTAGAACTTAGTTGTAGGGTCGACCGACCGTCTGTAACACTATCATGTCTGAATGCAAATAGTTCTTGAAAAACTTTTAAGTGTTAGACTCCGGCAGTGTATTGAAACTGTGTTATTCGTTTTCTCTTCTTTTCAGCTCGTTGTGACGATCCATGGCTCGGACTCCGAGCGTTCGAATGATGACTCTGAATCCGAGGCCACCTCTGGAACAGTGGTTCTGAGCCCTAGGAGTGCTGTCATGAAGTTACGCCGAGCCGAGAGTGAGTGAGACCACCTTTCGTTGGTCCTCAGTCTCCGGGAAGCCGAGATCCAACGCTTGGAGAATAAGATCGTCGAACTGAGCTTCGCAGGGGAGGATGAAGACTCGCAGACCGCATTCAGCGACGCTCTTCGGGTCAAAAGCATTCGGCACATTCAGTCGAAGATCGTCGCCGAGCGGGATGACCTGCTCTCAGAGATGTGGCATCTGCGTGGTGTGATGGCGAGGCTCCGGGGGGAGAAGGAGGAGTCGTCTGCCGAGGAGGACGAACAGTTTAGTGAGGATGTTTTTATATGAGAGACAAGTGTAGCGGGTCGGGCATTGTGTGTTTTGTTTGCCAACACTTTGTAATGGAATGTTTTGTATTATGCGCCGATAATTAATAAAATTCCCTTTCGTTGCCCTGTATGTTTGTCCTCGCTTGTAACTGTATCGGTCGTGCCGAGATCTTTGAACCGAGCGCGTCTGTTTAGCCGAATGGATCTCCGGGGGCGCGGCTCTTTGTCATTTAGTGGATCTGACACGGTACGGCACGGCTCTGTACCCAAGAAAGCGTTGTTTTGTCGCTTAGAGTAGGTGGCGAGATTTGAGCCGTCGAACGTAAGCGCGAATCTCGAGGCGGCTCAGTTCCCAAGAAAACGTTATCTTGTCGTTTTGCGCAGGTGGCTAGATCTGAGCCGTCTGATCGAGATCACGTACGAAAGTTGAGGGGAAAGTGCGTTTTCCCCGTTTACACGCTCGGGAAGCCACTTGCTCGGAAGCCGACCGAATTTGTGGGTCTTCGGTCTTCGGCTAGTAGTTAGGAGAGTTCGGACTTTTGCGTTCGAACGAAGGTCCGGCATCGACCTACCGGAGTAGTTTAGATGGACCCCGGGACCATCGCTGGAGCTCGACGGGTGTGGGAGCAATTCCGAACGGCGATCTACCCCTGGTTCGTCCGGAGACGAGCCGAGGAGGTAAAGTCGGGCCGAGTGTTGGACTCCGAACCATCGGTGTAGTTCAACGGCTGTGGGAGCAATTCCGAACGGCGATCTACCCCTGGTTCGTCCGGAGACGAGCCAAGGAGGTAAAGTCGAGCCGAGTGTTGGACTCCGAACCATCGGTGTAGTTCAACGGCTGTGGGAGCAATTCCGAACGGCGATCTACCCCTGGCTCGTCCGGAGACGAGCCGAGGAGGTAAAGTCGAACCGAGTGTTGGACTCCGAACCATCGGTAAAGTTCAACGGCTGTGGGAGCAATTCCGAATGGCGATCTACCCCTGGTTCGTCCGGAGACGAGCCGAGGAGGTAAAGTCGGGCCGAGTGTTGGACTCCGAACCATCGGTGTAGTTCAACGGCTGTGGGAGCAATTCCGAACGGCGATCTACCCCTGGTTCGTCCGGAGACGAGCCGAGGAGGTAAAGTCGGGCCGAGTGTTGGACTCCGAACCATCGGTGTAGTTCAACGGCTGTGGGAGCAATTCCGAACGGCGATCTACCCCTGGTTCGTCCGGAGACGAGCCGAGGAGGTAAAGTCGGGCCGAGTGTTGGACTTCGAACCATCGGTGTAGTTCAACGGCTGTGGGAGCAATTCCGAACGGCGATCTACCCCTGGTTCGTCCGGAGACGAGCCAAGGAGGTAAAGTCGAGCCGAGTGTTGGACTCCGAACCATTGGTTAGATAAGAGGGGAGAGAAACATGCAAATTCACAAATATAATAGAACTTTTCTTTATTGATATTTGATGGCGAACCGTTTTACATAGTACAATTCATGGGACAGGTTACAAGTTAGAGGAGAGGAATGGTTCGACACCTCGGATTACTTAGAGAGGCGCCGGAGCGCTCTCTTGGTATTTCAGGAGGTGGTCGGCATTCCAGGTCCTCGGAAGCTCTTTGCCATTCATGTCTTCAAGTCGGTACGCTCCGGGCCGAACAACTTTTGTGATCCGGTACGGCCCTTCCCAATTCGGAGCTAGCTTGCTCCTCTGACTGGGGAGGGATATAGCTAGCTTTCTCAATACCAAATCTCCTTACTTAAGGTTGGCGGGTCGGACCTTCTTGTTGTATGCTAGCTCGATCCTCCTTCTGTAATTCTGTTGCCGAATCGATGCCCTTTCCCTGAGTTCATCTATCAGGTCCAAGTTTCCTCTGAGGTCCCTGGCATTTTGCGCTTCGTCATAGGCTATGAGCCGAGGGGAAGGTATTCCGACCTCGAGGGGTATCACGGCCTCGGCCCCATAAGTAAGGCTGAAAGGGGACTCTCCGGTGGGCGTCCGCTGGCTTGTGCGGTAGTTCCATAACACATTAGGGAGTTGGTCGACCCACAATCCTTTGGAGCACTTGTCCAACCTCTTCTTGATTCCCACGAGGATCTGCTTGTTAGCGTTCTCGGCCTGTCCGTTCGACTGAGGGTGTGAGACGGACGAGAAGCGCTGTTGAATGACGAGGTCGTCGCATAGGGCTCGGAATGCTGTGCCAGTGAACTGAGTCCCGTTGTCCGTCACGAGGACGCGGGGGACGCCGAATCTGCATATGATGCTCTTCCAGAAGAACTGCACCACCTTGTTCTCGGTTATAGTGGCGAGGGGCTCGGCCTCGACCCACTTCGAGAAGTAGTCGATGGCTACGACTAAGAACCTGAGCTGACCCGGAGCTGGAGGGAAAGGCCCTAGTAAGTCCATTCCCCACATCGCGAAGGGGATAGGGCTCGATAGGGAGGTGAGGTTGGCCTGGGGGAGACGTCGGATGTTGGAGTGCCACTGGCAGGAGCTGCATTGCCGAACATGTCGCTCTGCATCTTGAAGAAGGGTCGGCCAGAAGTATCCATAGTTCAAAGCTTTCCGGGCCAAAGACCTAAATCCAGAGTGCGCTCCTCTGATGCCTTCATGAAGCTCCTGTAGGGCATATTCGGCCTGTTCCAGGGAGAGGCACCTTAGATAAGGTCGGCCATCTATTTGAGAGAAGGAGCGTTTGTACAAAATGCCCTCGATCAAGACATATCGCTCGGCCCGGGTTCTGACTCGGCGTGCTTCTTTGGGATCTGGGGGCAGAACTCCATCCCTTAAGAATTCTACCAGTGGCTTCATCCAATTGTCCTGCAGCATGACCGGCAATGACTCCACCGAGCAAGGTGTCTCGTCTTCGATGCTCGGTTTAGAGAGGACTTCAATCAGTACAGTCTGTTCGAGACCTTGCAGAGAAGACGAGGCCAACTTGGAGAGAGCGTCAGCTTGTGAGTTCTCCTCTCGGGGGACCCGTTGGATGATGGCTTCTTCGAACCGGCCCATGAGGTCCCGGACCTTGGCGAGGTACTTCGCCATTCGCTCGTCCCTGGCCTCATATTCGCCCAAGACCTGTTTCAGGACTAGTTGGGAGTCACTGTGAATCCGAAGGCGCTGCGCCCCAGCACTTCGTGCGAGTCCGAGGCCAGCTATGAGAGCCTCATACTCCGCCTCGTTGTTCGAGGCCTTGAAGTTCATGCGGATCGCATACTACAGGACGAAGCTGTCAGGGCCGTTCAGGATAATGCCGGCGCCACTTCCTTCACTGCAAGAGGATCCGTCTACAAAGACCGTCCAAATGGGGGGCCCATTCGGGACGTGGCCGACCTCAGGGATGGTGGACTCTACAATGAAGTCGGCCAGAGCCTGTGCCTTAATTGCCATCCGAGGCTGATAGGAGATGTCGTGCTGACTCAGCTCTATGGACCACTTCATCAGCCGGCCCGAGGTTTCGGGCTTGTGGAGGACTTGCTTGAGGGGTTGATCGGTGAGGACGACGACCGAGTGAGATTGGAAGTAGGGCCGAAGCTTTCTTGCTGCCATGACCAAAGCGTAGGCTATCTTCTCTATCCTCGGATAGCGGAGCTCGGCGTCCCTAAGCACCTTGCTCACGTAGTAAATGGGCCTTTGGGTCCGGTCTTCTTCTCTTACCAAAACAGCGCTCAAGGTCTGCTCGGAAGCGGCCAAGTAGATGAAGAGAGGCTCGCTCGGGATTGGCTTACTGAGCAGAGGGGGGTTCACCAGATAGGCTTTCAGCTGGTCGAACGATTCTTGCTGTGCTTGGCCCCATTCAAATCCTTTAGCGCCCCGGAGTGCTTTGAAGAAGGGGAGGCACTTTTCCCCTGACTTGGAGAGGAACCGACCGATGGCTGCGAGCCGACCGGTGAGCTTCTGCACCTCTTTGACGTTCCGAGGCGGGGCCATGTCTAATATGGCTTTAATCTTTTCGGGGTTAGCTTCAATTCCCCGCTGGCTCACCATGAAACCGAGGAACTTGCCAGAGGAGACTCCGAACGCACACTTGTTCGGGTTTAGCCGCATGTTGTACTTCCTCAACACACCGAAAGCCTCCTGGAGGTCGGCTACATGGTCGATGCCGCGGATGCTCTTGACGAGCATGTCATCAACGTACACCTCCATGTTTCGGCCGATCTGATGCTGAAAAACCTTGTTGACGAGGCGCTGGTAGGTGGTGCCTGCGTTCTTCAAACCGAACGGCATTACTCGGTAGCAGTAGAGGCCTTGGTCGGTGACGAAGGAGGTCTTCGGGATGTCCGGAGGGAACATCCGGATTTGATTGTATCCCGAGAAGGCATCCATGAAGCTGAGGAGCTCATGGCCCGAGGTGGCGTCGATTAGGGTGTCGATGTTCGGGAGAGGGAAGGGATCCTTCGGACACGCCTTGTTGAGGTCGGTGAAGTCGATGCATATCCTCCATGAGCCATTGGACTTCTTGACCATTACAACATTCGACAGCCACTCGGGATAATTCACATCCTGGATGAACTTGGCCTTCAGCAGCTTATCCACTTCCTCCTTGATTGCCTGCTGTCGCTCGGGAGCGAACTTTCGCCTCTTCTGCTGAACTGGTTTGCACCCCGGTTCAACGCTTAGGCGGTGGACGAGCAAGTCCTCGGAGATGCCGGGCATATCTGCGGCCGACCAAGCAAATAGGTCGCGGTTATCCCGGATGCACCTCACCAAATCGGAGAACAGCACGGTCGGCAAGGACTTGCTGACGAGGAATTTTCGGCTCGGATCCTCATCGGAGAAGAGTACTTCTTCTAACTCGTCCGCCGGCTCGGACGTTGGATGGGCCTTCGACTCGGGGATCTCTAGTGTCTCGAGCGAGAGCACTGGTCCCCCGGTGGAAGTCATGTAGCACTTCCGAGCTGTTTCCTGGCTTCCCCTGACTTCCCCTACTCCCGAGCGAGTGGGGAATTTCATCTTCAAGTGGTATGCCGAGGGGATAGCCTCCAGAGCGGCTAGGCCGGGACGGCCTAGGATGACATTGTACGCTGCCGGGACGTCGACGACCATAAAGTCCATCGGCTCGGTCCGGGTAGTAGGGGTGCTTCCCGCAGTAACGTCTAGGGTTATCACCACTTCGACGGTTACCGGGACCCCCGTGAACCCGTGGAGAGTATATCCGGCCGGCTTAAGCCGGTCCCGGGACAGCTGCAGGCCTTGAAAGGCTGAGAGGAACAGGTGTTGACCGAACTCCCATTGTCCACCAAAATCCTCTGCACCTTGAAATTGGCCATGCGGAGGTCGATGACGAGGGCGTCGCAATGGGGGGTTCGGACTCCTTCGAGGTCGGCATCGGAGAAAGACACAGGGACGCCGAGACCCTTCGGGGGAGGGGCACTGTGGACCGAGTTGACTTCCCGGACGAAGGCCTTTCGGGAGGAATTAGAGGAGCCCCCCATTGGACCTCCGTGGATCAGGTGCAGAACCCGTTCTTCTTCGAACCCTGGTGTCTCCTCGCGCCGTTCGGAGCGCTTGTTAGCCCCCCGAGGGGGAGGTGAGTTCCGATCTGTTCGATCGTTAGCTTTCACGAACTTGGCCAACTGCCCCCTCCGAATGAGTGCTTCGATCTCATCTCTCAGAGCTCGGCAATCGTTCGTGTCGTGCCCATGGTCTCGGTGGTAACGACACCACTTATCTTTGTTCCTCCTCTTCGCCTGAGTGTGCATCCTCGGGGCTGGAGGGATGATTCCCTCCTTCTCTACCTCCATGAGGATAGTAGAGACATTAGTGGTGAGGGGAGTGAACTTCTCGAACCGTGGGGGAGGGTGGCGCTGACCGCCCATGTCCTTCTGAGCTTTCTTGGACCCTTCTTCTCCCGTCGCCTTCCTCTTTGACCCCGCGGTCGTGCCCCCGAAGCTCGGAAGGGCTTCGGCCTCCTCCGCCCGGATGTACTTCTCGCACCTCAGGAGGAGGTCGGCGAAGTCATGCAGGGGCTTCTTGGCCAGGGATGATCGGAGGTTGGCGTTAAGGACGTTCGACTGGAACGCCACGGTAGCCACGGACTGGTCCAAGGAAGCAATTGACCTGACTTCCGCGGTAAACCTTTTCACATAGTCCCGCAACTTTTCTTGCTTCTCCTGCCGCAGGTTTAGCAAGGAAAGACTCGTCTTCTCGGCTCGTCGGCTACTCACGAAGTGGGTAATGAACAGCGTCTCAAACTGTTCGAATGAGAAGATGGATGAGGGGGCGAGTCTAGAATACCATTCCCGAGCCGACCCCCGGAGGGTGGCAGGGAAGGTCCTGCAGAGCACCGCATCGGAAGCTTGGTGGATCAGCATCAGGGTCTTGAAGCTCTCGACGTGGTCGACAGGGTCGGATTCCCCAGAGTATGTTTCAAACTACGGCAGTTTGAAACTCCTCGGTATGTGGGCCTCCATGATCGACCGCGAGAAGGGAGGTCGGCTGGGACGGAAGGTTCCTGCTCGGGACTCTTCCTCCCTGTCCATGCGGCCGATGCGCCTTTCCACCTCATGGATACGGCGGATGAGGGCGTCGTCCCTCCGCTGGTAGTCGTACGACCCTCCGGACTCCTCTCCATAGGAAGGGGAGCGTGGACTGCGGCGCCGGTACTCCTGGGACCGCCGAGGGCTCTGTTGCCGCTGCTGTCGGCTGGGAGTCGGGGAAGGACTCCGGGTTCGGCACCGAGGACTGGGATCCCTGGGGGGCGTCGGAACCCTCTAAGCATTCTGGGCGTTCTGTCGGAGATTGAGGGCCTGCAGTACGATTTCCTGAAACTGGAGGAACTCGGCTCGGCTGATGGGCATATCTCGGTCCCTCGGATGACGCCGATCCCTGGGGGACCGGGATCTCCTCCTTCGGCGCTCGGGTGATGCCGCTCGGCCTCTGCGATCCGGGGACCTTCTGCCGTCCCGACGACGTGGCGACCGCTCACCTTGACGCTGGCGGGAGGCTCCCTCTCGGGCCCGCCTCTCGTCAAGATGGGTACGGAGGTCGTCGTCCTTGTAGCGGTTTTGGAGTGTGATGCGGAGGTCGGGGTGATGAGAGGCCATCGAATCCGGTGACCCATTGTGGACCGAGACGTGGCCCGGATTGACAGGCTGCTTCTCCTTCCGACCATTAGGACCGGACGGACCGTTGTTGGGCTGCTGCTTGGAAGGAGGAGGAGGTGGGACCTGCTGGGTCAGCGGAGGGAGGTCGGATTGAAGGATAGGATTGACCGGAGCTTCATTTGCCAGGTCGGTGGGGTTGCCCCCACGGTTCGACCCTCTAGATCGGTTCTTCTTCGGCGGCATGGCTGCAGATGACGACGGAGAATGGGCTGAGACTGTTCGTGTGGTTTTCCCACAGACGGCGCCAATCTGTTACCGCTGATTTCGGTGTGGGGGTAAACAGATAGAATTTGTGGATCCGAGGAAAACCTGAACAGCTGACTCGGCCTTCTTGCTCCTGCCGCAACCTGCAAGGAAGTGCGAGACACCGGGGTTGATTCCGGCGACGCACCCTCCGACGCTCTTGTCAGTAATCAGCAAAAGATTAAGAAAGAGCTTAAGTGGTGAAAAAGTGATTAACCTGGTCTTGGTGGCAGAGGGGTTGTATTTATAGTCGCCTTTGGAATGATCAGGATCCTGATTTCCTGGCTAACATTTAGGAGCAAAATCCTCCTATTCTGTTTTAGGAAAGTAGGCCTTGATTCCCTGGTGAGAGCAAATCAAGCTTATTGATTTGATCTGATCAAATCAGTGGCCTGATTCTCCCTTGGTGGACCGGGCTTGTATCGGGTCGGAACCCGCGCCCAGTTGGAGTGGATCTATTCGCGGGCGGTTGGTTTCGTGAGAAGGAGATCCAATACCCGTTTTGGATCCATCTGTATGTGAAATTACCTTTTTACCCCCGTGCTTCAAGATTCGTGCTCGATCTGGACGGTCCCGATTTAACCCCAATTTTAGCCATATCAGGCGCCGTGGGTGATACCGACGGTTTGGGCAAAGGAGGGTCTGCCCAAGCGGACCAAGAAGGAGGCGGCGCTGAGTGATGAGGAGTCGGAGGTCCAGAGGAAGCTCCTCGCCCTGCCAGCGCTAAGCTGGAAAGATATCACCGAGGAGGATCTGTTCAATGGGGGTCTCAGTCCGACCGACCCCAGTATGCTTCTGGTATTTATACTCTTTGTTTAAAGTTCATGAAAATTTTTCTATGTTTTTTCATTCGGCTTTTGCAGAGACGATGAAGCTGGATTACAAAGCTCTGGTGGCGAAGGACCGGTCGGAGCAGGAGGCGAAGAAGAAGAGGCCTTCGGCAGGACCTCAGGACAGCCGAGCCTCGAAGAAGCCTTCGGTCGAGAAGACTGCCGACCAACCGAAGGTCGCGGTCCTCGAGCAGGGGGAGATCAGCGTTCTCGACCCCCCTGCTTTGGAGGTGCCGGCTCCGACCCCGAAGGTGGATGCTCCTAGTTCGTCGAGCGGTACGTTCGGCGTGAAGGAGGTGCTGTCCCTCCAAGTTCCACCCCTCACTACCGATGCGGAGAAGATCCTGACCGAGCGTCACAAGCAGATCTTCGTGCCCGACTGGCAGGTGATGAACGTCGACGGCTTCTTGGGCGACGGCAACATCTGCATGGAGGCGGTGAGGCACCTGCCGACCCCAAAGGACCGAGCGACCCTGAAGGCCGGGCAAGCAGGGGACGCCGTGATGCAGATCGCTCGGAATACTATGTCGGTAAGTAGGCTGAGCTCTCCCTTATCCAAATTTTTTCTAAGTCTTTGGGCTCGGATTTTAATCCGCTGTTCTTTTTCAGACCCTCTGCCACTTTAATTTCCTGGTCGAGGAGTTTGCGAACAAGGAGCAGGAGAAGGAGCGGGAGAGGGCGGAGCGCGTCAAGGCCACGCAGCGGCTTGATGCCGAACAGCTCCTCTCGACGAAAAGGGCTGCCGAAGTGGCGGGGTTGGAGAAGCAGCTGGCCGATGCCATTCAGCTGTCGAAGGACGCGGCGGCCAAGCTTGAGGCGTCGGAGAAGGAGGCAGCCGAGCTAAAGGGGGAGCTGGCCAACGCTCGATCGGAAGCGGAGAAGGCTCGGAAGAGGGCTGAGAAGATCATGGCCAAGCACCAGAAGAAGGTGAAGAAGGTGAGGAAGGCCGTGCAGGAGGAGGCCGCACAGCACATGCTCCAGAACATGGAGGAAGCCTACAGTCGAGCCCTGCTCCACGTTGCTGCCAAGAATCCGGGCTTCGACACATCCTCCTACCACTTTTACAACCTCGTGGAAGGGGAGGAGGGTGTTCCCGAGGGGTTGCTCGGCCCCGAGGGAGAGACGGAACGCGTCGAAGGCCCAGGGGAGACCGAAGCCGAGGGCGAGGAGGAGGACGACTCCGAGGAGGAGAGTGGGAGCGAGGACGGAGGCGAGGGCGATGGCGAGGACAAGGCCGGGGGGTCGACGGACCCTAGCGGCAAAAAGGTCGACCCCTGACTCGGTTGTCTCTCTTTCTAGTGTGTTTTTTTTTGTAAGCCTAACTGCGGACTGGCCACCGCTTTTGTAAAATTTTCTCCTCGGTTTTGAATGAAAACATTTTGTTTGGCCAAAATTTATCCAAGTGTTGAGCCTCGGATTTGTGTGTGACTAGTTGTAGATGTTTCCGTGTATTGTCCCATCGGATTTATCTCCGCTTTTCAGGTGAAGTTCGGTCCGATTACGGAGGTTGTATACCTTCGGAAGGAGCTGGCGAGAACGAAGGGCGAGCTCTCGCACAGCCGGCAAAATTGGTTTCTTCTGCTCGGAAAGCTGGAGGAGACGAAGGCAACTGTGCAGAGGTACTGTCGCGAGCTGTGGCAACTGCGGAAGTACCCCCAAGCTCCTTGTCCCGAAGGGGAAGTCGAGCGGCTCCGTAGAGAGCTTACTGTCGCCGAGCAGAAGAATGATGACCTTTTGGCTGAGGTTCAACACTTGGAATTAGCGGAGAAAGAACGCTCGGCGGAGGAAGAGAAGCTGACATCCGAGCTGGAGAAGGCGTCGGCCGTGCGCAAGAGGTTATTGGCCAAAGTCGACAGGCTCAGAAGGATCACGATAGATAAGGGAATCGAGGTCACCCACTTCCGCCGGCTTGCGGCCGATGGTGCCAACGCCTCTGGCTCGTCAAGGCCTTCTTGTCCGAAGAAGTCGGCGAAGGACGATGCTCTGAGAGACAGAATCATTGAACTGGAGGAAGAGATCGCGTTGCTCAAGTTCGTGCCGGAGAGGGCTAACGTTTGCAGCACGTCGTGCACTCGCGAAGAGAGCGAGAGGGGGATTACGTTTTACGAACTTGCGACACGCTCGCCTATGACCAGGCGGAGTCCAGCCGACGCTCAGAGCAGTGCGGCCGTCTCGTCGAGCGGGGCCTCGACCGGCGCCGCAGTTAGAGCCAGCAGCGAAGGGGGGTCGCGCTTCGTTGGTTTAGGATCGAGCTCGGAGGGCAGGCCTCGTCGTCCTCGCGTTTCCCTAAACCGAAGCATTCCCCTTCCGAAGAGGCCCTGATCATGTCGTTTTTCATCCCTTCTGACTTGTTGTAAAACGTTGTAGTAGAGTTGGTCTTGATGTATGCGACGCCACCATATATATATATGAATGCAAATCTGAAAGTTCCTTCAGAAAATTTCCAAGTGTTGGACTTCGGCAGTGCATTGAAATTTTGCTATTTGTTTTCCCCTTTTTTCAGCTCGAGGCGGCCGATTCATATGCTGATCTTTACGGCTCGGGTGATGACTCTGAATCCGAAGCCACTTCTGGGACGGCGGTTCTGAGTCCTAGGAGCGTCGAGCTGGAGTTGCACCGAGCTGAGGGTGAGCGGGCTCACCTTTTGTTCGTCCTCGGCCTACGGGAAGCCGAGATCCAACGTCTGGAGAATAGGATCGCCGAGTTGAATCCTGCAGAAGGGGACGAGGATTCGCAAACCGCGTTCAGCAATGCTCTTCGGGTCAAGTGTATTCGACACAACCAGTCGAAGATTATAGCCGAGCGGGATGATTTGCTCTCGGAGATTCGACACTTGGAGACTGTGGTAGCGAAGCTCCGGAACGATGCAGGGGAGTTACCAGCCGAGGGGGACGAACAGTCTGGTGAAGATATTTCCATGTGAGGGCCAAAGTGTAGTAGGTCGGCGTCGTGTATTTTATTTGCAAGCACTTTGTAACCATGGAACAGATGCGCTTTGTATTTCAGCCTGGCTGTTTAATAAAATATCTTTCATTGCTCTGTACTTTTGTCTTGTTTATAACTGTGTTGGCCGCGCCGAGGTCTTTGAGCCGAGCGTGTTAGTTTCGTCGGCGAGAGCGTTGAACCGAACGGGTTACTATATGTACGGTATTTTGTCGTTTAGTGACTCTGACAAGGTACAGCGCGAGTTCCTAGGCGGCTCTGTCCCTGAGAAAGCGCTATCTTGTCGTTTAGCGCAGGTGGCAAGATCTGAGCCGTTGAACGTAGGCACGAATCTCGAGGCGGCTCAGTTCCCAAGAAAACGTTATCTTGTCGTTTAGCGCAGGTGGCAAGATCTGAGCCGTCTGATCGAGATCACGCGCGAAAGTTGAGGAGAAAGTGACTTTTCTCCATTTGCGAGCTCGGGAAGGCACTTGCTCGGTAGCCGACCGGAGGCGTAGGGCTTCGGGCTTCGGCTATTAGGTAGGAGAGCTCGGATTATGTGGCCGAACGTAGGTTTGGTGTCCCTCCGCTAACGGAGCAGAGGGGCGGACCATTCCCGGTTTGCCGCGAAGCAAGCTTGGGTGGACTGGGAGCTAAGTGTTGGACTCCGGGTCCATCGTTGTAGTCCAATGGTTGTGGGAGCAATTTCGAACGGCGATCTACCCTGGCTCGCTCGGAGGCGAGCCGAGGTGGTAAAGTCGAGCCGAGTGTTGGACTCCGAACCATCGGTGTAGTTCAATGGTTGTGAGAGCAATTCCGAACGGCGATCTACCCCTGGCTCGCTCGGAGGCGAGCCGAGGAAGTAAAGTCGAGCCGAGTGTTGGACTCCGAACCATCGGTGTAGTTCAACGGTTGTGGGAGCAATTCCGAACGGCGATCTACCCCTGGCTCGCTCGGAGGCGAGCCGAGGAGGTAAAGTCGAGCCGAGTGTTGGACTCCGAACCATCGGTGTAGTTCAACAGTTGTGGGAGCAATTCCGAACGGCGATCTACCCCTGGCTCGCTCGGAGGCGAGCCGAGGAGGTAAAGTCGAGCCGAGTGTTGGACTCCGAACCATCGGTGTAGTTCAACGGTTGTGGGAGCAATTCCGAACGGCGATCTACCCCTGGCTTGCTCGGAGGCGAGCCGAGGAGGTAAAGTCGAGCCGAGTGTTGGACACCGAACCATCGGTGTAGTTCAACGGTTGTGGGAGCAATTCCGAACGGCGATCTACCCCTGGCTTGCTCGGAGGCGAGCCGAGGAGGTAAAGTCGAGCCGAGTGTTGGACTCCGAACCATCGGTGTAGTTCAACGGTTGTGGGAGCAGTTCCGGACGATGGTCTACCCCTGGTTCGTCCGGGGATGAGCCGAGGAGGTGAGGTCGAGCCGAACGTGGACTCCGAATCGTTGGTTGAAATCTCAGTTTAAACAAGCAGTTGATGAGAGGGGAGAGAAGCATGCGAAAAAAATACGAAAGAGCTTTCTTTATTAATAATCGACGGTGAACCGTTTTACATAGCACAATTTATGAAAATAAGTTACAAGTCGGAGGACTGGAATGGCTCGATATCCTATGATACTTAGAGTAGTGCGGGAGCGCTTTCTTGGTATTTTAGGAGGTGGTCGGCATTCCAGGTCCTCGGAAGCTCTCTGCCCTCTAGGTCTTCGAGACGATATGTTCCGGGCCGAACTACCCTCGTGATCCTGTACGGCCCTTCCTAGTTCGGAGCCAGCTTGCTCTTCTGACTGGGGAAGGATATGGCTAGCTTTCTCAAGACCAAATCTCGTTGCTTAAGGTTGGCGGGTCGGACCTTTTTGTTGTACGCTAGTTCAACCCATCTTCGGTAAATCTGCTGCCGAATCGACGCCCTTTCCCTCAGCTCGTCTATCAGGTCCAAGTCTGCTCTGAGGTCCCTGGCATTCTGTACTTCGTCATAGGCTGTGAGCCGAGGGGAAGGTACTCCGACCTCGAGAGGTATCATGGCCTCGGACCCATAGGTGAGGTTGAAAGGGGACTCGCCTGTGGGGGTCCGCTTGCTCGTGCGGTAGTTCCATAGGACGTTGGGGAGTTGGTCGACCCATAAGCCCTTGGAACTTTTGTCTAGCCTTTTCTTGATGCCTGCGAGGATCTGCCGGTTAGCATTTTCTGCCTGTCCGTTCGACTGAGGGTGGGAGACGGACGAGAAGCACTGTTGGATGGTCAGGTCGTCGCATAGAGCTCGGAATGCTGTGCCAGTGAACTGAGTCCCATTGTCCGTCACGAGGATGCGGGGGACGCCGAACCTACAAATGATACTCTTCCAGAAGAACTGTACCACCTTGTTCTCGGTTATTGTGGCGAGGAGCTCGGCTTCGACCCACTTTGAGAAGTAGTCGATGGCCACGACCAGGAACATAAACTGACCCGGAGCCGGAGGGAAGGGCCCTAGTAAATCCATCCCCCACATTGCAAAGGGGATGGGACTTGATAGGGAGGCGAGGTTGGTCTGAGGGAGGCGTCGGATGCTGGAGTGTCTCTGACAAGAGCTGCATTGCCGAATGTGTCGCTCGGCGTCTTAAAGGAGGGTCGGCCAGAAGTACCCATAATTCAAAGCTTTCCGGGCCAAGGACCTAAATCCTGAGTGTGCCCCTCCGATGCCTTCGTGGAGCTCTTGTAGGGCATATTCGGCCTGATCTGGAGAGAGGCACCTTAGGTACGGTCGGCCGTCTATTTGAGAGAAAGAGCGTTTGTATAGGATGCCCTCGATCAAGACATACAGCTCGGCCCGGGTTCTTACTCGGTGAGCCTCCTTGGGGTCTTCGGGTAGGAGCCCGTCCCTCAAGAACTCCACAAGAGGCTTCATCCAATTATCTTGTAACATGACCGGCAACGATTCCGCCGAGCCAGGTGTCTCGTCTTCGATGCTCGGCTTAGAGAGGACTTCGATCAGTACGGTCTGTTCGAGACCTTGCAGGGAGGACGAGGCCAATTTGGAGAGGGCATCGGCCTGTGAGTTCTCTTTACGAGGGACCCGCTGGATGAGCGCTTCCTCGAACCGGCCCATGAGGTCCCGAACCCGAGCAAGGTACTTCGCCATCCGCTCATCCCGAGCCTCGTACTCGCCCAAGACTTGGTTCACGACGAGCTGGGAATCGCTGTGGATTCGGAGGCGCTGTGCCTCGGCACTTCGTGCAAGTCCGAGACCAGCGATGAGTGCTTCGTACTCCGCCTCGTTGTTCGAGGCCTTGAAGTTCATACGGATCGCGTATTGGAGGACGAAGTTGTCAGGGCCGTTCAGAATGATGCCAGCACCGCTTCCTTCATTACAAGAGGATCCGTCCACGAAGACTGTCCAAATGGGGGGTCCCTTCGGGACGTGGCCGACCTCAGGGATAGTGGACTCTACGATGAAGTCGGCGAGTGCCTGCGCCTTAATTGCTGTCCGAGGTTGGTAAGAGATGTCATGCTGGCTCAGCTCTATGGACCACTTCATCAGCCGGCCCGAGGTCTCAGGCTTGTAGAGTATCTGTTTTAGGGGTTGGTCGGTGAGGACGACGATCGAGTGGGACTGAAAGTATGGCCGAAGCTTCCTCGCCGCCGTGACTAGGGCGTAGGCCATCTTCTCTATCTTCGGATAACGGAGCTCGGCGTCCCGAAGCACCTTGCTCATGTAGTAGATAGGCCTTTGGGTTCGATCCTCCTCTCTCACCAAGACAGCGCTCAAGGTCTGCTCGGAAGCAGCCAAATAGACGAAGAGGGTCTCGCCCGGGACCGGTTTGCTGAGCAGAGGGGGGTTCACCAAGTATGCCTTCAACTGGTCGAACGATTCCTGTTGTGGTTGGCCCCATTCAAAACCCTTAGCCCCCCTGAGTGCTTTGAAGAAGGGGAGGCACTTTTCCCCCGACTTCGAGAGAAACCGACCGATAGCAGCGAGCCGACCAGTGAGCTTCTGCACCTCCTTGATGTTCCGAGGCGGGGCCATGTCTAGTATGGCCTTAATCTTCTCGGGATTAGCTTCGATTCCTCGTTGGCTTACCATGAAGCCGAGAAACTTTCCCGAAGAGACCCCGAACGCGCACTTGTTCGGGTTCAGCCGCATGTTGTGCCTTCTCAACACGCCGAAGGCCTCCTGGAAGTCGGCTATATGGTCTGTGCCCCGGATGCTCTTGACGAGCATGTCGTCAACGTACACCTCCATGTTTCGGCCGATCTGGCTCTGGAAGACCTTGTTGACGAGGTGCTGGTAGGTGGCGCCTGCGTTCTTCAAACCGAACGGCATGACCCGGTAGCAGTAGAGGCCTTGGTCGGTGATGAAGGAGGTCTTCGGAATGTCTGGAGGGAACATTCGGATTTGATTGTACCCCGAGAAGGCGTCCATGAAGCTGAGGAGCTCATGGCCCGAGGTGGCGTCAATAAGGGTGTTGATGTTCGGGAGAGGGAATGGATCCTTCGGACACGCCTTGTTCAGGTCGGTGAAGTCAATGCATATCCTCCACGAGCCATTGGACTTCTTGACCATTACAATATTCGATAGCCACTCGGGGTAATTTACCTCCTGTATGAACTTGGCCTTCAGCAGTTTATCCACCTCCTCTTTGATGGCCTGCTGTCGCTCGGGAGCGAACTTTCGCCTCTTCTGCTGAACCGGTTTGCACCCCGGTTCGACACTCAGGCGATGGACGAGCAGCTCCTCGGAAATACCGGGCATGTCCGCGGCCGACCAAGCGAACAAGTCACGGTTATCCCGGATGCATTGAATCAGGTCCGAGCACAGTGCGGTCGGCAAGGACTTACTGATGAGGAACTTCCGGCTCTGGTCCTCGTCCGAGAAGAGCACTTCTTCTAACTCGTCCGCCGGCTCGGACATTGGCCGAGCTTTCGGCTCGGGGATTTCTAGTGTCTCGAGCGAGAGCACTGGTCCCCCGGTGGAAGTCATGTAGCACTTCCGAGCTGTTTCTTGGCTTCCCCTGACTTCCCCTACTCCCGACCGAGTGGGGAACTTCATTTTCAAATGGTATGCCGAGGGGACAGCTTCCAGGGCGGCTAGGCCTAGAATGACATTATACGCTGCCAGGACGTCGACGACCATGAAGTCCATCGGCTCGGTCCGGGTAGTAGGGGTGCTTCCGGCGGTAACGTCTAGGGTTATCACCCCCTCGACGGTTACCGGGACCCCCGTGAACCCGTGGAGTGTGTAACCGGCCGGCTTGAGACGGTCTCGGGACAGCTGCAGGCCTCGGAAGGCCGAGAGGAAGAGGATATTGACCGAACTCCCATTGTCCACTAAAATCCTCTGCACCTTGAAGTTGGTCATGCGGAGGTCGATGACGAGGGCATCATAGTGTGGGGTTCGGACCCCTTCGAGGTCGACATCGGAGAAACACACAGGGACGCCGAGACCTTTGGGGGGAGGGGCACTGTGAACCGAGTTGACCTCTCGGACGAAGGCCTTCCGGGAGGAATTAGAGGAGCCCCCCATAGGGCCTCCGTGGATCAGGTGCAGAATCCGTTCCTCCTCGAACTTGGGTGTCTCTTCGCGTCGCTCGGAACGCTTGTTAGCCCCCCGAGGCGGAGGAGAATTGCGGTCCGCCCGATCGTTAGCCTTCACGAATTTGGCCAACTGCCCCCTCCGGATGAGGGCCTCGATCTCATCTCTCAAAGCCCGGCAGTCGTTCGTGTCGTGGTCATGGTCCCGATGGTAACGACACCATTTATCTTTGTTCCTCCTCTTTGCCGGGGTGTGCATCCTCGGAGCTGGAGGGATGACCCCCTCCTTCTCCACTTCCATTAGGATAGTAGAGACGTTAGTGGTGAGGGGAGTGAACTTCTCGAACCTGGGGGGAGCGCGACGCTGACCGCCATTATCCTTCTGGGCTTTCTTGGACCCCTCTTCTCCCGTCGCCTTCCTCTTCGACCCTGAGGAAGGCCCCCCAAAGCTTGGAAGGGCTTCAGCCTCCTCTGCTCGGATGTACTTCTCGCACCTCAGGAGGAGGTCGGCGAAGTCATGCGGGGGCTTCTTGGCCAGGGACGATCGGAGGTTGGCGTTGAGAACGTTCGACTGGAATGCCACGGTTGCCACTGACTGGTCTAGGGAGGCGATAGACCTGACCTCTGCGGTGAATCTCTTCACATAGTCCCGCAGCTTCTCTTCCCTTTCCTGCCGCAGGTTCAGTAGGGAGAGGCTTGTCTTCTCAGCTCGCCTGCTACTCACGAAGTGAGTTATGAACAGTGTTTCAAACAGCTCGAACGAGAAGATGGAGGATGGGGCGAGTCTGGAATACCATTCCCGAGCCGACCCCCTGAGGGTGGCAGGGAAGGTCCTGCAGAGCACGGCGTTGGAAGCTTGATGGATCAGCATCAGGGTCTTAAAGCTTTCGACGTGGTCGACCGGGTCGGATTCCCCTGAGTACGTTTCAAACTGCGGAGGTTTGAAACTCCTCGGTATGTGGACCTCCATGATCGACCGCGAGAAAGGGGGTCTGCTAGGACGGACTATTCCGGCTCGGGATTCCTCCTCCCTGTCCATGCGGCCAATACGCCTTTCCACCTCATGGAGACGGCGGATGAGGGCGTCGTCCCTCCGCTGGTGATCATATGACCCCCCGGACTCTTCTTCATAGGAAGGGGAGCGCGGACTGCGGCGCTGGTAGTCCTGGGATCGGCGAGGACTGTATTGCTACCGCTGGCGGCTGGGAGCCGGGGAAGGACTCCGGGTTCGGCGACAAGGACTGGGGTCCCTCGGGGGCGTTGGAGCCCTCTAGGCATTTTGGACGTTCTGCCGAAGGTTGAGAGCTTGCAGAACGGTGTCTTGGAATTGTAGGAACTCGGCACAGGTGATGGGTGCGTCATTGTTCCTGCGATGATGCCGATCCGCGGGGGACTGTGGCCTCCTCCTTCGGCGGTCAGGCGATGCCGCTCGACCCCTTCGGTCCGGAGACCGCCTGCCCTCTCGGCGGTGAGGCGACCGCTCACCACGATGCTGGCGGGAGGCTCCCTCTCGGGCCCGCCTCTCATCAAGGTGAGTGCGGAGGTCCTCATCTTTGTGGCGGTTCAGGAGTGTGTTGCGGAGGTCGGGATGATGAGAAGCCATTGAGTCCGAAGACCCGTTATGGACCGAGACATTGTCCGGATTGAGGGGCTGCTTCTGCTTCCGACCGTTATGGCCGGAAGGGCCATTGTTGGGCTGCTGCTTGGGATGAGGAGGTTGGACCTGCTGGGCCGGTGGAGGAAGATCGGGCTGAGGAATAGGATTGACTGGGGCTTCCTCCGTAGGGTCGGCAGGATTGGCCACCCGGTTTGACCCTCTAGATCTGACCTTCTTTGGAGGCATGGCTGCAGAGGACGACAGAGAAGGGGCTGAGGCTGTTCGTGTGGTTGTTTCCCACAGACGGCGCCAATCTGTTACCGCTGATTTCGGTGTGGGGGTAAACAGATAGAATTTGTGAGTCCGAGAACAACCTGAACAGTTGACCCCAGCCTTCTTGCTCCTGGCGCAACCTGCAAGGAAGTACGAGACACCGGGGTTGATTCCGGCGACGCACCCTCCGACGCTCTTGTCAGTAATCAGGAGAGATTAAGAAAGAGCTTAAAAGTGGTGAAGAAGTGATTAACCTGTAACAGAGGTAGAGGGGAGGTATTTATAGTCGCCAGGGGAGTTGTCTAAGGGCCTGATTTCCTGTGTAACAGCCGGGAGCAAAATCCTCAGTCTATTTAGGAAATCTCTCCTTGATTCCCGGTGAGAGCAAATCAGGCCCGTTGATTGGGTCAAATCAGTGGCCCTGATTTGTTTCTTGCTAGTCTTGGCTCACCTCGGGTCGGGACTCGTGCCCAATTGGAGCGGACCCATTGGTGGGTTATTGGATCCGTGAGAAGGAGATTCAGAACCCGCTCGTATGTGAAATTACCTTTTTACCCCCGAGCTTCGAGATTCGTGCCCAATCTGGACGGTTCCGATTTAACCCCATTTTTAGCCATATCATTAATCAAGGAAAATATGCAAAGGAATTACTCAAACGTTTTAACATGGATAGTACTAGTAGTAAATTCACACCTATGGCTACTACTACTCATGACAAAGATATATTAGGTAAGAGTGTTGATCAAAAACTCTATCGAGGTATGATTGGTTCACTCTTATATATTACCGCAAGTAGACCAGATATTATGTTCAGCGTATGTTTATGTGCTAGATATCAGTCTAGTCCTAAAGAGTCTCATTTAAAAGCTGTGAAACGAATTTTAAGATACATTAAAGGCACATCTAAATATGGTTTATTTTATCCACGCATCGATAATTTTCAACTTTTGTCATATAGAGATGCTGATTTTGCTGGTAGTAAAACTGATCGCAAGAGTACGAGTGGGACATGTCACTTTTTGGGACATTCACTAGTCTCTTGGTGCAGTAAAAAGCAAAATTCCGTAATCCTATCAACTACAGAAGCTGAGTATATCGCTGCAAGTTTGGCATGTGCACAAATCTTGTGGATGAAACAAACTTTATTAGATTATGGTATTTCATTTGAAAAACCTTCTATTATGTGTGATAATACCAGTGCAATTAATCTATCTAAAAATTCGATTCAACATTCACGTACGAAGCATATTGATATTCGACATCATTTTCTACGTGATCATGTGTTAAAAGGAGATATATCTTTAGACTTTATCTCTACTGATAAACAAGTAGCAGACATCTTTACCAAACCCCTTAAAGAACATACTTTTATTAACTTAAGAAGAGAACTAGGAATATGTAATTTTATTGACATTTGTTGAAAATTTTATCTGTTAAGTCGACTGTATTTTTGATTAAGTCGACTGTACTGTATTTTAATATATACCTATTTTGTTCTCTGACCAGTCGCCTGATCCTTATTCCAGTCGACTGATCAGCAGATATAAAAAAAAAAATTTAGTCTCTTCTCGACTAAGTCGACTGCTATACCCTACCAGTCGACTGTCGCGAGTTCAATAGTCTTCAGCGACGACTCATCACAGCTTTTGAGATAAAAATCTCATCTCTTTTCACCCGTGACTACTCATATCAGCCGTCGATCTCTACTCTTTCAATCTCAGCCTTCAATCTCCAGTTAAAAACCCCTTTTACAGCCCCCTTCTTCATCTTTTACCGTTCTTCCCGTTTTCCCCCAAATTCTCGAAACCCTAATCAGAGAAGAAGAAGAAGTCGACTCAATCTGCTGCTGCTGCTCGACTCCTTGCTGCTCTTTCTCTTTTTCTTTGGTAAAATCCTTCCTACACTCTTTTGTTATGGCTCCTAAGCGTTCTAAGAGGTCTCATGATGCTAGCTCATCTCAAGATTATTCTCAATATTTGTTGAGTCCAGATCTTTTAGAATGTTGGCATTTAATGTGTAGCATTATTATTTTTCCGGGTCGTTTTGTCAATTTTGGTGATTTGGATAGGTTTAACCTTGTTCCTCTATTCCAAAATTGTAGTCTCTATGATTATCTCTCTTTAGCTAATCAACCCGACTATTACCCACAACTAATCTATCTTTTCTATACGAACATGAGAGTTGTTCAATTGAGAGATGGAGATGTTGTGATCCGTTCTTCAGTCGAAAATACCAAGATGACTCTCACACCCGAGAGAATCAATCAAGTAATGGGTATTGATGACGAGGGACTTGATCTCGGTGACATTATCCTTGATGATTTCTCTATTTTATCTAGAATATTTTTGCCAAATCAAGGACCCCCAATGACTAGTAAAAACATAACACCTGTTGCAAAATTAGTTGCTAGAATACTTGCTTATAACATTCTTCCCAAAAGAGGAAGTTATGATCAGTATTCGATGGAATTGCAACAAGCTGTTTATGCCATTTTTGGTAAAATAGCTATTAATTGGGGTCGTGTCATTTTCTCTAAACTTCAACAGCATCATATTCATTTCCTACCCTTTGAAGGTCTCCTTACCAGGGTCTTTACAGCTTATGATATTGATCTCGACTCCGAGACCAATGTCGTTAAGCAGTATGAATGCTTCGATCGTGCTAGTTTAGCACGTATGAAGTTTCTTGATCCTGCTCCTAGAACAACCCCTAGGTCTCCTCCTCCTTCTCAAGTTCCTTTGGCTTCTAGTGCTAGACCTTCAGCCTCCTCTAGTTCTTCTCGTCCTCAAGCTAGATATGAAGATCCATCAACTCTTTATGAATGTGTCAATTATCTTATGAAACATTCAGTCTCTGTTGATTCTCAGCTTCACTCCCTTGACTCCAAAATTGATCACCTAACTGATCTCTTCACTTCTCAAATTTTCCCTCCTTCTCATGCTGCTGATGAAGACTCAGAAGAGGACGATTGAAGATTTTTTTTTAGTTATTATGTAGTTTTTTTTTCTTATTTCCTATGTATTAATGAACTTATTAGCTTATGTATCTGTGTTCTTTTATGCAAAAGACTGGTTATTTTTTGTTTTTTGTTGATGGCAAAGGGGGAGAAATATCTCTCTTATTTATCTGTGTTTCTCTGTGCGTTTAATAGTTTCACTGGTAAGTCGACTGCTAGAATGTCACAGTCGACTGCTGTTACTGTATTTTGTGATATTACTGTGTTGATGTTTTTCTGTTCAGCCGACTGCCTCTATGTTTAAGTCGACTGATACATCTATTTTTTTGATGCATGTTGTGTATGCATGTTGTGTTTTTAATAGGGGGAGCATATCATTACTATTCTTGTATTTTTTTTGTTATTATCAGCTATTGTGTTGTCATCATCAAAAAGGGGGAGAATATTGATTCTTGATTTTGATGATCACAACACACTGCACATGTATCTATGCTAAACTTACAGGTGCTATACACAAAGGACTTACTACTATACAGCTGAACAAAAGAACAAGCACAAAAGCTCCAGATAAAGACATGGTTAAAGCTTCATTCAAGACTCAAGACTCAAGACTCAAGACTCAAGCTCAAATGTATCAATAAATTGTCATGTGTTGTAAACAATGTAATTTTTACTTTTGTTGAGTCTTAGTTTGTTGTAAAGCCTTGTCACACACACATACACTCACTATTTTATAATGTGTGTTTTTCAAAAAAACAACAAAAAGAGTCAAAACAGTTTGAAATAATTTAACTGTTGAGTACCAGTCGACTGATACCTCTGGCAGTCGACTGGCAGTACAAAACTGTTTAAATTTATTCAAACTCTGACCAGTCGACTCATTATGGCAACCCTGTCGACTATTCGAGTGCTTTTGACCGTTTTCTGTTTTCAAAATCGATTTTTTCAAATTCAAAAGCTTTAAGATCCGTTGGTTGACAGTTGGAATAACTGTCTCCCAACGTCCAGGAGTTCTAACTCTATAAATAGAGTTCAGAACTTACTGAAAAAGATCTAACAACACTTTTTTAAGATCTCCAAGCATTCTTGAGCATTTCTAAAGAGAAAAAAGAGAAAAAGCATTAAAGTTTCAAACCTCTGGTTCTCTACACTCAGTCCAGTATAACAACAATTTCGTTCTGGACGGGGTATAGAAGTCGACCTATTTTTAGCCACGTTCTACAACACATAACACCAACAAGGGTATAGGTTGACTGTAAAATTTTTATTGTTTCTTTTTGCTCTCGGTTGGAGAGTTAGACTCTAGGGTGTAGAGTCGGTCGTTCACTCTTGGTAGTAGAGTGGGTCTGCTTTCTCTGGTTGAGAGAAAGGACTACGGGTTAGACAATGTTGTTGTCTTAAACGCCGTAGAGTATTCTTGTAAACTTGTTTTTCAAGAATAGTGAAAATCTCAAGTGGGTTGCTTAGGGACTGGATGTAGGTCGGAAGGACCGAATCAGGATATATCGTGTGTACTCTGTGATTGCTCTCTTGATCTTGCATTTACTTTTTGTTTACTTAAGTTCTGTGAAACTTGTCTGGACAGTCGACTCCTTGCATTACCAGTCGACTGGTCAGTCTCGTATAAGTTGTATATTCACTGTGTCTTCTGTCGCCTATCTCAACTTAAAGTCGACTGCACAGAGTTGTTTGTATTTGCTCTTATTTGGTCATATCAGTCGACTGGTTCACAACTAAGTCGACTGCACCGAAGAAAAAATTATTTATTCCGCAGTTTTTTAATTAACACTATCAACCCCCCCTCTAGTGTTTGTTGTCTCGCCTACAGGATCTAACAGAGGTCAGGGAGAAGTCCGCCATTAGAAGGAGCATCTACTAACAAAGGATCGAAAGGTTCTACAACAAGAAGGTGCATCCCACCGACATCAAACTCGGAGACCTCGTTCTCCGAAAGCAGGCGGTATCCAATCCCGGCCAGAAAAGGAAATTGGCCCCAAATTGGGAGGGCCCTTACAGAGTGTCGGAGGTCGTGCATCCAGGGACTTACCGCCTTACCAACTCAGAAGGCAAGGCCATCAAGAGGCCCTGGAATGCGGAGCACCTCATCAAATTCTTAGGAGGAGGAGATTAGCCTCCACCCTATGTAAAAATTATGAAGAAGGTAATCGGCACGTCTTGCCTTGTCTTTTTTACAATTTCAAGATGTTGTAAATATGCAAGCTTTCTTAAAATAAGTTTTTGGCTTCTTATTGATTACCATTAAGAGAACATGGCTCAGTACTCGGATAGCATCGCGAGCCAGAAAGGCTTCCCTTACAAGCTTACTGTTCGGCGCTCGGATAGTATCACGAGTCAGAAAAGCTTCTCTTATAAGCTTGGGGATCGGCGCTCGGATAGCATCGCTAGCCAAAAAGGCTTCCCTTACAAGCTTACAGTTCGGCGCTCGGATAGCATTGCGAGCCAGAAAAGCTTCTCTTACAAGCTTGGGGCTCGGCGCTCGGATAGCATCGCGAGCCAGAAAAGCTTCTCTTACAAGCTTGGGGCTCGGCACTCGGATATCATCACGAGCCACAAAAACTTCCCTTACAAGCTTGGGGCTCGGCACTCAGATAGCATTGCGAGCCAGAAAAGCTTCTCTTATAAGCTTGGGGCTCGGTGCTCGGATAGCATCGCGAGCCAGAAAGGCTTCCCTTACAAGCTTACAGTTCGGCGCTCGAATAGCATCGCGAGCCAGAAAAGCTTCTTTTACAAGCTTGGGGCTCGGCGCTCGGATAGCATCGCGAGCCAGAAAGGCTTCCCTTACAAGCTTACAGTTCGGCACTCGGATAGCATCGCGAGTCAGAAAAGCATCTCTTACAAGCTTGGGGCTCGGTGCTCAGATAGCATCGCGATCCAGAAAGGCTTCCCTTACAAAAGTTCGGTGCTCGGATAGCATCGCGAGCCAGAAAAGCTTCTCTTACAAGCCTGGGGCTCGGCGCTCGGATAGCATCGCAAGCCAGAAAAGCTTCCCTTACAAGCTTATGGCTCGGCTCCTGAGAACAAGTGTGGGGGCTCATCGTCGACCCCAAGCAAGGCAGTGGTTTTCTTCAAAGCCACTCGGCCGATACACTCGGGGCAACCTTCGGCCACGCCCATTACTGACTTTCTCCCCGATGTGGGGGCTCGGCACCTGTCCCTTGCATGGTTTGCGCTTCTTTAAGCCCATCAACCTGTGCACGAGGCGGCAACCGCCAGCTACACCTGTTCCGTCTTTCTGAGAACAAGTGCGGGGGCTCGTCGTCGACCTCGAGCAAGGCCGAGGCTTTCTTCAAAGCACCTCGACCAATACGCTCGGCGACGACCTTCAGCTACGCCCGTTACTGGCTTTCTCCCCGGTGTGGGGGCTCGGCACCTGTCCCTAGCACGGTTTGGGCTTCTTCAAGCCCATCAACCTGTGCACGAGGTAGCAACCGCCAGCTACACCTGTACCGTCTTCCTGAGAACAAGTACGGGAGCTCGTCGTCGACCTCGAGCAAGGCCAAGGCTTTCTTCAAAGCACCTCGACCAATATGCTCGGCGATGACCTTCAGCTACGCCCGTTATTAGCTTTCTCCCCGGTGTGGGGGCTCGGCACCTGTCCCTAGCACGGTTTGGGCTTCTTCAAGCCCATCAACCAGTGCACGAGGCGGCAACCGCCAGCTACACCCGTACCGTCTTCCTGAGAATAAGTACGGGGGCTCGTCGTCGACCTCGAGCAAGGCCGAGGCTTTCTTTAAAGCACCTCGACCAATACGCTCGGCGAAGACCTTCAGCTACGCCTGTTACTGGCTTTCTCTTCGGTGTGTGGGTTCGGTACCTGTCCCTAGCACGGTTTGGGCTTCTTCAAGCCCATCAACCTGTGCACGAGGCGGCAACCGCTAGCTACACCCGTACCGTCTTCCTGAGAACAAGTGCGGGGGCTCGTCGTCGATCTCAAGCAAGGCCGAGGCTTTCTTCAAAGCACCTCAACCGATACGCTCAGCGACGACCTTCAGCTACGCCCGTCACTGGTTTTCTCCCCGGTGTGGGGGCTCGGCACCTGTCCCTAGCACAGTTTGGGCTTCTTCAAGCCTATCAACCTGTGCACGAGGCGGCAACCGCCAGCTACACCCGTACTGTCTTCCTAAGAACAAGTGCGGGGGCTCCTCGTTGACCTCGAGCAAGGCCGAGGCTTTGTTCAAAGCACCTCGACCAATACGCTCGGCGATGACCTACCCCCACAAATGCTTCAGCAAAATTTTCATTAAGGTTTAGAGCGTCCGCCTTCAGCAGACGCCCCGAACTTTGAGTCGATTGGTTGACCCTCCTCTCGCCCACGAACAACTCGGGGTTTACCACTTTCACAAGCCAAAACCCCGAACTGTTCGAGGACGACAAGGGAGCCACCGACCCTCGGCTCTCTCCATCCTCCGAACCAATTGGTTGGCCCACCACTCACCAACGAACACCCCGGGGTCTTATGGCCCTTAAGACCCAAGCCCCGAATTGTTCGAGGGTGATTGATGTGCCTCCAATCCGAAGCCCTCGAAAAAGTATTAACTTCGGGGCGCCCACCTTCGGCAGGCACCCAAGTTGAGCCACAGATCAGCCACTCTTACTTCTTGGCAACCAACAAGGGGGAGTGGGGGTTATATAGCCCCCTGAGGCACGCAGTTATTGCATCTGGAAATGCCAAACGGCGGAAGGCGAAACGTCGCCATAAATACTCACGGGGAGGCGAAACATCGCCATTAATGACTTATCGAAAGATGAAACGCCGCTGCGTATGCACCCTTTGCAGCAAGTCACCTCGGCGGCGACCTCCTGCGTGCCGAGCTCGATAATCGTTCTCGCCCAATAAGACTCAAGGTTCAGGAAATTGAATGCTCTTATTATTTCTCATTGCTTATAACTCAATGAACGGCGGTACAAAGACAATGCACAGCTTACAACTCACTCACATCCGGCTTAAAATTCGAATTCGGCACTCCCTTCGGGGCTCCTCTCGCATTCAGACGGACCAACCAGAGAAGAAACCCCTGCCACCGAGCTTCCCGCATCTTCTGGCTAGGCGCCCTCCAATAAAAATGTCGGAGACCGCCCCGGGGTCGAGTTGCTCGCCTCCTCGATCAAACCCGTGCCCAACACCAACTTCAGCCTGCGGATCTCCAACTCCTTCTCAACAACGGCCTCACGAAGAAAAAATTCCGAATCTGACCGCCCACTCGAGGCATCCGAGATATACCAGTCCGTCTCGATTACCCACCAGTTCCGGTCGGCTATGGCTTTTTTCAGACGAGCCACCTCTAGACCGAGCTCCCTAGACTTATTCATGAAATAGTTCACTGCAGCGGCCCGATCCCGAGCCTGTTTTCACTGGCGAGCCAGTGCTACCTCCATTTCCTCCTTCCCTGCTCGGACCGGGGATCCCTCGGCAGAAACAGGGTCGGTGCCGAAGATCTCGCACGTCTATCAAAAGACGGGAACAAACATTACAAAGGATAGCTAGAAAATGTGCAAGTTACGAAGCCTCGGCCAAAAAAGTATATTTCATTACTTTCAAAAAATTGGGATACAAAACTGCGGTGGCCAGTCTGCACGAGGCATATACATTCAAAAAAAAAAGAAAGCCTAGTATATGCTTGAGGGGGGGCGGCACCTCATCGTCAGCATGGTAGACCCCTATATCCTCATCATCGGGAGTCGGCGGAAGGTCCGGCTGCCAACCGTAGTGGAGGTGATCCACGTTCTGCTCCGGATAGATCCTCCGGAAGTGCTCCTTGGCCTGGTCGTATGCCTCATCCTGTGCCATGATCAGGGCCTCCGCCGATGCAGCCTCCATCCTCGCCAAGGCCTTCCGCCCCTTCTCCGCCTCCTCTTCGATCCTCTCCTTAAGGCGATCAACGTCCTTTTGGTGATGCTCGAAGATAGAGGTCATCTGGGCCTCATGGACGACCGCCATGCTCTGAGCCTCCTTCAGATCGTCGGTCACCTTGTTTAACTCGCGGAGATACTTCTCTGCGTTCCTCCTCTCCATAATGATCTCCCTCTCTAAGCACTTTTGGAAGTGCTGCTCGTAGAGCATCGCCTGTCCGAAGGAGAAAAGGTCAGAAAAACATCGTCACCAAGATCAAACCATATACAAATACAAAGTCTCGAGTACTTACCGAGACTGATGCCTGAGACCAGCGCATGAAGGCCTGGTCAGCCGTCTGCGATGCTAGTGCCATCCGATCCCTCTCGGTGGCAGCTTTCGTGACGAACTCAACGGCCACGGGGCCCTCGATCAGGGTGTCCCCCTGTACGATCGACTAGTCGGGAGCGAAGGACCATAGCCCCTGTTGCCCCACCATCTGCTCGGCAGTGGGACGAGGTGGGGGAAGACTCTTCCTTGGGGCTTCGACAGTTTTGCCCGAACTGCCCCCCGCTTCCCGAGGTGCCCTCGGCGTGTGGGAGTGATCCTTCTTGGCCTTCTTCACGGGAGAAGGCTCCTCGGCTACCGGGGCTGGTCCCTTGTCGGGCCCCCTAGCTTGGGCAGCCAGCTTCTCCTGCTCTGTCTTCTTCCTCTTCTCCGCTCTCGCCTTCTCGGGGACGGCTAGCAAGGCACACCTGTCATCCACCTGCGTGGAAGTCATCTCTGCAAAAATAAAAGTAGGGGGTAACGTTAACACGAAGGCAGAAAGATGAAAAAATTCAGAACGAAAACATACCAGGGTCGGTTGGGCTCAGTCTGGCCCGGGCCAGGTGTAGCTCCATCACTCGAGGCCAAGCTATGCTGTGCCCCCCAACAATTTTCTCCACCATCTTCCACTCCTTGTCCGTCAAGTCGCTGCGCTTCGGAGGCTTCTGGTTCGGCTTGAAGAAATTCCACGAGGTCGGAATCCCCCAAGGCCCCTCGTTCCAGACCACGAAGTATTTCTCCTTCCACCCTTTGTTAGAATCCGGATGGCCGTGCATAACCTTTTTATGCAGCCTGGGCGAGAAGTAAAATATCCCCTCCGCATCGCCAAGCGAGCTAATCCCCAAGATGGTTTGGAAGTAGGTCAACCTCGGTGTCACACCCTTCTCTTGGCACTTCAGAATGAAACAAATCAGGTGCTTCCAAGAGTTTGGGCAATACTGCATCGGGCATAGCTTCGCCCAATTTAAAACCCTCTTGACAAATGGATGCAACAGCAGCCTCAGTCCCGAGACAAAGGCATCCTCAGGAAAGATACAATATCCCGGCGCGAGAGTTGTGGTGGGTCGAATACCGGGGCTCGGAATGAAGACTTCAAACTCCCGAGGAATGAAGTAGGCAGCCCTCAGGATATGAAGATAGTCCGCCCTCAAAATGCATGGAATGTTGTCCATCCGAATCTTCACGCGGCTCTCCTCGCCCAGTACGGGAGGAACAAGGTCGATGTCCTTGATATCGTCGGGGTACATCCTGATCGACCCTGGATTTTTAAAGGAGATCGGGGGAAACTCCAACCCCGGTCTAGGGGCATATTCATCCGGAGGAGGGGAACTGTCTGGAAGGCTCAACTTCCTCTTCTTTCGACGAGGGCGAGCCTTCCTCTCAGGAGATGGCGTCGACAAAGGTGGCAGAGACGGAAGGTCATCTCCGACCTCGACTGCCCCCCCTGCTGAGCCTTCGCCAGTACCTTCTTGAGCGCCCTCCTCTTCTCCCTCATCCTCCTCATCGCCCTCGACATCCTGATCATCCTCATCACCCTCGGCATCCCGCTCATCCTCATCCTCCTCGTCCTCGTCATCCTCGACATCTCCCTCTCTCTCTTCCACCTCATCGCCCTCGTCCACAGGCTCCTTCCCCGGTCTTCGGGATCTCAACGGCGTCACTAGAAAGGCTACATCGTCGCCACCGTCCGACCTTGGGTCTGTCAGGACTTCCTCCTTAACCTTATATTTACTAAGAGACGAAGACGTCTCTGACTCGGTTTCCCTCGCGGAGCGGGCCGACGAGCTAGCCTCGGATCCAGACTGAGAGCGCGACATTACTAAACAGAAATACTAACCTGAAGAGTATACCGTGCGATTACCGGAAAAGTTGCCGACGGCAAGTAAGATCCTGCTCTTGAAAATTTGGAAAGTGAGTAAAGAAATGAAGAAAAGAAAAGTGGGGGAGGGGGAGGATTTATAAAAAGAAAGTGACTCCTCGATTTCCACAATTTGATCTGGCCGTTGGATCTTAATCGTCAAGATCTAATGGCCGCTAGGATCTGAAGTCGCTTCGATTCTTGCGCTCATGATGTCAGCAATGGGTGCAAAATTACCCTAATGCCCCCAGGCCTTATTCCAACAAACTTTATTTCGACAAGTCAGAACGCTCGGAGCTCGGATGTCACCGCGAGCCCCAATATCTTTCCCTATGTTCATAGGGCACTTGGAGCTCGGATGGCACCGCGAGCCCCAATATCTTCTCCTATTTTTATAGGACAATCGGAGCTCGGATTGCACTGCGAGCCCCAATTTCTTCTCCTATCTTCATAGGACGCTCGGAGCTCGGATGGCACCGCGAGCCCCAGAAGCTCTCTCCTATTTATAGGGGGCTCGGAGCTCGGATAACACTGCGAGCCCCAATTTCTTCTCCTATCATCATAGGATGCTCGGAGCTCGGATGGCACCGCGAGCCCCAGAAGCTCTCCCCTATTTACAGGGGGCTCGGAGCTCGGATAACACCGCGAGCCCCAATTTCTTCTCTTATCTTCATAGGACGCTCGGAGCTCGGATGACACCACGAGCCCCAGAAGCTCTCCCCTATTTACAGGGGCTCGGAGCTCGGATAACACTGCGAGCCCCAAGAGCCCTCCTCTATTCACAGGAGGCTCGGAGCTCGGATGAAATCGCGAGCCCCAAAATCCTCCTCAAGCGAGGGGCTCGTCTACCGACCCCCAATGCTCGACAAACCGAGCTCCAACCCGACAAACCTCGACATCCCCTCGCTCTTCCAACTAGCGAGGAGATCATCTGCCAATCCTAGGAGCTCGTCTGCCGACCCCCAAGGCTCGACGAACCGAGCTCCAACCCAACAGACCTCGACATCCCCTCGCTCTTCCAACTAGCGAGGGGATCGTCAGCCGACCCTATGAGCTAGTCTACCGACCCCCAAGGCTCGACAAACCGAGCTCCAACTCGACAGACGACGTCCCCTCGCTCTTCCAACTAGTGAAGGGATCATCTGCCAACCCTAGGAGCTCGTCTGCCGACCCCCAAGGCTCGACGAACCGAGCTCCAACCCAACAGACCTTGATGTCCCTTCGCTCTTCCAACTAGCGAGGGGATCGTCAGCCCACCCTAGGAGCTCGTCTGCTGACCCCCAAGGTTCGACGAACCGAGCTCCAACACAACAGACCTCGACGTCCCCTCAATCTTCCAACTAGCGAAGGGATCGTCAGCTGACCCTCGAGGCTCGTCTACCGACTTCAGATGCTCGACAAACCGAGCTCCAACCCGACAGACCTCGACGTCCCCTCGCTCTTCCAACTAGCGAGGGGATCGTCAGCCGACCCTCGGAGCTAGGGTTGGCGAACGGGTCGAGTGGGCCGGGCCGGGCCCAACCCGTACGGGTTGGCACATACAGTTCACGGGCTTGGGCCGGGTTTCCCACTTATCCGGGCCGGGCTGAAACTTTGTTTGGATGGCCCGCCCAACCCGTGAACCCTTTAGGGTTCAACACGGGTTGGGCCGGGTCGACCCGCGGGTTGGCCCGTTTATATAGGGTTAGTATTTTTATTTTTTTATTTTTATTTTTTTTTTGTTTGTGTGTGTGTAGCTTAAGCCTTAAAATATTAATAATACTAAGTAAGTAATAATACTAATAAACAATAAAAATCGTAATAATAATAATAAGATTGAAAGAGTGAAATTGACAACAAATTTTGAAATATTATTCATATGAATTTAAGTTATACAATTTTAACAATTTATAATGAAATGAAGAATTCAATTCACAAATAAGTTTTATACAATAACATATTTCTTATATACAATTTTAGTTGAGTACAAGTTTTCTAATTTAACATAACAAGCTTTGCTATTGTTGTTGTTGTTGTTGTTCTTCGGGCAAGTTGCTCCCACTTGTGGACGTTGATAGTGCTTTTTCTTGTGTCCTATCTTCAGCCTTCAGCCAGTCTTCTGTGCAAACGAGCATCTCTAATGACTCGGGCTTCAAGCGATTCCTGTAATCATATAGAACCCTGCCACTTGTAGAAAATGCACTCTCAGAAGCAATTGTAGAGACAGGAGGAGTTAGTAAATCTTTAGCCATAATTGAGAGAATACTAAAAGTGTGTTCATGCTCTTTCTACCATTGTAAAATATCTAGTGGAGAAATAGTAGGCTCAGAATCTTGTTTGTTATACCAATTTAATTCATTTGGTTGATTAGTCTTAGGTTTTTTTGATTGAATTTGTTCAAGGACATTAAATGTTCTATCACCAATTCTACTTTTACCCTTACCTTTAGAACTATCAGAAGAAGAACTAACTACAGAAGTTGTACTACTAGAAGCAAAACGTCTATCATAATAATCATACAAGTTATTTAACGTAGATTCAAACTGAACTAAAAAAGTAGCGCAATCAATTGTTAATTCTACATTTACCTCTAAATATCCAAAAAATATTTCTATCAAATTCTTCGTACCTTCTAATTTGATACGAGGATCCATAACAGTTGATGTGTCTAATTTTTATACAAATATTTATAGTCAATTACCCATTAAAATTGCTTGTTTTCGATTATATTGTCTAAAATTCATCTTATTTCTATAATATTTCAATTAATTACTTATTTATGTAGAAATAAGATTTTTGATGCAAAAAGTAATTATTTTTGATGAAAATCAACAAAACAAAGAAAAACTATTGATTTATTATTTGTTGAATTTTATATATTACAAATTGACAATATAGGAGCAAAATACAATTTTAATTCTTATGAGGGTGTAAAAAGAATAAATTTAAATGGATTTTGATAAAGCAAAAATAAAAATTAGTTATTTTAAATTCATCTAATTAATTTAAATTAACTAATTTTTATTCTAAAATCTGAATTTTATTTTGCAGGATGCATCTAATCTGATTGGTGTGAAGCTTGATAAAGATATATCCTAATCTCCACCTCATCTACAACTCAACTCCTATAAAGAGACCCTAAACCCCGGAGACAAAAAGGAAGCCAGAGCGAATTCAAAAACACATCAAGGAAAACAGAGAGAGAGAACGTGACAATCTCTCTCTCTCTTCCCTTACTGTGCTACTGGACAAAAGCCAGATCAGACGTGGGCTTCGGGACCAAGGCAGACAGAGGGTTCGATCTCCGCGCGTGCTGACGTGGGCTTCATCTGGCCTTCGAAAGCATTCACAAGGCATTCACGTGGTTTCGGATTGAAGCAGGCGCAGTGTTCGATTAAAATTGATCAAAGTGTTTTGATCGATCTGACCCGTGCGACGTGAACAGTGCTCTGGTTCGGCTCAGATAACAAGGAAGCATTCGGTTCTTTTTGAGATAGAGGGGTTTGCAATTATTTTTTTTAATCTTTTTCTCCTCTCTAATTTTTTGTAATGCAATCCTTGAACAAGTTTATTAATTGCAATATTTTTATTATGAACTAACTCTATTTTTCTAGGGTTTAGATGTAGCCTAGTTTTGAGAACACCGTTTTTAATTCCATATTATTTCTATTTCTCTTTGGTTGTGTGTTTAATTTTTGTGCTTAATGCCTACAATTATTTGGCCAATTTTTGATTATTGGATCATGGAGAGACCGAGAGGTAATTTGTGATTTAGAACAATAAAAATTGAACACCATTAGTTGAGCGAAATTAGAGATAATTTACCGCGATTAATGTGGTCGTTAATGAAATCCATAGAACTTAATGAGTCTCTAATTAATTAAATTTGCATAGAGATGTGTCAAACTGTTAGTTAGAGATATTTTTGGTGTTGTTCGAGAGAAAGCATCAAATAATTAAGGGATTTTGGTCTACAACCAGGAAGAATAAATTCTTTATTCATGGAATTTTAAATTGTGTTTGATTAACTAGGTGAAATCAAAAACCCTAGAATTGATTTGCAATTGATAAATTACAAACTTTCTTATTCCGTTTCCTTTTAATTAGTTAGTTTTACTTTACATAAATTTAGTAGCTTTCTTTACTTAATTCGATTTTTCCAAATAGTAGTTAATCTAGCGATATCGGTACTTAGTGAAGTAACCAGTCTCTGTGGGAACGACACTCTATTCACTATCTATATTACTTGTTGCGATTTTGTACACTTGCAAATATTCACATCAACAGTAGCAACACAAATCAACATAGGAGTAGCAAAATAATACTTCAAAAATTTTTGAAATGCAGGTTTTACAATCTCACTAACATGGGGATCATTTAACATTTCGTTAAATGTTTGCATCATGCTAACTAATTCAATAAAAATGCTACTAGAAGTAGATTCATATATTTTTCAAAATTTTAAAGTTCCGGTTTTAAAAGGTTCTAAAAATTTCAACAAAGATTCGGCAAAAAACCAATCGGAAGGAGTCATTTCAAAATTCTGCATATTTTTTGTGATACAAAAATTATTTACAACTGCTTTATATTCGGTGACAACATTTAGTAAATTAAAAGTAGAATTCCATCGGTGTCTAACATCCTTTGGAAATCTTCTAAAAGGAACATTTCTAACCCTACACCAAGCTTTCCATTCTTGTAAAATGCTTGGACTTAATGCAATGAAATGTACACAATTTATAATTTTAACTATATATGGATCAGCTATTTTTAATGCATTTTGAACACATAAATTTATAATATGACATGCACATCTAATATGAAAAATATTGTCAGATGGAGGGTTTAATACAGATTTTAAAGTAGTAATTGCTACATTGTTGTTAGATGCATTATCAAAACTAATACACATAATTTTATCATAAATATGAAAAATATCACAAATTTCTATAATACGATTTGCTATTTCAGCACCACTATGGGGATACGGCAACGCCGCAAGTGATATGATTCTTTTTTGAAGAATCCAATCATTGTCGATCCAATGATAGGTTATTCCTATCATTAAAATATTGTTGACACCCGTCCAACAATCCGAAGTTAAACTAACCCTACAAGTTAAACTCCATAAAATTGCAATCAAAGCGTCCTTCATTTCGATGTACATTTTAAAACAATCCGATTTGCAAGTATTTTTCGGAATTCTTCTAAAATGAGGGTTTAAGGCCGTTTGATTAAAATTTTTCAAGTTCCTACTCTAGGGATAGGAAAATGGTAACTCTTCCTTAATGACTAATCGGGCCATTTCCCGATGAACAAGATCGGGATCATAAGGGTGGCTATCAACTAGACCGGTCCTAGGGTTGATTTTTTGTTGGCCTTGTATTTGATCAAGAAGTTCTTTATGATTATGTTGGATGTGCCTACTAATTGTACCGGTGCCGTCACCCCTCTTGAATTTGTATGTTTTACCACCTATTTTACAAACTTTCAAACCTATACCCGGAGTATGTTCGTCCGGGATATAATCATAAAACTTATGTCAATCGCTAGTTTCTTCTCTACTTTTCCTACTACTATGGGGTTGTGTGGTTTCAGTTGGTTGTTGTTGTTCTTCTTCTTCTAATTGTATGTCACCTACAACCTCGTCGTGTGTACCCCATTGTTCCATAGTAGGATCATGATATTCTTGGGCGGGCTCACTAGTTGGGACAATTGGTGGCCTACGTGAAGAGGAGGAGGAATCTTGTCCGCTATGACCGCTACCGCGTGATCTAGACATAATGTAGTAATGTGCTAAAGTATATAAAAAAAATATACAATGTAGGAGCGGTGAATTATACAAAAAAAATCTAAAAAATAAGAGGGTTGAGATAGAGAAGTTCAAAAAATGAACAAAAATTTTAACTACGACGCAAAAAAAAAATATAACGAGAGAGGTATGAAATTTTGATACCGTTCACCGTAAAATACGCGTATGTAAAAAAAACCGTAAAAATGAGAATAGAATAGAAAAGATGGAGGAGCGCTTTGCCGATTCCGCAATTGAAGAGTTAAGGAGAGGTTGAAGTAGATTTGACGAAGGTTGAAGAGAGCTGAAAACATTGAAGACGTTAAATTTTGATTCCGATACGACCGAAATTTGATCATGTATATGCCTCGTTGTAGACTTGTTTGATGAATACTACAATTGTTGAAAAATTCTTTACAAATGATGTATAATAGTAGAGAGAGTAAGAGAAGGAGGTGTGATTTTTTATGAGATTTTTGGGGGTATTTATAGGCTCAAATTATGGGGGAAAACATTAAAAAAAACAAAAAATAGCCAAAAAATGGCTATAGAGCCGTTTGGAACGGCTCTGGATTGAAGCGCTGCCGTTTTCGACCGTTCGACCTATGGGTCAACGGTCGACCCGTAACGGGTCGAACGTTCGACCCGTACGGGTCCAACGGGTCGGAACCCGCGGGTTGGTGGGTTGAATTCGCGAGCTTAACGGGTTCGTGGACCGGGTTCCGCGAGTTCAATTCGCGTTATTTGCGACCCGGGTCGACCCGGTACTGTTCACCGGGTTCGACCCGAACCCGCCAAGTTGCTAACCGGGCCGGGTCGCGGGTGGGTCGCAGGTTGACCCGGCCCAGTTGCCATCCCTACTCGGAGCTCGTCTACTGACCTCAGATGCTCGACAAACCGAGCTCCAACCCGACAAACCTTGACGTCCCTTCACTCTTCCAACTAGCGAGGGGATCATCTGCCAACCCTAGAAGCTCGTCTGCAGACCCTCAGATGCTCGAAAAACTGAGCTCCAATCTGACAGACCTCGACGTCCCCTCGCTCTTCCAACTAGCGAGGGGATCGCCAGCCGACCCTCGGAGCTCGTCTACCGACCACAGATGCTCGACAAACCGAGCTCCAACCCGACAGACCTCGACATCCCCTCGCTCTTCCAACTAGCGAGGGGATCATCTGCCAACCCTAGGAGCTCGTCTGCCGACCCCCAATGCTCAACGAACCGAGCTCCAACCCAACAAACTCGACATCCCCTCACTTTTCCAACCAGTGAGGGGGCCGTCAGCCGACCCTTGGAGCTCGTCTACCGACCTCAGATGCTCAACAAACCGAGCTCCAACCCGACAGACCTCGACGTCCCCTCGCTCTTTCAACTAGCGAGAGGATCGTCTGCCGACCCCCGGGGCTCGCCTGCCGACCCTAAAAAACTCGGCAAACATTACTCCGATTCTTCTACACTTGGCACCCTGCGTAACTATGATAGGGGATCCCTTCCTCCTACCCCCTGGCCTCTTCTGGAAGTCACAGATCCTATTCTTTCACTGCACACACCACCCTGCTCTTCCCACAGAGGCCAAGAACCACTCCTATATGGCCGGACCACCCAACCCTCCAGGAGTGGGGGGCTTGTGATATGGGTCGGATGATGTGGCCCCTCCTGGGCCACAGGATCCCCTCAGAAAACATACATCACCAGATCATCCAGATCCGCCACGTCAGCATCAGAAAACCGCTCGGGCCTCTGCCATGTCAGCCTGGAAACCGCTCGGGCCTCTGTCACGTCAATCCTATACCGCTCGGATTTTCACTGCTTCAGGCCCACGGGCAACCGGGTCCAGACCCGGTCCCAAACGGGTCCAGACCCGGTTGACTTCTTCTATAAATATCAGACCCTCTCCCCCTTACTCAGGTAATCAAACTTTTCCCACTCAAACCCTAGTTACTGTTACTCTCTCTCAGTAGCTGACTAGATCGTCGGAAGGTCTGCCACTGGGACTAACCCCGGTGTTCCTAGACCGTCTGCAGGTACACGAGACCTCAGATCCGAGCCTTTCGATCCGAGCCTAGCATCCAGCCTCCACCTCACTATCGCCTACTTCTGTACCGTTCGTCCGGCTGAGGATCGTCCGCAACAGAGCTTCCTTCACCAATACAAATCGATTAAGAACTCACACCTGGTGCATTCACATGCCTCTCAAAAACAAACCGCATCATGTTTGCATTTTTGGACATGACAGTGAAATGCATGAATATGCACCTTACCTTACCATATACTATTACATAAATATGGTGAAACAACCAAGGTCTAAAAGTATCTATTTAGACTCTAGTTTTCTCCTTAGGGTCCAAAAAACAACAATCTAGAAGTGGAGAAAAGAAAAAAGAAAAAAAAACGTTCAACACATGCGCAGGAGAAAAAAAAGCCAAAAAACATGGCATGACTCAGGATCTCACACATTGTAAGTTAAACCCCTCACTTCTTAAAAATAGTTTTTCTACTACTTCTGCAAAGCAGTATAAGAAAGTATTTGAGCATCCACGGTCTTTTTTCTCATATGCTATAAAATGGCAGCTACAGTAATAGCAAATACGATCGATCGCTGTAGTTGTCGTTTGCTATATTGTTTCTCATTTTTTAAAAAAAAGCGAGCGACGGTATATGATATACCGTCTCATCGTTTATAATAAATTAAAAAAAATTAATTACTTATTAACTATTAAATTATATTAATTAACTAAATTAAATAATATAATAATAACTAAACCTAATTAATTAACTAACTAAACCTAATTACTACTCCTAAATGCTACCAGTCAGCATTAATAGCCAACTTAAATGCTACCCAGTCAGCATTAAGCCCACTGCCACCTTTTCCACGGACGGGGTGTGATACCCCGGTCGGGGTATCATTCCCCGTCTGAGGGAAAAGTAAAAAAAAAGAATATTTTTTATTTGGAGAGACGGGGTATCATACCCCGTCCGGGGTATGTATCCCCGTCCGACCTATTTTTTTTTAAAAAATAAAAATTATAGAGACGAGATATGATCTTCCGTCTGAATCGTTTAAAAAATTATTAAATCGGAGAGACGGGGTATCATACCCCGTCCTTTATAATTTGAGAAAGTTCATTTCGTTTCTCATATTTGAGAAATGAGAATAGAACGTTTGCTATAAAATGGATAAATGAGAAACGTTTGCAGAGGTCGTTTGCTATAATATGGCAAAATGGCATATATAGCAAACGACTGTGGATGCTCTAAGTATTATTAATTAGCAGTACTTTTCTCTTCTTTTCATGCACACTTACTAGTTAAAAATAATTTATTCTAATAATAACAATTAATTAATCTCTAATCTCTAATCTCTAATATTATAATGGAAGAAAACCTTAGTGTCATTTGTAAATCTACCAACGTGTATATTGCATGTGCATAATTAATATGAAGAAGGTCTCAGATTCGAGTCCTCATTACGTCATATTTTTTACTTTAATTTTTTTAAAATGTATTAAATATGCATCACGCGTGTAAATTATCTATCTATATCTAATATAATATATGATAACTATCTAATCTATACTATTACTAAGCAAAGCTCAATTTTGGTAGCTTTTTACTATTATGCCCCCATATACATAAAAAGCTAAAAAAATATATAAGGTTAATTCTGTAATTTTCACTTCACATTTAAAGTCTTCATAAAATTTTGTTCCCTCAAAAATGCACGGGCATATCCCCAGTGCAAATTGCACGTGCTAACCCATAAAACGTGCATTGCACGTGCGGATTACTAGTATAATATATGATAACTATTATAATGGAAGAGTTTGAATTGTAAATCTACCTACTTACGCACAATGCACATGCAACTACAAACTCTCCTATTATAATTTTCACATTTACTTATTTATTAAGACATGCATCGCACCACAGGTATAAATTAAAAAAAATTAATACGTGCGATGCACGAGTATATTATCTTCGTTCTCATGCACACTTACCGGTTAAAAATAATTTCTTCTAATAATAACAATTAATTAATGGTTAATAACTCAAGAAACTTGAGGCTCATCTCACTTCATTTATGACACACACACACAAAACCTCCTCATGTTCTTTCTTCTTCTGTTTCTTTTATATTCCCTCTCCCTCCCTCTACAAAAACCCAAACTCAAAGAAGAAGAATTAGAAGAAGAAGAGAGAGAAAGTTTGAGAGAGAGAGAGAGAGAGAGAGAGAGAGAGAGAGAGAGAGATGGAGAAGAGAGGGAAGAAGGTCAGTCACCTTCTCCTCCTCCCACCTTCTCCTCCTCCTACTTCTTCTTCATGCTAGAGCTCATGGTGGGTCACACAGCCGGAGGGAGATCCTCCACCGTCGGATGGCCAAGATCGCTGCCGGTGCAACTCCTCCATCCTCTCCTCCTCAGGTAACACCATACCATACACTCTCTTCAATCTCCATTGCTTTGTTTCTTAGTAGCTAGGGAAATTGCATCCCTATGTAACTACATTAACATAAGCTTATTAGTGTTAAGTTAATGATAAAATTAAGCAAATTTGTAAAATGGGTTTAAAATAATTAGTAATATAAATAGGGGTATGGAAAGAATTTGAGTCTTCTTGATCCTCTTGGTAATGGAAATTAGGACTGTGGTAGTCAACGGAACGGAATTCTTGGAGCAACAAATGCGCTTTTAAGTTTCCATGTTCTATGGCAATTTGCACAAAGAACCCAAATTATCTTTTAAATTTAATGTTTTTTAAATGTAAAATTTGGTACCAAATAGGGCTTTTTGTCATGGGTAGGTATTTAGTGTATGTTTGGTAATAAAATTAAGTAGGGATAAATGGAGTTATCTAAATCTCTAATAGTAATCTCTTATCTCTAATCTCTAATATTATAATCGGAGAAGGCCTTAGTGTCATTTGTAAATCTACCCATGCTTGTATTGCATGTGTATAACTAATATGAAGGAGGTCTCAGGTTCAATTCCTCACAACGTTAATTTTTTTACTTTATTTTTTTTATAAATATATTAAATGTGTATCACACGTGTAAATTATTATCTATCAATCTATCCATCTATCTATAATATAATATATAATAACTATTATAATGAAAGAGTTTGAGTTGTAAATCTACCTACTTACGTGTAATGCACGTGCAACTTCAACTTTCTCATTATAGTCTTCACATTTACTTTTAAAAATATATAATCCTATTTATTAAGACATCCATCGCACGTGTAAATCATAGTTTTTACTTTAAAAAATTTTTAAAAATTAGTACGTGCATCGCACATGTATATTAATAGTCTTATTTAATTTTACTAAACTTTTGTTATCTTAACTTTGTCTTGTTTGAAACTCATTTTGCAAATTAAGATAATTGTAATTATCCCACCTCAAAAGCTGTGAGAAAACTGCAGTTATCTAAACTGCACTCTTATCTATTTTTTTCTTAACTTCGAATATAGTAAGGTAAAGATATGGTAACCACAATTAGCATACCCTATACCTTTAAAGTTAAGATAATTTTTCGTTATACCAACTTTGTTCTCAGATAGGGCCTTAAAATTTGCATGATTTTGTTGGTTTATGTTTAAATTGTGCACAAGTTTAGGAGGACAATTAGTGTAAAGTATGTAGGAATTGTTATAGTCAACAAAGCAGCTTTTAACTGGTGACTTTGATTAGATTGTTATGATTTTTTTGATAACGTGGATAGAGTCAACTGACTCCAGCCCAAATATATATAATAAAAGGGAAATATTTACAAGCATCAGAAATTTTACACGAAGTAAAATTGAAAAAAATAAATAACAACAACTTAAACATAATCCGATGCAATGAAGAGCATTACACAAAACATGGCAGCAGCAGCATGCAATGCCGACAACAATCGAGAACAACCATACAGAGAGCAGCAGCATGCAAGCAAAAAACACAACCCAGAATGCAGACATCAATCCTGAACAACCGACATGACACCCAGCCAAAAAGGCCATAGCCTGAGCACATCGACACTGAAACAGCAACTGAATCCCCGAAAGCTGGAGCAAACAAGCCTAAAAACGATCCACCAACAGACCACGAATGCATTCCATCCCAACAACCGAACAAGTTAGAACGGTAAAGTATAGGAAGAGGATAGTAGAAAAATAGAACAAAATAATAGAACAGTAACAGAAATCTATCGATATCGGTAATAGCAACGACCAAGATTAACCTAAAGGTCGCTATAACAGATAATGAAAGAGTTTGAAATAGCAACTGTATTAAACAGAATAAGAAACCAAGTTAATAAGCATATCAGCATAACAACAAAAACACCCCTACTATGCAGTCTACAAAACATGCCTCCACAATATCGAAGATGGAAGTAAGCCAAAAAAAAGATTCGTAAACTGAGATCTTCAACACAGACAGAGAACAGACAGGGGGAAGGCACCCAAGGGGGAATAAAAATGTCAAGACAAGCAACCATCTGATCATATCTGATATACTGAACCAAAATCGGTTCAGTTCTTTCTATCCGGAACATAGGGAGGAATTTTGAGATTTTAGATCTGCGCGGCTAAGGAGGCCTTTGACGCCGCTGATAAATGTGAATCTTTTTTAGCGCGGATGCGCACACTTGAGCGAATAACCGGAAAGTAAGAATTTAGCTTCTTATGAGACTGAACAGAATGCTTTAGGGAAGCCTTGAGGGACACTCTAGAAGGAGTAGGAGGGGGGATAGAGAGTGCCTGGTTTGATGGGGCAGAGGGGAGGGAATTGCTCTGGAAGGAGGGAGGTAGGACAGAGTTAATAGCTGCTAGCAAAGAGGTACTGTGGGTCGCAGCGATAGCCGGAGTAATCAGAGGTGGGAAGGGATTAAAGGATGGTTTAGGCTGTACCGTCTCTTTTATACTTAGAAAATTACAGTCATCATTAAGAACAAAAGAAAGAAGATTTGGGTTATTAACTAACAGAGAATAAGAAAAAGGATAGTAATACTGAACATGACAAGAAGGAAAGGGATAATAAGTAATGAAATTAAAAGCACATCGTAATTGCAAAACTTGATGGTTCACTAATAAAAAATTAAATTAAGTAAAAAGAACGGGAATTAGTACCTTGGAGACTTATTAGAGTTAACCAGTTCCTTTACTTCTTCAACTAGAAGATCATCAGATTGGGTCCAATCATCAACTAGAGCAGAGGATTTTTGATTGGTGATATGAGTCTTAGCGACCGATGAAGGTGAACATTGAGCTGAATTTTTGTATTTGTCTCATTCAGAAGAAAAGTTGGGCTCGACCTTCCATTCAGGCCAATCAGAATCCGGAGCATCAGAAGAAACCACCTTCGGAAGGGTAGACGTAGCCGACGAAGCCATTGGGGTTAAAGACTGGAGAGTCGAAGCTATGGGAATGGTCGAATGAACAGGTTTAGGGCGCTCGGAAGGGCAAATAGGAATGGAACTAGTTTGAGAGGCGATGGCAGGATTAATCCAAACCAGATTGGGGGCCAGTGAAGGTGAGATGGTAGAGCCGGTGGCCTTGGAAACTTTACTACGGGAGAAGGAGTAACTCTTTTTAACCAAGGATTTGTGACTACCTCTCGATTTAGGGGTGAATGTAGGAGGGCAAGAGGAAGTACCGGCTGCATATTTTGTGTTGATAGATCCCAATGGCACAGAAGAAAAAGAGTCAACTGAGGTGCTAACAGGTGCTGCTGATGCAACAATAGAGCAATCATGATAAGTGATTGAAATGGCAAAAATAGACTGTCCAACATGGAGAGAGTATGTTGTAATTCTATCTTGCTTTTCGGGGCATAAAAACTATGCCTCAACCTGCAGGCATCCAGAAGCTAACATGGAGGTGGAGGAGGTGCATATAAGGTCACCAATGCATTTCGATATATCAGCCACAAGATAGGGAGAGTCGCAGAACTAAGGTAAACCCAGGATAGTTACTTTAGTGGGAGAAGGAGGCAAAACTGGAAGAGGAGAACTAAGATGAACCCATTTGCGGAAAGAGAGAGTAATAGCACCAATATCAAGGAATTTAATAGCCACTAGTTCATCGAAAATTTTGGGACTTGGGTAGTTAATCACAACATCCCCGTTAGAGCATGCATTTACTGCTCACGTCCAGACTTCAACATTGCATGTCTTGCAAAAAAATGAATCTAAGGAAAAATTGGAAATGGATCCTCCAACAAACGTAACAGTTCCGTAAGAATCCAGCTTGGAAATTTTGGCTGAAAGATCAGGAGATGGCACATAGACGAGAGTAACCAAGGGTGCGGGAGTACTAACCAAGGGTGCAGAAGCAAAAAACGGAGGCCTCTTAACCAAGGGTGCAGGAACACTAAGAAGGGGCTCGGTTGGTGGGGAAACGGTAGGAAGGGGTTGAGTAGCTGATTCCATCACTAACAACTGAGATGCCGACAGAGTTGGAAGGAATGCAACTCCCCTAGACAACTTAATCCTTTTAGGGTTTTTGGATTGAATAACAGAGAGTTTGGCTTGAAGAGAGGGGAAATCCAGAGTTGACAAAACTTGGTCTGAGATCGGGACACCCAAAGACAGACCAAGCAGTTGCTGAAGAGCGAAACACCGATTACGAGAGTGACCAAATTTAAGACAAAAGAGACACTTCATTTTGTATTTGCAAAAAGGCTTGAGATGCCCAAATTGTAAGCAGTGAAAACAATGGTGAGGAAAGGGCAAAGACGATGAGGAAGGAGATGAAGGGGTAGAAGACTTAGAGTGGCAGAGGTTTGGGCGGGAAATGAGAGGTACTGAAGACCCTAGAAGGGTCTGGGGTTTGGGCCAAGAACTGTGCGAAAGAGCTGGAAGGCCACAAACTTTAATTTTATTTTATTTTTATAACGACCTCAACCCAAGACAAGGCCATCGAAAGGCCCAGGCCCAAAACAGAAAGGACACCAAGTATTGAAAAGACAAGGAGACCGGTAAAAACCAAAACCTCTGCTGTAGCGATCACCAATAGAGAATGATCGTTAGCCAGAACCAAAGACCAACCAGTAAAAAAAGAATCAAGAACACTGAGAGATTGAAACTGAACTCGCAAATCCAGTGACAATTAGAAGTGAAAACAAAAGGGGGAGGAAAAAAACCCTCAACAATAAAGATTAGAGGAAAGTCGCAAAAATAGAATGAGCTTAGAGTGAGGAAGAAAATGCACCAAATATTCACAAGGAAAACAAAATCTAACCAGAAACTTCAAATTAGAACATAGAAGAGCTAATCGGTAAACCAAAAGGAAGAGAAATAAGGAGATACCGATGAAAATAAAATGCCACAACACTGCAATAAAGCAACAATCAAACAAGAAGGACGCAATACAACAATCAGATGAAAACACCCAATGGAAAAGCTAAATTAGGGAAGAAGATAGCAAACTCGAACCATCGGAGGCAGCTGAAAGGAAAATGGTCTGGGTGCGAGGAGAGTAGAGGCACGGATCTGAGAGATCTGGAGGGAAAACAATCCGGATTCCACCTGAGCAAGCCGAAGATGGACGCCGACTCTGACCAAAGAGTAGCAATCAACAGACTCCGCTTTAACAACCGCCAAAGAGGCGACACTGAAGGCCGCTGAGAGAAAAGCCAGCAGGGGGAGCAAAAGCAAAAGGGTTTGTAGGGAAAGGTGAGATGAGCAATTTTAATGAAGGAGAGGGGGTGAGATAGGGACTAAGGGCATGGGATCTGGACGGAGAAGGAGAGGGTTAGGAGAGGTTTTTTTTTCTTTTTGGAAGGGATGACTTTTTTCTCGACAACTCAATCACTAATAATTAATCATAAATCTAATAGGATTAGATTGTTATGATGAAAGGTAAAGGGATAGACATTTTCCAAGAATCTAGAAATCAAATTGATTTGATTTTAACCCTTCTGAATTTGTCATTTATTTGTTACAAAGTTTACCAACCTTTTCTTATTCTACTGAATATGTCGTGTTTTTCTTCTTCTAAATATTATAGTTATTAGGATTTTTCTTTACCGGGTTTTGCTTTTGCACTTGTACAAACTTCTCGGTAATATAATCTACTCGTAGTTTTACTCTAACTAGTAATATACACGTGCGATGCACATATTAATTTTTAAAATTTTTTACAACTCCAACTGTTCCATTATAATAGTTACTAGTATTTTTCACATGTGATGCACGTTTTGATAAGAGTTTGAAGATTGTCACATGTGATTTATGTGTTAAGAAATAGTTTTAGAATTGGACGTGCATTACTCGTAATTGGTAAAAATATTTTGAAGAAAAAAAGCTACAATTTGTATGTGCAATGCACGTGTTTATAAGTAGAATTTGAGTTGTACGAGTAACATATGTGTATGTTCAGTGTTAAAAAAATATTGTAAAATTGTTTTGCACGTGCGATTGCACGTTTTAAATAGGTGGAATTTTTTTATTTGTTTGTTTTTGTTGTAATTAATGAGAGAGTTGGAGTTGCACGTGCAACGCACGGATTTATATGTTGACAACATTACAACTCCAACTCTCCCATTATAATATTAGAGATTAGAGATTAATTCAAAATAATTACACTTATTTGTTGAGAAGTGTATAAAAAGTTAAATAATTAATTCAAATCTAACGCTTAAACCTTGTTCAGAAACTGAGTATTAGTATCATCATAGAAGGTAGATTTTTTTAATTAATAATAATTTCCTATGCTTAAAGTTAATTTGACAATTAATATGAACAAGCACTGAGTTAGTAACCTGCCATTGCAAATATTTCTTCTCTAAATTAACCAAACATTACGAGGAAAAAGGCTTACAATGCAAGCCAAGAAAGTTGGCAGTGCAAAATTGGTATTGACAATGACATGTAACAGATGATTGTACGAAAAAGTTGTGTTCACAAGCAATGTTGGTTGGAATTTGGAAATCTGTTCAAAATATATACCTAACTGCGACTCTATAATAGCGTCTGTAGTTCTTGGCTATTTTGTCAAAAATTTCCAAAAAATAGAAAATTTTGAGTTGAAGGCGTTGGCTATACGCTTAAAAAATGGGTTTTAGATGAACATCCGTCTGCCAAATTAGGCAGACAAAATAGAAATTTGAAAAAATAGCTGACAAAACATGATTTTTCGTCGTTTGATTTTTTTTATAATCCCATCGGACGGGAAATCCGAAATGATTTCTCGTCCCAAATTTCTTTTATTTTAAAAATCGTCGGACGGGAGATGATTTTCCGTTAGATCAATTTTATTAAAAATATATATATGGGACACAATTTTTTTAAAAAAAATCGTCGGACGGTCCCGTCCCTTGATTTTTAATAATAATAAAAAAAGTTAGCATACAACGACTACAACACAAACTTAAATTTCTGTTTTCTATATGCAAAATACCCAAAATTTGGGTATCAACGAGTACAGATGCTCTCCCTAATGTTTCAAACGAAGTCTAGGTGTAGTTTTGATTCACACAACCGACATGATCTAACCTGATGCAGAGCACGAAATCGCGGTTATAGAGCGGAATAGACTACGGTGCTGACCCTACTGGGTCGACTGACTCAAGCGCAGCGATTGCACAGGCCATCTCCGACGCTTTCAAGGCACCGTCAAATCATATCCTCATGCCGGGCATCAGTGATCTCGGCAGCGCTGAAATACATCTAAATGGAAGAACTTACTTGATCAGTAGCCCTATAACATTACCCTCTTCAGGTGGTGGGAACCTCAAGGTAATATATACTCAAGTTGGCTTCACACACTCTGTAGTCATATTAGTTAGCTGATTTTGGTGCACTCAGATCCATAGTGGTTCGTTACGAGCATCGACTAGCTTCCCGACGAACCATTACTTGATCGAGCTGTGGTCCTCTCCATCGTCGAGCTCCTCCTCCTCTGCATCAAAGAGAGTGGTCAACACTTCAGAGTTGCTTTCGACCTCAGGCTATGATTATGAGTACATCACATTACGAGACCTATTGTTAGACTCAAACTACCGAGGTGGTGGCATTGCTGTTATCAACGCCCTCAAAACCACTGTCGATAACTGCTACATTGTGCATTTCAATTCTGACGGAATCTGGGTCTAGGCCGGGCATGAAACCCTCATCCCAGGTTGTTATATAGGGCAACACATTACGGCTGGAGGTGATCCCGGGGAGAAGAATTTCTCCGGTGTGGGGATCAGTTTGAACGGTAATGACAATGCCGTTACTGACACCGTCATTTTTTCAGCAGCAACTGGAGTTTTAGTATCGGGACAGGCCAACACGCTGAATGGAGTCCATTGTTATAACAAGGTGACTGGGTTTGGAGGAACGGGCATCTATTTGAAGCTGCCTGCACTGACCCAGACGAGAATCGTCAACTGTTATATGGATTTCACCAGCATTGTATCTGAAGATCCGGTTCAGCTTACCATAACGAATTCCTTCTTTCTAGGCGATGCAATCGTGGTGTTCAAATCGGTGGAGGGCATGATCCACTCAGTGAACGTGGTCGATAACATGTTCGCTGGGGGAGGCACGGGAACGGAAATTGTCAAGTTGGACGAGAGTAACGGGGCATTTACAGATGTGGATGGGGTGGTAGTGGAACGGAATGGGGCGCGTGGGATGATAGTGAGATCAACGGTGGCAAAGGAAACCGTTAAGGTGAACGGAACAATATGGACCGTCGACTTCTCCTCGGTCTTGCTGTTCCGGAGTTGGATTGATCAAGTGTTATACACAGTACAGACTGATTCAGGGTTCCCAAATCATGATCTGAGAAATGTGTCAGAGAATCAGGTGGTGATCGAAGCTGACACAGCGGTTCAGGCAACCGTGCACGTGTTAGTCGACCAAACCGGAGGGAGTATGGGCTAAAGCTTGCTAACTGAAGAGAGGGGAGAAAGGTTCACATACCGTGGCCGTAAGGTTTTCCTTGGCCTCTTACAGAATTTATACTATGTCGCGAGTTTTTTCAACAACAGGATTCAATCAAGTTTGATGTATTTCTAATTTCTTTGATTTGTGTAGAGAATTTAGTTTGAAAATCATTGTAATTTGTAAAGATTTTTATTGAACGGAATGACAACAGAGAGTCAATGATCTGAACAGACCTTAGCTTGTGAATGTGCTGAATTTGGGTCAGAATTTGATTTGCACCTGCAGAAAAAAAGAGGGAACTGAGAAGAGTTACTACAATGTATCATAATGTGGTACAATCTTATGATATATACGAATATACTATTAACAGAAACATTGTGCATTTATCATGAACATCAGAACATGTAATAGGCTTTGTCAATCCTATAAAGTGTAAAGAAGCCTCCATCATGTCTTTAGTAGTCGAGCCAATAATCCTAGACCGAATTCTGAAGCGCACACAACCAACACGAAGCACTTATCACCCGACATTCTATTACTAGTCAACTAGATCGATGTATGCCTGCTCTAAGGCCTGTGACACGTAAATTCCCGACAACTTGTTGGTAACACCAAAGAAATGTGGGTCTTACTTCTCAAATAGAAGATGGGTAATGACATTATACGTATCGAAAGGACTCTTGATAACATGCTTTTGTTATGTGCGCTAGGTTTGATTCTAAACCAAAATGATGACTTGATAGTATAGCAGCTCCAAACATTTGGCCACGTAAAGAGTATCTTATACTACTAGATGCAAGCCATAATAAGCTTTTTGACAAAGATATCCTCATTGATATGTAACATTACTTGTTAAGATGTACTCCTTTTCACTTAGATACAATGTTTTTTCATTAAATATGTTGATGTTTGCTTGTGACATAGATGAGGAAGAACAGCCCAATCTGTTTGAAATAAAAGCAGAGCAATTGATTGCAGGCAAACTAAATACTGGAAATATCCTTTTTTTTTTATCGATGGGATGAATGCCCCCCTCGTTTCATTAAAAAGAACTTAACAAAACATAACACAAAAAAAAAGGCTTATGAGATTCAAATCCCAACAGACTGGGTCCTGGAACTCATACACCCCAACCAATAAACAACAAATACAATGAATTCTAATCCTACTAATCGGCCGACCTCGCCAGAGTCAATTTTTCGTGCCAATTTACGCTCATTCTCTCTCAGCCCCTTGCTTGTACACCGTTTATCCTCGTCGTCGCTCACAACAACACCTCCGTCTTTCCAGCAATGACCCATACGTCAACTTCAAGCACCATATAGGAGACACCGCAGGTACTCCACCAATCTGACCTATCCCTGTACAGATTGAGTCCTCGTTCTCCTTCCCTCGCTTGACCCTCATTGACTTTCACCGCTACCTCGCAACGAAGGCTATCGTTTTCCTTGTCGATTTTACTAATGCCACCACCACCTCCAAGCCCCTTGACATGAGAGAGAGACCTTAAGTACCCCTCACTTTGATCCGAATAGGACAAAGTAGAGCCCAAACTATAAATTGCCGGACTACTGTCGTCCCACCAATTATGGTATATTTCGCTGCTAATTGTAAATCGGTTGTAATTTGGATATTTAGGGACAAGATTTGGATATTAGGGATTCCTCCACTTCTCCTATCTTTCACACACACCATCACATCTCCTCTCTCCTCATCCCCAAAGCCACATCCCACCTCAGACCCAAGCCCAAACGTCTCCTCTTCCCCAACTCCAATTTCCTCACTCCCACTTCCTGCAATTATCGTCAATGCAGAGCCCGCTATACATCCCAATTGAAATCTCCAACCCAAATGTACCTCCAAATTGCCTGTGGGGTAATCACAATCTACACATTAACACCATTACCACCACCATAAGCTCTTACTGAGACCTAAAAGAGAGGCAGCACCAAGAGCCTCTCCTGCTCCAACCCATCTCAAAGAGATCCTCTCACTTCACTTGTTTGAGCAACCACCCTCGCCATCCATACCTCGTAAATCCTAGCCTCCCCAAACATCCCGGAACCCTTTTAGAAAATTCCAGAAACCCTAGATCTCATAAAACCCCCCAAGACTCCACCTTTATGCTTTCAAGTGTTCGTAACCGCTCAAATCTAATCGCTGTCCCTCTCACCACCGTGGACGACGACGCCATCTGCGACTGACTCCACGCCCCACGTCGGAACCAACCGTCGTCTGAAACTCCGAGTGGGAAGATCGGGAGAGCAGCAGATCACCTCTGGAAGAGAGGGATGGAAGGAGGATCGGATGAGATGTGGAGGTATTGCTAACGATGGGAAGATCGGGAGCGGAGGAGGAAGGAGGTGGGGCGACGTGAGAAAAGAAGGTAGTAGAGGAGGGGAGCAAAACGAACGGGAGGGGGGCGACCCCCCCCCCCCCCCCCCCCCCCCCCCCAACAAAAAAACCTTCAGGCCTAGGATTTCTCTTTTTTGAATTTTTGAGGGGAGCTTCTCTATCTAGAATTTCTAGAGAGAGAAACTATTTTGAAATTTTTTCCCTAAATACTGGAAATATCACAGTACAGCAGGTTCAAAGATTTCGATAATGCGTAGATGGTTTACTTGCATGTTTCCATATAGAAATTATCTAACATTAAAGCATGAAAGCAGTGATCAGAAAATAATATGTGAAATGGCTAAGAACTGTGACATCCAACCTTGACAAATTCAAATAAATAATAACATCAAACTTCTAAAATACAGTATCATTCACTATAATCTAAATATATCGATTATGTCAGATTGATCAGCATAATCCTAGTTTAAAATGGTTGAAAACTGGCTGTAAGGTGCAACATTTCTCAGTTATTTATCCATAAACATTGTGATTACAACACCGATTCCTGAGCAAGGAGGAGAAACAAGAGAAGTATCATCGCTGTCGCTGATGCGCCAGCTATATAACTTTTCAACATGGAAATGACTATAATGCCCTCGCATACTATGTATGTATCATCAGTGTATTGCAGTAAAATCCAGGAATAGGTAATAGATAGCATATCTGAAAAGAGATGCAAACCAAACCAAATCAAGCTTTTCTGTATGTCTGGAAAGAATTGTTGCCCTACTTCTCTTTTTCCATCCAAATGGAAGTAAAAGGAAAAAAAAAAGAATTAGATTCAGTAGAAACCGTGTGTTGCTGCTTATTTTGGTGTGGGAGCAAATAGATAGTGAGTTAATAATTGATGAAAACTACTAAAAATCTGACCTTTGACCTTGGCCGTTAAAACGGTTAGAGCTCCTGAGATTGAATCTGGATCATTGATTGACCTTCGTGATCTGAATCCGACAGTTGCTAATGCGGCTGATGGACCTGCAATAAGCCTGAAACACCGGGTGGCCCTGGCGACAGACCGTCCGACGCTCAAGTCAGAACTAGAAGAAGAAAGAGAGTATGAGAGAGAAAATTGGTGAATTGTTGATTACCTTCTGACTATAGAGGGGGATGGGTATTTATAGGCCTGAGAGACATATCAAGAGATTGATTTGTGTCCGTTGGATCGATTTGATTTGAATTTCTTATCTCTTTTATGTCTCTCCCCCTCAAGAGATAAGATCTTCTTGTTAGGGGATAAGAGATTTGACTCCCTAGCCTTTATGGGCTGGATGTCTCTCCTAGTGGACCTAGTCTGTCACTTTTTATGGACTTGAAAGAAGGTCATGTCTTGGAGAAAGTCCGGACATGTTAAAGATGCCCGTTATGATTAATCTGCATGTAGAAGGTTTGAGATCTATGCAGGAATTGCACGGCCCTGATTTACTGTGATTTTTACCATCATCACTGATATGGCTAAAAATGGGATTAAATTGGTACCGTTCAAATCGGGCACGAATCTTAAAGCTCTCAGGGGTAAAACGGTAATTTCACCTACAAACGGATTTGAAATGGGAACTGGGTCTTTCTTCAAAGTCCAATAACCCATGAACGGATCTGCCTTACTGGGTACGGGTTTGGATCCGTTACAAACTAGTTCAGAAGGATAAAGAAGAATTCAGATTCATAATTATCTCTAAAAGGTGATTTTAACCACTTCTATCCATCCACACCGGGAAGTAGAGATTTGTTCTTATCTCGAAACGGATCCCTAAGACGACTATAAAAACCCATCTCCTCCCACCGTTGTAAGGTAATCAATTTTTTTTCAGTAAAAGCTTTTTCTTAATCATTCTGATTACTGACAAGAGCGTCGGAGGGTGCGTCACCGGGATTCATCCTGGTGTATCGCACATTTTGTAGGTTCGCGGCAGCAGCAAGAAACTGGTCAACAATTTGGTGAAGGTAAACAAGTCAACAGGTTTGCCTCGTTCGTTTTCTCAAGAATACACAAATTCTATCTATTGACCCCACACCAGATTCAGTGGCAACAGATTGGCGCCGTCTGTGGGAACCAACCCGACCTAACTTCTTCAGCGAGATTAGTTTCAAGCCATGCATCCAAAAGAGAGGGGGAAGGCAGCGGTCTCCAGCAGAAGAACCACTCCTCTTCCTCCTCCTCCTCCTTTAGTTCAAGATGTTCTTCCTCAACATGCCCGCTTACAAGCGAGTACGAAGTGGTTCACCATTCGGAATTGCTCCTGCAACTAGTTAAAACATCTCAACGACGAGTTCGGAGTCCAGCACTTGGTTCGACGTTGCCTTAGCTGCTCGTAAACAAGCAAGTGCGGGGTAGCTTACCATTCAGAATTACTCCCACAACCATTGATAAATCTTAAAAAACTGGTTCGGAGTTCACAATCATGGCTCGAAATCGCCCTCACAACTTGCAAGTATGTGGGTTTAGGGCTCGACATGACCATTCGAACTACTCCCGAAACTAGTTGATTCCAACAAGCAGGTTCGAACACTGGCTCTTTTCCAGGGCTATCCCCAAGGGCTGACTCACCTTTGTAGCTGCTCGTACGGCTCGACAATCCTCATCAGTAAGCTCTGTGCTCAGTTCCTCTCCCAAGCCAAACCAGCAACTCCTTCACTCCATGTAAGGGTGTTGGAGCCCAGCTCGTCCTAGAGGATCTCCCACAACTAGTTCACCTTCAAGAATCTGATATGGTACCCAACTCACTCATCGAGTCACCTCTACTAGCGTGTTGGGCTCAAACAGCAAGTTTGGAGGCCAACTCCATACGAAAGTTGCTTCTACAAATCTACCGGGTCCAAACGGTAGGTCGGCACCAACCCCCTGTTCGGGCCGCTTCTACAAACTTGTCGGACTCAAACGACAAGTTCGACGCCCAACTCTCTCCTAGAGCCATACTCTTCGCTCCGCTCGCCTCCAGAGCGGACCTCTTCTCAACGAGTTCGGAGCACAACTCTCTCCTAGAGTTCCTCAAACTTGTCTCCCAGACGGCTCTCTCCCAAAGCCAAGCTCTCCGCTCCACTCGCCTCTAGAGAGGACCTCTTCTCAGCAAGTTCAGAGATAAAACTCTCTCCTAGAGTTGCTCCTTAAACTCACCTCCAAGAATGAATCTTCGCAAGAGCCATACAAAGCACTTCTCAACTTTATGAAGACAAATATGTTGTGGGACCATTTTGACCATGAAGAAGTATGATTCCTCGACTTATTACTAAGGAGAGGCTGTAGATATTTAAGTTAGCTTTGAAACAAGGGGTCACATGCCCCGATCCGACCTCCGTAGCCCTGGAAAAGTGAGTTACAACACAACCGCTCGCCAAGCTCGCCGTAGTTGTCGAACAGACGTGTTTCCGAGCTGAAAACACCAAAAATTTTATTGAGCAGTCAACGTCTTCCAAGTTCGACATTTCGTTCGCCAAGTTCGCGACTTTGTTCGCCAAGACCGCCACTTCTTTCGCCAAGATCGCCACTTCGCTCGCCAAGCTCGCCGTAGTTGATGAACAGACGTGTTTCCGAGCTGAAAACACCCAAAATTGTGTTGACCAGTCAACGTCTTCTGAGTTCGACATTTTGTTCGCCAAGCTCGCCATTTCATTCGCCAAGCTTGCCACTTCGTTCGCCAAGCTCGCCGCGATGTCGAACAGACATGTTTCCGAGCTGAAAACACCCAAAATTGCATTGACCAGTCAACGTCTTCCGAGTTTGACATTTCGTTCGCCAAGCTCGCCACTTCGTTCGCCAAGCTCGCCGTAGTTGATGAACAGACGTGTTTCCGAGCTGAAAACAACCAAAATTGCATTGACCATTCAACGTCTTCCAAGCTCGCCATTTCCTTCGCCAAGCTCGCCATTTTATTCGCCAAGCTTGCCACTTCATTCGCCAAGCTCGCCGCGATGTCAAACAAACATATTTTCGAGCTGAAAACACCCAAAATTGCGTTGGCCAGTCAACATCTTCCGAGTTCTACATTTCATTCGCCAAGCTCGCCACTTCGCTCGCCAAGCTCGCCGCAGTTGACGAACAGATGTGTTTCCGAGCTGAAAACACCCAAAATTGCATTGACCAGTCAACATCTTCCGAGTTCGACATTTTGTTCGCCAAGCTCGCCATTTCATTCGCCAAGCTCGCCGCAGATGTCGAACAGACGTGTTTCCGAGCTGAAAACACCCAAAATTGCATTGACCATTCAACGTCTTCCAAGTTCGACATTCCGTTTTCCAAGCTCGCCGCAGTTGTCGAACAGACGTGTTTTCGAGCTGAAAACACCCAAAATTGCGTTAACCAATCAACGTCTTCCCAGTTCGACATTTCGTTCACCAAGCTCGCCAGTTCGTTCGCCAAGCTCGCCGCAGATGTCGAACAGACGTGCTTTCGAGCTGTAAATACCCAAAATTGCGTTGACCAGTCAACGTCTTCCAAGTTCGACATTTCGTTCGCCAAGCTCGCCGCAGTCGCCAAACAGAGCTATTCCCAAACAAAAAATGAGAGGAATAAAATCTCCTCTCAGTCCGCGCTCAAATCAAGATGGATGGATGAGATTCGCCCGAAACAATCAAACAAATAAAGAGAAGAAGGAGATAAGGGTAAACGGGTCAGGTCCAAACCCGTACACCCTCATTCCTCTGTTCCCTTCTTCTCCTCCAATCTTTCCCGCCAAAAAGCCTTCAACAGTGCCTTCGTCAACTCGCCGAGCTCGACTCCCCCATCTTCGAACTGCACGCTCTGTCGAGCTCAAGCACACCCTCCACGAGCTACATGGCCAAGCTCGTCTCCACATCGCCACCGTCAACTCGCCGAGCTCCCCATTGTCTCCAAGCTCGAACTCCAACCTTTCGCAAACCCATCGAGCGGTGAGCTCGCTAACCTCCACGACGCGAGCTCCTCGACCAAACTCATCCCCTCTCCGAGCTCCCTGGGCCGACGAGCTTCGTTCTCCACCCTATCAAGCTTCGTTCTCCACCTCGTCGAGCTCCGCTCTCCATCTCACCGAGCACTGCTCTCCATCTCGCCGAGGCCCTCCATCAATGAGCTCGCCAACCCCCACTAAGCTCTCTACCGAACTCCCTCCTTGACGAAGCCGCTCGACGAGTCCACTGTCGAGCTCCCCAACACCGAGCTCCAAAAACACATTGAAGAGCTCCACTCCACTGTGTCGAGCTCCTCCATCGATGTCAAGCTCACCCTGGCTTCGCCGAACTCAAACAAAGCTTAGGCGAGCACTTCGGCGTCGAGCACCGCCATCGACGTCGAGCTCCGACCTCAGCTCCATTGCCGAGCACTCTCCTTCGCCGAACCTCCAATGACGCGCGCTCGCCGCCTTTGCCGTACAGACGTGTTTCCGAACTGATTATAGGGAAAAATGCATCGCTCACGATGCTCTGCCTGGCCTCGCCATGTTCGCCAAACCCCCCGTCTTTCGTTCGTCGAGCTTGTCCCATTCGCCTAGCCATCCCACTGTCGAGCTCGAGAACCCGTCGCCGTACGCCGAACTCATGGGCTCCGAGCTCCTCACTGTCAAGCTACACGTTCTCCCGTCGAGCCGCCCATTGCCGAGCTCGACGTTGCCTACTCGTTCGCCGCCACATGATTGATGACGAAGTCGAAGAACGTTGAATGGGCGAAGACGGCGAACAGGGGAGAAGAAAGAAGAGGCACAGGCGGAAGAAAAAGAAGAAGAAAAAAAAAAGACTTCCACGTGGCGGTCAATGTTGACCGGCCACGTGGCACGTCGTGGTTGGCTGGCGAGCGTTTCGTTCGGGCGGTGGCGAACAGACGTGTTTCCGAACTGGTTATAGGGAAAAATCTGTCGCTTTGAGTTGCGTGCTCATCTGATCATGATCAACGTACAGGATTGTGCCACGCATCCAAGTATTTATTTATTTATTTATTCATTTTAATTATTTATTTAAAAAATCCGAAAAATTAATTAAAAATCGAAAAAATTAATTAAAAAATTTTAAAAATAATTATTAATTCGGAATATAATTTTTAAATCCTGGAAATAATAATTATTAAATTAGAATAATTAATTAAATTTTTCGATAATTAATTATTTAATTCGGAAATTGAATAAAAAATTCAAAAAATGATTTAAAATTGGAAGAAAAAAAATCATAAAAATCTAGAAAAATTTGAGAATAATTTTGGTTATTTTTCAAGCTCATATTGACACCGTTACACCCCGAGCTAGATCCAACTCCCCCGAGAACTCCGATAAAATTCCGTACGCCATTAGAACAACAAACTACTCCTCAAAGGCTGTTAAACTCAGTCTTCAGGAGTGGGGGGCTCGTGATATGGCTAAAAATGGGATTAAATAGGTACCGTTCAAATCGGACACGAATCTTAAAGCTCTCAGGGGTAAAACGGTAATTTCACTTACAAACGGGTTTGAAATGGGAACTGGCACTTTCTTCAAAGCCCAATAACCCATGAACGGATCTGCCTTACTGGGTACGGGTTTGGATCCATTACAAACCAGTTCAGAAGGATAAAGAAGAATTCAGATTCATAATTATCCCAAAAAGGTGGTTTTAACCACTTCTATCCATCCACACCGGAAAGTAGAGATTTGTTCTTATCTCGAAACAAATTCTTAAGGCGACTATAAAAACCCCTCTCCTCCCACCGTTGCAAGGTAATCAATCTTTTTTCAGTAAAAGCTCTTTCTTAATCATTCTGATTACTGACAAGAGCGTCGGAGGGTGCGTCGTCGGAATCCATCCTGGTGTATCGCACATTTTGCAGGTTTGCGGCAGCAGCAAGAAACTGGTCAACAATTTAGTGAAGGTCAACAGGTCAACAGGTTTGCCTCGTTCGTTTTCTCAAGAATCTACAAATTCCATCTATTGTCCCCACACCAGATTCAGCGGCAACAATCACCGAGTTCTAAAAGTATATCTATTTGATTAGTTTAAGTAGGAATATAAAACTATGTAACTGAAGTCTCCTAACGTTTGGTGAACTACAACCATAAGACAAAAGAATGTTTATAGTCTTACATAACCTTTGGAACAGAGCTGTTATCGGGTCCTATCGGGTCCTCCACTACCCGGATCCGGATCCGGTACCTCACAGGTCCATAAATTGGACCCAGACCCGGACTTGCGATAATCGGGTCTGTGTCCGGATCTGGGTCCTAGTTAAAAAAATCTACCCGTCGGATTCGGTAGTGGTAAATAAATATTTGCACTTAAGTATTTTTGCACCTGATACCCTACGGTTCCAACAATTTTTACACTAAAGTACATGAATAAATATTATATTTACATATCTATCTTCAACAATTACTATTTACATGTATATTCTATAACCCTATTATTCAAATTTCATATTTTTGGGGGTATTTTTAACGTGTCCGGGTCCAGATCCGGGTCCCGGGCCCGGGTCGGTTCTATTTTGAGCGGACCCGAGCCCGGACCCGGAAGTGCATCGGGTCTTATTTTAGGACCCGGACCCGTATAGATCCGGTCGGTTTCAGTCCAATGCCGGGTCCGGGTATCGGGTAAATGTGACAGTGCTACTTTGGAACACTCTTAGGTATTTCACCATATTATACAAATACTCATTCAGCAACCTACGCATTCAAACCGGTATACTAAGACGACCAAGTATATAATGTTATAGATAATCTATAAATTAAGTGATAGATCTCAGGCTTCCGTACAAGATACTACGACATTAACACATATTACATATGGGGAAGAGGGGTATGAGCAACTTGCTCATTTAGTAAATGAGCAATTGATGATGTGGCAAACATGTGATTGGAAAATCCTTAAAGGGTTAGTTGTCCAATGTATCACATGCATGCCACATAATCAATTGCTCATTTACTAAATGAGCAAGTTGCTCATATCCTTTTTACCCATTACATATATATGAGATTCATCTCTGAGCTTCACTAATTACTACCACTCTACAAATTAGAATAGTTTAGCAGTATTCTGCACAGGGAAACATATTCTGCGCAACGAGTTTTAGCAGTATTCTGTAACAATATTCTTGAGTGAGCCATCCACCATTCAAGTAAGAAACTAGTCATAGTCCTCAAATGATTCTTCTTTCTATCATTAATCAACAAAAGCAAGTGTGTGATCATGTTGATAAAGAATATGCTGCCGAATCCCTAATGTCTTATTTGGTATATGTTCCATAAAGTTTTGGAAGTTTCAAAGGTGGGCAGAGCATTAGTATTGGTGTATTTTCTTTTTGATTAAACGGATAGAGTCAGCCACACCAAAAATATTTAATAAGCAAAAAGAGTAACATACAATACAGATGTTTACAAGGAGTAAAAACTCTCATAAACAAGAATGACTACAAAGGAAAACAGGGAAAGAAAAGATAGCTATGAAAGCTGCCAAGATAGCATACAATAAGAGTAGCAAAGTGAGCTGCCAAGCTACTGTCGGAGTAATTCTACCCTTAACTTGTAGTGCTAATAGCGGAAGTACAGTACAAGCAATAGAAACTCTCGAGACTTAGATGAACCAAGAACAAGCCAGCACAATACTAAGCAAGATCTCACAAGAATATAATCAATATGCAGAGAAAATCAATATTTCTTATTCCCAAAGAAATACAAAGATTACAAAAGAGATTACAACTCTCAGTCTCTCTCTCTCACCTTTGAAACACTCGGCACAATCCCTTCTTGAAGTTGAACATTGATAACAGCTCACCAAAAGATCATCAAAGATATCTAAACCCTAGAGTCTACAGCTATAAATATATATAGCCCCCAAGTAAACCTTAAAAGATAAAAACAAATCTAGCAATTGGGCCTTTAAACTCGTAAGCCCAAAAACAATCAGCCGCCGATGTCGGTCGACCGTACCCCTAGTGACGGTCGACTGCAACGTGTAGAACCAACCCAGAGAGCTGACCGGTCGACTGCACCCCCTAGGTCGGTCGACTGTCCCCTCCTTTGTTGGACCTGTACACTCGAAGAACTCTCAGCAGCTAGGGTCGGTCGACCGCACCCCCAGGTCGGTCGATCGCAACCTTTCAGGCTGTATTCTTCTACTCGCCGCTTGTCTTCTCTTGTTTCTTTACCTCCTCCTCTTCTTCTCCAACTTCAAGTACTCCGTACCTACATGTATTTGAGGCCACAATTCCTAACAGCTACATGGCGCCACCGACAACAAACGCAAACCATTGAAGCAAATAGGGGACACAAGAAAATCCAGGCCAGAGAGCGGCAACAAATAACCAAAAAGTAGCCCACCAAACCGAATCTGAGAGAAACCAATAGTAATGGTGTCCGCCTAGCGAAAAAACAAACACCACAGAGCCAAAAGCAAACAGCAGTGCCACAGGCAGCAAAACAAAACAAAACTAAACAAAACCTCAAGCAAACAGGGAGCACAACCAGCTGCAAACTCAGGAACATCAGAGGGAGTCAGAGAAGGTAGCCCCCCGAGGAGAAGAAATCAAACAGCAAAGCATCACAGCATAAACGCAGGCCGCACAAGAACAAAAGAAAACACGCTAAACACAATTCCACACTTCGGAGAAAAGGGGAACCCAACATATACTCAAAATAAACTGAGGGAAAATAACCTCCATAAAAGAGGCATAAGAAACATATAAACAATAACAGAGAGGAAAGACAACGCTGATATGAAGAGAAAGGAAGAGTAGAAACATAAGAAAACTAAGAGCAGTAGAAAAAGATGAAAATACTAATAAGACAGAGAAAGGAAATATGGTGAACCAAAGCCCCAACCGAGGTGCCAAAATACGCAACAACAACACTTCCCAGCCGATTCACAAACCCAAAATAGGAACCTGTACCGAAAGACAACAAAAGGAAAGAAACATATTGGTGCACCACCTCCGAAAGCAAAGAAGTTTAGCTCTGGAATAGAAAACAAAAGGCAAGATAGGAGTAAGAAAAGAAACATGAAATAACAGCAAAACAGCTAAACATAAAAACCCGACACTTCGTCAAAGAAAAGGAAGCCACAACTGACTCAAGATTAGCAAGCCGAAGCTTGTCTAATTTGTTCTGGGGCAAAATTTTAGCCCAAAAAGAAGTGAAGATAATGAGGTCTTCAATAAGGCAATTAATTGTGCGGGAAGTATGATTAAAAAATCTATTATTTTTTGCGGGAAGTATGACTAAAAAATCTATTAGTTCTTTCTTTCCAAATGATCCAGATCAAAACCATTATGGTTAAATTCCATGATGAACAAAAAGCACGTTTGACACGATGCAAATGCCATGCAGACCACCATGATTGCACCGAGCCAGGCTTTCCATGCACCTTCCAGGCTTTCTTACAAATAGCCCAAAATAAAATGATAAAAGAGCAATTAATGAACAGATGAAAGGTGGTCTTATGCTCGGTACCGCAAAGAATGCACTTTGCCTAACAATGTGATTTTTTTGTTGAGGATAACCACACTGAGTAGCTTATTGTGGATGGTAAACCACGTGAGAATATGGACCTTCAGAGGGGCGACACATTTCCACACCGTATTGGAGAAAAGTGAAGTAACACCACTGGAATTGAGGAAATTATAACATGATTTAACCATACAGGAACTAGAACTGGTCCAATGCCAAATGACATCATCTTTAGGGTGCCATTGGTAGCTGCGGATAAGCAGAAGTAAGTAAAGATAATGAGGGTAAAGAGAAATAGGGAGATATCTGCGAAAAGTGATATTTCAATCTCTCCCATTTTTATAAGAAACAAGATAATCAGGAATAATCGCGTTCGGATTAGATGCAAGAAGATGAAGCTCAGGAAAATTGGAGGCAATCGATATATTGGAGATACACAAATTAATCTGTCCAGAACATAATCGTTCGGCCATCATTACAGAGTTTAAACACACCGCATTTGAAAGGGGCCACCACCTTCCAAGCACCTTTCCAAAAAGGCGAGGCAATAGCAGAGAAGGACAGGTGGAGTTCCCAAACACGGTGACGCTTATGGTATTTGTGAACCACAATCTGCCTTCGAACTAATTCATCTTGTTTGAGCACTTTCCATAACCATTTTCCTTTCTAATGTCTTAGATTAAGAATACCAAGGTCGCCTTCATCCTTCGATTTGACTCCAATTACATAGGTGTTTACCGATTTTCAAAACAGATGAGCCCGACCAGAAGAAATTCATTCTAATCTGATCAATCTATTTGGGAACCCATGAAAGGACATAGAAGAAGGACATCATATACATAGGGATTGAAGAAGGAATAGAATTAATGAGGATTAACCTACCACCTCTTGATAGTTGTCGACCAGACCAAGTGGAAAGTCTGAATTCAACCTTGTCAATCATCGGCAGCCAATCATTCTTATGAAGTTTGCCCCACCTTAAAGGGATACCAAGATAAGTAATGGGGAAAGAAACAGAAGCACGGTTAAAGAAATGTGCAATTTCAATCTGGCGATCCTCGGAACCGCCAAGCTAGAGGACAGAAGTTTCCTGGAAATTAATGGCTAGTCCCAAAGCTTTTTCGTAGATATAAAGGAGAAACTTGAGAATGCGGAGAGTCGGACCAACCGGTTTAACAAAGATGATAATGTCATTCGCATATTACAGATTAAGCACACCTCTAAATCCCCAGAATCCCCCTAACCCTTCAATAAGGTTAGCTTCCCAAGCCTTAAGAAGTAACTTGCTGAAGACATCAACAACAAGAGCAAATAAAAGGGGAGAAATAGGGTCGCCTTGACAAAACCATCTTTTGCATAAGAATTTGTTACCCTCAATACCGTTAATGATAATCGACGAAGTATCGGAGAAAAGGCTGGATTTAATCCAAGAGATCCATTTAAGGTCAAATCTACGATGCAAAAGAATGTCAAACAGAAATTTCCAATTCACTTTGTCATAGGCTTTCTCGAAGTCAATCTTCAAAAGAAAACCTTCGATCAAACTTAGATTGGTGACAGCCTGATATAATTTCTTGAGCACAAGCCACACTATCTAAAATGAATCTATCCTTGATGAAACCTGATTAAGCAGGGTCAATCAAAGAGGATACAACCGTGTTGAGATGGTTGGCAAGAACTTTCATAATGATTTTGAAAAAGCATTTAGTAGGCTGATGGACCTAAAAGCAAAAACCTTATTAGCACCGATAATTTTGTGGATAAGAACGATGTGCTCATAGTTGATCCTATCAAAAGATAACCGGCCATAGAAAAGATCAGAGAACATATTGAAAACATCATTTTTAAGTAGCTTCCAAAATTTTTGAAATAAAAAGGAAGGGATATATATGCTTTAAAGTTCAGTTTGGAATTGACTCAATCCATCTAATAAAAAATGGGTTTGTGATTGAAGCTAACAAGTTGTTAATTCGGATACCAATACTTTTCGTACAAAAGGCAGTTCGATAAAGCCATCTTGGGAATTAGAATAAGATTGACATAGTAGCTACCTTCCTCATCAATAGAAGATGTGTCTTGACTCTTGTATGAGGATGATTTCACCCCCAAAAGAAAGGAACCGACAACTTAATAACCACAAAGAGCAGAACTATATATATTAAAAAAGTTCGTTATAAGGCAACTATCAGTAAACAAGCAAATGCGCAGCAGCGCGCAAGGTACAAAATATCAAAATACGAGCTCTGTTAGACGATATAGCATCCATTTTCCTTAGAATTAAAGCAATCGGAGAGAACTTACAAGAGAACCACAACCTACAATATGCCAAATACGTACGATTAGGACAGATGTAAAGACAAGTTGCTAAAGATAATCAGGTTTTCAAGTAGTAAAGAATAAATGTTGTATTCAATTTTGGAATGCCACAAAGCCAAGAGCAGAATTATATGCACTAAAAAAAAGGTTCATATACGGCACTTATCAGTAAATATGCAAAAGAACATGGTAAATTATATGTAATATTTGGTTTCTTTAAATCCTCTTTAATGAAGCAGGTGACTGAGTCGGCCACTTTTATCTCAAAAAAACAAGATAAATTATAATGCAAGCTCTGGTAAACGATATAGCATTCATTTTCCTTACTGACTTAAGCAACGACGGTTTAAGGCATACTAAAAATTAAAACAACGAGTTCATTATAACTTAACCCGTCTTTTGTACGTTTGCAAACGCTAGAGTACGTTTGCAATGAAAGATTTCCTATATGTATATAAAGTGGCCTTTCATGTAAGCATATACTACTTCCCATGCCAGTGCCACTACCTAGTTCTCACATCACAACTATCCTATTGTGGTATTCCCTCTCTCTCCAACAAACACCACTAAATTTTTTTCTCCATCTCCTCAACCTTCTCTCTCTTTCTCTATTCTCACACGCTCCATACTCCCCTCTCACTCCACTCTTCTCCCATAAGCCATTTCTATATATCCAATGGAAGAACGCTCTTCTCTCTCATTTGATGGGTTTTCCATCTTAGTAATGTTGCTACTAATGTGGTGGTTGTGAAAATTAGGAAAACAGGTTTCCATAGAGAACTTATGATTGTGGTTTTTTTTTCCTTTTAATTTTGTTGAGAAATTAATTGTATTAAGGTTATATAAAATATATTGTTGCATTGCAGAAACGTTGCACTAATCAAGAAATGGGTTTTGTAAGGAATGTTAGAATATGCCTTAGATTCTAGCCCTAGGAGTTGACAGTCGACTTTCCTTGATGGTGGTTGACTATTTTGGTTTGTCGTTCTCTGTTTTGGTTGTGGTCAACTGCCCATCCCATATGGGCAGTCAATTGACCCGGTCCCAACCAGACCTGGTTTGGGTATAAAAAAAAGGCACATATTTCATATTTATTTGTTATAGGTCGGTTAGGGGGAGGTATATAGAGATGTTTTGACTTATTCAGAGTAAGATTGCTCGGGGATTTTTAGGGTTTTAGAGAGATGCTTTGTAAAAGGAAACCACTTTGGGTCTTGTGGGAGAGGTTGATTAGTTCTGGGATGAAGGAATTATTATTCTCCATTATTTTGAGGGAACGATTCTTCTCCGATTTGTACTCTTTTTTTTTTATAGTGGATTACCTCTGGTTGCCTTCCAAAATATTGAGTTAGATTTGTTTATTTGTTTTATTTCTCTTCTTTGTTAGTTCCTTGGTGAAACTAGTTCCGGAATTGTTTCTACTGGTCCTGCTACGTGTCAAAGGGGAAGTATCTTTCATTTGGCTATTTCCATCAAGTGGAATTAGAGCCCTTGTTAGGATTATTCTCTTGGTGTGATCCATTAAGATGTCAAGCAATAATTCCATTGCAAAGTTTCAGGTGGAAAAGTTCAACGGAAGGATCAAGTTTTGTTTATGGAAAGTCAACGCGAGAGATTTATTGGTGCAACAAGGTCTACATAAGGCATTGCTAGGGAAGAAAAAGAAACCGGTGTCTATGCCCGATAGGCATTGATGGATTACGATGAGAACGCCATGAGTTCAATTCATCTTTGTTTAGACAATGAGGTGAAGTATAACATTCTTGGCTTGAAGACTGTGACAGAACTTTCGGCAAAGATAGAAGGCTTGTATATGGTGAAATCCCCGAGTTAATCGACAGTTTTTTAAACGACAACTCTATAAGCTCTCGGTAAAAGAAGATACCCTCATTCGTGATCACTTGAACCAATCTCACAAAATTATTTCTTAGTTGATGGAGATGGAAGACGTAATTGATGAAGAAGATAAGGCTCTGATTCTACTATCATCTCTGCCTCCATAAGCACTTGGTTACGACTCTTCTTTATGGGAAAGATTCCATTGATTTGGAGAATGTGATAGTTGTGCTAGTGAACGATGAGACTAGTAAGAAATCACTTGTATCTGATTCGATTAATGAGAGGAGTTTATCTATTGTTGATGAAAGAAGTGCAAATAAGGGTGGTATAAATAATAGGAGTGGAGTTCGATGCCACTATAGTAAGAAGAAGGGACATCTAAAAAAGAATTGTTGGGATTTTTAGAATAAAGAAACAAATGGTAGTTTGAAAGATAATGATGGTGTTGCTATTTTAGAAGATATTCACCAATATGAAGTATTTATTTCAGAGTCTGACAAGGAAGCTCATGCTGAGATGCCTTAGATATTGAATTAAGGGAGTTTCTATCATGATTGTCAAGATCATGTTGAGATACCTTAGATCTTGGATTTAGAGAGTTTCTATCATGCTTGTCCTAAAAGGAATTTGTTTACTACCGACAGAGCAACAAGGGCTCGTTCAGTTAGAACAAGTACATGAGTGGTATGCGAGGCGGTAGGTGAGGGAACAATCAAGTTTAGAATGTTCGAAGCCATTATTTGTGTTGTATTAGATATTTAACATGTCCCAGATTTGAGGAAGAGTCCCATATGCTTGGGCACTCTCTACTCCAAAGGCTGTCGTTATTTGGCTCGAGGTGGAGTCTTAAGGATATTTAAAGGTGCTCACACAGTCATTATAGGAAAGTTTGATCACTACAACCTTTAAAGACTTCGAGGGAGTGTGATATATAGTATGCCTAATTGTAAGAAGCGCATTCCTGAAGTTAGTGTGACATTGCTTGGATGAAAAGTGCGATACCATAATGACCGACAATCGTCCGTGCTTCGATTAGAAGACTTAGTTGATATGGCTAAAAATAGGATTAAATCGGGACCGTTCACATCGGAGACGAATCTTAAAGCTCAGGGATAAAACGGTAATTTCACCTACTAACAGGTCCGAAGCGGGTACTGGGTCTCCTCCTCACAGATCCAACAACCCGCGAACGGATCCATCTCAACTGTGTACGGGTCCCGACCCGATACAAACCCAGACCAGCAAGAGGAGATCAGGGTCACTGATTTGACCAAATCAACGAGCCTGATTTGCAGTTATCCTCTCACCGGGAATTAAGGGATTACATTCCTAATCTGATTACGAGGATTTTATGCCTTATCAGATCACAGGAATCACATTCCTAATCCGATCCCAACGGCGACTATAAATACCCCCCACCTACCACTGTTACAGGTTAATCAATACTTTTCAATAAAAAGCTCTTTCTTAATCATATCACTGGTTACTGACAAGAGCGTCGGAGGGTGCGTCGCCGGGATCAAACTCGGTGTTTCGCACTTTCCTTGCAGGTGTACGGCGGGAGTCAGCAGCCCAACTCAGACGAACAGGTTCGGATCCGCTATTCAGGTTTTTCCACGAACTCACAAATTCTATCTGTTTACCCCCACACCGAAATCAGCGGTAACAGATTGGCACCGTCTGTGAGAAAACCATACGAATAGCCTCCGCCTCTTCCACGTCGACTGGCTCTTCTCCGGCCATGCCTCCCAGAAAGGTCAGATCTAGGGGGTCCAACCGTGGGCCCAACCCCGCTGATCAGCAAGAGGTAGTCCCCATCCAACCCGCTCCGCAGCAGGGACAACCCCCGCTTCAAGTGGAGGACCGTCTTCAAGATCAGCCTCCTCTTCAGAATCAGCAACCCCCCAGGGTTCCCACCGGTCCTCAGAACGCCGGTGCGGGGGGCTCTCGTATGAAGCAACCGCTCAATCAGGACCGCGTCTCCATACACAACACCTCTACGGATTCCATGGCCTCTCACAATCCCCAAAATCAGAAGAAGGAAGAGGACCTACGCCACCGTCTGGACGAGAAGCGGGCCCGAGAGGGAGCCTCCCGCCAACAACGTCCGGGTGAGCGGTCACCTCACCACCAAGATTATAGAAGGTCTCCTGTCCGAAGGGGAAGAAGAGAGTCACCCGGGCATTACAGGAGGAGGCGCCACTCTCCTACCGGTCGGCATCAGTCGAGGAACAATGAGGCACCTATCACCCGTGCCGAGTTCCAACAACTCCAGGCGATGGTACAACAGGCACCTATCACCCGTGCCGAGTTCCAACAACTCCAGGCGATGGTACAACAGGCTCTCAACCTCCGACCCAACGATAATGAGGCCCAAAGGGTTCCTTCGCCCCAACGGGTTCCCAGTCCTCACCGTAGGTCCGCCTCTCCTCCGCCGGCTCCTAACCACCATCAGCATGATCTTAACCCTCGCCGCTCCCGGGACGACCATCGTCATAGCCCCGGCTCTCCCTCCTACGAAGAGGAGTCCAGAGGCTCGTTCGACTACCGTGGGAGGGACGATGTCCTATACCGCCGTCTCCATGAGGTGGAGAGGCGAATCGGTCGGATAGACGAGGGGGAGGGGTCGAACAGCAGAACCATCCGTCCGAGCAGACCCCCTTTCTCCCGGACCATCATGGAAACTCCTATCCCAAGAGGTTTCGAACCCCCCAAGTTCGAAACTTACTCGGGGGAGTCGGACCCCGTGGACCACATCGAAAGCTTCAAGATCCTCATGCTCATCCACCAGGCTTCGAACGCCTTACTTTGCAAGACCTTCCCCGCCACCCTGAAGGGGTCGGCTAGGGAATGGTACTCCCGCCTTGCTCCCTCTTCCATCTTCTCCTTCGAGCAATTCGAGACCCTCTTCATCACCCACTTCATGAGTAGTAGACACACAGAGAAGACCAGCCTGTCATTACTCCAGCTCCGCCAGGAGAAGGGAGAGAAGTTGAGAGACTATGTGAAGAGATTCACTGCGGAGGTCAGTCCATAGCCTCCCTCGACCAATCCGTCGCAACAGCTGCCTTCCAATCCAACGTCTTCAATTCCAGCCTCCGCTCCTCTCTTGCTAAGAAGCCTCCACGGAACTTTGCCGACCTCCTTCTCAGGTGTGACAAGTACATTCGTGCCGAAGAGGCCGCCTACCTTCCAAGCTTCGGAGGGTCTACCTCAGGGACGAAACGAAAGGTGACTGAAGAAGAAGAGCCTAAGAAGCTTCAGAAGGATGGCAGTGGCCAGCGCCGCCCGACTCCTCGGTTTGAGAAGTTCACCCCCCTCGTTGCCAATATATCAGAAGTTCTTATGGAGGTGGACAAGGAAGGGCTCCTCCGCGCTCCCCCGAGAATGAATACACCTGGCAAGAAGAGGGACAAGCATAAGTGGTGCCGCTTTCACAGGGACCACGACCACGACACGGAAGATTGTCGGGCTCTGAAGGAGGAGATCGAAGAACTCATACAGCGGGGGCACCTGACCAAGTTCGTCCAGAAAGAGGGGGCCAAGCTTCCCCCCTAAGGAGCCAACAAACGAACCGAAGGGCCCGCCGAGCTTTAAGACTCAGAACCTCCCGGCTCTTCCCAAGAGGTCTTCACCTTATCATAGAAGCAGGATCTTGACTTTTAATAAGGCCGATGCTTGTAATCCGGCCAATAGCATGTAATAAGGGCTCGCCATATTGAAGCAGCCACTTAGTTTATTTCAATAAAACTTTACAATTTTTTTATTGGAAATTGTTGCTCTTGCTTCATCTCTACCTCTCCGAGTCGTGACTCACTGAAGGGTGAGTTCGGAGCCCAGCCTCTTCTACATGGCTGCTCCTGTAACTTACTAAGCTCTTCCCAACGAGTTCGGAGTCCAACACTTGGCTCGATTCTGCTTCAAATAACCTGCTCTTCAGCGGGTTAGAAGTGGTTCGCCATTCGGAATTGCTCCCACAACCGTTGACTACCTCTACCGATGGTTCGGAGTCCAACACTTGGCTCGATTCTGCTTCAAATAACCTGCTCTTCAGCGGGTTAGAAGTGGTTCGCCATTCGGAATTGCTCCCACAACCGTTGACTATCTCTACCGATGGTTCGGAGTCCAACACTTGGCTCGATTCTGCTTCAAATAACCTGCTCTTCAGCGGGTTAGAAGTGGTTCGCCATTCGGAATTGCTCTCACAACCGTTGAACACCTCTACCGATGGTTCGGAGTCCAACACTTGGCTCGATTCTGCTTCAAATAACCTGCTCTTCAGCGGGTTAGAAGTGGTTCGCCATTCGGAATTGCTCCCACAACCGTTGATTCTCTCACATAAGCGGCGAGTTCGGAGCTACAGCTCTCCCCTAGAGTTGCTCCTCACACTCGTCTCACAAATGGCTCTCTTCCAGAGCCGAGCTCTTCCCTCCGCTCGCCGCCGAAGTGGACCTCTTCTCGACGAGTTCGGAGCTACAGCTCTCCCCTAGAGTTGCTCCTCACACTCGTCTCACAAATGGCTCTCTTCCAGAGCCGAGCTCTTCCCTCTGCTCGCCCCCGAAGCGGACCTCTTCTCAACGAGTTTGGATCTTAACTCTCTCATAGGGTCCCTCTTCAAACTCATCTCACAAATGGCTCTCTTCCAGAGCCGAGCTCTTCCCTCCGCTCGCCCCCGAAGCAGACCTCTTCTCAACAAGTTTGGAGCACAACTCTCTCCTAGAGTTCCTCCTTACACTCATCTCACAAATGACTCTCTTCCCATCCGAGCTCTTCCCTCCGCTCGCCGCCGAAGCGGACCTCTCCTCGACGAGTTCGGAGCTACAGCTCTCTCCAAGAGTTGCTCTTCAAACTCATCTCACAAATGGCTCTCTTCCCATCCGAGCTCTTCCCTCCGCTCGCCGCCGAAGCGGACCTCTCCTCGACGAGTTCGGAGCTACAGCTCACTCCAAGAGTTGCTCTTCAAACTCATCTCACAAATGGCTCTCTTCCAGAGCCGAGCTCTTCCCTCTGCTCGCCCCCGAAGCGGACCTCTTCTCAACAAGTTTGGAGCACGACTCTCTCCTAGAGTTCCTCCTTACACTTGTCTCACAAATAGCTCTCTTCCAGAGCCGAGCTCTTCCCTCCGCTCGCCCCCGAAGCGGACCTCTTCTCAACGAGTTTGGAGCTCAACTCTCTCATAGGGTCCCTCTTCAAACTCATCTCACAAATGGCTCTCTTCCAGAGCCGAGCTCTTCCCTCCGCTCGCCCCTGAAGCGGACCTCTTCTCAACAAGTTTGGAGCACAACTCTCTCCTAGAGTTCCTCCTTACACTTGTCTCACAAATAGTTCTCTTCCAGAGCCGAGCTCTTCCCTCCGCTCGCCCCCGAAGCGGACCTCTTCTTAGCAAGTTTGGAGCACAACTCTCTCATAGGGTCCCTCTTCAAACTCATCTCACAAATGGCTCTCTTCTAGAACCGAGCTCTTCCCTCCGCTCGCCCCCGAAGCGGACCTCTTCTCACCAAGTTTGGAGCACAACTCTCTTCTAGAGTTCCTCCTTACACTTGTCTCACAAATAGCTCTCTTCCAGAACCGAGCTCTTCCCTCCGCTCGCCCCCGAAGCAGACCTCTTCTCACCAAGTTTGGAGCACAACTCTCTCCTAGAGTTCCTCCTTACACTTGTCTCACAAATAGCTCTCTTCCAGAGCCGAGCTCTTCCCTCCGCTCGCCCCCGAAGCGGACCTCTTCTCAGCAAGTTTGGAGCACAACTCTCTCCTAGAGTTCCTCCTTACACTTGTCTCACAAATAGCCATCTTCCAGAGCCGAGCTCTTTGCTCCGCTCGCCCCCGAAGCGGACCTCTTCTCAACGAGTTTGGAGCTCAACTCTCTCATAGGGTCCCTCCTCACACTCGTCTCACAAATAGCTCTCTTCCAGAGCCGAGCTCTTCCCATCCGAGCACCAACATCAAAGAGCCCGGTCGGATGCCGAGCAAGTGCCTTTCCGATCCTGCAAATGGAGAAAACTCACTTTCTCCTCAACATTCGTGCAAGATCTCGATCAGACGGCCCAGATCTTGCCAGCGTCGCTAAACGACAAGATAGCGTTTTCTTGGGAACTGAGCCGTCTCGAGATTCGTGCCATCATCCAACGGCCCAGATCTTGCCAGCGTCGCTAAACGACAAGATAGTGTTTTCTTGGAAACTGTGCCCGCCTCGAGATCCGCGCTGAGATCCAGCGGCTCAGATCGCTCCACGTCGCTCAGTATTCCTAGCCGAGCGACTAGCAATCCGACCCAATCGCGCCTCTTCTTCGCCCCAAGGGTCTTCCAAGCACAGGGGTCTTCCTAGCACACCTTACAAGGGTCTTCCTAGCCCAAGGGTCTTCCAAGCACAAGGGCCTTCCTAGCACACCTTACAAGGGTCTTCCTAACCCAAGGGTCTTCCAAGCACAAGGGTCTTCCTAGCACATCTTCTCCGCCCCTAGGAGCGGAGCTCCTCTTCCAAAATCCCCAAGACTAAAGTACTTATCAACTTCATGAAGACAAGCATCTTGCGGGGCTATTTTGACCATGAAGGAGGGTGAATCTTCATCCCACTCCTAAAGAGAAGTTGTAGATCTTCGAACTAGCTTCGAAACGAGGGGTCGCACGCCCCGATCGGACCTCCGTAGCACCGGGAAAGTGGACCTCAATGCAGCTGCGCCGAATAGCTCGGAAATCCGAGCCGAACTCTTCCCATCTGAGCTCTTCCCATCTGAGCCACTCGCACGAGCCGAGCCGAGCCACTCCCATCCGAGCTCTTCCCATCGGAGCTCTTCCCATCCGAGCCACTCGCACGAGCCGAGCCGAGCCACTCCCATCCGAGCGCTTCCCATCCGAGCTCTTCCCATCCGAGCCACTCGCACGAGCCGAGTCGAGCCACTCCCATCCGAGCTCTTCCCATCCGAGCCCCAACATCAAAGAGCCCGGTCGGCTGCCGAGCAAGTGCCTTTCCGATCCTGCAAACGGAGAAAACTCACTTTCTCCTCAACATTCGTGCAAGATCTCGATCAGACGACCCAGATCTTGCCAGCGTCGCTAAACGACAAGATAGCGTTTTCTTGGGAACTGAGCCATCTCGAGATTCGTGCCATCATCCAACGGCCCAGATCTTGCCAGCGTCGCTAAACGACAAGATAGCATTTTCTTGGGAATTGAGCCCGTCTCGAGATTCGTGCCACCATTCAACGGCCCAGATCAAGCCACATAGTTTGGATCTTCAATCCGAGCTACTGCCCTACCGAGCTGCTGAATGGCCAAAAAATGCACCTCAAAATCCGCGCTCGGATTTGCCGAACAAGGAGTAAAAAAAAAAAAGTACAAGTGGCCGGGTTCGGACCCGTTTGGATCCTCCAACCCAAACCCGCCTCCGCCACGTCACCCTTCTTCCCCAAAACAAAAACCAACTTCTCCAATGATCCTGGCGCCAAAACGAAAACCCATGCAGCTCTCGTCGAGCTCACCCCCTCCGTAGCCAAGCTCCGACGAGCTTCGCCGTGGCGTCAAGCTCCGACGACCTTCGCCGTGGCGTCAAGCTCCGTCACCGAGCTCGACCCCATCCACGTCCGACAAGTCTCCTCCATCGTCTAGCTCCGGCGTAGAGCTCGCCTTGCCGACCTCCTCCGATACCAAATTCCGAGCTCTTTCCATGCCAAAGCTCCGCCAGCGTCGAGCTGCCTCCACTCACCGAGCTCTCACCTCCAAGCCTCGTCCCGAACTCGAACTCCACTTCGTCAGCGAGGGGAGCTCGGCTACAGCACCACCTTCCATCCGACAACGAGCACCATAGCTCCGACGAACTCCATCGACTCCTCGCCAAGCCGAAGCTACAACTGCCTCGTCCACCGTCACCTAGCTCCTCTCGGCACACACCCCTCGTCGAGATCCGAGCTCCGAGCTCTCCACGAGCGAGCTCCGTGAGACGAGCTCCGAGCACCTCCTCCAACGGCTAGTCCCACTCCGCACGACGAGGCCGTTCGCCATGCCGAGCCCCGCCTCCGTCTGAGTCGCCGAACTCCCCCTACGCGAGCTCCCCTCGCACTCCGAGCTCCTCTGCGAAACTACCGCCGAGCTCCACCACCGAGGCACCAAGCTTCGCCAATAGATGGACTCCGAGCTCTTCCCCCACGACGGAGCTCGGTCTCCTTCGTCGATGAACCTACCGCCGAGCTCCAGTTCCGAAGCACCAACTCCGCCACGTCTCGACTCCGGAGCTCCGAGCTCCTTCCTCGACGGACCCATCGTTGCCACGAGCTCCGAGCCCTCCACGAGAAGAGCTCCGAGCTCCACCATGGCCAACGAGCGAGCTCAGAGAGACGAGTCCCGAAGCTCTCCACCGACGAGCTTCACCCATGCCGAACTCTCCTCTGCCGAGCTCCATTCTCAAACTCTTCTTCCAGCCGTCGGCGAGCGCTCCCTTCTCCCTTCCGAGCTCGACGCCTCCTTTTGACTCCATCGCCGAGCTCTGTCGCCAAGCTTCGCGACGAAGACGAGCTCCAGGGATGGTCGAAGGAGTAGAAGGGGAGACGAGAGTCGAAGAAGAAGAAGGAAAAGCAAACAAAGAAGGAACAGGGCGGGAATAAAGAAAAGAAACAAAAAAAAAAAAAGTGCCACGTGGCGAGCCACATTGGTCGGCTCCAAAACAGGCGTTAGTCGAAGTCACTCTCGGCCGGCTGCCGAGCAACCCCCTTTCCGATCCCGCAAACGGAGAAAAAACCCAACCGAACAACTACGGCCGTTGGATCTTTCAGAAATTCGTGCTTCTGGTGATGGACGATCCAGATCGTGCCACGCGCGCTAAACGACAAGATAACGTTTTTTCGAAAAGCGCGCCTCCTCGAGATTCGCGCAGGGATCCAACGGCACAGATCGCGCCACGTGTCCCGGGATCTGACGGCACAGATCGTGCCACGTGTCAGGTATTATTTAATTTAATTAATTTTTTTATTTAATTTTTTTTATTTAAAAAATCCGAAAAAATATTTAAAAAATCGGAAAAAATTAATTAAAAATTCTAAAAAATAATTATTAATTCAGAAAAAATATTTTAAAAATTCTGGAAAAATAATTATTAAATTAGAATAATTAATTAATATTTTCGATAATTAATTATTTAATTCGGAAAATAAATAAAAAATACAAAAAAATGAGAAAAAATTCAGAAAAATCTGGAAAAATCACCAAAAATCCAGAAAATTATGAGAATATTTTTGGGCATTTTACAGCCCAGAATAACACCGTTACACCCCGAGCAAGATCCAAAACTCCTTTAAAGAACACCGATAAAATCCCGTACGCCATTAGAACAGTAAAACTACTCCTCAAAGACTGAAAAACTCAGTCTCTAGGAGTGGGGGGCTCGTGATATGGCTAAAAATAGGATTAAATCGGGACCGTTCACATCGGAGACGAATCTTAAAGCTCAGGGATAAAACGGTAATTTCACCTACTAACGGGTCTGAAGCGGGTACTGGGTCTCCTCCTCACAGATCCAACAACTCGCGAACGGATCCATCTCAACTGGGTACGGGTCCCGACCCGATACAAACCCAGACCAGCAAGAGGAGATCAGGGTCACTGATTTGACCAAATCAACGAGCCTGATTTGCAGTTATCCTCTCACCGGGAATTAAGGGATTACATTCGTAATCTGATTACGAGGATTTTATGCCTTATCAGATCACAAGAATCACATTCCTAATCTGATCCCAACGGCGACTATAAATACCCCCCACCTACCACTGTTACAGGTTAATCAATACTTTTCAATAAAAAGCTCTTTCTTAATCATATCACTGGTTACTGACAAGAGCGTCGGAGGGTGCGTCGCCGGGATCAAACTCGGTGTTTCGCACTTTCCTTGCAGGTGTACGGCGGGAGTCAGCAACCCAACTCAGACGAACAGGTTCGGATCCGCTATTCAGGTTTTTCCACGAACTCACAAATTCTATCTGTTTACCCCCACACCGAAATCAGCGGTAACATTAGTGTTCACCTTTTTTTGTAATTTGGTGATAGTTAATCTTACATAAACAAGAGATTTTTTCCAAATTGCACTTCACCTACAATGCATTTTTTTTCCCACATCATATTCTGAAATGATTTTCACTTGTCTCTATATTTCGCGAATAATACGGGCTTCAGACTTTTTTTCTTGGGCCTTTTATTTTGTTTCTTTAAAATGCTTGAATTAAAAAAGGTAAATAATGAAAAATACCGTTCATCTATGGGATCGAAGCGGTAAACCCCCTGTAACTCCCTGTTTCATTTGTATGTATTTTATTACGTGAATCTTGTATTTCAATAATCAGACCATTTTTTCCCCTCACTTTTTGGACTCTTTATTGTGCGCTATTTGATTCCTGTTAAAGCCCAAATATTTTATGGTCCATTCTAAATTTTTGTGATTATTCAATTTGAGTTTAAATTCAAACTCTAACCCTGATTAATCATAACCAAAATCTCCCTAACCCTGATTAATATCCCCTAATCACATCCACATCTCCAACCACATTTTACAACATTCAATTCCACCTCCATCTATGCCACTCTACTTATATATAGTTCTCCTATTCATTCACCCTAACTCTTATCTTATTCACAGCCACCCTACTGCTTCTCCTCCCTATATATTTATATATACAAAAACCGTATTACATATATCCTTATATAAATCTATATTTATATACGTACACAATCCCTTCATATATATATATATATATATATATATATATATATATATATATATATATATATATATATATATATATATATATATATATATATATATATATATAAACAATCTTTCATTGCAAACGCTACTGTAGTCCATGAAAACCACTTCACCCACTATTGGCAATAGCGGGTTAAGGCATATTAAACATGTTATTTCAAAACAACTTGTTCAATTTTAATATGCCTTAACCCTCTATTGTCAATAGCGAGTTAAGTGCTTTTCACGTGCTACAATAGTGGTTGCACACTACAGTAGCGTTTGCAATAAAAGATTTTCCTATATATATATATATATATAACCACACCACCTCATCTCCACCTCCTCACATTGTCTCCACCACCTCCAAACTTTAAAAAAACCACCTCCACTTCATCTCCTCCATACCCAACCAATCTCACCCTCACCTCCGAACTCCAACACCACCTTCTCCCAAACCCGACAACCACTGCCACCCAAACCCACAACCACTCCTTGCTGCTGTGTACACCTACACACCCTCAAAGCTCCACCTCTCTGACATCCCACACACCTCATCTCCATAAACAACCACTCCCCACTGCATCTCGACCTTCCCTTGCTTGCTGCTTGCTGCCTGCCGCCTCAATCATCAAGCACCACATCTCCACAGCCGCAACCTCTCATCTCCATCACCATTACTGCCTCCTACACAAACCTGAAGCTCCTTGTTGTTTCTCCCTCTCCTGCACACCACCAATCCCCCGAACAGACGCTTCATTCTCCAAACAACCTCACAGCAAATCCGAACTCTCGCTTGCTGCCATTTCTTGTAGATGTTGCTCCATTCTTGTTGTTGTCGTTGTTGTAATTGCATCGTCGCTGCGTTTGCTTGCCGCCCTTGTGCCGTCACCATGTCATCGTTGCTTCTTCTTCATCCCATTGTTCTCGTCACATTAGTAATCATCATATAAAGGCAAGCGATCTCTTTTCTCGAACTCCTAGCAAGTAGTTCTTATCGTTATTTGAATCATCGTATCGTCGAATTCAATTCTTGATTCATCGTCGAATTCTATTCTTGATTCATTGGTGAATTTGATTCATAATTTTATTTTCGTGCCATATTTATTCAGATAGCATGACTGTATTTTCATAATTTTATATGCATGTTGTAGTCCTTCGAGTGTATAATTTAGAACATCTTACGGTTTCGCAAATGATTTATAAATTGTGAGATATTGATGTTTTAGTACTGTAACATCTAAATTTTCTGAATACTGCATGTGCACGTGACCCACAAAGAAAAGATTAATAGGCATAGCTAATGGACTTAGAATCTGTCGAGTGAGTAGGCATTGGATTCGGAAGAAAGTCTACTTTCTAGAATCTCTGACAGATTTGATTTGCATTCCCGTAGCAATGGAAAAGCAAGTTTTGATGTAGACATGTACTATTGTCTAGATTGTAGTTAGTATGTCTTAACTATATATATTGTTATTCTTGTGTTAATAACTTGTACCGATATAGTAGGTTGATAGAATATCTTTATATCATGCATTTGCATATACCACTTTATACTTTCATGATTACTACCTCTGATACATGTACTTGCTTTCACCTCTTGATATGCCATGATACCTCCCTTTATACATTCTTAATTACCATCTTGATACTATCGTTACATGCATCATTATCGTTATAGTTATTTCTATTCTTTTGGGTGGCAGAACTAAGTACCACACAGAACTAAGTATTACGTAGAACTAAGTGCCACGTAAAATTAAGTGACATGTCGTAGGAATCGACGAGGGCCACCTCTAGAATCAGCGGGGGCCACCTCTAGAATCTACGGGGCTACCTCTAGAATCCAATATCCTAAGAAGTGATTTGACTGTCTTGATACCATCGTTGCACTGACTACATGTTTATGATTGACTGTGATAAAAGAATAACAAGCCCGGATTATAAAGGTACGACTTAGTAGTGGACAATATAGGGGAGGAACTCGGAAGGGGGCCCGTGTTTCCCGCATTACTGTTTACTGAATACTGTTCACTAATTACTGATGACGGATTACTGGCTGCAGTGTCCCGATTATTGTTTACTGTTTACTGATTACTGTATACCGACAAGTATTTACTGTTTACTGATTATTGTTACCTAGTACATAATCCTATAGAATTCAAAACTTAAGTCCAAACATTCACTTGATTATTATGCACTCGAACCTGTGATATGTGACACATAATTACGTGCATTAGATATATTAATAAAGGCTAAAATTGAAAAAACCCCCCTAAACTATCCCATATATGCAGAAAACCTCACTCACCTTTTTTAATGCAGAAAATCACACTCAACTATAGTGCGAAAAACCACATCATGACTCCGTTAGGGTTCTGTTAGGCTAAAATTGAAAAAAACCCCTTAAACTATCTCATATATGCAGAAAACCTCACTCACCTTTTTTTTAATGCAGAAAACCGCACTCAACTATGGGTACGAAAAACCACCCGTATAATGGAACCCTAACAGAGTCATGATGTGGTTTTTCGCACCATAGTTGAGTGTGGTTTTCTGCATAATAAAAAGGTAAGTGAGGTTTTCTGCATATATGGGATAGTTTAGGGGGTTTTTTTCAATTTTAGCCATTAATAAAATACTAATAGACCTAAAATTGACACTGAGCATTGACACTTGCATTATTGATTATCGACTATTGTTTATCGACCATTGCATCATTGATTATCGACTATTGATCATGTTAACGACTATTGATTATTGACCACTGCATATCGATTGATTATACCTCGCAGTTATGATTGCTTTATCTTACCATCATTACTTGTATTGTACATGATCATATCATTCCAGTTCCTTATTTCATTTTATATCATAGTTTATTATTTCACTGTTTGTTAATACTTGCTTTTGGAAACTTGCTCTAACGGACATCCCCCCACTACTTTAGATAATGTTTATACAGGTACCGATGAGGAGATATCAGAAAAACTTGGCGAACAGGCTTTCTAGACCATCGTGATGGAATTGCTAGCTAGAGCTATTTCTCTACTTTTCAGTCATTACTTTACCTTTCTAGTCATAGCAAACTGTTTATTGTATTGTATTTCTTTCGGTACATTATATTCTTGGACAGTTTGACACGAAGTTCTTGTATCTCGGATATTTGTTATTTTATTCTATTCTTGTTCATGTGATCATTATTGTTACTTGTGTGGATATGTTTTCCTAATCTTGTTGAGCTTATAATTGTACAGCTTATGAATGATACTTGAATCATTCACCGGGCCTTAGTTACGTGCTTATGTTTTCATATATTGGGAAGCGGGGTGTGACACCCCCCAACTACGAATCGCAGTCAACTACTGTACGGAAACCTTAAAAATGTATGTGAAGTGTCCAAATTGCCCTTATATAATACACCACTTTAAAAAACCAAAAAGAGTTAAAAAATTTCATTCTCTCTTTCTCCCAAAATCTGTCTTTTTTCCAAATCTAAAACCCAAACCCAAAAAGAGTTATTATTCATAACTTGGAATATTTGTGAAACTTGTTTTCATCGTTATTTTCCTTTTCAGTAATTCTATTTTACTTTCTTTCGTTTATTGATTTTGATAAACATATCTATAAAATTCCATAAACATTTTGTAAACAAAAAAAAAAAAAAAAAAAAAACCCTTATAAAAAGCCACCCGAGGCCAATTTTCCATATTACTACTACGGGCTATTATTTTCTTTTGCCTTATTGCATCTTCATTTGCATATTACTCTTGCCATACACTTTACCTCCCTCCCCCCGCGCGGGGGGCCATCAGGTTGGTTAGTACCTTCCAATTTTAAGAGAGTTTTCTTTTGTTAATAAATAAATACTAAACTGTGAGTAGTCTAAAATTTTGCGTTTTTTTGGTTGCAGGGATAACATTTTAGCTAAAAGGGAAAAAAAAGCTATTTTTTTGGTTGAATCCTCATTGCCAGGTCAAGAGAGTTTTCTTTTATTGTTAAAAAAAATACTACATTGCCCGTAGTCTAAAATTTTGCAGTTGTTTGGTTGCTGGGATAACATTTAGCTAGAAGGAAACAAAAAAGTGACGCCATATACCCGTTGTTAGGCCAAGTCTTGCATCAACGTGACAGATGAACTTTACATTCTACACCCCCATAGGTGACTAGCAGGCTACATACAACTACATTGGCGATCGTGATTTAGAGAACAAATCAAGAAGGATCACATCATCGGCCATCTCACCCGCATGTGAGCCTAGAAGAACTTTACATTCTACCTCCCACATGTGACTGGTAGCCTACATACAATTGTAGTAACAATCGTGATTTAGAGAACAAATCAAGAAGGAGGCATCATCGGCCATCTTATCCGAATGTGATCTTATCAGAGACATAAAGCTTTCCGTGCCCACACTTTACTGCAGGTGGTCAACCAAAGATTGACAAATCTGTGAAGACACACTTGTACAAGATGGAAATTATGTAGGTGAGATGGAAGATTTGGAACTTTATATTGATCAACCGCTTTAAAGTAGCATGCGCTTCGAGGGCATTGTGAATGAATTAGAAGGCAAAGATAAATTCATAGAAGATTTGAATGATGGTATGATTCATCTCAGTTTGTGAAGGTCATAGGATCTACAATGTGTGGTGGTGGTTCTGCTTATAGGCCTTGTGTGTTTGAATGCAAAGTTAATGTGGAGATTGTTGGAATATACTTTAGATTCAAACCCAAGGAGTTGACAATCAACTGTCAATTATGGGTGTTAGAACTATTTATTTGATTTCTCTTCTTTCCGTCTAATTTGTACTTGTCTAGCTCGTTTTGTTGCCCGTCAAAGGGGCGAACGAGAATTGTGGTAGGGATAATGATAGAGAAGAGGAGGTTGGTGGTTATGGTGGTGAAGTTTGAGTGGAGGAAAGTAGAGGAGGAAGAAAATAAGAGGGGCTTTCATTGGAGGGGGGTAAATTGATCATTAAACATACGAGTAGTTTATTCGAGGGTGAATGTGTTACTTGTAAAATCTTAAAGGTTTTTTTCATTTATTTTTTAGATGAAATCTTAGGGGATTTTCTATTATTTGCCCTTATTTATTTGTCTCAAAAATTTATCTTGTATTCTCTTTCATGCATGTCTCTATCCAACACTGTCAAGAATACGCACCATGTTATTGTAAACATCGAGATGAGTATGTGTCCTGCAAAATGTTCGATTATGTTTGTTGAGCCCAAAAGCCCTTAGAACTAGAAATTGTGCTTGTATTTCCATAGTTGGTGTTCTCCTTCTCCCGTCATACTTCACGAGGTGTTTCAGTTGCTTTTAGCTTTCAGAAAATAATTTGTAGTAATTAACTGGAACTATTAAGTTATACCTCTCTCTCTCTCACACACACACAACATTTTTGCTTATTTTGTATGCTTTCATACCGAGTCGTATCGGCGGTGCCTCTTTTTCCCATGACCACTTTCAATTGTAATGAATTCCAAAAAAACATTATTCGAGTTACTCGTGCAATTTTCTCTACGGTAAAATATCGAAAAGTCGTAATAATGACATTTTGTACTTTGTGGAAAAGTTCAAATTGACATCAAATAAGATTCGTAATCTTCCATGACAATTTACAAATTGGACGACAAATTAACTTTCTTAAACTTAGTCAGCCATATTTATCTTTGAAAGAGTAGTTGCAGTTGTTGGCTATATATCCAAAAAACTGAATAAAAATTGTTGCAGTTGTCGTCTATTTATCTACTTTTTGAGTTTAAGATGAACAGTAGATGTCTATATTTAGCAGCGAAATTGACATTATGCATATTATAAAAATTGAAAAATGATATGCCGTCTGAGAAAATATATTCAGCGGACGGTAAATGATATGCCGTTTGGAAATTTTTAAAAAACCAAAAAAAACAAAAAAAATGCCTAGACGGCAAAACATATGTCGTTTGACTATTTTAAAAAAGGCCCACATGTGTTGGACTGGAGATCCCGTCCATCACAAACCCATTTAATTATTATTTTTTTTTATTTTTTTATTTTTTTTCTTTCATCAGACTAGCACTGTCACATTTACACGATACTCGGACCCGATCCGGACTCGGCATTGGACCGGAACCGACCCGATCTATACGGGGCCGGATCCGGGTCCTAAAATAAGACCCGATGCACTTTCGGGTCCGGGTCCGGGTCTGCTCAAAATAGAATTGACCCGGATCCGGACCCGTTAAAAAATACCCCCATACATATAGAATTTGAATAATAGGGTTATAGGAATATACCTATAAAAGTAATTGTTGAAGATAGATATGTAAATATAATATTAATTCATGTATCTAAGTGCAAAAATTGTTAGAATCGTAGGGTATCGGGTGCAAAAATATTTAAGTGCAAATATTTATTATCTACTACCGGACCCGACGGGTATTTTTTTTAACTAGGACCCTGACCCGGACCCGGTTCTTGCAAGTCCGGGTCCGGATCCAATTTTTGGACCCGTGAGGTACCGGGTCCGGATAGCGGAGGACCCGACCCGATAGGACCTGATACCAGCTCTATATCAGACGGCAGAACATCTGCCGTCTTTCCAAAAAAAAAAAAAAAACTCGAAAAATTTTCGAACAGTAAATCATGTTCCGTTTGATAAAAAAAAGTCATTTGTTGAGTATTCAACCACTGCAGCACTAGTTCTAATTGGTATTTCTATATTTGTCATATACCCATTTTTTAATAAAATGACTGCAAATGCTCTAAAAAGCAGTCTCCATCTCTTTTCTAGCTACCGAATAGAAGAAGGAAAAAAACAAAGAAAATATCCATTGTTTACCTTAGCTTCTTTCTGCAAGGTTTCTTAATTTGAGTAGCTTCAGTTTCAAACACACTCCATAAATGCAATTGGCTCATTATTTATTTAATTCTTTATTTTAAATTATTTTTTGAAGTTCATGTGTTCGTTAAGCTTGCAAAGAGCCTTTGATTCAATCGGAATCCACTCAAAAAACCACACGAAAGCATTTCAATCTTCATCAATACAGTACTATAATTTACACGTGCAAATGCACGTCTTTATAAATATATATATATATTTTTAAAAAATCCGACATTGTCTGGCATCGAATCTAAAACCTCTTATATATTAGTTATACATGTGCATTGTACATGTTTGTTGGTTTAAAATGCACGTGTTTGTTGGGTTACAAATGAAGTTTGTTTGGTGACAAACTCTCCCATTAAAATAGTATACTAGTATAATGCACGTGCGATGCACGCCTATATAAAGTATAGTCATCAAATTAAATTAATTGTGCATAATAAAAGAAGGGTTTAACTACCAAAATATCAAGCTATCCCAAAAATTTATTATGAAAATAAGCATAAGCAATACCAAATCAGAGTCACAGGCCATTATGCTTCAAAAAATATAGGTAAATTGAGTTCGATAATATAAGGTTGCAATCATCTCTTTTTGTACATAAAACTAATCATATCCTCTAAATAATTAAATTGGAGTATGAAAGAAGAAGTTGCGACAACCCATCACTACTCTCTTTTACAGAATCTTTTGTACAGATAGAGGGGGAAGAATTACAAAATAAATAAAACAACAATTCCTTTTTAAACAAAAAATAGCAAGCATAAAAACAATGATGTAAACTCTATTGCCGCTATTATTTACAACTTTAAGGGGTATGATAAGTTGGTATGATACATATTCGCCTCTGCTGCTACTCCAGTAGATGCCGCGCACTTCTATTCCCTGACAATCTAGAAAAAATTAAAAAAGAAAGTGTCACAATTACAATTTTCCACCTCAAATTAAGAGGAAAAAAATTACAATGGCTAGATCATTAAGGAGGAATCATTTCAAAGCATGATACACCTTATAAAAAAAGTATTGTCATTAACCATTCATTTACTACAATACAAAAATGTCCTGCATAACCAAAGAAAGCTGTCAACAGCACTGGCACAATCGGCGGAAAAATCAACCATGGAAGTTCAACTTTGATTCAGTAAAGTCATGTATGAGAGATATTTGCAGATAATGAGGAGCATAAATTACAAACTGCTATGAATCTTTCCAGAGCAAAACCTGTAAAATAAGATATTAACGTTGCCAAATAGTGATTTCATATGTGGAATATGAAGAAGAAGTCTCCAAAAGACTTACCTAGCTGTCCTATCGAACTAAGATCAAAGATGGGGTTGCAATCTTCATAGAATGATGCCTTTAAAACATGCAATAAATACTCGGCTTCTCAAAATTCACAACAACTAAAAAAAAATTGTCAGGTGGACTTATTGAGGTCCCTCGAGATCAACTGTGAACAACTCTTTGAAACTGTGCTGCAAGTTCCAGGTAAAATTGGACATCTTATGGATGTACCTTTTTAATTCCCATCTTGAAGTGTTCCATAGATACTTCTTTTACCTCCAAGCTCTCCTGATCATGAATCAAGCATTTTTTTTATTAATACTATTTAACTTTTGATCTTACTAAAGCAACTTCAAATTAAATTAAATTGTAAGTTCAGATTTTTCAAATGATTTAATGAAGAACAACGATGAAAATGCATCAAAACTCAAACTCACTTCTATGGAAAACTAATTAACACCATAAACGAACCTCATCTCAATATGTATTTTGTCATACCCTATTTAATAGAACATTATCATTTCAACTCATAAAGTATCCTTCATTTAAGCATTCAAAGAAACTTAATAGATGACAAAGTATTGAAACACCTGACCTATTATACAGAATTTAAACCCCCCCCCCCCCCCCCCCCCGGGGGCTATAATAAGTTAGAAAATAACGGTAAATGGCTTTCAGATAAGTTCTTATACCTATTGCATGAGACAGGAGGGACACAAACACATTCGTAGGTGACCCAAATTAAATAGGCCAGATGTGCAGTATGGTACAAAAGTTGCAGACGTGAACTTTTATTGTCGTCGAATCTTCTCAGAGATCAATCAATCTGTTCACCAAAATAATAATAATAATAATAAACATTTACCACTGCAATTTAAGGTTCAACATCAAATGTAAAAAAAAATAAGAGTGACTCATATAACAGACCTCACATCAGCAACAACCCTTCCCATCAGGAAGAACAACAAGCATGCATGCATATCTGTGTTCCGTGTAAACCACCTGCATCGCAAAGTGCCGAATTTAAAATTTCTCCAAAAGCTATAGATCAGATGATTAGTGTCCCCTCACCATGAAACACTGTTATTCAACACATCCATGATGTAATTCTTCTTTTTCTTCTTTTGTTTTTCTCCTGTTTCCTCTTCCTGTATAAATGTATTTTATAAGTTCGGGCATAGACCATGCTTATGAACACCAAAAAAAAACTTTTTATAATTTTTATAGTAAGTTTATAGAAAATCAATCTACTGTAAAATAACCATACTGAGTAATTTTTCGTTCTAGGTAAAACTCAAACTCACTTCTAGTGCAGCAACAGCAATGACAAAGAATCACAGAAATTGAAGCAGAAAAAAGTCGGATCATCGCATACCTCCAAAGTTGACGATTGCAAAACAGTTTCAGTAAAGCAGAAGCAACAACAGATAAGCTTTCCTGCATAGAATAATTACAAATAAGCCCTTTTATTTTCATACTCTATCATAATCGCATAACAATTATTATGATATAATATGTAATGTATGTTGATAATCTAATTCATATTTTTCTCAAAGTTATGCACAACAGAATGTATATATATTTTAAGGTGTAAACTGGAAAAACCATGTACATTTAAATATCATCTTACCAACTTACCCTTTAATTTGAAGTTCCATGACATTTCATCAATACATCCTTGTAGACAATATTTTTTGTATATATGCCTTGCATACTTGCTAGATGTCCATTCTTAATTAATAGTTTTGTAGTAGATCTCGAAACTCCCCTGGAAAGAGCAACATATAATTGTCCATGACTAAACACTTGATCCGGAATGTACACACCAACATATGGAATGGTTTGTCCTTGCGCCTTGCTGATTGTCAAGGCAAAACTAAGCCGTACTGGAAATTGTTTCCTTATGAGTGTAAAAGGCCTCCTTACATTTTCTGAAGGCTGAAGAGGGATCCGATGAATAAAAACTCTTGTACCATAGCAATGACCAGTCACTATTTCCGCATCGATTAAGTTTGGAGAGAAGTTCTTACATATTAATCTCGTCCCATTGCAAAGACCAATTCTTGGATCAATATTTCTCAAAAGCATGATCGGAGCACCTATTTTTAGTGTCAACTTGTGTGGTGGAAGTCCTCCAGATGCAATAGAATTTAGATATTCTTGCTGATATAAATTTTTTCTATCATTCTCAACTGCGTCAAATGAAAAGTATATATGTTCATTTCCAGGAAATAAATGTATTATATCATTATTAATTTGATCAACATACTGATTAGTTAGTATCAGCAAAGCTCACTCAGTAATATACTTCTTATCATGTGCATTAGAGCTCAATGAAGGAAAAATCATGTCAATAAAACTGTTGAATGAGTTTTCACATTCCCATGGAACAACCATATTCTCTGGCATTCTAATCATTTTACTTTCAATATATGGTTCATTTCCATCACTAATGCATAGGAGAAAGCTAGAAAAATCAAAATGCTCCTTGGCCCGCATATTTTCCGTTAGCCGAACGACAATTACGTCATTCCAAATTGCGGAGTTGACTATACATGCGTCAATAGTCTGTGTTTTTGTACCATACTACACAACTGGAAGAATATGTCGGAAATCTCCACCTAAAACCACAACTTTTACTCCAATTGGCAATTCATTTCCAATGATATCTTTCATTTTCTTGTTTAAAGCCTCAAAAGCATGACGATGGGTCATTATTGCTTCATCCCAAATGATAGCACTCGAGAGACGTAAAAGATTGGTCTCATCAGATTGGATAGAGATCATACATGATGAATTTGAATATAACTTTATAGGAATCTTAAATCTTAAGTGTGTTGTACGACCCCCAGGCATCATTATAGAAGCTATTCCTGAGGATGTCGTTGCTAATACGATGTGACCTCTATGCCATAAATAAGACAAAATGCAGCGATAAAGAAAAGTCTTTCCAGTACCTCCACGACCATCCACAAAAAAGACTTTACTCTCCTTATTAACGACTTTTTTCTGTGATTTGATTGAATGCATACTTCTGATTCACATTGAGTTTTTCAATTGAAGACAAATCTTCATCATAAAAAGGGATAAAGTTCTCATCTTCTATCAGTTGCGGGTCATCGACATCTTCATTAACATTGATTGTAGGTAAATAATAGTCATCAATATGTTAATCACCCGGGGGGAGGGGGGGTGAATAGGGTGATCGTGCAGAATTTTAAAAAAAAATTAAAATGAAGTAAAGTAAATGCAAGAGTGATAAGAAAAGCAAACACAGATGACGCAGCGATATAACGTGGTTCGACTCCCAGGTCTACGTCCACACCACCTACTTGTAACAATTCTCCGCCACAAGTGTTCCAATATACTCAAAACCCTGTGATTCTCGGATTCAGGCCTAGAGACCTATTACACCCACAGGACTTCTAATTCAAGTCCCGTCAATCTCACCGAAGTGGAAAAGAAATGAAAAGAAAACTCAAGACCGTTAATGATCTTGACAGAAGAATATAACCAATTAAACGCTCACACTCAGATTGATTAAATGAAGGATTTGCTTAGAAATTTTCTCAGAAGCAATTAGGTGAAGAAGAAACAGTGGATTCGTCAATATTAATAGACGGAGAAGAGTATCGATCCAAAAATAGAAACGATACTTTCCAAGAATATACACAGCGCAAAGTGCGGTTGCCCGTTCAGCTCTCTGACGTAAAGTAGAGAGGTGAAAGGTCGACTGCTTCTCAAACGACTCATGGTTGTGGTCGACTGCGATGCGGTCGACCTGTCACGAAGTGTGGTCGGTCGGTCGGTCACGTGCTGTTTATTCCGAATCCACCCTGTTTTCTTACCATAAACTAATCCCTCTTTAATCAATCTTATACAATTATAATCTCACAAAAATAGAAAGAAAAATTCAGATCGTGATATCTTCCTCTTTTTCTTGTGGACCAATTAATCAAGAATTCTTTTTGAATATCTTTCTCTTTTGCTTGTGTTTGTCATTATTCTTTATTGCTTTCCTTGTTTGTATATTTGTGAATCTCTCTTGGATCTCTTTTTTATGTTATTTGATCCTGAAAATCTGACACACTAAATTCAAACTTATTAGTATGAGTGAGCACGTTTTGTGCATACCAAACTAAGAATAAACAATCTCCCCCTTTTGGTGTGAACAATGCATGCATGAATGTTTGAAAATTTAAAGCACAACATATGAATACTCTCCTTGAATTTAGCACATCCTGTAATACAAATTTTCATATAGATAAAGTTTTTAAGGGAGTGAATGCTCCCCCTTAATATAATGCTACCTGTAATACAAAACTTAAAGAACAAATATAAGAGAGGGATGAAAGTAACATGCATAGTTGTTCATGAAATTATTTGAAGATTTGAAGATTTATGAAATCAGAAGAGAAAGCATTTTGAAAACATTCTAAAATAATTCTCCCCTTTTTTGGAACACACCAAGAGGGGATTAATAGAGAAGACATAAAAAACTTTGGAAAGTTTGTAGAGCAAAGTATCAATGAAAACACCAAAGAGGAAGCAGTTTATGATATTACAATGATATACACATGAAAGCAACCAAATTTTGAGAGAAGAACAATAATTTTATTAGACTTTGGAAAAATAGGCTAGAGAGAGAACCGGTGACCGCTCGGTCGACCGCACACTGCGGTTTTTCAAAAGACTTCCAAAGAGCATGCTGGTCTACCACAAAACCAACAGAACCCACAGAGGGCGTACCGGTCGACCGCAATAAGCAAAAGTTAATTGAGACGAAAAGTAATAAAAAATCGAGAGCATGTCGGTCGACCATACAGTCGACCAACCAACAAAAAATAATTTTTTAGGTGGAAAAATCAATAATATTTAGTGCTCCTCTCAAGAAGTAAAAACGTTTTTCGTCTAAAGGTTTTGTAAAAATATTAGCAAGTTGCGATTCAGTAGAAATATACTCAAGTAAAATATCCTCTTTTTGAAAGTGATCTTTAATGAAATGATACTTAATATCAATGTGTTTCGTGCGACTGTGTTGGTCAGAATTTTTGGTCATATGAACAGTACTAGTGTTTTCACATTTTATTGGAATATGATCAAGGAATACCTTATAATCCTCGAGAGTATGTTTCATCCATAATACTTGCGCACAACAGGCTCCTGCCACAATGTACTCAACTTCGGCAGTAGAGAGTAACAGAATTTTGCTTCTTGGATGCCCACGAGACAAGGCAGTCGCCCAAGAAGTGACATGTACCACTAGTGCTCTTTCTATCTGTCAAGCTCCCGGCATAATCTGCATCAGAGTATCCTACAAGAAAGAAATTTCTATTTTTCGGATACCAAAGACCAGTATTTGGTGTGCCTTTGAGATATCGAATGATACGCTTAACGGCAACCAAATGTGATTCTTTGGGACACGATTAAAAACGTGCACATAAACAGACACTAAACATAATATCAGGACGGGATACAGTAATATAAAGTAGACTACCGATCATACTTCTGTAAGTAGAAATATCAACATTGTTACCAGAGTCATCTTTGGATAGCTTAGTGGTAGTGGCCATCGGAGTTTTGTAAGCATTAGCATTTTCAAGTCCGAACTTCTTGACAAGTTCTTTTGCATATTTGGTTTGGTTTATGAATATGCCGTCCTTTCTTTGTTGTATTTGAAGTCTAAGAAAATACGGTAGTTCGCCCATCATACTCATTTCAAACTCATCCCCTTTGGACATATCACTTCGTATAAGAGATGGTGGATGACTAGACATGATTTTTCATGCGGAACGTCTCTCACTTGTGGAGCCTTGATGTTGTATATTTTCATCTTCCATGGCATCAATTTGTTGTGTATGAATTTCATTGATTTGGTTTTTGGGTTCATCTTTGTCTTGAGGCACCACCTGATTTTGATCATTTGCTTGTGGTTCTTCTTCAACATGAACCTGTTTCTTTTCAACATGAACCCATTTTCTTTGATTTGTGAGAGCTTTTCGTTTGCTTACCAAATTGGCATGACTCACACGGTTTGTCTTTTTCAAATTTGATTTTGGGAATTCCTCTCATAAGCTCCTTGCTTACAAGTTTTTTGAGATTGTCCATGGCCGTGTAACCAAGCCTTCGATGCCATAGCCATCCATCCTCATTTCGTGCGACAAACCATCTCATACTTTCCTGTGCTAATTCATTTGCATTTATGACATATACATTGTTGCATCTGTTAGCAAGAAGTAAACCAGATTTATTATTATCTAGTGCAGTGCATGTATTTTTTATCAAAAGTGACAGTATACCCTTTATCACATAGTTGGCTAACACTAATTAAGTTATGTTTTAGAGCTCTTACCAATAGAACATCCTCAATGGAGCATGAGGAACCAAAGTTAATTTTACCTTTCCTTCCCCTTTTCCCTTGATAGTGATAAAAAAATATTTGCTGTCACTAGTCATGTAATTTGAGCATCCACTATCAAGGTACCACCGATCTTTAGTCTTGATGTGTTGAGGTACATACATCAAGATTAGTAGGTATAATTTTGCGTACCCAAGTTTGTTTTGAACCTACACTTGTATCCTTTCTCATCCACACAAGATTAGTATTCATTTTTAGTGAACAGTCATAAGAAATATGCCCCAAGTCTACAGCAAAAATGACATGTGATTCGACTATGCCTTGGGTCATGCACACTTGTATAATTTATATTTGTTTTGTGATTATGTTGCTTTTTATACAAGTGTGTATGATATGATGGTTTTTGATAAGATATTGGCTCTTCGTAACCAAGCCCTTGATTATCATGATAGGATCTTGAATCCTTTGTAATAAAGTAACTGGGCCCTTCATGTTTTTCAATGATTTTTTCAAGCTCAATTACCTTTTTAAACATTCTTTTTCTAGTTATCTCATCGTCTTTTGTGTTCCAACGAAGAGTATCTAGTGTGGCATCAAGAATCCTATTTTGATTAAGGGCTTCATTACATCCTTTCACTACTTCATCAAATTTTCTTTTACATTCATCTAAGTCATTTGTGAGCTTGGCAATATAGACAGATTTCTCCTGAATCTCTCTTAAGTGATCATCATGTTTTGCTAGTAATTCACAAATTTGTTGTTTTAAAATCTCATTTTCTTCTAACAAAACATCATGATCTTTTTGACATGACTCAATTTTTTCCAAAATTAGGGCATTCTTATTTTTTAGTTTGTGATTTTTGTTATGTAGGCATCATGTATTTCATTATAATTTTGTTTATATTGCCTAAGTTCACGACTTAGTTTCTTAGCATAGTCTTTCAAACCATTACACATATCTACAAGTTCATCATAAGTTGGTTTTTCGATTACCTTTTCTTGAGAAGGTGATTGCACCTCACCACTCCCAAGAGCCATGAAGCCGACATTGTCGTAGCCTTGCTCTTCCTCACTTGAGTCCAAGTCTAGCCAAGTAGCTTTTAGCACCTTCTTTTTCTGACTTGGATTTGAGTGATAGTGGTCCCTGTTTCTATCTTGTTGCATAGGACAGTTTGCACGGATGTGTCCAGACTTCTTGCACTTTAGAACACATCTCCTTCTCCTTTTCCCTTTCTTCTTGATACCTGCCACATTTTTTGTTTTTGAGGTACTTGCAAAATTGTCTTGTTAATAGAGTGATATCCTCGTCTGACTCCCCATGATATGAATTAGCTTTTGATGGTCGGGCCTTTTCTACCTTTAGTGCAATGGTTTTCTCCTCAGTCTTTGGTTCAATCCTGATATTTTGCCTGTATCTTTTTGTCTCCATCATTTCCATCTCGTACGTCTTTAGCTTTCCTTAAAATGTATAGTAGTCGAATTCCTTCTCTTTGAGAGTCTCTCTCATTGCCGCGGCCTTAACATCCCACTCTGGCGTGAGACAGCTTATGAGCTTTCCGACCTTTCGGTCATCATTAAGCCCCTTACCCACGCTCTCAAGTTCGTGGGCAATGATATCGAAGCGGGCGAGCATTTGGTCCACATTCTCTCCTGGCAACATGCGAAACACATCAAACTTATAGAAACACAAATTCACTTTAGCTTTTACCTCGGAAGCGGTTCCTTCATGCCGCCTCAGCATGTTATTCCAGATCTCGTAAGCTATTTTGCAGTTGCGCCCGCATTGCATTAGCTCTTCATTGTTCAATCCTGCATAAAGAGCCGTCATGGCTTTGGAATTTTCTGTCTTGAGGGATAACTCTGCCTTTGTGAATTCTGTCTTTCCATCGCTGACTGGAATTTCTGTTTTGTTAATACATACATTCCATACTTCTTCTCCGAGCATCTGTAAAAAATGAGACATACAAACTTTCCAGACGTCATAGCATTTTCCATCAAAAAATGGTGATCGTGTAAGACTTGTCCCATTGGAGACGAAGGGCTCCGATGAGTACAAGTTTTGGGGAGGAGGAATTTCGGCCATTGGACCTTTTGCCTAAGCTTTTAAGCTTTTTATAGGCACCTTGCTCTGATACCACTGTTAATCACCCTGAGGGGTGAATAGGGTGATCATGTAGAATTAAAAAAAAATAAAATGAAGTAAATGCAAGAGTGATAAGAAAAGAAAACACAGATGATGCAGCGATATAACGTGGTTCGACCCCCAGGTCTGCGTTCACACCACCTACTTGTAGCAATTCTCCGCCACAAGCGTTCTACTATACTCAAAACCCTTGTACAGTGATTTTCGGATTCAGGCCGAGAGACCTATTACACCCACAGGACTTCTAATTCAAGTCCCATCAATCTCACTGAAGTGGAAAAGAAATGAAAAGAAATTTCAAGACCGTTGATGATCTTGATAGAAGATATAACCAATTAAACGTTCACACTCGGATTGATTAAATGAAGGATTAGTTCAGAAATTTTCTCAGAAGTAATTAGGTGAAGAAGACACAGTGGATTCGTTAATATTAATAGACGGAGAAGAGTATCGATCCAAAAATAGAAACGATACTTTTCAAGAATATACACAGCGCAAAGTGCGGTCGACCGTCATATTGGTGCGGTCGAACGTTCAGCTCTCTGACGTAAAGTAGAGTGGTGAAAGGTCGACTGCTTCGTAAACGACTCATGGTTGCGGTCGACTGCGATGCGGTCGATCGGTCACGAAGTGCTGTCGACCGGTCACGCGCTGTTTATTCCGAATCCACCCTGTTTTCTTACCATAAACTAATCCCTCGTTAATCAATCTTATACAATTATAATCTCACGAAAATAGAAAGAAAAATTCAGATCTTGATATCTTCCTCTTTTGCTTGTGGACCAATTAATCAATAATTCTTTTTGAATATCTTTCTCTTTTGCTTGTGTTTGCCATTATTCTTTATTGCTTTCCTTGTTTGTATATTTGTGAATCTCTTTTGGATCTCTTTTTGATGTTATTTGATCCTGAAAATCTAACACACTAAATTCAAACTTATTAGTATGAGTGAGCACGTTTTGTGCACACCAAACTAAGAGTCAACACAATACTCTTGCCTTATTGGTTTAAGAGACTATTGAGCTCTTTCAGCAATCGTACTTCACATAATCTACTAAGTTTGCTTGCAGATGAATAATCCTCATACATATATTCTTTGAATTGGTCCTAGAGTTGCCTTACTCCAACTGGCTCACAATAGATCCATAGTGTCATAAAAAGTCTTCTTAGAGTTTATGACATATGAGTATTGGATGCTTTTAGAAGACAACTGTTGATGCTATTATCGCTCTCCAACATGATTTAGCAACATCCTTAAATAGTAACATTCACCTTCTCAAGGAGAAATGACACATATCCTACCGATTTGTCGAATATTAATTTGTCTCTTGCTCCATTTCTGTTCAGTGCTCTTCCACCTACGAAGACATGTTCTAAAAGTGTAAATGCTATCATTTATTAAAAGCATATATAAATGTTATCATTTGTTCCGTTCATAATTAAAAGATATATTCGAAGTAGATTAAGCAAAATATCCAAAATATTTTGATAATTCATACCTGTAATGCTCTGGAAACTCCCTATATAGATATTGTCTTGCTTCAGGATCTTCATTATTTTTTTTAAAGAACTCTGTCAACATCGTTTTTTGCATCCGATTATCGGCAAGTACATTCTCAATTGACTGATGAGCATAATATAAAACTTGTTGTCAATTTGGCAAGTGAATTTGTAATAGAAGAACTGACGGATACATTCGAGTCATAGGAAAATAAAATATTTTCCAGGCGGCTTCTTGAGGGCATATCCAACAGGCATCAACGTATTGTGATATTTCATCTATAGCATTACCTGGTTGGATCTGAAAAGACACATGATCAGGCCCTTTGTAAACATATTTATAGATATACTTAACAGAAATTATACTCGAACAAATTTCAATATTAATATGGCAATTATATTTTTTCAACAACCATTGGTTGTAAGGAACCACCCATCTATTATCGATCAATTGGTTAGAGTTCTCCCTTAGAGAGACATATCGACCAGTATCTCTTCTATGATATATAGGATATGAGTTCTCTCCTTGCAGAGTTTTTTTTTTTTGGAAGAAAAGGTGGAATCTGGCCACCCTGTTTCATTAATAAGTGATTAATAAAACAAACTCAGAGTACTGAGCTCACAACAAAGACCTACAAACAGAAAAAGAGAACATAAACTCCACACCTAAACATAGGGAGTGGGACAAAAGCAAACTAGACCAGCCGCAAAGAAAAAGAAATACATCATATCTCCCCAACAAACCCTGGGGAGGTGGGTAACTATGATCAGGGGCGTCAGTGCTGGCCATCAATCGATCGTTGGGCCGATCTCAATCTCCTCATCATCAAACTTCTCCACCTGAAAGACGCTCGCGATCCTCCCCGTGGGACCTGCTGTGGCCACATTAACCCAAAATGAAATAAGATGCATAATGTGAGTCAAATTGCCAGAAATACTATTGCAGGTTCTACGAAAGTAAAGATTATTTTTGTCTAGCCAAAGAACCCAGGTCGTTTTGGCGACAGCGATATACCACGCTTCTCTCATATAACCCCTCTTTGAAGCGAACTTAGGACCTACCCACAAGTCCTCGTAAACACTAGGATACTAACTCGTCCCTAGGGTGCTTAAAACTTTGTTGAGTACCACTTTGCTCCTAGAGCACTGCAGCAAAAGGTGGTCTCTAGTCTCCAGGACAGCGTGGCAGAACCCGCATTGAGAGTCCACATTCGGCTAGCGCTTAGCAAGATTTTTCCTAGTCAGGATTGCATCACTCAAAACCGGTCATAAGAAGACTTTGATTTTGAGCGGGGACCGCTGACCACTTTGGGGTACATCCCCTAAAATGAATGCGGTTGTACATGGAGTGGACCATGAACTTGTCGCTCCTCTCTATGCCCCATGACTTCTTATCTGGGCCTTGCGAGCAACCAATTCCAGTATTGGTGATGAGGGTCTGGAGTTCCACTAGTCTAAGCTGAGAGCCTAGGTCAAGCGCATGTTTGAAAGATGGCCTCCAAGTGTTTCTTTTCCAAGCTGCAGCCACCGTGCAGTGTGGTTGTGATGCTTGCTCATATAAATCGGGGAACAAATTCCTGAGTGTGTGGTCAGCACACCACTTATCCCACCAGAATCTGGTGAGTCTGCCATTGCCAATAACTGACTTCACACAGTTATTGAAGGGATCGTAGGCCTTAGTGATGCCTTTCCAAAACCAGGAAACCCGAGGGCCTATCCTGAAGCCGAGATTTCTCGTTCCATTCCCGTGCATATATCCCTAAACAAATCGTTGCCACCCTTCTCCATTGGGGTGGAACACTTTCCACCACCATTTATCTAGTAGTGCCAGGTTCATATCCCGAAGATCAATGATACCTAGGCCCCCATGTATCTTTTTCATGCACGCCTTCTCCCATCTGATGAAGTGATATCCTCCTCAATCCAGGTCTGCCCCTTTCCATAAGAAGCGTTTACGAGTCCGATCAATTTCTGGATAACCCATCGTGGCATTTCAAAGAAGGAGAGATAGTAGGTAGGCAGGTTTGAGAGGACTGCGTTAATTAGCATGACTCTCCCACCTAGAGACAGGGCTTTGCCTTTCCAACCTGCTAGTCGTTTGTCAACCCTGTCAATGATGAGTAACCAATCTACCTTTTTGAACTTCCCAGGATTAAGTGGCAATCCTATGTATTGAATGGGAAAACCCTCCAGAGAGCAGTTCAGAATTGTGGCATGCTCAAGCGTCTCTTCTGATGTCAGGGCAATGGGAATGAGAGCGCTTTTGTGGAAATTAACCCTGAGGCCCGACCAAGCTTCAAAGCAGTACAGAATTCCTTTGAAAACAGTTGTTTTTCCTAGGTTGCCATTGCCAAATAGAAGAGTGTCGTCTGCATATTGGAGAATAGAGCACCCTTGCCGATTGACTCCCTTGGCCACTGGGACGATCCAACCTACTCTACTGCACTTAGCCATCATGGCTTGGAGAACGTCTGCCATAATGGTAAAGAGAAGGGGGGAAAGCAGATCTCCTTGTCTGAGCCCCCGTTTGCAGGAAATGGGTGGCCTAACACCCCGTTTACCAAAATAGCCGTTCTGCTGGTGGTTAGACATGCGTGGATCCATCTCATCCATCTCACCCCAAAACCTCTTCCGGCGAGTGCTTCCAACAAACAGTCCTATTCAACGGAGTCATAGGCTTTCTCAAAATCCAGTTTCAAGAGATAACTCTTAGAATTCGAAGTGTGACATTGATAGATAGTTTCCTCAACCGTTGCTATAATATCCTGAATACAATGCCCTTTAATGAAACCCGTCTGGTCTTGACTAATGAGGTCATCCATTACCTTTCCCAGTCTGTTGGCGAGAGTCTTGGTAATGATCTTTATAGAACAGTTTAGCAGGCTTATAGGCCAGAAGTCGCCGACTCGTCGGGAGTCTTCTTTCTTAGGAATCAGCACAACCTCTGCGGAGTTGAACCTCCCTAATTTGAGCTGATGCTCATAGAAGTCTGCGAACATCTTCATTAAGTCACCTTTGATCTCCTTTCAGAATATCTGATAGAATAGTATTGGGAAACCATCTGGACCTGGAGCTTTATCTTTTCCAAGTTGTTGGACAGCCTTCCAGACCTCCTTCTCATTGAAAGAAGCTTCGATGGCCTGCATCCTTTGATCGGAGTTGCCTGACTGGTCTTGCCAGAACTCAAGTCAGAGAGGGATTCTCCCTTCAGCTTTGTGACCAAAGAGTCGCTTGAAGTAGGATTGGAAAGCCAGTTTTAGCATCGTCACCGTGAACCATTCTGGAATCCGAGTGGATTGAATGAATGAGGTTAGTTCTACGGCGGGCACTGGAAACTCGGTGGAAGAAGGCTGTGTTCGTGTCTCCCTCTTTGAGCCACAAAATTCTGGATCGCTGTTGCCACTTGATTTCCTCCATCCTGTAGAGTTGGTCGATTTCCTGCCTGAATTGAAGCACTCGGTTCTGCTCGTCCTGAAGCAGATCCCTAGTTTCTTCAGTCTTCTCCAATTCCTCGATACCCTCAAGAAGGGATTCCTTTGCTCTCCAAGTCAATGCGAATTTGGTTCGGTTCCATTTCCTAAGCTTGCTTCTGAGTCTTTTGATTTTTTCACACCAAACTGCGGCCGCCTCACAGCCAGTGGTCGGGCGAGACCAACTCTCGTTGACAATGTGATGGAAACCTTGTATTTCAAGCCATGCTCTTTCAAATCTAAACTTCGGCATTTTTCTGGGTTGCTCTTCCCCAGAAGATAAGAAGATTGGCACGTGATCTGAAGTGGGTTTAGGAAGAGATTTAGCCGATGTCAACGGAAACTTGGTCTCCCAGTCGGTGGAGACCAGAATCCTGTCCAGTTTGGCGAGGATGGGTGCCGCTTGCATGTTCGACCATGTGAATAATCTATCACAGATGGGAATGTCAACCAATTCCAGGTCCGTGATGACCTCATTAAATGCTTCCCTATCAGAGTCACTAGCTCCTCTGCCTCTGTGTTCTGAAGCGAATATAGTGATGTTAAAATCTCCTCCCACCACCCAGGGGCGAGGCCAATGTGCTTGGATCGCTCTTAGTTCAGACCAGAAGGCCATCCTAGACGCAGTGGTGTGGGGACCATAGACCACTGTGACTAACTGAATCCACATGTCTAATTTCCATTGAAGCAAGACCAATACTGAAAATTGCCCGTAAAGTTTGTCTAAACAGAGGAAAGTATCTGGGTTAAAACCTAATGCGATAACCCCAGAGGCCCCGATAAATGGGAAAATTCTCCATTCAGAGATTCGGTTTCCCCCCAGCCTATTAAGTCTAGACGTATGAGAAAGTTTGGTCTCTTGAAGTCTCACAATGTTAGCTTTTGATCTGGCAATAACCTCCTTCACCATTTTCCTCTTCCCCTGCCTACCCAATCCCCTAACGTTCCAGAATAGGGCCACCATTAACTAAGATTGACTAGGGGATCATGACTCGACTTGGAAGTCGAGGAGAGATTTAGGGTAGCCCTATCGGTTTCCCACCCTCTAATCTTATTCAAGATAAACGCGTTTCGTACGGTATCACCTACCGCAAGACCACAGGTATTAACTAGACTAAAAATTTCATTATCAGTCATGAAATTAAAAATAGATGCTAAGAAGGACCGCGTACCTCCGTCGCCAGTCTTAGCAGACTTAGCGGCCGCCGCTATCTCCAGATAGTCGTCAAGGGACTCCTCATTAGTCCTATTAGCCACTTTCTGTACCCTGAAACCGGTGTCAGAGAGGATGGGGCCTGGCGCCACCAACTATGATGGCAGGTCGGTGGACGGAACGAACTCAGGAGACATGGCATGGAAATCAACATCAAAATCATAATCCTCATATTCCACTTCGGAGTAGACACAGTCATCCTCCAGATTCAGTCTGTCTTCTTGATCGTCTTCGACATAGTGTTGTGCAAACTGAGAAGTAGGCTCCCTTGTAGCGGACCCCTCAATGGGCCCCCACCTAGCCGCCATCTCCACCTCAGAAGTGTAATTTCCTGTAGCAGACCCCTTAATGGGCCCGCTACTAGTGTCTTCATTTGGCCCATATAAAGTAGCGGGACTCTTGGGCCACTCATTTGGCCCATAACCGCCTACATTAAGCGCCCCTTCGTTGGGCTCACGATAAGGGTCCGTTCTCTCGCGACTCAACACATCATGCTCCTTGGGAGCTGCTCCTGCCGTTTGCATTGGGAGAGTGCGTGGCACCTGCAGCTACACGCAACCTCTGTCCCTCTTGCCACATGGCTCGCAGTGAGTGGATGATGGATCAGTCGCCGCAGTAAGGGTGGTAAACGAAGCGTTGAGTGGGGTATTCGATGCAGAGAAGGGTACTTCCTTTCTCGTTGCTTCGTTGCCTTCTTTGCCTAAATCATGTTTCCTCAAACCCTGAGAACCCAAATCCCCATTTGTCTCGCTCTCCTTTGGGCCCTCTTCCCTGACTACGAGCAACTCCTTGCTCGTCATCTTCCCTAAAATAGCCTCTGCGCTCTATCGCTCTTGACCCACAGAAACCCCATTTTTCCTTTCTGGTGACCTACTTTGCTTTGGTACCAACTCCTTGGCCAAAGGTGCTTCCTCGCTTGTCTTCTTCCCCACCCCGGTGCTTTCCCGTACCAACTCCTGCCCCAAAGCTAGCTCCTTTCTCCCTTTTGGAGAGCGACTTTGCGCCTCCCCACCAACTTTACCAACTTTGATGTGCATGCTACCATTTTGGGGTTTCTTTTGACCCTCTTTTCGGTGGGTCGCCTCTGTGTGTACCAAACTTCCCAAATCTGGTAGTGATTGTATATTTGAATTCCGAGCATCTAGGCCGTTGGATCTGTTGGTCGACACTCGTTCGCGACCAACTTTGATCGAAGATTCCTTTCTTGGTTCTGATCCCTCCGCCACCTGATCCTGGCGCCGCTCCTTACCTCTTGCCTCTTTGATGAGCTCCCTATGCGCTCGTTCAACCTCGTGAGCCCCATCTGTAGCGCCCTGAATTTTTAATATAATATCTTAGAAAATACGTGGCACAATTCCCAGCATCAACTTCAAATGTAATATTAAACAAAGTCAACCCTAGTAAAATTTTCAATTTTCATTTCAATAATCATTTACATAGCACAGCAGAATGCAATACACCTTAAATCAAAATCTCTTTTCTTTACAACAATTTCTTTTACAATTACATAAATCATTACATCACGTGAACTCAAGCATCCAAATCCGAGCTATAAGAAATTACCTGTAAAATATGAGACAAGAGATAACCCTAACCCCCAAAACTAAAGGGGTCAGCCATGAAGGTGTGAGTGACATAAAAACAAACAATATAAGTAAAGCATAGATTCATAACAACAGGAAATAACTGAAATAGGTGAAAATACAGAAATCACGAAATGCGGAAACACAACAAGTGAAGCTAGACTAAGTGTCAAGTGTAGAAAACAGGAAAACACATGCATGAAACCAAATCAAGAAAACACAATTCTATATGCTGACTCTCTAATGCGTACTTGTCGGAGTCTATGCATCCCACTCTACATAGGTCCGGTGCAAGCCCTTAACGTCTCCACATTATAGGGTTTAATCCCCGCTATGAAACTAATCCTACTACAATGACTACTACGGGATAAAGATAAACTGTGAGTATTAGCCCATACCCCGATAATTCCGGAGGTCAATCTCTATCCACAGATAATTTCGAAGACTATTTCACTCACACCTAGGAATCTTCGAGAATACCCCACACCGTAAGCGATGGCACCTCATCACACGAATACCACATGTGCGTCACCTCGACCCCGATAATTCCGGAGATCAATCCCACACCACAGGTAATTCCAGAGACTATTTCACTCACACCTGGATAATTCCGGGGACTATCTCACACCGCAAGCCATACTGAGGTCCATAACCGATGTTCTCGTTTATCATATCGACACTAGTGCCTGTCCTTATTATTTAGGTTGTTTAATTACTTTACGAATCTCCTAGAGTTGGTGTACCCTACCGGACTTAACTCAAACAACTGATCAACTAAATGCCTCAACAGGCCAAAACATAAATATCTCAACCGCCGGCATACTAGGGTCACACACACCCTCTAGAGACTCACACTCAAATATCCAAACCAATCTTCCAATATAAATTGCTCGGTCAAAACAACTTGAAACATATGTTCAGTAGAAGATAAAGTATAGAATAGTAAGTTATAGATTAAAACCTTTAGAGAATAAATCATTTGGAAGAACATTCAGAATATAAAGATACATCAGTACTAGTCGACTAATAACAAGCGTAAGTCGACTGTCCAGAAAGAGGATTCCACGGTTTTAAGAAAATAATCTAAGTGTTATAAGTCGACTATAAAGGTCATAGGTCGACTGTCCAGAGAGAAAAATCCGATAATCTTTAAGAAAATATTTCTAAGTATAGCGGTCGACTGTAAAGGGTATAGGTCGACTGTCCAGAGAGAAAAATTACAATAATCTTTAAGAAAATAATTCTAGGTGGTACCAGTCGACTGTCCCGAACAAAATTTCAAGAAAAACTAGAGAACATAGCAGTCGGGTCGTGTCGGTCGACTGAGAAGTCATACCAGTCGACTGTCGACCTACAGACTACATATTTTTGGTTGTGCACATTTCAACCGATACGTAGTATTAATTTATGAAAACGATTTCTACAAAAGCTTATTTCTTATATGACCAAATACAACTAGTGGGACATATAATGGTCCATAAAACTAGATCAAACTACTTGAATTTATGAAAATAGAGATTTTGTTGATTCCTTTCGATTAAAACATGGATTGTGCATATAGTCGAAAATAGAGTTTCTTTAAAAATCAATTACTCATTGAAATTGCTTCGTATTCAGATCCAAATCATATCAATACCAAAATCTCAAAAGAAAATCCCCAATTTGGATTCATTTCTACAAACTTACTAAATTCTCAATTTCGATTTTCATGTCATGATCTCTTGATTCATAACTTTTCCATTCAAATTCCTCAAAACTGAATTTCTACCACAACTCACAACCATAATCAATTGATAACATCACCATATCAAGTTTGTATTCAACCGATACTCAAAAGTCATAAAAGTCTCACCTTTATTAGGTTCATGCATCAAGATCAATTCAACATCAATCCAAAAGAAAATAGCCTACCCATGGTCTCTCAATTTACCCACATACAATTTTATTCACATACAATTAGGGTTTCACAAGATCCAATTTTTCATCCATCCATCCAATTCATAATGTGCATATTCATATTCAAACCCTGAACATGCTTTCTAGCAAATAAAATACAACATCCAAGATCCATTAAAACATTCATATCATTCGCATACAACATTCACAAAAGAAAATAAAACACAACAAATCACTCACCTCGAATGAAGAAAATCTGGTACGAAAACCTTTCTTTTGCGAAATCCAAGAACAACTCCTTAAATCTCCAAGAAATAATAAAACCCTTGTGTTGTGCAGCGAAAGACGGCTGCATTTCATTCTTTTAAATACCCGGAATAGGAGAACTAGGGTTTTCAAACACATTTGCAAAGTAATCCCTTTAAATATAACTTTACATAAATGGATCCCTATACTTGGAAACTTGATATAAACCAATTAAATTGAGATTTAAAAGTAAAATAAACACCTTATTTCCAGCCGACACTGTTTGAAAACTCCAAAAAATAGTTTTGCACTTTCACCCCTCAAAATAACAATTTTGCAAAAAATCCTTGTTTTTCATAATACTTGCAAATAGATCCAATAAATATCAGAAAAATCTAGAAAAATTACAATTAAATACCAAATAATAAATGATGATTTTCCATGAAGAAATTTTGACTTTTGAACTTCTCAAGAAAATATTTGCACGTGTTTTGCAGTGTAAAAGATAAATTTTCAGAAAAATATTTATTAAATCTCCAAAAATTTATTTTAATTCATTTATAAACCTTTAAAATAACATTTAAAAATACGGGGTACTATATCACTCCCTCCTTAGAAGAGTTCTGTCCTCAGAACTATTGCTAATGAGGTCCAAAATAAGAATGATCAAAGAAATTGAAATCTCATAAATGAACCATAATTCGAAACATTCACATAAAAGGACATAATCAAATAAAAGAAATACAACTCAGTTCAATAGTACATTCATCCAAAGAAATACTATCACATAAATAAGATACAATCATATAAAAAGCTCAGGAAAATCCTTCTGCATGCGATCATCTGGCTTCCAAGTAGCCTCCTCGAACTACTGATTCCTCCATAGCACCTTGACCATAGGTATTACTTTGCTCCTAAGAACTTTCTCCCTATGGTCAACGATCTCAACAAGCTGTTCCTTGTAACTCAAGTTCACCTGTAGACCTTCAGGAATCTCTACCAACTGATGATTCTGATCTGGCACATACTTCCGCAACAATGACACATGGAATACATCATGCACCTGTGCCAATTCCTCTGGAAGCTCTAACCTATATGCTGTCTTACCAATCCGCTCCACGATCCTGTGTGGCCCAATATACCTTAGCGCCAACTTGCCTCCCTTACCAAACCTGATCACTCCTTTGGTCGGAGACACCTTGAGGAAAACTACATCCCCAACCTCAAACTCCAAGTCCCTTCGTCGAGTATCAGCATAACTCTTCTGCGGACTCTGAGCCTCAACCAACCTCTTGCGTATGAGCTCAATCTGCTCTGTCGTCTGCTGCACGATCTCAGGACCAAACATCTGTCTCTCGCCAACCTCGTACCAACAAACAGGTGTCCTGCACCTCTGCCCGTACAAAGCCTCATACGGCACCATCCTGATACTCGCATGGTAGCTGTTGTTATAAGCAAACTCAACCAATGCCAAGTACCACTCCCAACTACCACCGAAATCCATAACACAAGCCCTCGGCATATCCTCCAACACTCGATTCACCCTCTCAGTCTGACCATCGGTCTGTGGATGAAAAGCGGTATCAGTTCTGGTGCCCAAAACTGGTTGTAGGCTCTTCCAAAACCTTGAAGTGAACCTTGCATCTCTGTCGAAAACAATCGACACAGAAACTCCATGAAGCCTCATAATCTCACCAATGTATAACTCAGCCAATTTCTCCAACGACCAAGTAATCTTCATGGCTAGAAAGTGAGCCGACTTAGTTAAACGATCCATAATAACCCAAATCGAGTCATTGCCCTTCGAACTCCTCGACAAACCTGTGATGAAATCCATACTGATATTCTCTCATTTCCACTCCGGAATAGGCAACGGTTGTAACAAACCTCCAGCTCTCTGATTTTCTGCTTTGATCTGCTGACAAGCCAGACATCTTGCCACGAAATCTGCCACATCCCTTTTCATACCAGACCACCAAAAGTGTTGTTTGATGTCCTTGTACATCTTCGTGCATCTAGGATGTACTGATAACAAGGTACTGTGTGCTTCCTGCAAGATACTCTCTCTTAAATCTGCATTATCTGGAACACACAACCTCTCATCCATCCAAAGAACTCCATCTTGGACACGAAACTCTGATAGCTTGCCCTCTAAAACCTATTACAGCATCTCTTGAATCTCTGAATCTGATCTCTGACCTTCCACAATCCTCTCTCTCAAGGAAGGTTGCAGCCTTAACTGAGCCAAAGATGCCCCCTAAACCCTGTAGCACCACCTCGATACCTGCCTGATCAATCTCTGCTGCCAACTCGCTTCGAGTAGTGATCAAACTTGATAAACTACTCTTCCTGCTAAGTCGATCAGCTACCACATTCGCCTTGCCCGGATGATACTTGATCTCAGGACGAATGTCTTCCAATACTTCCAACCACCTTCTCTGCCGAAGATTTAGATCCTTATGTTGATAAATGTACTTCAGGCTCTTGTGGTCAGTGTACATATTGACCTTATCACCATAAACATAATGCCTCCACTTCTTCAAGGCAAAGATAATAGCTGCTAGCTCCAAATCATGCGTCGGATAATTCCTCTCATGCAGACGCAATTGCTTCGAACCATAAGTAATAACCTTGTCTTCTTGCATCAAGACACAATCCAAACCTCTGAGAGACACATCACTGAAGATATCATAATCCTTCCCAGCTTGTGGCAAAGCTAAGATAGGTGCAGTAGTCAACCTCTCCTTTAACTCAAGGAAGCTCGCCTCACACTTATCAGTCCATGAAAATGCCACATTCTTCCGGGTCAAACCTGTCAAAGGAACTGCAATCTGAGAATAACCATGGATGAATCTCCTGTAGTAACCAGCCAAACCCAAGAAACTCCTGACTTCATTCACATATGTTGGCCTGGGCCAATCCTTTACTGCTTCAACCTTTTGAGGATCAGTGGCCACTCCCTCTTTAGAAAGGATATGACCAAGGAAAGCTACCTCAAACTTCCAAAACTCACACTTCGACAACTTGGCATACAAGCTATGCTCCTGCAATTTCTGTAATACCTCTGTCAAGTGCATAGAATGCTCCTCCTCCGACCTCGAATACACCAAAATATCATCGATGAAAACCACCACGAATGAGTCAATAAATGGCCTCAAAACCCGATTCATTATATCCATGAATACTGCTGGCGCATTCGTCGACCCGAATGGCATCACCAAAAAATCATAGAGCCCATGACGAGTCCTAAAAGCTGTCTTACTCACATCTTCCTCCTTGACTCGAACCTGATGATACCCTGATCTCAAATCGATCTTCGAAAACACAGCTGCTCCTCGAAGCCTGTCGAACAAATCATCAATCCGTAGAAGTGGATACTTGTTCTGAATAGTCACTCTATTCAACTCCCGGTAGTCAATGCACATCCTCATTGACTCATCCTTCTTCTTGACTAACAACACTGGCACACCCCACAGTGAGGAACTCGGCCTAACAAGCCCCTTGTTCAACAGCTCCTCAATCTGCTTCTTCACTTCGTCTTGCTCTACAGGTGCCATCCTATATGGAGCCTTAGAAATCAGAGCACTCCCCCAGCTGAACATTGATGCAAAACTCCACATCTCTCTGCGGCGGTAATCCTGGAAAATCTTCCAAGAACACCTTAGGAAAGTCTCTGACAACCGGAATGCCTTTGACTTCATCTGGAATTGCCATCTTGGATACCACTGCAGCCACCTTCGGAACATTCTTCTTCCCTTGGAAAGTCACTGCGGGACCACCTGGTGCTTTCACTAACACCTCTTTCTGCTTGTATTCAATTGTGGCATCATATATTGCCATCCAATCAATGCCCACGATCACATCCACTCCTAAGACTTGCAGCTCGATCAGATCAATACCAAATAATCTCCCGCCAATCTCGATATCACAGCCCGCATAATATCGATCAGCAATCAACTCTTCACCTGACGACATTGCCACCGACAAAACCTTGCCTGAAAACAACTTAGGCTCCACACCTAAGACCTTTGCAAAATTGGGCGACACAAAAGTATGCAAAGAACCGGTGTCAAATAAAACCTTTGCCTTAATTCCATTAATCAAAACAATCTCTGTTACATGAAGAATGATACTCAATCACCAATTATTCTCAAATAAAGGTTTTACTTATTACATTGATTAAAAATAAAATCAAAACTCTTGCATACCCTGGATCACATCTTCTGAGTTACCCGCATCCTCCTCGGTTAATACGAACACTCGCCGTTGCCTTTAGAATTTACCTCCACCTGGACCATCCTTCCTCAACTGTGGACAATGTGGCTTAGAATGTTCTGCCTGCCCACACTGGAAACAAGTCTGCTTTGCTAACTTAGGACACGCTGACCTGTAATGACCTGTCTCCTTGCAGTAATAACAAGTCACTTCCTGAGTTGCAGGTGCCTTCTACACTGAACCACTGAACTTGACTTTCTTCGCTGGGAAACCCTTCCCACTCTGACCTGATGCTGGCCTCTTGTTCCTGTTCCAGGTCTCTTGCTTCTTCTGGAACTGGTCCATGTCTTCCTCTGTCATAGCTGCTCTCCTAACCAGCTTGTCGAACCTCCTTATGACCAACGGAATCATTCTCAACCTCAAGTTTGGCCTCAAGCCCTGCTCAAACTTCTTGGCCTTCTTCACCTCGTCAACTATCAGCTCTGGTGCATACCTCGACAGCTGAGTGAATTTGGTCTCATACTCTCGCATGGTTATGCTGCCCTGCTGTAGATTCAAGAATTCGGTCGCATCATTCTCCTGAATATCTAGGAGAAAGAAACGATCCCTGAATTCTTCTAGAAAAGCCTCCCAAGTCATCTGTTGGTTCCCCAAAGTCCTCTTTACCGTTTGCCACCAAACACCAGCGTCCTTTTCCAATTGCATAGTGGCCAACTTCACCTTATTGGCTGCCAGAGTTTCCGAGACCTCGAAGATTGTCTCCATCCGTCTAATCCAATCATCAGCTTCGTTTGGATCAGATTGCCCCTCAAACACTGGCAGCCTCATCTTCTTGAAGGACTCAATCTGCTTGATAGGATCAGCGTTAACCAATCCTGGTCCAGCTCCTTGATTCTGATTTTGGTTTGATTCTGACACAAATTAGCTACCATTAGTGCATTCAAAGTCTGATACACCCTGGCAAATTCAGCCTCGAGATCAATTCCAGTTCCTTGGGAACTTCCAGCTCCGTCACCATTGTTACCAACCCTGGATCTGGGTCCAACCATTCTGAATACTGCAAAATGAGGGGAAAATTAGAGCACCTCAAAAATTCACATTCACATCAATACCCCTTTGGCAAAACATCAACTGTACCCCAAAAGTAAAACATCATGTTTCAGTTCTATGTGATACTCACCCTCTAATGTCCACACCTAGGTACACACACTCTAGTGTCCACACCTAGGATATTTTTATACCATGTTTATTATTACTATTGAAGCATGCTCTGATACCAATCTCTGTAGCGCCTCGAATTTCTAATATAATATCTTAGATTTTACGTGGCACAATTCCCAGCATCAACTTCAAATATAATATTAAACAAAATCAACCCTAGTAAAATTTTCATTTACATAGCATAGCGGAATACAATACACCTTAAATCAAAATCTCTTTTCATTACAAAAATTTCTTTTGCAATTACATAAATCATTACATCACATGAACTCAAGCATCCAAATTCGAGCTATAAGAAATTACCTGTAAAATATGAGACTAGAGATAACCCTAACCCCAAAACTAAAAGGGTCAGCCATGAAGGTGTGTGACATAAAAACAAACAACATAAGTAAAGCATAGATTCATAACAACAGGAAATAACTGAAATAGGTGAAAATACAGAAATCACGAAATGCGGAAACACAACAAGTGAAGCTAGACTAAGTGTCAAGTGTAGAAAACAGGAAAACACATGCATGAAACCAAATCAAGAAAACACAATTCTATATGCTGACTCTCTAATGCGTACTTGTCGGAGTCTATGCATCCCACTCTACATAGGTCCGGTGCAAGCCCTTAACGTCTCCACATTATAGGGTTTAATCCCCGCTATGCAACTAATCCTGCTATGATGACTACTACGAGATAAAGATTAACTGTGAGTATTAGCCCATGCCCCGATAATTCTGGAGGTCAATCTCTATCTACAGATCATTTCAGAGACTATTTCACTCACACCTGGGAATCTTCGAGAATACCCCACACCGCAAGCGATGGCACCTCATAACACGAATACCACATGTGCGTCGCCTCGACCCCGATAATTCCGGAGATCAATCCCACACCACAAGTAATTCCGGAGACTATTTCACTCACACCTGGATAATTCCGGGGATTATCTCACACCGCAAGCCATACTGAGATCCATAACCCATGTTCTCCTTCATAATATCACCACTAGTGCTTGTCCTTATCATTTAGGTTGTTTAATTACTTTACGAATCTCCTAGAGTTGGTGTACCATACCGGACTTAACTCAAACAACTGATCAACTAAATGCCTCAACGGGCCCAAACATAAATATCTCAACCGCCGGCATACTAGGGTCACACACACCCTCTAGAGACTCACACTCAAATATCCAAACCAATCTTCCAATATAAATTGCTCGGTCAAAACAACTTGAAACATATGTTCAGTAGAAGATAAAGTATAGAATAGCAAGTTATAGATTAAAACCTTTAGAGAATAAATCATTTGGAAGAACATTCAGAATATAAAGATACATCAGTACTAGTCGACTAATAACAAGCGTAAGTCGACTGTCCAGAAAGAGGATTCCATGGTTTTAAGAAAATAATCTAAGTGTTATAAGTCGACTATAAAGGTCATAGGTCGACTGTCCAGAGAGAAAAATCCGATAATCTTTAAGAAAATATTTCTAAGTATAGCGGTCGACTGTAAAGGGTATAGGTCGACTGTCCAGAGAGAAAAATTACAATAATCTTTAAGAAAATAATTCTAGGTGGTACCAGTCAACTGTAAAAGTTCTCAGTCGACTGTCCCGAACGAAATTTCAAGAAAAACTAGAGAATATAGCAGTCGGGTCGTGTCGGTCGACTGAGAAGTCATACCAGTCGACTGTCGACCTATAGATTACATATTTTTGGTTGTGCACATTTCAACCGATACGTAGTATTAATTTATGAAAACGATTTCTACAAAAGCTTATTTCTTATATGACCAAATACAACTAGTGGGACATATAATGGTCCATAAAACTAGATCAAACTACTTGAATTTATAAAAATAGAGATTTTGTTGATTCCTTTCGATTAAAACATGGATTGTGTATATAGTCAAAAATAGAGTTTCTTTAAAAATCAATTACTCATTGAAATTGCTTCGTATTCAGATCGAATCATATCAATACCAAAATCTCAAAAGAAAATCCCCAATTTGGATTCATTTCTACAAACTCACTAAATTCTCAATTTCGATTTTCATGTCATGATCTCTTGATTCATAACTTTTCCATTCAAATTCCTCAAAACTGAATTTCTACCACAACTCACAACCATAATCAATTGATAACATCACCATATCAAGTTTGTATTCAGCCGATACTCAAAAGTCATAAAAGTCTCACCTTTATTAGGTTCATGCATCAAGATCAATTCAACATCAATCCAAAAGAAAATGGCCTACCCATGGTCTCTCAATTTACCCACATACAATTAGGGTTTCACAAGATCCAATTTTTCATCCATCCATCCAATTCATAATGTGCATATTCATATTCAAACCGTAAACATGCTTTCTAGCAAATAAAATTCAACATCCAAGATCCATTAAAACATTCATTTCATTCGCATACAACATTCACAAAAGAAAATAAAACACAACAAATCACTCACCTCGAATGAAGAAAATTTGGTACGAAAACCTTTCTTTTGCGAAATCCAAGATCAACTCCTTAAATCTCCAAGAAATAATAAAACCCTTGTGTTGTGCAGTAAAATTCGGCTGCACTTCATTCTTTTAAATACCCGGAATAGGAGAACTAGGGTTTTCAAACACATTTGCAAAGTAATCCCTTTAAATATAACTTTACATAAATGGATCTCTATACTTGAAAACTTGATATAAAGCATTAAATAGAGATTTAAAAGTAAAATAAACACCTTATTTCCTGCCGGTACTGTTTGAAAAGTCCAGAAAATAGTTTTGCACTTTCACCCCTCAAAATAACAATTTTGCAAAAAGATCCTTGTTTATCATAATACTTGCAAATAGATCCAATAATTATCAGAAAAATCTAGAAAAATTACAATTAAATCCCAAATAATAAATGATGATTTTCCATGAAGAAATTTTGGCTTTGAACTTCTCAAGAAAATATTTGCATGTGTTTTGCACGTGTAAAAGATAAATTTTCAGAAAAATATTTATTAAATCTCCAAAAATTTATTTTAATTCATTTATAAATCTTTAAAATAAAATTTAAAAATACGGGGTACTACACCATCGATGGTCAAGTCCCAATTTGGTGATACAACTTGTTTGTACGAGCGACCATCTCTGAGAGCAGTGGGGGGGTTGGGGGACATGATGGCCGAGCTCTCCAACTCTGGTTCTGCTCGCTTGTCAAGCACGAATCAAATGAGGTATGATTCATCGAAGGAGTAAACTTTGGCAATTCGAGGCATCAATGAAATCTCAGCGCTCCTGATAAGAATCCTTGCTGACACAATTTCGGATCGACGAACAGTCTTCTCGTCGATCTCCTCTATTGATCCAAAGTTGGCAACTATCTCTTGCAGCACCACCTTTTTCCAAAAATGGAGTGGCACATTATGTATCCATATCCAGAAAAATTTGCCTTGGGGAAGCTCTGCTCCGAAGCTTGGTGACCATGCAAAGAACTCCATTTTGAAGTGGCCGAAGTCCACAATCCCCATACCTGTAACCTCTTCCACCTTCTCCATCGATGAAAAGGACACCAAGAACTGAAGGTGACACAATTTCTTAGCAACCCAATCTCTGTGTGCCTTCATAGGCCATCTGGCGTTAACTGCTTGGAGTAGGTGGGTCTCGGAGGGACTCCCTGACCTCACTCTGGCCACAGCGCACCACTTTCGGAGCCATTTCTCCTCGTTTTTAATTGTATCGAGACTCTTTGTGAGTCGGATCAAGGTGGGGTTGTCAGGCGATTTGCCTCTACTCACGAGATGTTCATCATCGTTGCGGGTTTCGACAACATTGGTGCAAACATAAGATAGGTGTCCCCACTTCATACACTTGAGGCAACGAACTTCCTTGGTGCAATCTTTATGGTAATGGCCTAAATTGCCGCAGTTAAAGAAAGGAATCGATTTTCGCTTACCTTTCTGTTGCTTTTTTATGATGTCGAGTTGAGGGGGGGAAGTGACACTCTGTCTTTTCTTTGTTTTGTTGGCAACTTCAACCCATTGCTCCCCATCTGCACTCAAGTCTAAGGCCATGGTAATCTTGTTTGGTGGGACCCCGTCTTGGACCCGCACAACGAAGGATTTAAGTGGCGATTCAGGCTGCGGGTGAGGGGGTGGAGTAGGGCGGGGGTTGTGGTCTTGATGAGGTGGTTGGAGGTGTGAATGAACCCTAGCTGGGGGGCAGGGGTGGTAGGGAGAGTTGCTATTGTTTGCATGGCGGTTGCTCCCTTCTGAAGTGTTGGTAAAGCTGAAGCTTTCGTTCCTTTTGTTATGAGTGTGTTGTGGTTGGGGGAAGTGGTGGTGGTAAGAGGTTTGTTGATGTGGGTAAGGGTACTTTCTTTGATTGTGAGCAATTGAATGCTGATTCCGTTGAGTCTTGTGATGAACATACTGCTCATCGGTAAGACGATGAAGGCCTCGTTGGTGGTCACTCTTACGCTCAATCGAGCTAGTAGGAGGACCCCCTCTGTGAGCTCATCCTCTTGCCGATGTGCTAGAATGGGATTGGCGATGATGACCATAAACATGGCTTACCCATTGCTTGTGTGCATCTTGTGCATGCACGGAGTGTTGATCGGGTCTGAGCCTCCAAATCTCTTCCTCATCCATAGGGTTTTGTGGGTTCAGGGGTGGGGGTGGAGGGAGTGTAACATCAGCAGGAACAGGTTTTGGAAGGGTTGTAGAGGTGGTCGGAGGTAAAATGTCACGCCCCGCTTCCCAAAAATATGGAATACGAGCATGTGACGAAGTCCAGCGGATGATTTTAACATCATCCATAAGCTGTAGGATCGACTCAGCATCACAACAAGAATATAACAACATATACATACAACCAAGCATGCATGAATAATTCATTAAGCAACGGAAAACAATGCAAACATTAATAATATCCAAAATGTTTTCAGTGTCTGGAACAAAGGTAAAAACTCGGGAACAAGTCTTATACAGCAGAAGAAATATATACCTTAAGAAAAGCAATTACTTAAACAAGTCCTTGCTCCAAGCGAAGCCTAAAATGTCTGCTCATCAATTCCAGCAGGCAACTAGTCTCCAAAGTCTGCTTAATAAATATAAAAAGGAAAAAACAGGGAAAACAAGAGAAAATGCCCTTAGTGCAAGCTAGGGCCACAAATAGTGAAAACAAGTACAAGTATGGGGAACAGGAATTGGAATCAAGAATGTAACAGGGATACAACACGTAGTGGGAATCTAAGAACTAGCTAGCAAGAGGGACATCCTAGTAAACAGGCTAGTTAACGACTACTAATGGTAAAACATATGACAGGTGAACCTGTAGGGGTAACTAACATCACGTATCAGGTTTCATGTATCAGGTTTCTTGTTTCGAGTTACAGGTGTCATGTTCAAGTTTCATGTATCAGATATCAGGTAACCAGGTAATCAGGTAACAGGATAATCAGGTAACAGGATAATCATGTATCAGGTATTTAGTTCAAGTCTTGTGTGATTACTATCTAGGTAGCACGACATGCATCCCAGTTTTTACTACATGGTTGCTGCAGTCAACTCAGTTGCGTTTAGGCCTAGTGATGGAGTCTATAGGGCGGCATACTCAGGTTTCAAACAAGCAGGTGATCAAACCATGAGCTCTAGAGGTGGCCCCCGTAGGCTCTAGAGGTGGCCCCCGTCACCATGACGTGGCACTTAGTTCTACGTGGCACTTGGTTCCATTTGATCGCAAATATATATCATGTAACCTTGTAATGGGCTCTAGAGGTGACCCCCGTAGGCTCTAGAGGTGGCCCCCGTCACCATGACGTGGTACTTAATTCTACGTGGCACTTAGTTCCATTTAACATACAACTTTGGAAAACACGGGCTCCCTTCCGAGTACACTTACCTATGTTGTCCACTCTATAGTCCTTCGCTCAAACCCCGGCTTGTTACATTTGTTCAGGCAGAATTATGTATTTGAGTTTATACATATGAAACAGGGTTGAAATAATGAAAATTAATTCTAAGAAAAATTGGGGATGTCCTATAGGGTGTCCAGCAACTACATATGAAATTTCAAGTCACATGCTTGCTGTTTACATAACTAAATTAATTCACAAAGTAAAGGTGTGCAGCAGTTTTGCAAATCTGCGTCTACCGACACAGCTGCAGTAAAACTGTCATAACTCCTAGACCGTAGCTCCAAATTCGAAAGTTTCGGAGTGTAACGACATCTATACATCCAGGGCTACATCTTCTATTCAGGTTTCGAGTTCATATTTTAATGTTAAATGGGTCGAAATAGCAAAAGAAGATTCAGGACAGCAACAGGTGGGAATAATTTACTAGTATAGATTTCATGGAAATTTGTTATTGGGCGTCTAAGTTATTGTGTGATATAAATACATGATATTGGTGGTCCAAACAGCAAGTAATAATTATTTTCCAAGTCAAATGGTTGTAAGTTCATCAAATACAAAATATACTATGTGTCTACAAATTTAGGGTTCCTTAATCTCATGTGTTCATGTGTTCAAGGGGTAAAAGAGTCCAAGTAATTATAATTTAATACAACGAAATTATTGTGACTCTTAGAATCATAAATTTTGGAGGTTCAATATTGATCAACAACGATATTCAAGGAGGAGTCACAATTCTAATTATTTGTAGTATTTTTCAAGGGGTGCTTGTACTAGAACAAATAAATTGTACAAGGATACTTGCCTTAATTTGACGACGATTTGATCCACTTGTTGCAGAAAATTGGATCGAAAAATCCGGAAAAGAGTTTCCTAAAAGAACGTGCGACGATCAACCGTAGATCGAGTTTTCTCCCCACACCAGATCATCCAGAACAGCAAACGGCAGGGTGGGATTTGGTGCGGCAAAACAGCAAAGCAGCAAACGCAGCGAATCGGATCGCTTCCTCACAGCGGATCTGGGGCCGAACAGGAAACAGCGATCCCGGGATTCGCTGTGGCAAATCACCAAGCAGCGAACTGGTTGGCTCGATCGCATGGATCTTGAAGCGATCTAACGCCTGAGATTTGATCCCGCCCAATTCAGCATCTTCTTCCTCTTCGTTCTCTTCTTCGACGAACTAGCAAGCAAAGGAGAGGGAAGGCGGGGGTTCTTCGACGGTGGCTTTGTGATTGTGGCGACGCGACGGCGTGGCTGTGACGGCCACGGAGAGGCGGCGACGAATGCGACAAATGTGGAGGGCGACGAGCGTGGCTCTGTTCGTGGTTCGAACAGGGGAGGAGTTTGGGGGAGTGGTTCAGGGTGTTAGCGGCGTGGACGGAGGTCGAGGAGGATGAGGGGGAGATGAGGCGATGGAGGGTGGAGGTCGCAGGCAGAGAAAATGGGTTGGGTTCGAGAGTTTGGGGATGGCGAATGGTGGATGATGGTGTTGACGATTGATGGTGATGGAGATCGGAAGTGATGGAATTGGGTTGTTAGGCGACGCGAGAAGCGCAGACGAAGGAGACGTGGGGGTAGCAGCAGGTTTGTTTGGGGCTGCACAGTATACGGGGTTAGGGTTAGGGTTATATAGTGAGGGTATCGGGTTTTGGGTTTTAGGATATCCGCTTCGAATAGGACCCAACAGGAGAATTGGTCAAAATGTATCAAAATGGGGATTAAAGAGATAAATGAGAAGAAATTGTCAATTCTTCATGGAGAATGACACAAAGTGCATGAATTCGATAAAAGGACCAAAAATTGAGTCGAGACAAAAATAACAATTTTATTCAATCTAAAACAAAATACAGGATCTCTATAGATGAAGAAGTACAATGAAGCGAAATATAGTATAAAAATACAAATACAGGAAAACATGAGTTACATAAAACTGCAGGCTTAGAGGTTTTGGTGGTGAGTTGAGGGGGGGGGAAGGGGTAACAGCTCGGAGGGGGGAGGGTTGAGGACTACTCGGCTGGTGGGGGACCTCCACTGTAGGCTCACCACCACACATCTCAAGTAAGGTGAGCTCCATGATCAGAAAGACGCTTTTCTATTTTGATCATTGTACACCCATTCTATTAGACTCCCTCTCCTTGTAGAGTTGTAGGAGCAAATTGTTTGGGATACTCTTTTTTGCATTTTCCATTTTTCATGCAAGTTGATTTGGGATTCAAATGCCTGCATGGTCCATGAATCATATGTTTCAACACCGTCTCATATAGTTCAGGCTCCACATCCCAGTCTGGAAATTTTGCTTTTACTATCGCATCGTAATCATCTACAGAAATGATTTTATCTCTATCATCAAGAATGATCAAAATGTGAGCATGAGGCAATCCACGCTTCTGAAATTCAATGACATGTACGTGTGCAATGACTCTCCCAATTACTCCTCTGTCAAATATATCTTTCTTAAACTCTTTCAGTTTAGAATGAAATATTCTTGTAGTTAAATCTGGCATGTCTTGTGGAAGTTTCCCAGGTAGTAATTCAATGGAAATTTCAGTCCATATCGGATTGCAAGTCATAGTAATGAATAAGTCAAGCTTGCCATATTTTTGCACCAAAGCCATTGCATTTCGATATCTTTGGTGCAAATCTCGTGGACTTCCGACATAAGATGCAGGTAGTACAGTTCTCCAACCCACATTTCCTACCAAATAACAAACCATGCAACCAATTAGATAGTTAACATACTTACAAAATATTATTCATATCATACGATTTACAAATAAATGATAGAATTTACCAGCAAATGTTTCTCCTACATTTTGCGCATCTTGTAAACCTTGGTACATTTCAGCGCATATTTCATGTTGATGATCGCGAACCCATCGCAGCCTCTGTGTGGCAATTTTAACATAGTTGTCTACTAAGTATTGTTGTAGTAGTCGCCCACCAAAATGGAAAATGGATGGGTCTTCTTCACGAATCTAGGAACTCGATAAATTATAACATTAAAATTAAAATAGTACTTAATGAGTTGGAACAAATATAAATACAAATAACAAATTACAGTCAATACCAGAAGTCGGAATGCATAATATTCTCTATATGATACTTTTCTTTTGTCATTATGAATCTGGATATCCCAACCATGACTTCCATAAGGTAATAAAAGAGGATATTGGAGAGGATCATAATAACCTGCAGTATCTGAAACATTGTGAAGTTGATTGGAATAAGTTTCCACAACAATTTTTCTTTCATGGCAATCATAAGGATTATGCCCGGGAACCCACACTACAGCAACTTGTGAAGATGTTGGCAAATGATATTGTCCTTCATGATTCGGTCTTTCCTTAAGTATCAGCTTGCAATTGTCGATATTAGAACGTCTTGAAAAACACCGTAAACTATGGATATATGGATTATGTGCATGGAGAATTTGTTGAAGCTTTTCCACAACTGGCCTACTCACCAAATCATTTTCCATTAATCTATTATCGAGTTCATGCTCGATATCATATATATACAGTTGCATATATCGAGGTCTAGAATTATTATGTTGAATAAGACTACCAATTTATGGTATATGGCACCCTGAGCACGAAAAGTGTAAACACCTATTCTACCATTAGAAAATTTGTCATTAAGGTTCACCCCGATGGAAGTAAATGCAAATACATGGTTGTAAGTACGTATATGTTGCCTAAAAGTTCTTCCTTCTTTAGACTGATCAATATAAAGGCTCATCAATTCCGGAGGAACTGATATTCTCGATAATTGTACTTTACCTGTTTGACAACACAAATCATTGGATGGAAAAATTGTTTCCCCCCACAATGTAGGCACCTTCTTGTAGGTGGTAGATGAAATCATTGACAGAGAGTTGTGTCCACATAGTTTCTTGCATAATTATGACCCCTCACAATAGTTTGAACTCTTATTGCCACTGGACTATCTGCAGTTGTTCCCATGTTAAATTTAAGAAAGGTCACAGAATTAAGAAGAAGAAAAACCAGTAGTAGCAAGTAATATCACTACAAATAAGAAGGCAAACCTCGGCATTTGTTTTGCCCATTCCCGGCGTTTATAAATGCCAGGGTTGGTCCCCCCGGCACTTCGAAAAGCACCCCCACAAGCGCCGTGCTTTCCCCCGCCAGGGTTGCGAAACACATTCCCCGGCGTTTTCAAACACTGGGGTTTATACCGGCGTTTCCAAAATGCCGGGGTATGTTGATTTTATTTTTCGATTTTTTTCCTTTAAAAGACCTATCCCGGCATTTGAAAACACCGGGGTAGGTATTAATTTTATATATATATATATATATATATATATATATATATATATATATATATATATAAGAAAACAATTGTGTGGTGGTTGTTTTTTTGTCCATTTTATCAAATCAAATACCTGTAATTCAAATCAGAATTCATTCTAATATTTTTCACAAATCTATTAATCAAACATAATAAACAATATGTAAATACATAACAACACAAATTCATTCCAATAATCAAGCATAATAACATAAATTATGTTCGGTGCAGCAGCATTACAAGCTGTTGAGTTCAGGTTTTCTGGTAGACGCACTAGAGTAATTTACAACATAAAGTAAACATAATATATAATGCCTTGGAGGATCAAATAGTGGTAACAAACCAACAAATTCCCATGGCCCCCCTTGGCCATCCTTGTTCATTTCAGGAACTTTCTGCATTAACACAGAGAGTGAATATTATTATTAGGGGCAAAATAAATCATTGTACACAAATAATATACCTGTGTTGCTACAGCCAATGATCGAAGCCCACGTTGCGCAAAATTGTCAATCACTTTATGGACCCTTTTTCTAAGAATTTCGCCACAGTTGCAAAGAGAAAAAATCTTTTTAAAAACAAACAAACAAATAAATTAGACCACATGAGACTTAATAATACTATATGGAACAAATTTAATAAGAAAAATATCATATATAAGAAGGAATGTATATATACCTGCTCAAGAGCACCTTTACTGGCATGATACCAATTGCCACTAGAATCTACGTAGGTTAGAGCAGTTTTCTTGTCAACAGGATTGAATGGGAGAAAATGAACTTCGGTAATACCAGCTCTTGCCTAAAATGCATGTATTTAACAAGCGCAATTAAAATGCAGAAAAATCGAAAGAATTCAATGTGACAATATTTGAATCCTTTGCAACTAACTAAATAATATATATATACCTCCTTGGGATCTGAAAGCATCCCAACCAGTGCAACATCAATAGCATCCTGATTCTCAGTCCTCGACGCCCTTGCTGCCAACAGGAGAAGATGATCTTTGTCCACACCTCTAGTGAACACCTCAATCATATTCTTGTCTACACTCAACTTGTTTAGGGTCAAAGTTCCTGTTTTGTCACTGCAAAGCACGTCCATGCCTGACATCTCCTCTATAGCAATCATTCTCTTGGTGATAGCTCCTTGCTGAGATAGCTTGTGGGAACCAATAGCCATGGTCACTGAAAAAATAGTGGGCATAGAAATTGGTATTCCTCCAATCAAGAGGGCCAACAAATTGTCAATACCATCTCTATATCGCCTCTTTTGAATAGGGTACATTACGATGATCTCAACAACCATCCTAATAGCAATTGAGCAGATACAGAAGTTACCAATGAAAGTAAGGACCTTCTGGAAATGACCTACTTGGTTAGTACCATCAACTAAGCCGCAAACCCTTCCGAACGATGTGCGAGTTCTGGTAGCAAAGACAACAGCCTCAATCTCTCCCTGTTTGCAGCTGGAACCCGAGAAAACTGCATCTCCATGATTCTTTGTCACTGGAAGGCATTCGCCTGTAAGAGGAGACTGATCACCCTTTAACGGGTCTCCTTCAAGAAGACGAGCATCAGCAAGGACGATATCCCCCAGTTTGATGCTGATGATGTCTCCAGGAACGAGAATTGATGCATCTTCCTCCCTCCAACGGCTGTCTCTAAGAACCTGAGGAGATAACAATAATACATATATACATGAATCAAATATGCAAGTAGCGCATGCAATTGTGTAAACCTTTAACAGAATAAAACATTCTTTTTTTGTATATATATAACTCTGAGCTCTATCTTACCCTAGTTTTGGGAGCAAGACCAGCCATCAAAGCAGTTGCAGCATTACCCGCATTGTTTTCTTCGAAAAAACTGATAGTGGAGTTGATCACAAGAAGAACGACAATACCGACAAAGTCTTGCCAGTCTGGAGGTTTGCCACCACCGTTGGCCAAGGCGATGGCCATAATAGCTGCCATCTCCATAACCCACGACAAAAGATTCCACATAAAACCCAGAAACTTGAGGATTTTGCTTTCCTGTTCTCAGTCATAACACAAATCAATAATGCAAGATACAACTGAGGAAAGACTTGGCAATCACTAAATACCGAAATGCTCCATTTTATGTTCTTTACTTCTAATGAACTAAGAAGAAGAAGAAGACATTTTTCTCTTCGAGCTTATTGGGGCAATATCACTCTAGCAGTTGTGTTCCCACCTCCATCGACAAACCTTCCCTAGCGCAGCCCAGATGCTAAAACACCTCGTCTACTGGAATGTGTTCCTATAATGACAACAAAACCTAAGTGCTCACTAACCAAGTTACCAGTCCAAAAAACACTATTTCTGAAATGGTTTTGAACAAAAATATGATACATGCATGTTTCTGAAATAACACACATATGTAAACACTTGTAGTAACTAGCAGACACTTCAAATGTAATCAGTCAACTTCTCTAAACTTCATATCTACCCAGTTCATATAATACCTATTTTTTCCGAATACAAACATTTAGGGCATCCAAAATTCAATTAATATAGAATGTTAGAAAATTAATATTGGCTAAATATGTTTTACCTCTTTCCATGTTCGAAACATCATCATCCTTAGTAAATCGCTAAATGGATCGTCTATCTGAATCAAAAACGCAAACTAGCTTATTGTCAAAAAAAAATTGCAGAAAACCACATAAGCATCTAAGGCAAAAGAAAATTGTTAAATAACCTTACCTACGATTAACAATTGCGTGATTTAGCTATAGATACTCAAGTCCTAGCAATAATCTTACCTACGATTAACAAGGTCCCCACCGTGAGCATTATCAACTCGCAGATTATCAACTCCCACATTATAATTGTAGACATTTGGACCTTCACCTGCAACATTTTACAATTATTAGAAATATGCTTCTTCACCTTTCTACTTTCACTTCTCTCATCTATTAAAGTAGACAATAACATTAACAAATAATATGCACAATAAAGCCTTAGCCAAAATCTTGGTACTGGTCCTTTCATTTTTTAATAAGAAAAAGCAGCAAGCACAAGAGAGAGAAAGAAACACCACATTCAATAGTATGTCCATGCACAAGATAAAAACAAATCAAGATGAACAAACATGCATAGAAAAGAAAATTTACCACAATAGTGACAGCTTCCTTGACAATACCAGTTACTGTTACTGTCACCGCACTAGTTGCTGAAACAAGTATATATTCTGTCAAAACCTGCAAGTAAAGAAATATAAAAACAATTATTGTACAATACATAACATACAGACAATAACACCAAGAGAAGAAAAAATATGATAGCAGAATTCCGTATACAAGTCTCACCATAAAAAATGCTAAAGCTCCACCCAAAAGCATTAATAGGCAACTTTTGATTATGTGGCTTGAATTGTCGAAGTAGTTGTTTTTGTTGAGATCATGCCACGGATCAAGCATAAGTGAGAAGATTGCAGTAGCTATTGTCATTACAGGAGTAACATAGCACATAAGAGTGATGAGATTCTTTAAACCTGCAAAAGATACAATTACAACTTATTTAACTTCCGTAATTGTAGTAGCATATTGCAAACTGCAATGCATTCAAACTAGATATATAGTTGGCACAACCAACATATTATAACACCATGATATATCTCAATCTGGTAAGGATAACATCAAACATAAGCATTGATGTTATCTATGTGCAGAGTGTAATCATATACAAAACCACTATAACTTCTATATTAAAACTAATAGGTGAAAGGAACTTCATGGGAGAGGGTAAGACAAGTCATTTGAGACAGAGATCACGAGCTTAAAGCATGTCACCACCAGACACCACGGGTTTCACTTTCTTCAAAGGAGTAACAGTTAAGAAGTCACCTATTCAACACAAGCATTCATAAACAGGTACATGTGAGCTCTATGTCATAGTCTTAAAAAAGTTAAAATCATAAGAAAATGATGTGTTGCTTACCATATGCCTCTTTCTTCAAGTTTTATCCAGGTATCACATGCCAAGGGAAAGAAAAACCAAGATTTAGGTAAGGAAGAAAACTAGCAGCAAATAATATCAATTTTCCAATCACTGAAGTATGGAACAGAGTATTAAGTTTTTTTGAGCTAAAAGGGTAACTAAGTAGATTAATAAATAAAATTGTGACAAACCTGCAAAAGAATTTGAGTCATGGACCATCGGAATCCTGACATAACAGCAGCAAGCATGACAAAAAGAAGTCCTTGGATGCAAAGCATGAGGCTAGTTCACAGTTTTGTGCGAGTATAATGGCATGATGCACCCCTCCTCTCCACCACCACCAAAATTGAACCCATTACTGTCAATCAATTTATTAATGGGAAAACTTTAGTGTCCAGGAGTCTAGTTCACAGTTTTGTGACGCCTACAACCGATCCGATCCAATTTGTGAGGATATAATATGCAAGAGAAATCAATGTCAACGAAGCAATTACATCATCAAGATAATTAGATTGAAGAGAAGATATCTTATTGCAAGTCAAAAATCAATCCAAACAAAGCAATTACATCATCAAAAAATCAATCCAAACTATTAATTTAAAAAAAAAAAGATATTTGATTTTGGGAACATGGGTTTTCAATCGTCACCTAGGATTTCGGAGAGATATGGCAAAGGCGGCGGCGATGAGAGCGAACAGCGGTGGGAGGCGGGCGGCGAGCGGCGGCGGCGATGAGAGCGAACAGCGGCGGGCGGTGGCGGTTCCGTTGGTGCGAAATTGAAAAAAGAGAAATAGCTGAGTGCGTTTGGTACCATGTTTTGGAAATTTTTTGAGAAAAAAATTTTCTCAAAACGCGTTTGGTACCCTGTTCTCAACCGCATCTTTTCTGAAAAGATTCTTCCAGCTGTTTTCCCTCATCTTTGAGTGCGCTCGTGACTACTGGCTGCTTCCCCCATCTTCGATGCCCATCTGTTGAGGAAAAAAAACCCTAACCCCCTGCTGCTCCCCTCTCGTCTCTGCTTCCCCCATCTTCGATCCCCATCTGTTGAGCAAAAAAAACCCTAACCCCCTGCTGCTCCCCTCTCGTCTCTGCTACCCCCATCTTCGATCCCCATCTGTTGAGCCAAAAAAACCCTAACCCCCTGCTGCTCCCCTCTCGTCTCTCCCCGGGTCGGCAGATCTGGAAAACCCTAACGCCCTCTTTCACTCCTTCTCACCCCGCACCCTCATTCGCTGCTCTCTTCGGGCCCCTCCTCACACCGCTCGGAGCTCGCTTCATGGTCGTAGAGACCAGATCTGCTTTTGCTAAAAGGTGTCTTCGAAATCGTAGCTCTCGAATCCGATGCCGGTCGAGGGAATCCGTCGGAGACAACTTCATCAGGTTTGGTAAGCCGGAATCGAGGGTATGTTTCTTATCTTTGCCCCCTTTTTTGATGCTGTTATGGTAACTGGTCTATGTTTGGGCACTTGCCTCATAAAAAAATTCCTATTTTAGGGTTAATTTGTCGGTCGTAGTGTAGATTTGAGGATCGGAAAAAATTTTCCTTTTTTTTGGGGGGGGGGGGTTTGCTGTGATCTGAAAATCTCGGGTACTGAGACGTTTAACTGGGTGATTTCGAATGCTGATTCGGAGATCTTCCGTGCTGATCTTGAGTACTGTTTTTTGTTTGGATAGAACACATCATCTACAATTTCTCTAGTAACCTCAAATTATAAGTGTATACTGTTTATGCTCACCCAAATAATGACTGTTATCTATTACTGATCGTTAAGGGAAAGGAGATCGATATGGACAGTGATTTTGGTCTTTGGCCCGCAAGTCATGTGCGTACATTTATTGAGTTGATGGAGGCCGAGGTAGATCGCAATAGTTTGAAAAGTGCAAAATTCGATGCGAGACAATGGTCTCAATTGATGCATTTATTGAACGAAAAATGTAACCGTTCATACAATCTTAAACAAATAAAAGACAAATATGGACGGCTTAAGATGCAGTGGAGAGCCTTTCATGATTTGAAGAATCAAAGCGGTATGGGTTGGGATGAAGAGAATGAGACAGTGACTTGCGATCCCCTAGTTTGGAAGTCATATGTCCAGGTTCTCATCTTAAATAATTTTTTTTTATGCTAATGTGGGATTATGATCGTAATATAATTTTTATTTACTTGTATAGTTGTAAACTAACAACACAATAACTTATTAATAGGCTCACCCTAAAGCTTCTGAATTTAAATTGAAGGGTTTGCCAAACTATGATGTGCTGACCAAACTTTTTCAAGATTCTACCGCCGAGGGTCTGCTATCTAGGGCTTCATCCCAAAGGGTGTATGACCTCGACGAGGAACATAAGGTCATGTATGAGTTCGCCCACCCCGCTCCCTCAAATGCACCGCATGTAAATTTAGATGATGATGATGAGTACGAGCCAATGCATACGGGGTCGGGGTCTCGTAAGAGACGCTCTAGTGGTGGGTCCAGTGGCCGAGGTACAAAAAGCTCAAGAATGGATGTGGCTGTTTCTGCCAACGCAGAAAAGTCCATTGCTAAGAGTGAATACTATAGGAAGAAGGCCGGCATGGTTGATCGCTCTGCCGCAGACGACCAGTACTCCATTGAGAATGCCATGCAGGTACTGATTGGTATCGATGGGCTTAATCATGATATGATTGATTTTGCACTGGAGAAAATCACTAATGACCCCAATTGGCGTAAAACCTTTATGGTAATGAAACCGGAGTGGAGGCTAGGGTGGTTAGATAGACTTTCGAAAAAATAAATGTAATTTATTAAATTCCATAACGTAGCACCTTCATTATGTATAATTTAATTGTATCAGTTATTTGACATTTTTCTGTACTATTAGTTGGGTGATTATATGCATTGGTTCATGGTGGGCTTTGATATTATATCGGTTTTAATTTCATCTGCACTCGTTTTCCTACATTTGGACTGTTTGTTGTCACTATTTATGTTTCAATTCTATCGGTAACTGTTATAATTAATATGACATCCATTATGGTCGTAGAGTATTTAAAATCAGAAGTCTTCTTTATGTAAATGTAATCTAATTGTTACAGTGTACTGCACTACTGCACTTGCCACCATACTGATGGACACTTCAAGCAATTCGTCGTCAAGTTCTGATGAATCCGATCTTGAGGACTTAGCCTTTCTTCAACAGGCCGAACAATTTTATAATAGTAAAAGTCCTAACTCAACCTCCAAACTATCAGGGCGCGAATACCTACAAGAACTCTTAGATGGTCCAGATGCCAAATTCTTTTGGGTGTTTCGCATGAATAAGGACTGTTTTATGGTTTTGTGCCAATTTATAATAACAAACAATTATCTTCAGGAAACACCGAAGAAGATACAAAACAGGCGAATATCACATTATGAAAGTGTTGCTATTTTTTTGTTCGTTGTGGCTCATAGTACTAGGTTGAGGATTGTCTGTGGTAGGTTTGATCATTCGTTGGAAACAATTGATAGACATTTCACTGAAGTGTTGTATGGTTTGGTAAGAGCATCAGCAGTTCTTATTAAACACCCAGACCCGGAAGTTGTCCATGATAAGATCAGGCTTTCCACAGATTTCTATCCATGGTTTGAGGTAATTTGTGCTTTTCATGTTTAAAACCGTTTATTCTAATCAATCAAATGCGTTTGATAAAGTAGTAGCTTTCTACCTCAATAATGTAGGGAGCAATTGGTGCTGCGGATGGTACTTTAATACCTGCTACCGTACCCGCAAGTCGACAAAACAGTTGCCGTGGTCGAAAAGGTGACATATGTCAAAATGTGTTGGCTATTTGTGATTTTGACATGAACTTCACCTTTGTTTATGCGGGTTGGGAAGGAAGCGCTAATGACTCCCGCGTAATACATAGTGCAATAACCAATAATTTGTTGCCAATCCCGCCTGAAGGCAAGTACTACTTAGTAGACTGTGGGTATACAAACATGCCTGGGTTTTTAGCTCCCTACCGTGGACAGCCATATCATCTGCAGGATTTCCAAGGTCCTAACCATGCACCCACCCAATACAAGCAACTCTTCAACAAACAGCATGCTAGGTTACGGAATGTAATAGAGCGAACCTTTGGTGTGTTCAAAAAAAGGTTTGCCATATTCAAGTCTATGCCCAATTACTTCTACACAAGACAAGTTATGATGGTAACTGCATGTTGTGCAGTCCATAATTTTATCAAGAGTTATTCTGCCGATGACTCATTGTTTTCAGACATAGTAGAAGAACAAAATAATCACCTAGGCACTGAAGATATTGCTTCCACATCTGGGCGGTTGGATATGTCATCTTCTCAGTTGAATCGCATGAATAATAAAAGAGATCAAATAGCCATGGCAATGTGGAATGCCAGACATTGATGTCAGCATTAGCATGTACTTGGTCGTGGTTACTTTCTGTTCTTGTAGTATATATTTGTTGTAAATTATTTCCTTTCATTTGTAGCCCATCTATTTTGAAGAACATGTGTGTTATTGTATTAAGCAGGCGACATATGATGATGATATTTGTATGCATGCAGGTTGGGGGACCATCGTGTGTGACTGAGTTTCTGGAAATGATGGATACGGTATATTCTGATCCAGAATTTATTATAATTTGTTACGTTAGAAGATGGCATTCTAATGAACTTATATTCTTATTATACTAACTCAATGAATGATGTATTCAACTATGGGTAATGGATGGGGTGGGTACAAGACATTAGTAGTAGCTGGCATGGCAATTTTATAAATTGCAGCTCTACACTAATCATGATGATTTGCTTGAACAACTGTTCAATGACAGAATGTTTTGAGGATACGGCCAATTAGGGATGTGATGATGATTTATTCTGATCCTATATAACATTACTTGGGAGACCCTTGTGACTGATTAATAGCATTCAAAGAATGGATATGATGATGTTATATTCTGATCCTGTACAATTTAATTTGTGATACCTTTCTGAATGATTGCTAGAATTCAAAATATGGAAGTGATGAAGATATATTCTGATCCTATCTGCCACTATTTGATGAGGCATTTGTGATTGATTACTACAATTCAAAGTACGGATATGATGATGATATATTCTGATCCTACATAACATATATTTGTGAGGCTTTCGTAATTGATTAGATGTACTCAAAATATGGATATGACGATATTATATTCTGATCCTGCAGCTATTATTTTGGATAATGACAACCTTGTTGCTTCGTTGTTCTGGACCTGCACATGTTATCTTACATTTGGAGTGTCTGACAACTTTCAACATGGTGATCATTGATACTCATATATATGATATAATACCTTTTGGTATTCATATTATGGTGGGAGATAACACCTTTGGTGACACCTTTGTGTATGACTACATTAATTTACCATTATGGATATGATGACGCTATATTCTGATCCTACAGTTCTTATTTGGGATAGGATTAGCTCTCATGGTCTCAAAATAACTAGTACAATGGTTTCAAAATAACAGCTTTTGATACTAATATATAGTAGGCGATAATCTCCCACCGTGCTGGGCATCAATACTGATCACACTATTGTGTTGGTTTGTGTACACGGCATGGAAGTTACAACACATTTATTAAACTGCAACCTTCCTCAAAGAAAGAAGAATTCATTGCAATTTTGAGGTAGACATGAGAATATGTTGGAATTTGAAAAGTAAGGCAAACAATGGATATGATAAATTTTGTAATGGATACTACACTTTCAATGTAAGATAGTGATGATGCTTTATTCTGATCCTATAATACTCTTTGGAGTAATTATTGTTGTTTGCCGTAAAAGAAGAGAATAATTGGGTTGCAGTTTTCATGTTGTGCACAAAAGCCAGTCAAATTAGGTGATCGGTATTGATGACCTAAATGGTGGGAGATTATCACCTCCAATATGTTGGTAACTTCATGGTTATTTTGGGTACATGAGAGGTGTCGAGTATGGGTTGCGGTCTCAGCGACTTTGGTGGTTCTCTTTTTGTGCTGTTTGTTACTCAATCTTTTTGCAGGTAGTTTTTTATCTCCAACAGTTATGCTCTCTGTGTTGGGCTGAGGCTACTGTACTCTTATTTCTTGCTTTGCACTTAATTGTTGGTGTTGGGCTGAGACATGCTGACCTGATATATGCTGCACTGATATACTTCACTATATACTTTCAACTGATACGCTTCACTGATATACTTACCTGATATACACTTCACTGATATACCTATTCGTAAGTCTAATTTGATAAGGCTGATTTGTTAAGAAATTGCCCAACCAAAATTATAGTGAAGTATATAATTTCTCCCTTTCAATTGAATTTGAATGAATTCTCTTAAATATTGTCACGAGCGCACTCGAATGTGAGGGGAAACAGCTGGAAGCATCTTTTCAGAAAAGATGCGGTTGAGAACAGTGTACCAAACGCGTTTTGAGAAAAGTTTTTGATGTGTTATGATCATGACTCTTTTGATGCGGCTGGAAGCATCTTTTCAGTTTGGTGACAAATTCGACAGTGATCATGATTCTTTGATGTGTTATGATGCTTTCCTTCAAAGCTGTTGTCTTCTTATTCTTGTTCATAGGCATAGAAGCTGATTAGCATCTAATAATGTTACCGGTGCTTCAGTTTATGGCCTCATACTGTGAGTATATCTATATTTGTAACTTTCTTCTTCTGTACATGTGAGTATACCTAGACTTGAGAACACTATAATGTGGATTATGATCTTCATTTCTTTCTAATTTTGTTTCAGGACATATATGAAAAATATGGATGCTACTTGAACAGTATGTGGACACCTATTATATTCCAGGGAAGTATTTGATTCTCTCTTACTCATTTTGGGGTTCTGTCTTTCTCTCTTTTTTGTGGGTTGGTGTAGGCAGTGATGACAAACACATTTCTGAAAATTAATACCTGATCAATATAGCATGAATTATTTTTGATACTCTGGCTTCTATTTACAATTTTGGTCACTAGCTTTGTTGAGCTTGTTGTATTTGTGCATACTGATCAGTTACTTGTTGAGCTTGTTGAGCTTGTTGAGCTTGTTGAGCTTGTTGTATTTGTGCATACTGATCAGTTACTTGTTGAGCTTGTTGAGCTTGTTGAGCTTGTTGTATTTGTGCATACTGATCAGTTATTTGTGCATGCATACTGAGCTTGTTGAGCTTGTTGTATTTGTTGTTGGTATTAATGAGTAACTGATATTTGCTGTTTAGTTACTTTTTTGATTTTGATATTTGCTGCTCTCAGTTGAATGAGTGAGAGTCTTTTCAGTTTCTGATATTTTGTACTTGTTCTTCATTTTGGTTGAGTATCTGATATCAGTTTTTTGGCCTAAAACTTGAGTATGGTTGGGGTAAATGATAACTGGCCTGAAACTTGATTATAGTGGGGGTAAATGATATCAGTTTATTGGCCCGAAACTTGAGTATGGTTGAGTATCTGAGATCAGTATTTTCGGTTTGATATTTGCATTTGTTGTTCATTTACTTTGCTGTCCACTTAGAGTACGCAACTGCGGAAATCCCTATTTATATGAAGGAGGGTGTATTTATGGATTTGAAATGATGCTTGAAGTTCTATTTAACTGATGCGGTATTATTTATTTATTTGAACTAGTTGGCATGCACCCCAATGCAACCCTAGTGTGAATACTGTGTTCTGAGCCTACCATTATTTTTAGTATATTAATTTCGATTCTGCATGTTGAATTAATCATACTTTCATCTTATGCATTTCTTTTCCTGATTGTACACAAAAGATAACTGGCAGAAGTAGTTGAAGATGTAGAAGAGAAGTAGTAGAAGGAGATTGAAGCAACAACTAGAAGAAGTTAAGAAGCAGCACCATAAGGAGAAGTAGTAGTAGGAGAAGTAGCAGCAACTAGAAAGAGTTGAGAAGCAGCAGCTGTACAAGGAATTGAGAAGTAGCAGCAGCAGCAGCTCCACTTGTGCAATTGTTTTATTGTTTTGATGCTTGTTTGGTCAATTGTAGAAATTGTAAAATGCAAAATATATGTATCTATATTTGTAGTGGACAGTTTGTAAAATAAATGTAATCAAACAGAAATTTGTAATGGAAATTTTGTACATTTTTTTGAAATTTGCATAGTGTGTCCAATCGTTGTATTACCCAACTTCACCACAATTCAAATAAAATTTTACATGGTCGGAAGACACTAGTGGGAAGCTTCCAAGAAGCAAAAAGAAAAAAAAAATTGAGTAGCGCACGACGCTTCCACGTTGTAGCAGGTTGCTTGTTTGTACATTGATAGAAGTTGGGTCTATATCTGCAAAAAAAATTAACAAAAAACTCATAAGAAAAATATTGTGAATTCATTAAATATACAACCTAGATAACAGTTTTCAGCTACAAATATAAAAAAACAGCTTCAGGAAAACAACTTTCAGAGAACAGTTTTCAGTAAGAAATATAACCAAACAGCTTTTAAACTCACTTTTCCAGGAAAACAGCTTACAGATAACAGTTTTCAGCTACGAATATAACAAAACAGCTTTTAAGCTCGATTTTCCAGAAAAACAGCTTTCAGATAACAGTTCTCAGCAACAATTATAGCCTATCAGCTTTTAAACTCGGTTTTTCAGTAAAACAGCTTTCAGATAAAAGTTTTCAGCTAGAAATAGAACAAAACAGCTTTTAATCTTGTTTTTTCAGGAAAACAGCTTTCAGATAACAATTTTCAGCAAGAAATATAACCGAACAGCTTTTAAACTCGGTTTTTCAGAAAAACAGCTTTCAGATAACAGTTTTCAGCTACAAATATAACAAAACAGCTTTCAAACTATTTTTTTCAGAAAAACAGCTTTCAGATAACAGTTTTCAGCAAGAAATATAACCCAACAGCTTTTGGAACTCACTTCTTCAGAAAAACAGCTTTCAGATAACAGTTTTCAGCTAGGATTATAGCAGAACAGCTTTTAAACTCGTTTTTTCAGAAAAAACAGCTTTCAGATAACAGTTCTCAGCAAGAAATATAACCAAACAGCTTTTCGACTCACTTTCTCAGGAAAACAGCTATCAGATAACAGTTTTCAGCTAGGAATATAACAAAACAGCTTTTAAGCTCGTTTTTTCAGAAAAACAGCTTTCAGATAACATTTTTCAGCAAGAAATATAACCGAACAGCTTTTAAACTCGCTTTTTCAGAAAAACAGCTTTCAGATAACAGTTTTCAGCTAGGAATATAACAAAACAGCTTTTAAGCTCGTTTTTCCAGGAAAACAGCTTTCAGATAACAGCATTTTACAGTGTAGTTTTAAGAAAACAGCATTCAGGTTTATTTTTTAACTCAAACAGGTTATACAATTTCATTTTCAGAAACAGTTTTCAGAAAACTAAACCAGACAGCTTTTACACTCTCATTTTTAGAAAACAGTTTTCACAAAACAGTTTTCACAAAATATTTTCACAAAACTATTTCCAAAACAACAAACCAAACGCACTCCTAGGGTTTCGGAGAGAGAGAGAAGTGGAGAGCGTGCCAGCATGGGGTTTTAGAAAGGAAGATTCCCCGACGGGGAATCTTTGGACCCCGCTGGCGTTTTTTACAAAGCACCGGGGAATGCTCCAGCAAAACACCCAAACGCCGGGTAGTATCGCCAGGTATTCCTACATCTTTACTATTTTAATGGGAGAGTTGGGGTTTGTAACCAAACAAACCCTAACTTTGTAACTAAACAAACCCATGCAATACACATTCAAACTAAATCCAACAATATACACGTGCATCGCATGTGTCACCCAAATCAAAACATTCAAATATAAACTATTTCTTTTTTTATTCAATATATATTCATTTAATTTAATGACTATACTTTTGGTAGACGTGCATCGCACGTACATTATACTAGTCTTTTGTAGTGTATGACTGATGTTATAAAAATCATACAATCATATTAGAACGTCTATTTCTTTGATACTGCCTACATCTCTTTCTTTCTTCGGCTAGTTGATCTTCAGACATCAACAATTGTCGATTCCTCGCATGCTGGCATTGTCTCTATCTAAGCTCCTCTAACTGCAATGCAGTCATATTAGCTCTTTTATTTCTTTGATATTGTCTAAGTCTCTCCCTACATTCAGCAAGTTGTTGATCTTCTGACAGTTGAGGTATTTCAGCTGGTGCTTCAATTTCTTGTTGATATTGTAATTATCTTTCGTCTATTATTTCTCTGTCTTCACCCTGTTGATTATTTGCATTTCTATTAGCGCGCCAACTTCTTTGATACTGCCTACGTCTCTCTCTTTCTTGAGCTAGCTGATCTTCAGACATCAAGGAGCGTCGATTTCTCCTATATTGGCGTTGTCTCCGCCTAAGTTCTTCCAATTGTGATGCAGTCATATTAGCTCTTCTATTTCTGTGATATTGCCTAAGACTCTCCCTACGTTCAGGATTTTCTCGTTGAGACTGTATTTCTCTTCTGTCTATTATTTCCACATCATTGCCATGTTGATTATTCGCTGGATATAATCTATCCATTTCTACAAAAAAAAAATATCATTTAAATCCCTAGATTTGTACACTCATTTGAAAATAGTATAATGATGCTAACATGCAAATTTAAAAAGTATATTGATATAGTATTCTCTATTTATTTATTTTTTTTGAGAAACAGGATAGTGCCTTGCGGCACCAGCCCAACAAACGATAATATTATTGAAAACAGGAAATAAAGGTACAAACTCACTCATTTTACAAGGGGTAAAACAAGGCCCTAAAGCCACAAAATAAAACAGAAAAAACCAACGAATCGAGACCATATTCGAAGCACTAAACAACCACCAAGCTCAAATGAGCTGCCCTACTAATAAAACGCAAAAGCCCGACCGGACCCTAAAAAACCGTTGTAATGTACCCAAAAGACAGACGGAAATCTAAACGGAGCCGTCACCCACGTGTTGCCATCTCGGAGGCAGCAGCAGAATACACAAAAGGGAAGGAGATGGATACCCGGTTGGGGGGTCTGGTGCTACCACTTATTTTTCCATAAGGGTCACCACTCTGACTCGATGAGATGCTCTTGGTGTAGCCTGAATCACCGGATCCAAAGGACGCCGGAAACAGCAGACGGGCCGAGACCTGGATGGAACAGAGCAAAGACGAAAACCTACGAACATGCCCTGCTCGCTGCCTAAAAAACGCGCTTAAAAGGCACCAAGAGAAAAACTGAAGTAAACGAAAATATCCTCACGAAGCAGCACAACACCAAGAGTACCACCCCAAATCAAAAAAGAAGCCAGGCTTCAGGTTTATGACCTTAAGGCCTGCACTCCAACTAAACTCAGCGGCCAAAGCCGGACACAATCCAGCAACAGGTCTCAAAAAAGGACAAGGTTGCAGTTGCGCCAATCACCGCAACAATAATCACAGACAAGGGCAACGATCTTATGAAAGAAAGTACAAAAGCAGAGCTCTCGAGAAAACAAAATCTATATCAGACATAGGGGGATCATAAGTGCTACCATAAGTGTTAAAAATATATACACCATAAGCAGAGTTACACCATAAGTGTTAAAAATATATACAAACGCTTAAAGGGAAAAGCCAGCATGATAACATTTCGATTAAACATCCAAAGATATCCGGCCTCCAAAAGAGAGCCAGTCAGCCAAAACAAAAGCCACTGAATACCAACAGGCAAAAGATCACACCGTGCATAGAAGCGCCAAGCCAGGGGAGGGGTTGAAACAAAACACCCGGGGGCAAAAAGCACCCTACAAAATGTCAATTTGTAGACACAAAACCAAAGAGAAACCACCTGAATAGCTCGAAACTTTAGCTCTGCAAAGCAAGGGGGAAGAAAATAATTATAGGAGCACAAAATAAATTAAGGAAAATTATTAGTACTAAGGAGATAAAAAGTGTCCTCTAGGCAATGCAAATGCAAAGCCGTAACTTTTTCAAGCGGTAAAAAGGAAGGCCAAAATTTAATATAAAAAAAGAACCCGTCTATGATTTTGTTAATCGTGGCGGAGGTATGTTAGAAGATACGTTTGTTCCGCTCTGCCCAAATAATCCAGATAATAACCATAACTGAAAGAAACCACGAGTTTCGAAACTCTTTCCTTGGGGAAGAGGGGCTCCAGCACGAAAGGAAATCTATTAGGCGGGACGGAGCTTGACAGGCCTTGGTCACGATCAACCACAGGGGTTGAAAAAACACACAATTAAAGAACAAGTGTTCCGCATCTTCGAGGTTGTTAGCACAGAGAACACACATTTGTCCAACAACAAGATTTCTCCAATTAAGGACTTCAACAGTCAAAAGCTTATTATTAAAAGCTAGCCAAACTAAGATTTTTGCTTTGAGCGGAGCACAGTTGCTCCATAGAGCTTTTACATATAGTGTCTCTGTGCCTCCAAAATTGAGAAACTTATAAAGAGATTTAACAGAGAAATTACCATCTGTGGTCCATCTCCATTTGAAGTCATTAGCCGGGAACCATTGGTAATGATTAATACTATTAAACAGCTCTTGCAATTCGGTTTGAAGGTTCGGGGGAAGAGTGAACGAGAATGGAATGGACCAGAATTTTTGGTTCCCACTAAAGATCACGTAATCAACAATCCTGGCTGCGGGGTTGGCTACCATTCCGAAAAGGTTAGGGAATGCAAGGGAAAGTTTGACGTTCCCCAACCACCGATCAAGCCAGAACCTAGTCCCCGTATCGGTAGTGCAAAGGTGGAGTAATCCACACTCAAACGGTTTGGCAACCTTCCACACTCCTTTCCAGAATGCAGATGATTTATGAGGAAAACTATCATGAAATTCGGTCATGGGGTTTCGAAAGATACAGTTAAAGGTGATCATGCGAACCCAAGGCAGTTGATCCTTTTAAAGAAATCTCCAAAGCCATTTGCCTAAGAGCGCTAAATTCTGGTGTCTAAGATTAAGGACTCCTAGACCACCGGCTGCCTTGGAAGTGCATATCAGTTTCCAATTGCAAAGATGGGAACCTGCCTTATACTCGGTCGAACCCGACCAAAAGAAATACCTTCTGGTACGATCTATTTTTTTGATAACCCAAGAAGGGAGGTAATAGAAGGACATCATGTAGAGCAGTATTGAAGAGTGGACAGAATTGACAAGAACAAGTCTGCCTCCTCGAGAAAGATGTTTACCAGACCATCTATTCAGTCTGGATTCAGCCTTTTCGATAAGCGGCATCCAATCCACTTTAAGAAGTTTCCCCCATCTGAGCGGGATTCCCAGATAATTGATCGGAAAGGTGGCAGAGCCACAATTAAAGAAATGAGCAATCTCAGATTTTCTGTTTTGGGATCCACCCAACCAAATGACGGAAGATTTTTGGAAGTTGATGGTAAGACCGGATGCCTGCTCGAAGACGTAGAGAAGTAACTTCAGATTGCGAAGAGAATACTCGTTTGGTTTCATGAAAATGATAGTATCATCGGCATATTGAAGGTTAAGAACACCGGCAAAACTACGTGAACTGCCCAAACCTTCAATTACACCCGCTTCCCAAGCGTTGCGAAGGAGTTTGCTAAAGACATCCGCTATCAAAGCAAAAAGCAAGGAGGAGATGGGATCGCCTTGATGCAGACCCCGTTTACACTTGAATTTGTGGCCTTCCGTCTCATTAATTATAATCGACGAGGTGCCAGCAAAAAGACTAGATTTGATTCAGGCAATCCATTTTGGACCAAATCCACGATGAAGAAGAGTTTCAAAGAGGAACTCCCAGCTTACATTATCGTAAGCTTTCTGAAAATCTAGCTTTAACAGAATACCTTCCGAATTAGTTCGGTGGCAATCTGAGATGGTTTCTTGAGCCGAAGCCACACTATCAAGAATGAAACGATCCTTAATGAAACCAGATTGCATGGGATCAGTTAAAGGCGCGATGACGGAACTGAGACGAGTCGAAAGCACTTTCATGATTATCTTAAAGGAGGTATTGATAAGGCTAATCGGACGAAAGTTGTGGACCGTATTCGCTCCAAGAATTTTTGGAATAAGGACAATGTTCGCATAATTGATCCTATCAAAAGAAAAGTTTCCTCGATGGAGATTGGAAAACATTTGGAAGAGGTCGTCTTCAAGACAATTAATCCCAGAATTTTTGGAAGAAGAAAGCTGGAAAATCGTCTAGGCCGGGGGCCGAATCTTTTTTAAGAGAAAAAACTACCCTTTTGATCTCTTCTCGAGAGAAAGGAGCTTCCAGACTCGAAAGATCATGAGATTGCTGCCCATAGAGTTGTTTCCAGTCTAGAAGGATGGAATGATGTCTCGTCGATCCTAAGAGATCTTTGGAGAAGTTAAGGAAAGAACCATGAATGTCGGAGTTCGACGTTAGCTCAACATCGTTAGCTAAGATATAGGAGATTCTATTGCATCTTTGCCTATGCGATGCGAAATTATGGAATAAAGCTGTGTTACCATCGCCTTCTTTGAGGCACCGACATTTGGCACGCTGGGCCCATTTAATGTGGTCATTATGAAGCAATTATGCGAAACTTCTCTTGCAAGAAGCACGCTCAGAATGAAGAGGTTCAGAGATGGGCCTCTCTTCTTCCAGATGATCTATGGATTCGATGGTCGAGAGGTAGACCCATTTAAGAAAGTTATCGTTGGCGTACCTTTCGGATTGCCACAATTTGCTACCATATTTAATGGCATGCAACTTGATAAGAATACGGCCTAAATCGAAAGATCCCGATATAGCTGAGAGACATTCCGTGATACGGTTAACGAATGTTTGATCTTGAACCAAAATTTTTCAAAACGGAATTTATGCAGCCCAGAGAAATTAAAGAGAGAAGAAAGGGAGACGGGAACGTGATCTAAAGAGGGATTGGGTAAAGCTGAAACGAAATAGTTATGAAAGCAATTGATCCAGTCCCAGGAAACCAGAAAACAGTCTAGTTTCGCTAAGGTAGGAGGGGACCTCAAATTGGACTGCATGAAAGCTCTACCATTGAGCGGGAGATCAGTTAATTGGAGAAGTTGGATGCTTTCATTAAAACGGGACGAGTCCGATGAGTAGTGAGACTCTCCTGATCTATCAGCGGAGCATCGGGTGACATTAAAGTCACCACAAAAGATCCATAAACCTTCAATGGACTGTTGGAAAGAGACGAATTCATTCCAGAATTCTTCCCTCCGATCAGCCGTGGAAGGACCATAAACCGAAACCACTGTGAGCTGGCAGTTGAACTCAAACCACTGGAGACGAACCAACAGAAAGAAAGTTCGGCGGGAGGTAGATATGTGAGCGAATCTGTCTTCTTTGAATCCGAAGAGGATACCACCCCTAGTGCCAATGGCATCTAAGGAAATACAATGGGATATTAGGGTTCCACCAATCGATCGTAGGATCGAATTGGACGGGGAAACGAGTTTTGACTCTTGAATAGAGATCAAATCACAATGGGATGAGGAGATAAGTTGAAACGATGCCTTCTGTTTCAATGTGCTACCTAGACCTCGAATGTTCCAAGAGATGCTAATCATTGAATACATAGGCCTCAGAATCTCTTGAAATTTCGCGATCGCGGACGACCTGGAAATCCACAAAATTACTTGGATACACCAGGAATCCCATCTTTCTGGTCAAAATAAGCATCTCCGAATCGGATAAAGAGTCAAATTGCACTTGATATAAGGAACTTAAACGTTCCTTACCGAAAAAGGGCGGAAAGGGGGGGCACCCTTCCAGTGTAAACGGTTTGCCAAGGGGGAAGAGGGGAATGGGGATTGTAGTGTGTTGCTATTGGCTCGGATACGTGCACTAGAACAGATGACCGGGATACCATTCTGATAACACACTTTTGGTATTTTTCCTTTTTTGTTTTTTTTTAGAAGGAAGGTTGTTGTCAATAATGGCAGCCGGAGAGGGTCTCGGAAGAGTGATTCCCGCATCCAACGGGCGGGTTGAACAATCCGGGTTAACGGAGACCCGTGAAATCGATTTACAAGGGTAGAGGGCGAAGGTTTTCTGGGAGAGTAAGTTGACTCTTTCCCAAAGACAGTGAGGAGGGAAGATATCACTCCCGAAAAAGAAGGGGGAGTAAAATTGCCGACGTAAGCAACAATGTTGATACGCAACAAGGGAGTAGTGCCGGAACAAAGATTGTAAGAATATAATTCGAAGCGACAAAGAGCGACATTAGCTTGAAAAGAATAGACTAGAAAATTAGTAGTGGGAAATATCTTTTTTTTAGGGAGGGAGTGATCCATCTCGACTAATTCCTCAGACAGGAGATCATCATTATCCACCCAGGCTTCCGCTTTAAGAGGGGCAACCGAAGAACCTTTGGAAGGAGCACCAATAGGGAGATGGCCAGAGGAGTGGGAACGGTGAGCTGCGCTAAGGAACTTGTCCCAATCTAACGCGTACTGTGGGTTAACATTCCACGCAGGCCACTTGTCAGGCAGTTCCGGGGAGAAGGGTTGCGATTGAGAAGCACTAAGACTAATAGGGTGTGCTTCAGTCGAAAGAGCCTCGGCCATAGGCTTGGAAGATTTGGAAGGGTTGGATTTCCCCGCAGAGAGCACCGGATTGATCCAGACTAAGTTGGGTGGTTTGGAAGGAGAGATGAGTAGTTTGGAAGTTTTGGTCGGCTGATTGCGCGGTGGAAGGGGAAGCTTCTTGGGTGGTTCTCTGTTAGGCCTCTTCCATTTCGAGGAGAGAGTGGTGGACTGAGAAAACGAGCCAACGGCAAAAGTGTTGGGTAAAGCGGGAGCTAGCCTCGATTGATTCACAGTAACCAAATGCGAAGAAGCTGGGGAGGGTTTAGAGTTTTCCAAATCTTGATAAGAGACGGAGACCATATAAGCAGCATTTTGATCCCTTAAAATGAAAGAATCTATTCTTTCTTTAACCGAAGGGCACAAGAATTCGGCATCAACTTGGAGACAACTTGAGGCCAACTTAGTAGAGGAAGAGATGTTCGTAAGTTCTCCCATGCATTTGGTGAAAGAGAAAACAACCCTGTGGGAAACACTGAACGGGGGGAGGCCTAGGAGGGTTACCTTAATGACCGATGGGATTAAAGGAGGTGGTGGGTTCCCCCGGTTGATCCACTTGCGAACAGTCACTTGGATGGAGCCGATAACAAGGGAATTACAGGCGACAAGGTCCTGTAGAGTTTGCAAAGAGGGGAAATTAATAATGACTTCACCATTGGAGCACAAATCAACCACCCATTCCCAGTCGTTGACGTTGCAAAAATTGCAAAGAAAAGTATTTAAAGTAGTGTTGGAGACCAAACCACCCTTGAAAGAAATGGCTCTGTATTGTTCGAAAAACCTCAACTTGTCAGAAAACTACAAATCGGGGATGAAAACCATGTTGACCCGATGCTTGGAGCTTTGAGAAAAGTGGGTGAGGTTTACCTGCTGATCCTCAGGAGGAGTAGGGGGAGAGTTGTAACACCCAGTTTTGTACGATACCTGAATATATATATATATATATATATATATATATATATATATATATATATATATATTGTCAGTATGGGTGCACATGATTGTAGTATTATGGGTTGATTTTGCTAACGTGGTGTATGGTTAGGGTTACGGGACGGTTCATGGGAGAATTGCATTCTAAAGATGCACGAGAACGAGAAGGACCGATATTAGTATAATGCTAGTTTTCGGAACGACGCCCATGCAAATATAACATTATATGATGCTACAGTGGATATATATTGCGTGCACTCATTAAAACCGCTCGTCTCGCAATCGTTGGAACCCATTTAAGCTAAATGGGACAGCCAACAAAACAACCACCAAAACAATGGGCCATGAGCCATTGTTTTGATCAAACCACCTACACCTAAGACTACCCCCCCCCCCCCCCCCCCCAGTCAAATCCGGCCTATTACCCCCTCTCTTCTCCTTCATTTTTCCACTTCATTCTCCCTCTTTGCTTTGGAAATTTCAGAAAACCTCTTGAAGGGAAATAGGAGAGAAGGAAGAAGAAAGTGAAGAAGAAGGCTCAAGAAGGGACTTTTCAAGGAAGGAAGCTTGAAGAAGATCATTCCTCTACTACAACCAAGGGTGGGGAGTTTCTCTAAACCTTCATTTCTTATCCTTTAATTGATTTTTCTTGCATTCATGTATGGTAGGATGTATAGGGTTGATCATCTAAGAGTGAAAAGTTGAAGTCAGAATTGAACTAGAAAAACTGATTCGGAGTGTCATTTTGTGGATTTTTTCGAGAGCAAACCAAAATGAGTTACACTATGAAATTTGAAGGTTTTGATCATATATGTGTTAGTATCGTTCATGATTTACTTCAGATTTTTTTGAGGTCATTTGATATTTTAATAAAATCATAAGATGCAACTGTGTCGTAAGGCAGATTCAGCAAATGATAAACAGAATGGCTGATGTTGTAAGAATTTTCATGATTTATTGAAGTATGCTATTGATCTGAAATATTTACCCTATGTTCCTTCATGAATGTAGATTATGTAAAAAAATCAGGAATTTATTTGGATGTGTTTATAATCATGAGACAAATCAAGCTTTAATCAGTAGCTGAAGATGAACTAAAGAACTTGATGGTTTCTGTGCAAAATTTAAATAGATAGTACTCACTGTATATTTGGAGTTTTGACATGAGGTCTTTTTCATATTTTTTATTATGATATCTAGTTTAACCACCATAAATGTTATGTCATTTGGACAAATGTGGAATTTACTATGATTTATTGAATATGCATTGTGCTGGTTTCAGCCAGTTTTGATACGCTGTAGAGATTAGGCATTTGAGACTTGTTAGGAGCATATTTTGAGAACCTGATTCATTAGAGAGTTTTAGTGGACACCTAGATATTTCCAACAAGACCAATTTGAGGCAATTCCAGTAAAGGGTTGATTTACTGTGATTTTTGTAAGACTGGGCAGAGGTCTAGAGTGAAGCTGAGTGTTCTGAATTGGAGAGGCCCATTGTGTGAATTGGTGTATCGGTGATAGATGAGTGTGTTAGGGTGACTTAATGGTATAATTTAGACTCATGACCAACTAGAGAGTGGTTGAGGAGACCCACACCCTTCTATAGAAATTGGGTTTGTGATATTCTGATGAACGAGTAGAATTTTGTGCTACCGGTAAGGTGCAGCCTGTGCGCAGTAAGCACGTAGGCTGAAGCTTGAGAGGCTATTTTGAGGACTTAGATGTTTGAATTTAAGTTCATGATCAACTAGAAAGTTGTAGCCTAGGATCTTACCTTTCCAGATTGGGCTCGTACACTCCAATCCGAGTTGTATCGAGAGAGTTATGACCATTTTAAGATTTGGGCAGAAACCCGTAGGTCGCTTAGTCTAGGTTTGACTAAGTATTGTGAGGACATTTTCCCGTGTGGACTACCAGAGTCGATGACTCGTGTCTAGGGATAGTTGATATATGTTTCCGAGGTTATTGACTCCCAGAGTGGGATGTGTGACTCGAGTTAGTCACTAGGGTAAGGGATACCCTGCACCTATCAAACCTATATATATTATAAACTTCTGCTGAGCGTAGGACGTCCGAGCATGCCAGTGAGTTGAGTTCACGGGGCGATTATACATTCACAGTCGGGGCAGCAGACGTAGGCCATTATGCTGGACAAGTCCAAGCCGGGGAAGTGGTTAACCGGACCGGTATCGCCAGGGCCAGAAGTTGATAGGCAAATGTGGAAACAGCTTTATCTTTACCCGAAGTAATTAGAGTAAGGTAGGGGTTAGAATGGTTTATTAAGGGGTTGGGAAATTGCATTAGTCCTAGTAAACCATAGTCGGTGTTGTACCTTCTAGTCATAGGGATACGATTTCGGCACTCATGGGATTGAGTCCTCGGTTCGTATCTCGATCTGTTGATTCCCAAGCTTTGCCGAAGTAAGGTACGAGAGGCCCGGAGGATTTGACCTCCTGTGGTGCTCACGTCCCTATGCGCGGGTTTTTTGTATTTTGGTATATGTTCATGACTCGATCTTGGGGTGAACATGCATGCATAAAGGTTCATGACTCGATCTTAGGGTGAACACGCATGCGTCAGTCCATATGGGGCGTTGGGAATCAAATGGTCGTAGTACCGGATTCAACGCGGTTTCTAAGGAGGTCCGTACGCGGGTACCAACTGACGGTGACTACTTGGGCACTGCAGGGCGGAACTAGACCGACCACTGCAATCTCCTTGGACGACGGACAATCTATTGGGAACTGGAGTGTGTACAAGAGTAGGGTGCATGGCGAGGGTTCAAATCCCTATATTGCGGAGAAAGATGGCTAGATTTTGGGGCGTATGTAGTATAGGATGTATTCGTGCTCCAAAGTCTTGCTTGCATTAGAGTCAGGCATGTGAGTTGCTGCATCTAGTCATAAGGCCATGTCATAACACTGCACTAGAACCCGAATCCACTAAACCTTTGTTTTGGTACAACACCTTTCTATTTTGCATAAATTATTGGTTGTGATTGAATTTTAGAGAATCTCTGTTATCACCAGCTTTGCGTCAGTCGAAGTACTGACGTTCCCCACCTTGTAGGTATCCGGAGCCGATCTACAGGTACTATAGAGCTCGAGTTGGTCCAAGGATCCAAGGAACATATACAAGTACTGTTATATTGTTGTAAATATTGTAATTTTTATTTGGACATTGTAACACTTGTAAATGTAACATTTTATAAGGAATAAAAGTTTTAAATTTCTTGTACTTTCTGTGATTTGGCTATTTTGAAGTTCGACTCCTGGAGTAGGGTCTCAGGTTCCCGGTATGGGGATTTGGGGCGCTACAGTAAAAGTTGGTATTAGAGCACACTTCAAACATTAGTCCAACACAGCAGGAAAATTTGACTTAGGTGCATTGAGAGAGTAGGGTTTAGTCAGATAGCTGATGATTATAATTCATAATGTTGCTTTCACAACTTATGCCTTATAATTTTTCTGTATCTGTACTAATTCCCATATTTTCTCTTGCAGATGCCAAGCTTGGACAATGGACACTCGAATGGATGGTCCGATGGACATGGTTCTGTACCCCCACTTTCACCTCCACCCCCACAGCCCACGGCCATAGTACAAGTTATCACCAGGATGTCCCAGGGGCTGGCTGCCTACAAATGGAGTCACGGACAGCTAGAGGATCGCTTTGAGAACCTTGCACGGGCGTTGATAACCGTTGAAAGGAGAGTGGCCAAGCTAGAGAGGGCCAAAAGAAAATGGAAGACGAGGGTAGTACTGCTGAAGCACCGATACGAGGAGAGTCTGGATCAGCTGCAAAGCAGGTATCTGGCACTGAGGGCACAGGTCTGCGACATGCAGGATCTGTTGGACCGTATGACTGCAAGGGATAGCTCCGAGGTTGGCGACTTGCTAGGAGCAGGAGAGCAGTGACTTCCTCTGGTGTTATAAGATCTCTTTTGATGTGTATAGATGACGACCCTTTTGAATAGCTAGACTGACATGCTATTATTTTGATGGGTGTAGTGTGAACCCATGTGGTGATGATGATGTGATTGTAGTGTTGACAAATCATTGTAAAACCTTTTTGAAATGAATGGAACTAGTATATTTTGACTAGTGCTAGTGTGTTATGGGGTTTTGCATTACGATTGTTGGTTGATGATGTCTGTATTAGCTTTCAGATGGCAAGAAGGACTAGAAGCAACCGGAGTGACCAGACTGAAGCCGAAGGCAGTGGAGCCAACAGTACTGGCCTTGATGTCAGGGAAGAATTTACTCAGGTATATCAGATAATTGGAGCATTTGTGGAGGCTAGCAGGAACCAAGCGCCGCCATAAAGAGCACCCGGAGTTGCGGTGAACACTGATCCAGTGATAATGGTGGAATCATTTAGGAGGATGAAGCCGCCGATCTTCGAAGGACAGGCTGATCCTACAGCTGCTGACGACTGGATACGTCAGGTGGAGACAGTATTTGAGGTGATGATGACTCCCGAAGACAACAAGGTACATCTAGCCACAATCTTGCTAGAGAAGGACGCCGGAGTTTGGTGGCAGTCCGTGAAGCGTGGTCTTGGAGAGGGACAGATCACTTGGAAAGATTTCCTTGAGGAATTCCGACAGCACTATTTCCCCTCGGATGTACAAGAGGAGAAAGCAATGGAGTTCCATGGCTTGAAGCAGGAAATATGACCGTCAGAGAATATGAGACGAAGTTTTCTCAGTTATCGAGGTATGCGCCGGAGATGGTCCAGGAGGAAGCGAAGAAGGCTCAGAGGTTTGAGCAAGGACTTAGGCCTGGACTGCGGTCGAAGATGGTTCCCTTGGGCATTCGCCGATTCGACAAGCTGGTAAGAAGAGCCACAGCAAAAGAGGCGGATATGAATCAGAATCAGGGAAGGACAGGGTTCTGGAACAAAGGGAAGAGAACCACCATAGCATCAAAGTTCAAGAAGCAAGGCAAGGGCCAAAAGTTCCGGAAAATCAATCCCAATGTAGGAGAATTTAATCCCGGAAGTTGCTATCGCTGTGGAGAGCAGGGACACTTTGTAGATCGATGCCCCAGGAAGAATGCAGTGAAATGTTTCCAGTGTGGACAAGAAGGGCATATCAAGCCAGAATGTCCCCAATTGGCAAGGAACAGCCACAGGACAGGGTCGGGAGCAACCGACAAAGGAAAAAAGCCCATGCGTCAAGGAAGGGTATTCGCCTTGACCAAGAAGGATGCTGAACAAGATGGAAGGGTAATTACTGGACATATATATATATATAAATGGAATTTTGGCAACAGTCTTGTTTAATAGTGGATCGACTCATTCTTTTGTGTCAAATCTTTTTCGAGAAAACTAAGATGCACATAAAAGGCAATCCCAGATTTAGCCTTGACGGTAACTACGCTATCAGGAGCAACCCTTACTACAGATCTATGCTATAGGGGATGTAAGCTCCAGATTAACGGAGAAACCCTAAGTATCGATTTGTTGGAGTTGGTTTTTTCCGGAACAGATGTCATTATTGGCATGGATTGGATGTCGAGGCACAAGGCAAGCGTTGACTGCAAGGAGAAGAAGGCAACCATCTCAGCTGAAGGAGTGAAACTTATATTCCACGGGGAGCAGAGATCGGAGGCAATGACTTTCGCAACTGCTAGTGAAGTACGGGTACCAGAAGAGGTGAGCAAGATACCAGTGGTGAGGAATTTTCCACTTGTATTCTTAGAGGATTTACCTGAAATTCCCCCACACCGTGATGTCGAGTTTAGCATCACAATTCAACCAGGTAGTGCTCCAGTATCCAAAGCACCCTATCGAATGGCACCAGTAGAGCAGAATGAGATCAAGAAGCAGATTGAAGAATACTTGCAGAAAGAATTTATCAGACCAAGTGCATCGCCCTGGGGAGCACCAGTATTACTTGTTAAGAAGAAGGATGGGTCATCCAGGATGTATATTGATTATCGGGAATTGAATAAAGTCACTATTCGGAACAAGTACCCAATTCCCAGGATCGACGATTTGTTCGATCAGCTTCAGGGAGTAGTAGTATTTTCCAAGATTAATCTACGGTATGGATATCATCAGGTATGAGTCAAGGAAGAGGACGTACCTAAGATAGCTTTTCGAACTCAACATGGGCACTATGAGTTCTTGGTAATGCCATTTGGAGTGACTAACGCTCCAGCAATTTTCATGGACTTAATGAACAGAATTCTATGGTCGTTTATTGACTCATTTGTCGTAGTCTTCATCGACGACATTTTGGTATATTCAAGGACAGAAGAGGATCATGCTGAACATCTGATAGCAGTCTTGAGCAAGTTACAGGAGCATCAGTTGAATGCCAAATTATCTAAGTGTGAGTTCTGGAAGTCAGAAGTTGCATTCCTAGGCCATATCTTTCTAAGGATGGAGTGGCAACGGATCCTCAGAAGATAGAAGCGGTCAAGGAATGGCCACAACCAAGGACAGTTAAGGAAGTAAGGAGATTTCTGGGTATGACTGGGTATTACCGGAAGTTTATCCAGAATTAAGTAAGGATAGTTGTACCCCTTACAGCTTTGACCAAAAAGAACCAGAGTTTTGACTGGACGGAGAAGTGTGAAGAAAGTTTTCAGGAACTAAAGAACCGTTTGATCTTCGCACCTATATTGGTTTTACCTTAGGAAGACAAGGACTACGTCATCTACAGTGATGCGTCGTATTTGGGGCTCGGATGTGTGCTGATGCAGGGGGGCAAGGTTATAGCTTATGGTTCGAGACAGCTACAACCACACGAGAAGAATTATCCAACCCATGATTTGGAACTTGCAGTAATAATTTTTGCTTTGAAATCATGGAGACAGTATGTCTATGGAGCAAAGGTGTAAATTTACACTGATCACAAGAGTTTGAAGTATATCTACCAGCAGAAGGATCTCAACTTAAGGCAGAGGAGATGGTTGGAAGTACTCGAAGATATCAGGCCTGAGATTACATATCATCCAGGGAAAGCCAACGTGGTAGCAGATATGCTCAGTAGGAAGAGGAGTATGGCTACATTGATAGTGACCCGAAGGGAGCTAGATGAAGAGATCAGGCAAGCAGGCATTGATGTGGTTACACAACACTTAAGTGCAATATTGGCACAGTTGATGTTATGATCAAGCTTGGATGAGCGAGTGAAAGAGGCTCAGACCAAAGATCCAGAGAAGGAAGACATGAAGAAGCAAGTGCATGAAGGAAAATTGGCGGAATTCAGTATAAGAGAAGGTTCACTATGGTTTGGTAACCGACTATGTGTACCAAAGGATGAGGAGTTGAGGGAAGACATCATGAAGGAAGCTCACTCCACATTACTTACGATTCATCCCGGAAGCACCAAGATGTATCGTGATGTAAAGCAGCACTATTGGTGGTCAGGGATGAAGCGAGATATAGCAGAGTTTGTTGCCAAATGTTTGACATGCCAATAAGTTAAGGCCGAAAATCAGAAACCAGGAGGATTGTTACAGCCTTTACCCATTCAAGAATGAAAATGGGAGAACATCAGTATGGATTTTATCACGGGATTACCCAAGAGCCCTAAAGGAAATGACTCAATATGGGTGATTCTGGATCGATTGACCAAGTCGGCACATTTTCTTCCAGTGAAGATGACCTGGACAGTCGAGAAGTTGGCCGAGGTCTACATTGAGAATGTGGTGAAACTACATGGAGTGCCAGTGTCGATAGTATCCGACCGAGATGCAAGATTTACATCTCGAATCTGGTAAAGTCTACAGTCAGCCTGGGGAACTAGAACAGACTTCAGCACAGCTTTTCACCTGCAGACAGATGGACAGATAAAGAGAATCAACAGGATTCTCGAGGACATGTTGCGGGCATGCATTTTGGACTTCAGAGGAAGTTGGGAGAAATACTTAACCTTGGTAGAGTTTGCTTATAATAACAGCTATCAGGCAAGCAGTGGCATGGCCCCGTACGAAGCTTTGTATGGACGACGATGCAGGATGCCGGTTTGTTAGTTCGAGGTAGGAGAGCGGCAGATGTATGGACCAGAAATCGTGCAACAAACGTCGGAGCAGATCGAGCTTATTCAGAAGAGGCTTCAAGGAGCACAGAGCAGGCAGAAGAGCTATGCGGACAACTGCTGAAGAGAGTTGGAATTTGAGGAAGGCGACTCAGTGTTTCTCAAGGTATCGCCGACAAAAAGAGTTATCAGATTTGGAAAAGGCGGAAAGTTAGCTCCGAGGTATATTGGACCATACAAGATTCTGAAGATGATTGGCAGGATGGCTTATAAGTTGGAGCTATCGGCCGAGCTATCTCAAGTGCATGACGTATTCCACATCTCTATGCTACAGAAGTATGTGCCGGATTCGAGCCATCGGTTGCAAGAGGTTCCGAAAGATTTGCAGATAGATCTTTCCTGAAGAGAGAAACCAGTCAGGGTACTTGATCATCAGGACAAGGTACTGAGAAACAAGGTCATCCCGACGGTCAAAGTTCTCTGGAAGAACCAGTTCGTGGAAGAAGCCACGTGGGAGCCGGAGAGCCGCATGAAGGCCTTATATCCGAATTTATTTTAAATGTTTTCTGTTTTGCTTGTTGTTTATCTTTCTCCCACTAAGGACGTTCTGGGGACAGAATTCTGTTTTGCTTGTTGTTTATCTTTCTCCCACTAAGGACGTTCTGGGGACAGAACAACTCTAAGGAGGGAGTGATGTAACACCCCGTTTTGTACGATACCTGAATATATATATATATATATATATATATATATATATATATGTATGTATGTATGTATGTATGTATGTATGTATGTATGTATGTATGTATGTATGTATGTATGTATGTATGTATGTATGTATGTATGTATGTATGTATGTATGTATGTATGTATGTATGTATGTATGTATGTATGTATGTATGTATGTTGTCAGTACACGTGCACCTGATTGTAGTATTATGGGTCGATTTTGCTAACGTGGTGTATGGTTAGGGTTACGGGATGGTTCATGGGAGAATTGCATTCTAAAGATGCATGAGAACGAGAAGGACCGATATTAGTATAATGCTAGTTTTCGGAACGATGCCCATGCAAATATAACATTGTATGATGCTACAGTGGATATATATTGCATGCACTCGTTAAAACCGCTCGTCTCGCAATCGTTGGAACCCATTTAAGCTAAATGGGGCAGCCAACATAACAACCACCAAAACAACGGGCCATGAGCCATTGTTTTGATCAAACCACCTACCCCTAAGCCTACCCCCCCCCCCCTAGTCAAATCCGACCTATTACCCCCTATCTTCTCCTTCATTTTCCCACTTCATTCTCCTTCTTTGCTCTGGAAATTTCAGAAAACCTCTTCAAGGGAAATAGGAGAAAAGGAAGAAGAAAGTGAAGAAGAAGGCTCAAGAAGGGACTTTTCAAGAAAGGAAGCTTGAAGAAAATCATTCCTCTACTACAACCAAGGGTGGGGAGTTTTTCTAAACCTTCATTTCTTGTCCTTTAATTGATTTTGCTTGCATGCATGTATGGTAGGATGTATAGGGTTGATCATCTAAGAGTGAAAAGTTGAAGTCAGAATTGAACTAGAAAAACTGATTCGGAGTGTCATTTTGTGGATTATTTCGAGAGCAAAATACAATGAGTTAGACTATGAAATTTGATGTTTTTGATCATATATGTGTTAGTATCGTTCATGATTTACTTCAGATTTTTTTGAGGTCATTTGATATTTTAATAAAATCATAAGATGCAACTGTGTCGTAAGGCAGATTCAGCAAATGATAAACAGAATGGCTAATGTTGTAAGAATTTTCATGATTTATTGAAGCATGCTATTGATCTGAAATATTTACCCTATGTTCCTTCATGAATGTAGATTATGTAAAAAAATCAGGAATTTATTTGGATGTTTTCATAATCATGAGAAAAATCAAGCTTTAATCAGTAGCTGAAGATGAACTAAAGAACTTGATGGTTTCTGTGCAAAATTTAAATAGATAGTACTCACTGTATATTTGGAGTTTTGACATAAGGTCTTTTTCATATTGTTTATTATGATATCTAGTTTCACCACCATAAATGTTATTTCATTTGGACAAGTTTGGAATTTACTATGATTTAATGAATATGCACTGTGCTGGTTTCAGCCAGTTTTGATACGCTGTAGAGATTGGGCATTTGAGACTTGTTAGGAGCATATTTTGAGAACCTGATTCATTAGAGAGTTTTAGTGGACACCTAGATATTTCCAACAAGACCAATTTGAGACAATTCCAATAAAGGGTTGATTTACTGTGATTTTTGTAAGACTGGACAGAGGTCTAGAGTGAAGCTGAGTGATCTGAATTGGAGAGGCCCATTGTGTGAATTGGTGTATCGGTGATAGATGAGTGTGTTAGGGTGACTTAATGGTATAATTTAGACTCATGACCAACTAGAGAGTTGTTGAGGACACCCACACCCTTCTATAGAAATTGGGTTTGTGATGTTCTGATGAACAAGTAGGATTTTGTGCTACCGGTAAGGTGCAGCCTGTGCGCAGTAAGCACGCAGGCTGAAGCTTGAGAGGCTATTTTGAGGACTTAGATGTTTGAATTTAAGTTCATGATCAAATAGAAAGTTGTAGCCTAGGATCTTACCTTTCCAGATTGGGCTCGTACACTCCAATCCGAGTTGTATCGAGAGAGTTATGACCATTTTAAGATTCGGATAGAAATCCGTAGGTCGCTTAATCTAGGTTTGACTAAGTATTGTGAGGACATTTTCCCGTGTGGACTACCAGAGTCGATGACTCATGTCTAGGGATGGTTGATATATGTTTCTGAGGTTGTTGACTCCCAGAGTGGGATGTGTGACTCGAGTTAGTCACTAGGGTAAGGGATACCCTGCACCTATCAAACATATATATTATAAACTTCTGCCGAGCGTAGGACGTCCGAGCATGCCAGTGAGTTGAGTTCACGGGGCGATTATACATTCACAGCCGCGGCAGCAGGCGTAGGCCATTATGCTGGACAAGTCCAAGCCGGGGAAGTGGTTAACCGGACCGGTATCGCCAGGGCCAGAGGTTGATAGGCAAATGTGGAAGCAGCTTTATCTTTACCCAAAGTAATTAAAGTAAGGTAGGGGTTATAATGGTTTATTAAGGGATTGGGAAATTGCATTAGTCCTAGTAAACCATAGTCGGTGTTGTACCTTCCAGTCATAGGGATACGTTTTCGGTACTCATGGGATTGAGTCCTCGGTTCGTATCTCGATCTGTTGATTCCCAAAGCTTTGCCGAAGTAAGGTACGGAAGGCCCGGAGGATTTGACCTCCCGTGGTGCTCACGTCCCTATGCGCGGGTTTTTTGTGTTTTGGTATATGTTCATGACTCGATCTTGGGGTGAACATGCATGCATAAAGGTTCATGACTCGATCTTGGGGTGAACACGCATGCGTAAGTCCATAGGGGACATTGGGAATCAAATGGTTGTAGGACCGGATTCAATGCAGTTTCTAAGGAGGTCCGTACGCTGGTACCAACTGGCGGTGACTACTTGGGCACTGCAGGGCGGAACTAGACCGACCACTGCAACCTCCTTGGGCGACGGACAATCTATTGGGAACTGGAGTGTGTACAAGAGTATGGTGCATGGCGAGGGTCCTAATCCCTATATTGTGGAGAAAGATGGCTAGATTTGGGGGCGTATGTAGTATGGGATGCATTCATGCTCCAAAGTCTTGCTTGCATTAGAGTCAGGCATGTGAGTTGCTGCATCTAGTCATAAGGACATGTCGTAACACTGCACTAGAATCTGAATCCACTAAAGCCTTGTTTTGGCACAACACCTTTCTATTTTGCATATTGGTTGTGATTGAATTTTAGAGAATTGCTGTTATCACCAGCTTTGCGTCAGTCGAAGTACTGACGTTCCCCACCTTGTAGGTATCCGGAGCCGATCTATAGGTACTACAGAGCTCGAGTTGGTCCAAGGATCCAAGGGACATATACAAGTACTGTTATATTGTTGTAAATATTGTAATTTTTATTTGGTCATTGTAACACTTGTAAATGTAACATTTTATATGGAATAAAAGTTTTAAATTTCCTGTACTTTCTGTAATTTGGCTATTTTGAAGTTCGACTCCTGGAGTAGGGTCTCAGATTCCCAGTATGGGGATTTGGGGCGTTACAAGAGCTTTGAGCCCTAGTAGGAGTAGGGAGAAGAGGGGCCGAGGGATGGAGCTTAGGGCGTTTGGCTGGCGGCGCTTAACGATCTACCAGCTTCGCTTTAAGCGAAGGAAAATCAAGAGCGTCGATGACTTGGTCTGAGATCGGAGCCCCAATCGTCAAGCCCACAATTTGCTGTAAAGAGAAACAGCGGTTGTGAGTATGCCCCGATTTCAAACAGAATAGGCATTTCATGTTTCCTGTGCAAAAAGCTCTGATATGCCCCACTTGGAGGCAGCGAAAACAACGCACGGGTTGGCAGTGAGAAGTAGGATGAAGAGGAGTGGAGCCAGAAGAGAGGGTGGGATGGAAAGGGTGGGATTGGGGATAGGGTCGAAGCCCTAGATGCTTCTTAATAGTCGGTGTGGAAATGGGTCCTAAATGAAACGGGTTGGGTTTGGGTTGAGAAGGCCCACACGGCGTGTCGGCAATAAAGGAAAATTTGTTTTTTAATTTTTAATTTTTCCTTTTAACTACTTCAGTCCATGAAAGGTCCATGGCAGCCCAAGGCCCACGAAGTAGCCCAGCAAATGAAAAAGAGAGACAAAAATTGAAAGGGGCAAAGAAACAAATGAACCCTTACTGTAGAGATCAGAAGGGAAAAATTATTATTATTATTATTATTATTATTATTATTATTATTATTATTATTATTATTTTGAAGAACCTCGGAGAAACACTAATAGCAAGCTCCGAGTGGCCAATTCTCGCCAGATAGCCAGAAACTGAGTGAGGGTAATAGAAAGGAAACCCCAGCTGGGAAAACAAAAGGAGGGCAGGTCGCCGATAGCGACAAAACTGTAATCAAGGCACAGATCTAGCCACTGGGAGCAACGACAGTTTCGAACGCAACCGGATCAGAAATTCCAGGGTCGGCAACCCAAATAGGGCCGAAGAGAAAAAACACTAAATACGGCAGCACTTAGGCCAAAGAACGTGCCCCAAAAGGCACTCCCTGAACCAACGGGAACAAAGAAACTACTAAATAAAAAATAATTAAACGTAAACAAAAGATCTCACATTGATTGGCTAATAAGGGTAGCTCAGAGCCAGAAAGAGGGCTCCAAGATCTGATCATTGCGTCAGGGAACAGCTACGGAGCTCGGCGCTGCTGGCACAAAGCGGCGGCACCCAACTGAAATGCAAGGGCTGGGAGAGAAGAGAGGGAGCTCTGAGGGAGGGCAGACGGGTGGCAAAACGAAGGGGGCTGTGGAGCTCTGGAGGGCGAAAGCTGAGGAGGAGATCCACGGAGACGCCGAAAGAAAGGAAAACAGGGGCCGAAGAGAAACGACAGTCCGAAGCAAAACACGGCGGAGAAAGGGGTTAGATCTGGGGAAGAGGGGTCAGAGCTAGAGATCTGAGGAGAGGAGAAGGGAGATCTGCGAGGGAAGAGGGTAGAAACTAGTAGATCTGCGAGCGGAGAAGCCTTGGGAGATTGGGAGATTGGGAACGAAAGGAGATCTGGGAGCGGAGCAGCCTTGGGAAATTGAGATCTATGGATTTCTTAACGGTCACCGTATTCTCTATTTTCTTGTTGAAAAAAGAAAACAACAATAAGAAGAAAATATATTCTCTATTTTTCTTATTGAAATAAAAATACTTTCTTAGAAGAATCTCCCAATCGATAGATACTCCTGTTTTATAGTTGTTTTTTTAATTTATTTTTTAATTATCTTATTTAGTTTTTTTTTTTTTTTTTTTGAAAAAATCTCTTTAGTTGTTAACCTCTTTTTTAACTCAAAGGAAATAAAAATAAAAATTGTTAACCTATTTTGAAAAATGAGAAAATTTTATTGGCTTTTAACTTAAGTCAAGAAATAGATTCAAAGTGGTACAACAATGACATATAAAATCGGTAGTACCCTGTATTTTTAAATATTATTTTTAAAGATTTATAAATGAATTAAAATGATTTTTGGAGAATTAATAAATATTTTTCTGAAGATTTATCTTTGTTACACGTGCAAAACATGTGCAAATATTTTCTTGAGAAGTTCAAAAGCCAAAATTATTTTATGAAAAATCATTAATTTTTATTTGGGATTTATTTGTAATTTTTCTAGATTTTTCTGATATTAATTGGACCTATTTGCAAATATTATGAAAAAGAAGGATCTTTTTGCAAAATTGTCATTTTGAGGGATGAAATTGCAAAAATATTTTCTGGACATTTAAAACAGTGCTGACTGGAAATAAAGAGTTTATTTTGTTTATAAATCTCAATTTAATTGGCCTTATCAAGTTTCCATATATAGGGATCTATTTATGTAAAGTTATGTTTTAAAAGGACTATTTTGCGAATGTGTTTAGAAACCCTAATTCTCCTATTCCGACATATTTAAAAGAGTGGAGTGCAGCCATCTTTCGCTGCAAAACACAAAGGTTTTGTAATTTCTTGGAGATTTAAGGAGGTGATCTTGGATTTCGCAAAAGAAGGGACTTTGCTTATTCTCAATTAATTCGGTTGGATTTCTTCATTTGAGGTGAGTGACTTGTTTGTTTTCTTTTTGATTTGCATATGTTGTATGCGAGTGATATAATTATTTTGATGGTTCTTGAATGTTGTATGTGGTACTTCATCTACTAGAAAGCATGTTAGAATTTGAGTATGAATATGTACATGATAGATTGGATGGATTGATGAATTAAAATTTGATCTTTTATAAACCCTAATTATCTATGGATAGATTTGCATGTGGATGATGTGAGTTTTTATTGTCATTGAGTTGGATGAACACATCTTGATTATAATAATGTTAGATTTGTTCATGTCCATGAGTTAATAATGGTTATTGAGTTTGAAGAAAATTTTGAGAAGGACTGATGAGTTAGGAGATTATGTCTTGAGAATTGGATTCAGGATAAATTGGATTGAGTTTGATGAACACAAATATATTGGGGATCTTTTTGAGATTTTGGTATTGATATGGTTTGGATCCGAATACGAAACTATTTCAATGAACAATTAATTTTTAAGGAACTCTATTTTTGATTATATGTACAATTTATGTTTTAATTGAAAGAAATTAACAAATCGCTATTTTTTTAAAAAAAATTCAAGTAGTTTTAATTTAGTTTTATGGACTATTATATATCCTACAAGTTGTATTCGATCATACAAAAAATATGCTTTTGTAGAAATCGTTTTCATAAAGTAAAACTACGTATCGGTTGAAATATGCACAACCAAAGTCTGCAGTCTGCAGGTCGACATTCGACCGGTGTGACTTTCCAGTCGACCGTTGCTGCCTGGCTGCTGTAATTTTCTTGAAGTTCTAAATTTTCACACGGAACAGTCGACTGACTCATCTTTACAGTCGACTGAGTCTGTTCTGTTGGTATTTTCCTAAGATCTGGATTTTTCTCTGGACAGTCGACCAATGACCTTTTACAGTTGACTTCTATACTTAGAATTATTTTCTTAAAGATATTGAATTTTTCGCTCTGGACAGTCGACCGATGGCTTTTATAGTCGACTTATAATACTTAGAATTATTTCCAAAGGTTATTGGATTTTTCTCTCGGGACTGTCGACCGATGGCTTTTGTAATCAACTGATACTGATATATCTATACATATTTTAATGTTCTTTAAATGGTTTACTCTCTAAATGTTTTAATCTATAATTTACTATTCTATACCTTATCTACTACTGAACAAATGTTTTTTTGTGTTGTTTTATCTAAGCAATTGATGTTGGAAGATTGGTTTGGATATTTGAGTGTGAGTCTCTAGAGGGTTTGTGTGACCCTAGTATACCGGCAGTTGAGATATTTATGTTTGGGCCTGTTGAGGCAATTTTAGTTGACCAGTTGTTGAGAAAAGTCCGGTGGGGTACACCAATAAAGTAATGAAATAACCTAAATGATAAGAACAGACACTAGTGGTGATATGATGAACGAGAATATGGGTTATGGACCTCAGTGTGGCTTGCGGTGTGAGATAATCCCCAGAATTATCCAGGTGTGAGTGAAATTATCTCCGGAATTACCTGTGGTGTGGGATTGATCTTCGGAATTACTAGGGTCGAGGCGACGCACATGTGGTATTCGTGTGATGAGGTGTCATCGCTTGCGGTGTAGGGTATTCTCGAAGATTCCCAGGTGTGAGTGAAATAGTCTCCGAAATTATCTGTGGATAGAGATTGACCTCCGGAATTATCGGGGCATGGACTAATACTCACAGTTTATCTTTATCTCGTAGTAGTCATTGTAGTAGGATTAGTTGCATAGAGGGGGATTAAACCCTATAATGTGGACACGTTAAGGGCTTGCACCGGACCTATGTAGAGTGGGATGCATAGACTCCGACATGTATGCATTAGAAAGTCAGCATATAGAATTGTGTTTTCTTGATTTGGTTTCATGCATGTGTTTTCCTGTTTTCTACACTTGACACTTAGTCTAGTTTCACTTGTTGTGTTTTCGCATTCGTGATTTTCTTATATTCATTTACTTCTGTTAATTTTTTGTTGTTGATAAGTCCATGCTTTACTTATGTTGTTTGTTTTTATGTCATTCACACCGTTATGGCTGACCCCTTTAGTTTTGGGGATTAGGGTTATCCTAGCCTCATATTTTACAGGTGATTTCGTATAGCTCAGGATTTGGATGCTTGATGTAGTGACTTGTGTAAATTGTAAAAGAAAGTGTTATAAGGGAAAGAAAATTGTGATTCAATGTGTATTGTATTCCGCTGTGTTATGTAAAGATTAATGTAATGAAAGTTGAAAAAATTTTATTGGTGTTTGGCTGTGTTTAATATTATATTTGAAGTTGATGCTAGGAATTATGCCACGTATTTCTAAGATCTCATATTGGAAATTCGGTGCGCTACAAAGATTGGTATCAGAGCATGCTTCAATAGTAATAATAAACATGGTATAAAAAAAATAACTTAGGTGCGGACACTAAAGTGTGAGTACCTAGGTGTGGACATTAGAGAGTGAGTATCACATAGAGCTGAAACATGGTGTTTTTATTTTTGGGGTATAGTTGAGGTGTTGCCAAAGGGTATTGATGTGAATATGAATTGTGTTGTGGTGCTCTAACTCTTCCCTCATTTTGCAGTATTCAAAATGGTTGGACCCAGAACCAGGAATGGTAACAATGGTGACGGAGCTGGAAGTTCCCAAGGAACAGGAGTTGATCTCAAGGCCGAATTTGCCAGGGTGTATCAGACTTTGAATGCACTAATGGCAGCTAATTTGGCTCAGAATCAGAACCAGAATCAGAATCATAGGGTTAGACCAGTGTTTGTCAACGTTGATCCTATCAAGCAGATTGAGTCCTTCAAGAGGATGAGGCCGCCAGTGTTTGAGGGGCAATCTGATCCAAATGAGGCTGATGATTGGATTAGACGGATGGAGACAATCTTCGAGGTCTCGAAAACTCTGGCAGCCAATAAGGTGAAGTTGGCCACTATGCAATTGGAAAAGGATGCTGGTGTTTGGTGGCAAATGGTAAAGAGGACTTTGGGGGACCAGCAAATGACTTGGGAGGCTTTTCTGGAAGAATTTAGGGATCGTTTATTCCCCCTGGATATTCAGGAGAAGAAGGCGATAGAATTCTTGAATCTATAGCAGGGCTGCAATGGTATCTAAGATGGCGATTCCAGATGAAGTCAAAGGCATTCCGATTGTCAGAGATTTTTCTAAGGGATTCTTAGAAGATTTGCCAGGATTACCGCCACAGAGAGATGTGGAGTTTTGCATCAACGTTCAGCCGGGGATTGCTCCGATTTTTAAGGTTCCGTACAGGATGGCACCTGTAGAGCAAGACGAAGTGAAGAAGCAGATTGAGGAGTTGTTGAGTAAGGGGCTTGTTAGGCCGAGTTCCTCACCGTGGGGTGTGCCGGTGTTGTTAGTTAAGAAGAAAGATGGGTCAATGAGGATATGCATTGACTATCGGGAGTTGAATAGGGTGATTATTCAGAACAAGTATCCACTTCCACAGATTGATGATTTGTTCGACAGGCTTCAGGGAGCAGCTATGTTTTCAAAGATTGATTTGAGATCAAGGTATCATCAGGTTCGAGTCAAGGAGGAAGATGTGAGTAAGACAGCTTTCAGGACTCGTCATGGGCTCTACGAGTTTTTGGTGATGCCATTCGGGTTGACGAATGCACCAGCAGTGTTCATGGATATGATGAACCGGGTTTTGAGGCCATTTATTGACTCCTTCGTAGTGGTTTTCATCGACGATATTTTGGTGTATTCGAAGTCAGAGGAGGAGCATTCTATGCACTTGACAGCGGTATTACAGAAATTACAGGAGCATAGCTTGTATGTGTAGAACCCCGTATTTTCAAATATTATTTTAATTATTTGAAAATGAATTTAAATTTATTTTAGGTGATTTAATTGGTATTTTCTAAAAGATTTATCTTTTGTACACGTGCAAAATACGTGCAAATGACTTTTGAGAAGTTTGAAAAATTAAGTTTTCCTTATGAAAAATCATTATTTATTATTTGGAATTTATTTACTATTTTTCCAGATTTTTTTGAAATTTATTTGATCTATTTGCAATTTTTGATAAAAGAATGACCTTTTTGCAAAATTTACATTTTTAGGGGTTGAAATGCAAAATATGCTTTCTGGACGTTTTGAACTGTACCAATTGAGATTAATGAGTGTATTTTACTACTAAATCCTAAGTTAAATGGTTTTATTGAATTTCCAAGGATAAGAACTATATATGTAAAATTATGTTTTGAAAGGACTATTTTGCAAATGTATTCCTAAACCCTAAAAATGATATTCCCGGTCTATATAAGGGGGTTTGCAGCCGTCATTCGCTGCACAACTCAGATTTTATTATATCTCTTATTCTCTTGGTGATTGAAGAAGAAGTTTTTGGATCTAGCAAAGGAAGGCTTTTCGTGGATTTTCTTGATTCAACATGTGAGTGATATGAACTTTGCTTTGTTTTATGTGAATGATTATGTGTTGTTTGTTTTGATATTTTGTATCTTGTATGTGGTCGATGCAATATCTATTAATATTATTATGCATGAGAAATCCATGAATATTCAGTAGATCTTGTTTAACAAACTCTTTATTGCTCGAGACATGGTAAGATTCAAGTATGATTTGATCGAATGAATGAACATCTGGATCTTGTGTTTATAAGCAGATCTTGGTTATTATTGGTGAAAGAATTGAGTATTAAGAAACCCTAATGGAAGATTTAGGAATTGAGAACATGAGAATTTAGTATTATCCGTAATGTGGATCATCTTGAAATTGTCACTTTTGACTAAATACGAGTTACTTTCATAAGCAATGAATCTTTAGAAAACACCAGTCTTGATTTCTGTATTCAGACCTAATTTGTGAAATCTGTAGGCTGACAGTCGACTGGTCTACGATTTAGTCGACTGGTACGACTCTACTGTTGTGCTTTCATTCATTTGAGAATTGTTCAGGACAGTCGACTGGGACTATTGTCAGTCGACTGGCCTACGAAGTAAAATCTGTTCAGTCTTTTCGGGACAGTCGACCATGACCTCTATGAGTCGACTGTTAGTATTTGGAATGTTTCTTGAGAATTATTGGTAATTGCTTCGGGTAAGTCGACTGATGGTTTAATAAGTCGACTTATAGCACTTGTGAAAATCTTGGGTATTGATTCTTGGGGCAGTCGACTTATTATAGTATAAGTCGACTGGTACTGATAAGTTTTACATAATCTTGAGTGTTCTTTCAAGTCTTTAGTCTTTGTAGATGGGTATGTTCTGCGGTGTAAGAGTCACTGTTAGTGATTGCGTACCAGGTATCCGATCTATGTTATCTTTAGTCTTTGTAGATAAATATGTTCTGCGGTGTAAGAGTCACTGTTAGTGATTGCATGCCGGGTATCCGATCTATATTACCTTTAGTCTTTGTTGATGGATATGTTCTGCTGTGTAAGAGTCACTGTTAGTGATTGCATGCCGGGTATCCGATCTATATTATCTTTAGTCTTTGTAGATGGGTATGTTCTGCGGTGTAAGAGTCACTGTTAGTGATTGCATACCGGGTATCCGATCTATGTTATCTTTAGTCTTTGTAGATGGATATGTTCTGCGGTGTAAGAGTCACTGTTAGTGATTGCGTACCGGGTATCCGATCTATGTTATCTTTAGTCTTTGTAGATGGATATGTTCTGTGCTGTAAGAGTCACTGTTAGTGATTGCATACCGGGTATCCGATCTATATTACCTTTAGTCTTTGTATATGGATATGTTCTGCGGTGTAAGAGTCACTGTTAGTGATTGCATGCCGGGTATCCGATCTATATTATCTTTAGTCTTTGTAGATGGGTATGTTCTGCAGTGTAAGAGTCACTGTTAGTGATTGCATACCGGGTATCCGATCTATATTATCTTTAGTCTTTGTAGATGGATATATGGGTATCTGATCTATGGCATTATTGGTGATTAATCGTTGGACATGTACCGTGGTATTGAGAATAACCGATGATCAGGTATTGGCAGTAAACAGTCAACTGGCCAATTATTCAGTCGACTGTGTAGTACAGTTGAGCTGACTATTTTGAGAGTGATTGATTGAAGGATAACTGATCGATGGCATTGTTTCTCGACTTGGTTTCATGCATGTACTGGCCTATCGTCTCTTGTTTCACATTACATGTTCAGTTTATATATTTGGTACAGCACAGGTTGCTTGAGAATTTATGCTTATTTGTTTATTTATGTTTGTTGTTTATATCACTCACACCATTTATGGCTGACCCCTTTAGTTTGGGGGTTAGGGTTCAACTCTAGCCTCATATGATGCAGGTTGTTGCTTAGAGTTTGGAGGCTTGGATGCTTGGGTTAGCTTTAGAGATTATGAGTGATATAATAGAGCCTTGTGTAATTTTTGTAAAGAGGAGTGTTGTAAAAGAATGTTGTAATTCAAGGTGTTTGTATTTCCGCTGCAATTGAAAAAGAATATTGTAATAAGAATTTGGAATAAAAAGATTTGTGTTTTTGGGCTATGTATATTGTTACATTCAAGTGGATCGCTGGGAATGTGTCACGTATTTTCTAAGTTCTCATATTAGAAATTCGGGGCGCTACAGTATGCCAAGTTGTCGAAGTGTGAGTTTTGGAAGTTTGAGGTAGCTTTCCTTGGTCATATCCTTTCTAAGGAGAGAGTGGCCACTAATCCTCAGAAGGTTGAAGCAGTAAAGGATTGGCCCAGGCCAACGTCTGTGAAGGAAGTCAGGAGTTTCTTGGGTTTGGCTGGTTACTACAGGAGATTCATCCAGTGTTATTCTCAGATTGTAGTTCCTTTAACAGGTTTGACCCGGAAGAATGTGGCATTTTCATGGACTGATAAGTATGAGGCGAGTTTCCTTGAGTTAAAGGGGAGGTTGACTACTGCACCAATCTTAGCTTTGCCACAAGCTGGGAAGGATTATGATATCTTCAATGATGCGTCTCTCAGAGATTTGGGTTGTGTCTTGATGCAAGAAAGCAAGGTTATTGCTTATGGTTCGAGGCAATTGCGTCCGCATGATAGGAATTATCCGACGCATGATTTGGAGCTAGCAGCTATTATCTTTGCCTTGAAATAGTGGAGGCATTATGTTTATGGTGAGAAGGTCAACATTTACACTGACCACAAGAGCCTGAAGTACATTTATCAACAGAAGGATCTAAATCTTCAGCAGAGAAGGTGGTTGGAGGTATTGGAAGACATTCGTCCTAAGATCAAGTATCATCCGGACAAGGCAAATGTGGTAGCTGATGGACTTAGCATGAAGAGTAGTTTATCAAGTTTGATCACTACTCGAAGCGAGTTGGCAGCAGAGATTAATCAGGCAGGTATCGAGGTGGTGCTGCAGGGTTTGGGGACGTCTTTGGCTCAGTTGAGACTCCAACCTTCCTTGAGAGAGAGGATTGTGGAAGGTCAAAGATTAGATTCAGAGATTCAGAAGATACTGCAATAGGTTTCAGAAGGCAAGCTATCAGAGTTTCGTGTCCAAGATGGAGTTTTTTGGATGGGTGAAAGGTTGTGTGTTCCGGATAATGCAGATTTGAGAGAGAGCATCTTGCAGGAAGCACACAGTACCTTGTTGTCAGTACATTAATTATTATTTGGGATTTATTTGTAATTTTTCTAGATTTTTCTAATATTAATTGGACCTATTTGCAAATATTATGAAAAAGAAGGATCTTTTTGCAAAATTGTCATTTTGAGGAATGAAAGTGCAAAACTATTTTCTGGACATTTAAAACAGTGCTGACTGGAAATAAAGAGTTTATTTTGTTTATAAATCTCAATTTAATTGGCCTTATCAAGTTTCCAAGTATAGGGATCTATTTATGTAAAGTTATGTTTTAAAAGGACTATTTTGCGAATGTGTTTAGAAACCCTAATTCTCCTATTTCGACATATTTAAAAGAGTGGAGTGCAGCCATCTTTCGCTGCAAAACACAAAGGTTTTGTAATTTCTTGGAGATTTAAGGAGGTGATCTTGGATTTCGCAAAAGAAGGGGCTTTGCTTATTCTCAATTAATTCGGTTGGATTTCTTCATTTGAGGTGAGTGACTTGTTTGTTTTCTTTTTGATTTGCATATGTTGTATGCGAGTGATATAATTATTTTGATGGTTCTTGAATGTTGTATGTGGTACTTCATCTACTAGAAAGCATGTTAGGATTTGAGTATGAATATGTACATGATAGATTGGATGGATTGATGAATTAAAATTTGATCTTTTATAAACCCTAATTATCTATGGATAGATTTGCATGTGGATGATGTGAGTTTTTATTGTCATTGAGTTGGATGAACACATCTTGATTATAATAATGTTAGATTTGTTCATGTCCATGAGTTAATAATGGTTATTGAGTTTGAAGAAAATTTTGAGAAGGACTGATGAGTTAGGAGATTATGTCTTGAGAATTGGATTCAGGATAAATTGGATTGAGTTTGATGAACACAAATATATTGGGGATCTTTTTGAGATTTTGGTATTGATATGGTTTGGATCCGAATACGAAACTATTTCAATGAACAATTAATTTTTAAGGAACTCTATTTTTGATTATATGTACAATTTATGTTTTAATTGAAAGAAATTAACAAATCGCTATTTTTTAAAAAAAAATTCAAGTAGTTTTAATTTAGTTTTATGGACTATTATATATCCTACAAGTTGTATTCGATCATACAAAAAATATGCTTTTTGTAGAAATCGTTTTCATAAAGTAAAACTACATATCGGTTGAAATATGCACAACCAAAGTCTGCAGTCTGCAGGTCGACATTCGACCGGTGTGACTTTCCAGTCGACCGTTGCTGCCTGGCTGCTGTAATTTTCTTGAAGTTCTAAATTTTCACACGGAACAGTCGACTGACTCATCTTTACAGTCGACTGAGTCTGTTCTGTTGGTATTTTCCTAAGATCTGGATTTTTCTCTGGACAGTCGACCAATGACCTTTTACAGTTGACTTCTATACTTAGAATTATTTTCTTAAAGATATTGAATTTTTCGCTCTGGACAGTCGACCGATGGCTTTTATAGTCGACTTATAATACTTAGAATTATTTCCAAAGGTTATTGGATTTTTCTCTCGGGACTGTCGACCGATGGCTTTTGTAATCAACTGATACTGATATATCTATACATATTTTAATGTTCTTTAAATGGTTTACTCTCTAAATGTTTTAATCTATAATTTACTATTCTATACCTTATCTACTACTGAACAAATGTTTTTTTGTGTTGTTTTATCTAAGCAATTGATGTTGGAAGATTGGTTTGGATATTTGAGTGTGAGTCTCTAGAGGGTGTGTGTGACCCTAATATACCGGCAGTTGAGATATTTATGTTTGGGCCTGTTGAGGCAATTTTAGTTCATCAGTTGTTGAGTTAAGTCCGGTGGGGTACACCAACTCTAGAAGATTCGTAAAGTAATGAAATAACCTAAATTATAAGGACAGGCACTAGTGGTGATATGATGAACGAGAACATGGGTTATGGACCTCAGTATGGCTTGCGGTGTGAGATAATCTTCGAAATTATCCAGGTGTGAGTGAAATACTCTCCGGAATTACCTGTGGTGTGGGATTGATCTCCGAAATTATCGGGATCGAGGCGACGCACATGTGGTATTCGTGTGATGAGGTGCCATCGCTTGCGGTGTGGGGTATTCTCGAAGATTCCCAGGTGTGAGTGAAATTCTCCGGAATTATTTGTGGATAGAGATTGACCTCCGAAATTATCGGTGCATGGACTAATACTTACAGTTTATCTTTATCTCGTAGTAGTCATCGTAGTAGGATTAGTTGCATGGCGCCGGTGGGGGATTAAACCCTATAATGTGGAGACGTTAACACTTGCACCGGACCTATGTAGAGTGGGATGCATAGACTCCGACAAGTACGCATTAGAGAGTCAGCAGATAGAATTGTGTTTTCTTGATTTGGTTTCATGCATGTGTTTTCCTATTTTCTACACTTGACACTTAGTCTAGTTTCACTTGTTGTGTTTTCGCGTTCGTGATTTTCTTATATTTATTTACTTCTATTAATTTTCTATTGTTGATAAGTCCATGCCTTACTTATGTTGTTTATTTTTATGTCACTCACACCGTTATGGCTGACCCCTTTAGTTTTGGAGGTTAGGGTTATCTCTAGCCTCATATTTTACAAGTGATTTCTTATAGCTTGGGATTTGAATGCTTGATGTAGTGACTTGTGTAAATTGTAAAAGAAAGTGTTATAAGGGAAAGAAAATTGTGATTCAAGGTGTATTGTATTCCGCTGTGTTATGTAAAGATTAATGTAATGAAAAAAAAAATATTGGTGTTTGACTGTGTTTAATATTACATTTGAAGTTGATGCTGGGAATTGTGCCATGTATTTCTAAGATCACATATGTGAAATTCGGGGCGCTACAAAATCACTTCTATTATTACTAGTAATTTGTACATGCAATACACATCCCCATATTATCTCTAATATTATAATGGGAGAAGGCCTTAGTGTCATTTGTCATTTTGTCATTCTACCAACATGTGAAACGCACGTACATAACTAATATAAAGGAGGTTTCCAGTTCATCCTCCCTATACTTGTAAAATAATAGAAACAATAAACAAAGAAAATAGAGACGAGATGAAAGAAGACTCATTCATAAGTTTTTCATGTATATACAAATGATTCACCCAATGGCCTATTTATAGGCTTACAAAGAATACAAAGAGACAATTACATAATTATTACATATGAATAAATATGAATGAATGTAGTGGTGGTGGTGGAGAATGTGAAATGAGTGGGGGGAGTTCAATAGACAATTCACACTTAATAATTTATTTATAACACTTCTCCTTGAATGTCTATTGAATGTAAATAAGAATATGCCTCGTTAAAACCTTACTAGATAAAACCCAAATGGGAAAAACTCTAGTGAAGGAAAAAGAGTACATAATCTTTAACAATGATATGCAATGAAGATATGACCTCGTTAAAAACCTTACCAAGAAAACCAAGTGGGACAAAACTTGGTGAAGGGAAAAAGAGTGCAGCGCATATCATATCTCCCCCTAACGAGATCATCCGATTAGGACTTTCAAAAGTCGTATCTCGAATCTCGATCAATTCTATCATCCTTTCCAAAAGTTGGGGTGATAGGGTCATAGCGAGCAATCTTCTGGATTGTCGCTTGATTCTATTTGGTTAACAATGATTTCACCCTTTTAATTGAAACATGAGTGAAGAAGAATTTCTGGTGAAATATGTTTCGGCTGATCGGCTTTGAAGAAACCGTTCTTTTATTGAGCTTTAAAGCTGTATTATCTTCAAATAACGTTGTGAGTACTTCTTGATCGATTGAGGATGACACGTTCTCCAAATATATAAAGAAGTTCACCGATCAAACAAACACATCTATGCCTCGCATGGAGCCAATATCTCTTGATTGATATCTGGCTTTATAATGATATGATAAATACTCTGTATTTGCATAACCAATCAAAACTGATATGGACAAATTAGAATAATATAATCCCATATCCATGGTCCCTCGAAGTTATCTTTCATACCAGTCCAATGACTTCGAGTTGGCGAGGAACTTCATCTTACTAGTAAACCAACCGCATAAGGTATATCATAATATTTATTATTGATAAGATATATTAGTGCTTCAAAACTGATATTGCACTAAGAAATGGTACTCCAGGACCAAGCAATTCCAATGCCTTTCAAATGTTTAATTTGAAAAACCTGAAAACAAAAATGATGACAAAACAAGAAATTTGCTTATCCAAGATCTTTTCGTCTTAAGATATTTCTTTAAACATTGCACAACAAATGATGACAAAACAAGAAATTTACTTATCCAAGGTCTTTTCGTCTTAAGATATTTCTTTAAACATTGCACGGCTTATACAACTCTTCAGTAGTTCCAACAGACTTTGACCTTGAATATTTAATAAATATATGTGAGCTTATATGACCATTATTATGGTCCCCTTTATCAAAAACTCACTAAGATGGTTATATCACATTTTGTTCCGATTGTTTTAATCCATACAAAGCTCTGTTTCACTTTATTGATTAAACTTCCCGGGAATAGTTATTATGTGCTTCTGGCAATTTAAATCCTTCAGATAGTTTTCATATTTATATCATGGTAATACAAACCATACAGATAGTTTGTGATCACATCTATAAGGCACGTTTTCAAATATTCATGTACTTCCAGACTTATTATATCCACCACAAGAGAATATTTCTCTTCATAATCAACACCAGGCATTTGGGTAACACCTTTTGCGACAAGCCGTGTTATATATATAGTAATATCATTTTATTCATTTGTTTTTCGCACAAAATACCCACTTTATAATCCACTGGATTATTGTCTTTTGGTGTTTGGACTATATGCCCTCGTTTTGCAAATGAGTCTAATTTAAACTTAATTACCTCTTTCCATTTTTGGCCAATTTTATTTTATTTCTACACTCCTATAGAGATAGATTCACGATCTTCGTTTTATTCATAATATCGCGTGCTATATTTTATGCAAAACATTGTCGACAATTATTTTTACAATGGTTCCATCTTCTTCCCGTAATGACATAGTTAATCGAGATCTCTTTATTCTTATTCATTTCAGGTACCTGATAATTCTCTTTATTATTAACTATATCAACGGTCTCTTCTGGAAAGACATCCTTGTTTCGACCATCATTTTTATTTGCTCCTTATTTTTCCGAGGATGTTTATAATTTTCTTTGGAACAAAGTGATCTACCACGCTTCAGGCGTGCCTTAGACTCACTAGTAATTATAGGTAATCCTTCAGGGATACCAATTCTGATTGGAGCGTTATCAGTTGGAAATAAGATTTGGTCAGTAAATGTCTGGCACTTAATTGACATTATCTTGCAACTGAATTATCCTTTGAAATTTTAGTTCCAACTAATTTACTCGAGGATTAAAAACTCTCAATGATAATTCCATTATATTTCTTTTTTCAACTGTTTATTTTCTTCCCCTGATGTTGGAAATTAAAGTGACAATCTGCAAACCTTGCAGTAAATACATCTCTAGTCACTAGTTCCATAAACGTGATTATAGATGGAAATTCCCAACATATATTCCCATTCATCTCTCAGGTCCCCCCCCCCCCTTTTCTTTTTTTTATATTATGCGTTGTGGTGGATAAATTCATAAATGGGAAATATGTGGTTCCTGACCATGTACCAATTGTCGAGGGAATAATTATTATAATTGGTTGGCCGGATGCATGTAAGTTGTGATGAGTACAAAATGGCATGTCCCCAGGTCCAAACAGAGAGATTAGATTTCATAATCATAGCTCTCACAATTCAATGTATTGGTATTTGAAAAATCTTCTGGTTTTTCAATGGGCTGCCACATGAATTCTCAATTATTTTCGCATCAGTAATTAATCGGGATGGTCTAACCGGTCATGCCAAACCTTAACCATCTTTGTAAACTTATGGTTTACAATATCAGTAAATTTCAAGTTTACTGTGATATGATTCAACCATTCTTATATATGTATAATACAATCCAGATCACAAAGCGGAGTAAACTTTGCAACACACACCTTTTGATTGTCATACTTAAGGTAACGCGTATACCTTGTTCATTCGTAATCTTATATCTAAACAAATTTATCGTGATTTTACAGAAAATTGTGTATTTTGAATTCTGAATTTTGTGCCTTCAGGCATCATGGAATTCGCTCTTCAGGAGCTTATGAAATTTAACTCTTCGAGATTTCTAATTTCACACAACCATATAAATTTATATAATATTGGTGTGTGCTTCATCATATCTCAAATGAGAGAATATGTATTATAGAGTGTGTGTGGTAATAATGTCTTCAAGACATTTGTCCCAACTTGAATCTTGAATTTATACATTAAAAAAAAACTTGGCCTGAGACAAATATGAAATAATAATAGTGAAAAACAAATATTAAAATGATGTCAAAACAAAGCACTTGAATCTTTACTCACTAGTAATTATTTATAATTTATTATACCAAAGCACTTTATATATATATATATATTTTTTTTGAAAGTAAACAAACTTGTAAAGCAATAGATCAAGCATATATGATAATATTAAACTTAAATAAACAGAATATTATCATAACTCATAACAGACATGAAAAATAAAAACAAAACTTATAAATAAAGTAACTTGAAATGATAAATAATTTTGATCACTTCTAGTCATCATGATTTTTTTATCTTCAGGATAGTATATTTATCACTTCTAGTGATTATCACTTCCATCTTCAGAATGGACAGAGAAATCTGCCACCTTTAAGTGTATCATATTATTGAGGTTATGACCATCAGTTAATTCTTTCCTTTACTCTTTAATGATTCTTGATATAGATCAACAAAATATATTACCGTACTACAGGTACGCGACCGATGGTCTTGCATCATACGCCAATGATGAATTGTTTATACATTTTATTTTCTTTTCATTATCCAAGTCCACATCTATGGCCACGATGATGGGTACCCTCATTGTTAAAATTACTATAACAATTATATAGCATCACATTCACTTCAGGGAATGGAGCATGTCCAATATATAAGACGAAATCGTCATTTTTCCATACATTTATAGTTAGCCACAGTTATACATATTTAGATCTACAGGATCGTCATCAATTCATACTCATTGTATTGTTATTATACAAATAATATTTTCTTCATTTCGAGAGATCTTCGGGATCTTTAATTTTGATATATCAAATTCTCACATAATTCTTTTTGCTAGATGAACAATATTTTATTTAAATTTCAAGAGATCTTCAGGATCATTGATTTTGATACAATTATCTTTCACTCCTTCAGGGAGATTGTGACCAAAAAAAATTATAGCTTTCGTTGTATCTTTCGTATGATCTCATTTCGATGATTCTTTGAATCCATCAATTGTCTCTTTGAGACTTTCGGTATTCAAATGAATTTCAACATCCAAAACTCATGACAAGTAATTCTTGTCGGTTATTATCAAGAGCTTTGAAAAATAAGAACATAATGAAATTATATGCATAATTAGAAATAAAAAGACGAGATCAAAATATAACTTTTCTGATACACAAGATCCAAAAAAATGGCGAGTGTAGAGCATACTAAGTTATATTGATCTTAAGGAAATGATCAAAAGTAAAAAATAATAAGACGAACTCGAGATTAACATACTTACATATATAAGACCAAACATTTTTTTTTTCTTCGGATGAACTTGAGACTCGAAAGGTAGAGACTCGTGATATATAAGACCAAACATTTTTCTTTTTCTTCGGATGAACTTGAGACTCGAAAGGTAGAGACTCGTGCTGATAACGTTTTGTAAAATAATAGAAACAATAAACAAAGAAAATAGAGACGAGATGAAAGAAGATTATTCTCATTCATAAGTTTTTCATGTATATACAAATGATTCACCCAATGGCCTATTTATAGGCTTACAAAGAATACAAAGAGACAATTACATAATCTATCTATATAATAAAACACAAAGAAAGCTATCAAGTGGTTCTCATTCGATCCCCCCAAAAATCAAAGGCCAAGATCTAACCTCACAAAACATATTTTCCACCCAAAACTCAAATTCAAATCCCCACCCAAAACAACTCCTATATTTATTTAATTATTTTTTCCCTCTCTCTCCCTCCCTCCCTCTTCTATTCAAAAAAATTAAGAAAATAAAAAAAATTTAAAATTTTAAAAAATTAAAAATTAAAAACTATAAAAATTAAAAACTATAAAAATAATTCGAAAAAATTAAAAAAAATCATATAATATGTTTTTTGCTCTTTGTTTGCTACTTCAATTAATTTGCTGGACCTCCGAAACTATTTTATATGATCAAACAAAGGTACACCGTTCCGAAGACGTGCCGTAGGCACGTGTCAACGGAAAAACCTAGTTATTACATATGAATAAATATGAATGAATGTAGTGGTGGTGGTGGAGAATGTGGAATGAGTGGGGGGGTTTCAATAGACAATTCACACTTAATAATTTATTTATAACACCTATGTCAGAGTTTTTATTTTTATTTATTGAAATTATTAAAACGTGCATCGCACGTGTAAATTACTAGTTATTTTTAAAGTAAAGACTATAACGTTGTCTGACCTCGAATCTAAAATATTTCTTTACCTATCACAAATTTTTACCATACTCTTTACAAATTATCATTAGTAGCACTAATTTTTATTTTATATGAGTGACATTTTTGTAAATAATTATATCGTAAATAAATTTAAATTTTGAGGATATTATGATTACCGACAACTGTTAAGTAAATTGATGAGATTTTCTAGTTTTGTCTTCGTTTGGTCTTTTTTTCTTTCTTTGTTTAGTCATTAATTAAACAGTATCTTGATTAGGCAGAATTATGATATAACTAGAGAATGTTTCACCACAGAAAAGGAAAAAAACTAGAGAATGTTTCATATAACCTTTATATTCAAAAGGAAGTACTTATTCAAAGTTACGTACCCAATTAAAACAAGTACATGAAATTATCACAAACTCATAAAAGTTGGGTAGTGAATATTGATTTTGTCTCAGATTTCACTCGTGCACTCAAAGAATAATTTGAGAGGAACTCTTTTCCATACTTAGAGGAGAAATGAAGTACACACTCATTTGTAATTACGAGAACGATTGATGAACATCTTAGCTAGGCGCGCTCCTTAGCCTTCTCCGTTTGACTTTTATTGATCTTTTTTAGGGGGCATTTGGTACGCACTAATATATAAGAAAACTTAGGATTACCTTCTTGATTATCTAATTTAGTAAGACATAGGTATAATTTTGTAAATAATTTTAAATTTTCAAGGTTATCAAAATAATTAGTTTGGAATGCTAAACATTTTTCTTAAAAAGGGTGGGATTTGTGGATTCCTCTACATAAAAAATGAGAGAGATTATTGTATACTCAAAACACCCTCTAGATTTCTGGATTATCATATAACCCGCTCTTGTTCCCTCCAACCAAATTATATTTTTCTCTATCAAATAAATAAATAAAAAAATAGCAGTCCATCAATCAATGGTGGAAGAGGTCACCGAGTCGTGGACAGTGTCAATCATGACGACAGCGACGATATCATCTGGGTCCTCAGACAACCCTAGAACTCGCCCACCAATCTCTCCCCTTCCAATCTGGAAGCTTTATGACAACCCACATTACTCAGTACTCTCCCACCCTCATAACTCCAAATCAAGATCCTCCCCCTCTACTTGTTCCAATTCTAAACCAAGATCCGTCTTCTTTGCCTCCCGCAATTTCATGGAAACCCATCGCCACGTCACCCTCTCCGATCTCGACAAGGCACTCGCCGAGATCAAGGAGCTCAGATCCCAGTTGGATTCGGAGCACCGGATGTGGCGGAAAGCTGAGGCAACGAGCAAAACCCTGACGAGAGAGTAAGAAGCTGCAGAGGAGAAATGTCAAAAACTCACCGAGGAAATGGCATGCACTACAAGGGAAGAAGGCCAGAAGGAGAATCCGCATATAAAGAAGGGGATTAAAGGGATGGAGTTTCCAAGGGCGGTTCTTTGGAGTAGAGGAGGAGGAGGAGGAGGGAGTAATGGTGTGACCGGGTCTTTGCCGAGTTCCAGAAAAGGGAGATCAGGATCAGGAGCGGGGTCGTCAATGTCGTCCAATTTGGAATGTCAGCGGGCGCAGCTGAGGGTCCTGATGAGGCACAAGAGCAGTACTTCACCGACTTCTGTGTTCCATAATAATTTGGTCATGTAAGCTGGTTGGGATTCATTCATTTTGTTTGTTTTTTTGTTTCGATTTCTATATATACATTTGCTTTAATTGGCATTCATACTTTGTGTTGTATACTACTTTGTATTCGTGATAAAATGACAATTAATGTATCAGGTGCACTAGTTTTTCCTTTATCTTTTTCATTACGTAATGACGATGATACATCAGGTGTTGAAGATAATTGATGCTGCAGATGATTGCAAAAGTAAGATACTATAATGTGGTTGTTCGAGCAACGGCTCTAGAATTAGAGGGAAATCACTAGTTGATTAGTTTCCCAACAGCAGAAGTTTCAGTACCTAGATAACTTTTATATTTATTTATTTTTAAATAAAGCCAAAAGGGTATTTTCGATAATGTCTACTATAGAGATGGAATGATAGAATTGAATTGTTCTATACCAAACACGGTAATAAAGTATTCCCAAATATGTAATGTTGTATATACCAAACACAGTATTGAAACATTTCCAGGAATCTTCATTCCCACCCTCATATTCCTATGAATCCACCAATTCCTCCCTCCCTTCCCCTCCCCTCCCCTCTTTTGAACCAAATAGAGTATTGATTAAATTCCCTCCCCCTCCCCCTCCCCTCTCCTCCCCTGAACCGAACAGACCCTCCATTCCCCTCCCATCCCCTCCTAAAAAATGAACCAAAAAAGAAATGTTTTAAAAAATCCCTCCCCTCCCCTTCCCTCCCCTCCCCTCCAACCGAGCAGACACTTAGTTGCTTGACCGATGTGCATCTCAACGTACAAACCCTACATTTTCGGAAATAGCATGAAATTACTTTTTCTTAATTAAGTTAGAGTTTCATTTTAAAGAAAAAATATGAATTTTTTGCACTCCTCATTTGGTAAGTATGCATGAAATAGAATGACGGTATTCCACATTTTTTCTAAAAAAAGGAAATATATATATATATATATATATATATATATATATATATATATATATATATATAATCTCTAATCCCTATTCTCTATCTCTAATCTCTAGTATTATAATGGGAGGTTGCGGTTGTCATATGTAGACAACCTGTAATTTGTAGACATTTAACCATCTAATTTCAATCATTTATTTTTTAAGTGAGAGTAATATTAACCATTTATTTACTCAACTATTGTTAGTTACCATAATACCCTCAAAGTTTAAATTTATTTACGACTTAATTATTTACAAAAGTGTCACTTAGAGCATCCACAGTCGTTTTTCTCATATGCTAAAAAATGGCAGCTACAGTAATAGCAAATAAACATATTTGCTGCAGTGGTCGTTTGCTATATGTTTCTCATTTTTTAGAAAATAAGCGAGCGACGGTATATGTTATATCGTCTCATCGTTTAAAATTAAATTTAAAAAAGTTAATTACTTATTAACTATTAAACTATATTAATTAAATAAATTAAATAATATAATAATAACTAAACCTATCCAAAAACTAACTAAATCTATTTATATCCACCTAACCTACCACTAAAACCTATTAAAGTATATTAATACTGAGATTGGTCTCAGCCGGTATAACATTTCCCGGCCGGGATATGTTATACCGTCTGAGGTTTTTAATTTTTTTTTTTTTTAAATAAATCTGACCGTTGGATTAGAAAAAATAATAATAATAATAATATACGTGGGCCGGTATAACATATACCGGACAGTATATGTTATACCGTCCGACCCACTTTAAAAAAAAAAATTAATGAGACGGTATGACATATATCGGACGGGATATGATATCCCGTCCTTTATAATTTGAGAATCGCTATTCTGTTTCTCATATATGAGAAACGAATATAGCATATTTGCTATAAAATGGCAAAATGAGAAACCGTTGCAGCCATTCGTTCGCTAAAAAATGGCAAATTGGCATTTATAGCAAACGACTGTGGATGCTCTTATGTAAAATAAAAGTTTATGCCACTAGGGATAATTTGTAAAGAGTATATGATGAGTAAAGAGAGGTCTTAGATTCGATGTGAGATTACATCTTATTATTTAATATATAAAAAATTAATTAATTATAAAACGTGCAGCAAATTACTAGTATATATATAGACATGCTAATTAATACAAAATTATATCTCTACTACTATAATGGGAGAAGGCCTTAGTCCTTAACCCAACCCGTGCAATGCACGTGTTGGTAAAATTTTTTTTTTTTTGCCCTTTTCATTCCCCTCCACCAAAAAAAATTCCCCCACGTGCAAATAACGTAATTTTTTTTCCTTTTCATTTCCTCCTCAAAAAAAAATTTCCCACGTGCAAAGCACGTGTATAATACTAGTCTAATTAAACCTTTTTTTTTCCTTTCAAGCAGTTGACCAAACAAGGATATTATTTTGAATGACGTTTTTAAAAAAAAAAAACTTTTTTATTAAGGAATATATTTAATGAAGTTGATTTGAATGTTTGCCGCATGCATCAGGCCATCAAATGTGGCTCCATTAATGCATCCCCCTGATTTTATTTTTTACTATTTTTTATTTTGAATCCTCACAGTTTATTAAAGAAGAAGGGGGGACCATGTCTTATGCTTAAACCATCTCTTGACCATTATTTCCTACCACTTTCTCTACTACAATTTATAATTTTGGTTTGGTACTGGCAGAATCTTTTACGGGGTAATAACAAAGCAATCTTAATTTGAATTTCATCGATTATGCTCTTTAAATACTGTTTTAAGAAAATACTGCTGTATAGTTTAGATCTCTTTACAAAATTGAAGGAAATTGCGTGCTTCATAGTACTTCAATATACATTTTTGTCAGTTGATCACATTATTTTCAGATAATTTTGCATATTGAACTCTAATGGCAGCTCCAATCAATCTAATAGCGTTTTAAGTTTGTCTATTAATTTCAATAAATCTTCGGTTATCTGGCTCACTAGTTCTGCTAACAGACAAACTGAAATTTCCATTAATTTAAACTGTTCTTCTCGTTCTTTTCTGGTTAATTATCTTGGCATTCCCCTCAGATGAGGCATTCTCCACAAAGAGGATTGGATGCCGATGATTGACAGGATCGAGTCTAGACTCAACACCTGGACTATGCGTCAAATATCTCGTGATTGTAGACTCACTCTCATTAATTTTGTTCTCTCCTCCATCCCTTTTTATATGATGTCATACTTCTATGTGTCTTCTTGGGTGGTCAAACGTATTGATAAGATCATGCATAATTTCTTCTAGTCGGGTTCAGTCACCTTCTCTATTGGTAAGCACATATGCAATTGGAACATGTTATGCAAATCCAAAATAGAAGGAGGTATGGGCATCATTAACCTCAAGCACAAAAATTTGGCACTTCTGAGAAATGGTTATAGAATGTGCTCAAACGAGATGATTTGGCTTGGATTCGTTTGGAGAAGAACAAGTATCACAAAAGGAAAAAAAAAAGTTTGAGACTTGCATTCCAAAGTCGCTACGCCTCCTCATTTTGGAAAGGAGTTTAGAAAGCGGTGGAACCATTCCGATGCGACATCCAGAAAATTTGTGGTGACAGTTCTACTATCAGAATTTGGTTAGATTTCTGGACTGATAACAGTAAAATCGCATTTTTATCCCCGTCTCTATTTCATTTATAATCTAATCAAAAATGTCATTGTTGCATCGTATCATACGTTCTATAATTATCAGAAGAATTTGATTATCAATATTGGCTATTGAACAAGGGTTTAGTCTCTCTCTCTCTCTCTCTCTCTCTCTCTCTCTCTAACACATTCTGATTATATTTGCCTCCTTGTATTGCTTGGTTCTTATCAATGGCAAGTGAGAGATGACATTAAATAGAAATGACCTAACACATGAACTTATACTGTTAAATCTTTCTATACCTTCTTTAACAATGGTGGTGTCATTTCACCGTTCTACAAACATATTTAGCAAAATATTGGTCCTCTCAAAGTTAGGATTCTTGTTTGGCTTGCTGTTCACAACAAGTTTCTCACAGTGGATAACCTAAATAAAAAGAACTTAGTCGTTGGTCGAAACTGTGTTCTGTGTAATAACCATGAGGAGTCTAATAATCATCTTTTCATCCACTGTTTTTTCATTAAACTGATTTGGTATATCTGCAAGTCCGCGTGACATATTAGAGGTTTCCTTTGTTCATTGTTTGTTGGGTGGAGCTCTTGGAGAGAAAAACAATCAAACGTGATCTTAAACTATCGTGGGATATTACTATGATGGCTATCATTTGGGTTCATTTGGGTGGTGTGGAAAGAAAGAAACAACTGAATCTTCACTAATAAATTTCGGTCCATTGATCAACGCATTGAAGATGTTCTTTATTTTGCATATTTTTTGGTGAATATATTCCCAACTATGAAAATGGAGTCTCTTAAACTCAATAATCTTGATACTTTTGTACAATCTCTTATTCATCATGGTTTGAATGTTGTGCCTTAATTATCATTATTTTTAGTGCAGTCGTCAGATTCTTTCTGTTTTGTGCAGTGATGCCTTTTCGCGTTATTGTTGTTTTGAGTTACAACCCCTTTTTTGACATGGTTTTGTCTCCACTCTGGTGAGTTTCCTGATGTCTGAATTTTTGACTGGTTGCCCTGTAGGCTAGGTGCTGCTAGGCTGCAGGAGTTCTCCTTGTTATCATTTCTATCTTTGGTTATCGTTTGATTTTGTTGTACTGCGCTAGCTATTTTGTTACATGTGTCCGACTGCTTTTTTGAGGGGTTTTTGTCACGTCACGCTTCCCAAAAACATGAAATACAAGCACGTGACATTGGCTCAACGAATGACTTGCGTCATCCATAAGCTGTTATTGTTCAACTCAACAATATATCAAGATAGATACAACCACGCATGCAATAAGAACAATCACATAACTAATAATACTTGGAATAAAACATGAAATAACCAAATACGATAATCCAACGTTTGAAAACAAAATAACAATCACCGGGTCAAAAGCCCATAATACAATGTTAATGAAACTCAATGCAAGAAGTCCAATAAAACAACGATCAATCTAGAAAGCAATAAATCCTCAGATAGACTGTTCTCCAAGTCCTGCAGGTAACTCTCCTGATTACCTATGAATATCTCATCTAAAAAGAGGAGAAAAATTATCCTTAGAATAAGTCATTGACAGCAAGTAGAGAAAACAATAAGCCATGGAAATACGGTATAACAATGAATTCAATAAAACAATTGGAATCAATAATAATGGACGATAGCAATAATCAATATCAATGGTAACAATGCGATAAGTATAACAATAAACGATATTTCAATACTCGATATCAATACTCAATGGTCGATGTCAATACCACTAAAAATGTTCAACATCAATAGCAATGACAATATCAATATGCAGTGTCAATATTGTGTCAAACCTTAAGTCTATTAGTTTTTAGCCTAACCAATGCACGTACTACTGCGTCTCATACCACAGGTTCGATGCATACAATCAATGTCGTTTAGACTATAGTGGTGAATTTTATAGATCATGTAGAAAACATATAAACGATTTTTAGTATTCCGTTATTCAATTATTTAGTCATTCAGTTATTCAGTATCAATGTCCAATGAATAATATGCAGTTATCTAGTTACTCAGTTATTCAGTTACCCAGTTATTCAGTTGTTCAGTAATACTAGGGAAACCACTAGCTCCCTTCCGAGTACAGTCCCCTATATTGTCCACTACTGGTCACCCTTAAACCCCGGCTTATCAAATATTTCTCGATGCAATCAATACATTATGCAATGTAGAGAAATTCGACAACGATGCTATCAATAGAAGTAACAAAAGGACGATCTATTAGAATGAGACAATTAGAATGGTGACAATAGTATATTAGGATCATGCAATGCAATTTATAAACTTCAATCCAGTCAATATAATAATATATATACAATTATATTAAGAAAATATGGAAACACAATTATAGACAGCAATAGGTTACTGTACCAAAATCAAGTTTCCCGTTGCTACATAAATCCAAAACTAGATCCGTTAGAAGTTCTAAAAAGTAGACTCCTGCCCGGTTCCTACGCATATTTAAAATCCAAAATCTGATAACAATGGCTAGGTTAATTACATTATTCTTTACAGATTATAAGTTCTGATTGAAAATCGATATCAAATTGTTATATTTGTAAAATCAATAAAACCCCAATTTTAAATTCACAAAAAATATTTGTCAAGCCTCTAATCATATTGACTAACAATCTGAAAATTATCAGAGCAATATTCTAACATTAACTTAGCTTTTTAATAACTTAAATATGAAGAAATACATGAATTAGGAATTTTGAAAGTAAAAAGACAGCAGTAGTAAAAATACCATAACTCTTGCAATAAAACTCGGAATTCAAATATTTTAGACATTCTAGAAACTAGAAATACAGGGCTACGATTTTTGGTTAGAAAGTTATAATTTTTTATGTCAAATACTGGGTCAAAAAGGTCTCACAAGTTCTAGGAAAATAGTAAAAATCAGGGTTCAACATGTTTCATGAAATAAAAGTGATCTAAACATGATGAATTTCAACTCAATAGTTAACAAATCTTATATTCAGCATGGTAAACACAATAACATGGTAAGCACAATGAAGAATACATCCATACACTAGTTTAACATCAAACAAGGTATGAATCAATCATTCAAGTACAACAACCTAATAATCAATTCTACAATAGTTTAATTGTGCGGTGTCATGCATGAATAACTTTTATTATCAATACTACATGAATACATGAAAGATTCAATATTTTAGAGTTAATAATGGCACAAAATCAAGAATATATTGGGTTAGCTCGTGTAAACCCTCAATATACTCGACGGGAGATAAACAATATAACAATACGATAAACAATTCATGATCTACTTGCGGAGTTTCAATAAAACATTGAATTTAACACAATATACAATCCAAGAGGGAAGTGACTTGCCTGATTTAATGAATACGGATGCTAAAATAGAATAACGGGATGAGGATCCCGGCGGCAACGGCGACGATAGCGAACAAGCGAATCTTGATGTGATGATCACGATCGGGTACGAATTTTGATGACGATCGATGATCAAGTGCAAGATAAAGCAATCAACGGTCGAGATCAAAGATCAAGATGATCAAAGATCAGAGATCAGGATGAAGCTCCGATGTTGATGATCGAGGTTGCTGGCTTCGACGACGATGAGTGGAGCAACTGTGGTGACGGAGGTCGGCGGCGGCAATGGTAAGGAGGTGGCAATAGCATCAAGGAACAACAGATGGGTGCTGCGACAGGTGGTCGAGGAGGGTGTAGAGGATGGCACTGCTCTGTTTTGGAAGAAAACATAGGAAGAGGAGTGGATGGTGACTTGGGGTGTGGTCGATGATCGGGGAGCAGCAATGGTGGGTCGTCGGTGCATTGGCTTCGACGACGATTATGTGTGGCTTTGGGTTTCGACGCCTCACAGTGAAGAGGAAGAAGATGGAGGAGGCGAGCGGGCAGGGGCGATGGCGGCAGGGTGTGTGGGTCATGCTCAACGGTGGCGACGAGGATGGTGTCGCAAGGTTGAAGGGAGGTTGACTTCGGGATGAGCGGGGATGGCAGTCGGCAATGGTGGTTCGGGGTGGAGCAAGGCGTTGGCAATGGGTTCTCGGGGTCAGGGGCTGTCGATGGGTTCAGCTGCGAATCAGGGGAAGTAGATGGAGGAAGATGAAGGGGTTGGCTGTTCGGGAGTTGCACAGTGTTGGGGGAGGGTTGGATAGTATTGGGGAGATGAAGGGTTGGGGTTGTGTATTAAGGGGGGAGAGAGAGAGAAAAAGACGGGGGAAGTTGGAGATACGGGGGATCGTGGAGAGTAAAATCTGGGATTAGCTGTTAGTGGGAGTAGGGTAGATGGGATTGGGTTTAGGATCCAATAAGGAGTGGGTTAAAGGGTTTTGGGTTTGGGTTGCACGTCCAAAAGAGATCCAACAAGATATTGGGCTTCAATAGTTGGCTTCAAATATACATTAAAATAATCAATAATAAAATAGTATTGTTACAAAATGGTTGGAAACTTGGGCTTGGATTAATAAATCAAAATAATAATATTGATTAAGTTTGGGCTTTAGATTAAAAATGTACAAATAATTCAATAGTAATATAATAGTACAAATAAATCAAATAGTATGCATTATACTAATACTCAATTATTAATCAGCACAATCGAATGTATGGATTCACAGAATAAATACGATTGTATTTGATTTGGCTAATGAATTGTAATATGTAGTAGTACATGTTAATTTATTAAATCAGATAGTATACATAAAATTCATACTCTAATAATAATAACATATAGATTAAGATCAATAGGCTTTCACAATAATAAATAACAAAAGATGAATTTTAATAAATAATAATAATAATAATAATAATAATAATAATAATAATAATATTAATATTAATATTATTAATATTAATAATATTAATAATAATAATAATAATAATAATAATAATAATAATAATCGATTAATTAGGAATATAAAATAAAGTTAAATACACCATTATTCGAAATAATATAATTTTCGATTAGTAAAGATTTTAATAGAAGATCCAAAACGAATTTAAAAACAAAATGAATTTATAAATAATCAAAATACAGAAAATATTCAAGAAATATGTATTAGCGGGAATGGGGGTTACAGTTGTTGTGGGGGATGTTTGGATTATTGCTGCTGTGGCTGGAGTTTTTATTTGGTGGGGATGAGCTTTGCTGTTATGTATTGGCGGGAACAGGGGTTACAATTGTTATGGGGGATGTTTGGGCTTTTGCTGCTGTGACTGGAGTTTTTATTTGGTGGGGATGAGCTTTGCTGTTTCTTGGCTGTTGTTAGCTGATGCTGCTCTTTGCTCCTGATGGAAATTACTTTCAGCCTCATCCTATTTTGTTTCATGCTCAGTCTCGTTGTTATTTGGATGCTTGTTGTTGTTTCTTGTTCTTCATGTTCGTATTGTGTGTGCATGTATGTGTTTTGATGGTTTAGTTATCTTATGTGTTTCGTTAGTGATGTTGATAGTGATGTATCTATCGTGTTATTGTATATATATACTAGATTTGCCCGTGGCCACGTGCCTACGGCACGTCTTCAGAACGATACAACATATGAAAAGTCTTGCAAACAGTAAATCAACAATTATGTAGTTGAAGTTTGAATAGTATGACAATAATTAGTTGTAAATAAAAGTCCATGTTTCCATTAGTATGCGGTGAAAAATAATTATAAATTGGGGGTATAAAAGTCCATGTTTCCACACACGCGTGCGCGCACACACACACACACATATATATATGGCTAAATATAAAAAAAGTACACAAAGTTTTGGGCAAGTTTAAAAAAAGTACACTAAAGTTTTTTTGTTTAAAAAACGACACAATGTTTAAAAAAACTCCACTGGGTTAGTTAGGGTTAGGGTTAATTCGGGGTGATTTATTTAAACATCAGATTAGTTAAGTGATGTTTTTTTAAACACAAATAAAAGATGAATGCGATTTTTTTAAACACAAATGAAAAATGAAAGTGGTTTTTTTAAACACAAATGAAAGATGAAAGTGGTTTTTTTAAAACCTACCATAACCCAACCCTAACCCTAACTTACCCAGTGGAGTTTTTTTAAACATTGTGTCCTTTTTTTAAACAAAAAAACTTTAGTGTACTTTTTTTAAACTGGCCCAAAACTTTGTGTACTTTTTTTTATATTTAGCCATATATATATATATATATATATATATATATATATATATATATATATATATATATATATATATATATATATATATATATATATATATATATATATATATAATGAGAAGTGATCCAATGAGAAACACTCTTAAATGAGAAAATGAGAAACATTGATTTTGACCATTAGATATGAGGGGATTTAAATGAATGGCTCTAATTAATTTGGATTAGTAATTAAAAAACCGGTTTATTTTAACTAACCTATTTAAAAAAACCACCAAAAAAACCCAAATATCATATCTTAATTAATATTTTGCTTCCAACTCATTACCTGTTCATTACTTGTTAATTAATATCTTAATTAATATCTTAATTTAGATCTTAACAATAACTATTTACCTAGACTTGTTTACTGGGTATATGAGTATTGGACCGCTGCTACTATCTGTAAGTATTTTTCCAAATACTTTTTTGGAAAAATCATAGATTTTACTTTTCGGAATGAGAAGGTTCAACCAAGGGTGTGGCACTTCCCACAGTCCTTTCGATCTTAATTGCAGTTCAGAGACATGAACTCGGTCTAAGAACTCAAGGTATGATACCTCGGATTGAAAGAGAGTTGATGGTATATATCGAAGCTAAGATAGAAGTTCATTGACTTCCTGCCAAACCAAAGAGGAATCGCGCGCGTTAGGGTTAGGAAACAGAGGGGTTTGTTCTTCATCTTCTTTGGTTTGGCAGGAAGTCAATGAACTTCTATCTCAGCTTCGATATATACCATCAACTCTCTTTCAATCCGAGGTATCATACCTTGAGTTGTTAGACCGAGTTCATGTCTCTGAACTGCAATTAAGATGGAAAGGACTGTGGGAAGTGCCGCACCCTTGGTTGAACCTTCTCATTCCGAAAAGTAAAATCTATGATTTTTCCAAAAAAGTATTTGGAAAAATACTTGCAGACAGTAGCAGCGGTCCAATACTCATATACCCAATAAACAAGTCCAGGTAAATAGTTATTGTTAAGATCTAAATTAAGATATTAATTAACAGGTAATGAACAGGTAATGAGTTGGAAGCAAAATATTAATTAAGATCTAATATTTGGGTTTTTTTTGGTGGTTTTTTTTATAGATTAGTTAAAATAAACCGGTTTTTTAATTACTAATCCAAATTAGTTAGAGCCATTCATCTAAATCCCCTCACATCCAATGGTCAAAATCAATGTTTCTCATTTTCTCATTTAAGAGTGTTTCTCATTGGATCACTCCTCATAATATATATATATATATATATATATATATATATATATAGAGAGAGAGAGAGAGAGAGAGAGAGAGAATTAAATAAATAAATGAGTTGTTTTGGGGGATTTGAATTCGAGTTTTGGGAGAAAAAAATGTGTTTTGTAAGGTTAGATCTGGACCTTTAATTTTGGAAGGATTGAAAGAGAGCCACTTGATAACTTTCTTTATGTTTTATTATATAGAAACTAGTAATTTACACGCGCGATGCACGTTTTAATAATTTCAAAAAATAAAAATAAAAACTGTGACGTAGGGAGGATTTGATCCCAAAACCTCCTTTATATTAGTTATGTACGTGTGTTACACATGTTGGTAAAATAACAAAATATTTACAAATGATACTAAGCCTTCTCCCATTATAATACTAGAGATTAGAGATATATATAAAAATATATTCGCTCTATCCTATTAGATCCCAAAAAAATGGTAGCTCCAATCAATCTCAGAAATAATGTGACAATTAACTATGTGGTGAAGGAGTGCAGAAAGTTTTTATTCTGTTGGAAACTCAGCGCAAAGGAATATTAAAGAGGCGGTTCTAAGAAGTAATTGTGATTGATAATGGCTAAGTTTAACTGTAATATAAGATTTGGCTCAACTGAATAGGGGTTTATTAAATACTCCCCCATTTAAAAATGTTTGTCTTCTTCTTAGGTTGGTTGGTTTGTTTGTTTTTTCTAAATTGTTTATCTCTTTATGTTTTCAAACGTCCATTAATGATTCTTTTTTATTAGACTTCCAATTATACCTTCGTGAATTATTTTTGATGTAAATGGATAGAGTAGGATGACTCTAGCCAGATCAAAATATATATTAAAATAAAAATCGACTGTACAAAATAAAGTTTTACAAGCCGTAAAACACATGTCGGAAGGCGTGCCTAACAAACACAAGGAAGAAAGAAAACAACGAAATTTACAGATGACATGATACAGACACCCCAGACCAGCATCGAAACAGCAACAGAGGAGAAGGAGCAAACGATCCTCGAGAAGACGGGACAACAATGGGAGACTCCCGGCCATAGACTACTCCAGGCTCCAGCACGGCAGCAGGCACTGCGCAGCAGGACTGGCGACGGGCCGCCAACAGGCATGTGTTTCGAGAGACTAGGGAAATTGTACAAGGTAATTTTGTAATTTTATTATTAGTGCTGATTATATAATCTCTATATATTATATTATATTATATAATATTATTACTATTTTAATGGGAGAGTTGGGTTGTAAACAAACAAACTCTAATTTTGTAACTGAGCAAACTCGTGCAATATATGGCCAAACTAAATCCACCAAACATACACGTGCATCATACGTGTCACCCAAATCAAAACATTCAAACGCGTATATTCCTCTTCCTCTTCCTCTCCTTCTCCCTCACGCCTCTCCATCTATTCCTTTTCCTCACTGTTCTTCTTCTGGTTTCTTGCGCCAAAGAACCTATCCCCCCCCCCCCCCCCTCCGCCGTGTCTTCCCACCACGCTGCTGCCACACCTCCCCATGGAGAAGAATTTTGGAAATTCTTGATTCACAGTAAGCAAACTCTGAACCATTCTCCCCTCTTACTTTCAGTTCCCTTTGAAAGGTTCTTCTTAGTATGATTTTTTAGCACGTATTTTGATGCATTTTCGTATAATGTCTAATATTCATGGTGGTTTGATTATGAAGTCAATGAGTTTGATTAAATGCCAGTGCGAAAATTGATGTTGAAGTTGTTTGCATTTTTGTGAGGTCAAGGTGTTTGATAGAATGCCAATGTGAAAATTTGTTCGGAGTTTTGTACATAGAGAGAGGGAGATAAGGTGTTTGATGGAATGCCAATGAGAAAAAAGTCAATCTCAAATTACGGTGAATGATGTGGATGAATGGAGGGAAGTGAAGAGCTTGGAGAGATGACAAGAAATCTGAAAGATTTAGGACATCCATAGTTTTTTTTAAAGCGGAAGTGTATGTATGCTAACTTTGGTTTTCATACCTCTGTGTCCAATTTAAAAACTTTAGCTATCTCTCAACAAAGTGTTTAGTTGCTCATAGTCAAGATAACTTAGATTTAATTAATTAATTAGTTATATAAAGATAGTTAGATGCATTAAGTTGGATAGTTAGTGATTAATTAGTGGGTTTTGGCAGCAAAAGTCTCCGAACGAAACATTATGTCAACGTGATAATCTTTAATATTATAATGAGAGAGTTCGGGTTATGTCATTTGTAGATAATCAACTATCTAATCTCAACCACTCATTTTTAAATGTAAGTTATATTAACCATCCATTTAGTCAATTATTGTCAGTTATCATAATACCCTCAAAGTTTAAATTTATTTACGACATAATTATTTACAAAAGCGTCACTCATATAAAATAAACGTTGGTACCATTAGAGGTAATTGTAAAGAGTATGATAAGAGTATGGGATCGGTATGAGTTCACAGATTTGAGGTTAGACTACATCACAGTCATTACTTATAAAAAAAAATTCTTAAAACGTGCATCGCATGTGCAGATTGCTAGTAGCTTTAACTAAAGAGAATATTGTTTCTTTTACAAGAATCTAATGTTATGTACACTCCTCTGTACTTTATTAACACTAGTATTATACACGTGTTGTGCGCGTGGGGGAAAATTGGGAGGAATGAAAAGGGCAAAAAAAAATTTACCTGCACGTGCGTTGCACGGGTTGGGTTATGGACAAAGGCCTTCTCCCATTATAGTAGTAGAGATAGTAATGTTATGTATAGGGGTTTCCAAGTTGTATAGCTGAAATGTTGCAATATATATCAAATCTGACAATGAAATCAAATTCAGGCCACTAAAGCAGGCTGCTATTATCTGCACTTTCTGCATTTAGTTATTTTAACATTCTGATGCGAGATGTGTTAAAAAAAAAACAACAGGACTCGCAAACACTAATTTGAAAACTCTATTCTCTCTAACGACTTCCTGCCTTCTTCCTCAATTCTTTGAGCGCTCAGATCCGGAGTCCCTGCTCCCTTTCTCCTTCCCTCCCCTTCTTTAAAGTGGTTGGCCTCATCGATATCTCCAAACCTTTTCAGCTTGTGGCCCTGCCTTCTCTTTTTAGCCGTTGCCTTTTCTCCGCCTCTCTGGAACGCCCCTTTAGATCCGTCAGTTTCCGGCGTATCACCAGGTAGTGGGCGGTCTCGGGTGTTGTGCTCACCCTCCCCACGGGCTGCTTCAGTCTTTCGTCTTCTCGCCGTCCCTGTTGAGCCATCCTCGTCCACGGCGAGGGCCCTCCTATCAGTTCAGACAACGCGAACTTTTTCGATTCCCGCTAGCCTCCGTCCCTCCGCCTTCCCAGCGCAGTCTCTTCGGAGGTAATTGGTTTATCGGCAGCTTCCACTACCCAACCCATCATTGGTTGAAGCAAGTGCTGGAAATTCTCTTTTGGTTGCTACTTCAAAGTGCGCCTTTTGGTTTTGTTTTGCTTCTGCCGGGCATGCTTTGAGCAGTAGTTGTTTTTTTTTTCTCTTTTTCTCTCCCCTGTTTATAAGTCTTTATGATGAATTATTCCTGTTATCCTGGCTTGGCTTTTAGCTAGGGGCTTTATTTTGGTAAGAGCATCTGTAGTTGTTTGATGCCATATTTTGGGTATTTGGCAGATGGAAATGGAAAAAATGGGTTTGCACTGTAGTCGTCAAAAGCCAAAATTTGAGTGAGACGAAAGATAATATTTTATCTCAGAAATTTAAATTATATATATATATATATAGGGAAAGCTTCGGTTGAGCACTACTCTAGTGCTCACCGCGTGAATACTAGGCCTTCGGGCATTCATATCGAAAATCCGAACCATTCACATTGATCTAGACATCTAAATTAGTCTAAATATGTAAAATTAAATCATTTGAATTTCATTTACCCATCCATTGAAGTGTTACAAAATTGTATGGCTGAAAATCATTGTTTTTATAGTCACATGATGGATGAGCAAATGAATTTCAAATGATTTGATTTTACATATTTAGACTAATTTAGATGTGTAGATCAATGTGAACGGTTCGAATTTTTGATATGAACGCCCGAAGGCCTAGTGTTCACACGGTGAGCACTAGAGTAGTGCTCAACCGAAGCTTTCCCTATATAGGGGTGGCAACTGGGCCGGGTCAACCGGCGACCCACCCGCGACCCGGCCCGCTTAAGAGCTTCACGGGTTCGGGTCGAACCCGGTGAACAGTACCGGGTCGACCCGGGTCGCAATTTACGCGAATCGAATTCGCGAAAACCCGGCCCATGAACCCGTTTAAACTGCGAATTGAACCCGCTAACCCACGGTTCGACCCGCGGGTTTCGACCTGCTCGACCCGTACGGGTCGAACGTTCGACCCGTGACGGGCTGACCGTTCGACCCGCGGGTCGAACGGTTCGAAACCTGCGGGTCGAACCCGGGTCTATCGCTGTCGCTGGCCGTTGGGGGCAGCAAACGGCTCTTAGAGCCGTTGCTGTGTGAAACGGCTATTTTTTTTTCCCACTAATTCACCCATAAATATCCCCTAAAAATCTCAAAAAAAATTACACCCCATTCTCTTACTCTCTCTACTATTATACATCATTTTAAAGAAATTTTTGAACAATTGTAGTGTTCATCAAATAATTGTACAAGGAGGCATATACACGATCAAATTTCGGTCGTATTGGAAACAAAATTCAACGTCTTCAACGTCTTCAACTCACTTCAACCCTCGTCAAATTTACTTCAACCTCTTCTCAACTCGTCAATTGCGAAATCGGCAAAGCGCTCCTCCATCTTTTAGCTTTTCTTCTTATTTTCACCGTTTTTTTTACATACGCGTATTCTACGGTGAACGGTATCAAAATTTCTCTACCTCTCTTGTTAAATTTTTTTTTGCGTTGTAGTTAAAATTATTGTTTGTTTTTTGAACTTCTCTATCTCAACCCTCTTATTTTTTAGATTTTTTTTGTATAATTCACCGCTCGGTCCGCTCCTACATTGTAGAATTTTTTTTACATATTTGAGCGTATTACCACATTATGTCTAGATCACGCGGTAGCGGTCGTAGCGGACAAGATTCCTCCTCCTCTTCACGTAGGCCACCAATTGTCCCAATTAGTGAGCCCGCCCAAGATTACATTGATTCTACTATGGAACAATGGGGTACACACGACATGGATGTTGTAGGTGACATTCAATTAGAAGAAGAAGAAGAACAACAACAACCCGAAACCACACAATCCCGTAGTAGTAGGAAAAGTAGAGGAGAAACTAGCGATTGGCACAAGTTTTATGAGTATATCCCGGACGAACATATTCCGGGTGTAGGTTTGAAAGTATGTAAAACATGTAGTAAAACATACAAATTCAAGAGGGGTGACGGCACCGGTACTATTGGTAGGCACATACAACATAATCATAAAGAACTTCTTGATCAAATACAAGGCCAACAAAAAATTAACCCTAGGACCGGTCAAGTAGATAGCCACCCTTATGATCCCGAACTTGTTCGTCGGGAAATGGCCCGATTAGTCATTAAGGAAGAGTTGCCATTTTCCTATCCCGAGAGTAGGAACTTGGAAAATTTTAATCAAACGGCCTTAAACCCTCATTTTAAAAGAATTCCGAGAAATACTTGCAAATCGGATTGTTTTAAAGTGTACATGGAAATGAAGGACGCTTTGATTGCAATTTTATGGAGTTTAACTTGTAGGGTTAGTTTAACTTCAGATTGTTGGACGGGTGTCAACAATATTCCAACGATGGGAATAACCTGTCATTGGATCGACAATGATTTGATTCTTCATAAAAGAATCATATCACTTGCGTCGTTGCCGTATCCCCATAGTGGCGCTGAAATAGCAAACCGTATTGTAGAAATTTGTGATGTTTTTCATATTCGTGATAAAATTATGGCTATTAGTTTCGATAATGCATCTAACAACAATGTAGCAATTACTACTTTAAAATCTGTATTAAACCCTCCATCTGATAATATTTTTCATGTTAGATGTGCATGTCATATTATAAATTTATGTGTTCAAGATGCATTAAAAATAGCTGATCCATACATACATAAAATTAGAAATTGTGTACATTTCATTGCATTAAGTCCAAGCATTTTACAAGAATGGAAAACTTGGTGTAGGGTTAGAAATGTTCCTTTTAGAAAATTTCCAAAGGATGTTAGACACCGATGGAATTCTACTTTTGATTTACTAAATGTTGTCACTGAATATAAAGTAGTTGTAAATGATTTTTGTATCGCCAAAAATATGTACAATTTTGAAATGACTCCCACCGATTGGTTTTTTGCCGAATCTTTATTGAAATTTTTAGAACCTTTTAAAACCGCAACTTTAAAGTTTTCAAAAACATATGAATCTACTTCTAGTAGAATTTTTATTGAATTAGTTAGCATGGTGTAAATATTTAACGAAATGTTAAATGATGCCTATATAAGTGACATTGTAATACCTGCATTTCAAAAATTTTTGAAGTATTATTTTCCTCCTCCTATGTTGATTTGTGTTGCTACTGTTATGGATCCTCGTATCAAATTAGAAGGTACGAAGAATTTGATAGAAATGTTTTTTGGATATTTAGAGAACAATGTAGAATTAACAACTGATTGCACTACTTTTTTAGTTCAGTTTGAATCTACGTTAAATAACTTGTATGATTATTATGATAGACGTTTTGCTTCTAGTAGTACAACTTCTGTAGTTGGTTCTTCTTCTGGTAGTTCTAAAGGTAAGGGTAAAAGTAGAATTGATAATAGAACATTTAGTCTACTTGAACAAATTCAATCTAAAAAACCTAGGACTAATCAACCAAATGAATTAAATTGGTATAACCAACAGGATACCGAGCCTACTCTTTCCCCACTAGATATTTTACATTGGTGGAAAGAACATGAACACACTTTTAGTATTCTGTCTATTATGGCTAAGGATTTGCTAACTCCTCCTGTCTCTATAGTTGCTTCTGAGAGTGCATTTTCTACAAGTGGCAGGGTTCTATCTGATTACAGAAATTGGTTGAAGCCCGAGGTGTTGGAGATGCTCGTTTGCACAGAAGACTGGCTGAAGGCTGAAGATAGGACGCAAGGGAAAGCACTACCTAGTTCCACAAGTGGGAGCAACTCGCCCGAAGAACAACAACAACAACAACAACAACAACAACAACAACAATAGCTTTTCTTCTTATGTTAAATTAGAAAAATTGTAGTCAATTAAAATTGTACATAAGAAATATGTTATTGTATAAAACTTAGTTGTGAATTAAATTCTTCATTTCGTTATAAATTGTTCAAATTGTATAACTTAAATTCATATGAATAAAATTTCAAAATTTGTTGTCAATTTCACTCTTTCAATCTTATTATTATTATTACGATTTTTTTTGTTTATTAGTATTATTACTTACTTAGTATTATAATTAAACATCATTTGGGGATATTTGATTCAATTTGAAGAATTGTAGTATTATTACTTATTAGTATAATTACTGAATTACATACTTAGTATTATAATTAAACATCATTTGGGGATATTTGAAGAATTGTAGTATTATTACTTATTAGTAGTGTTGCCGCTAAATTTGGTGTGGGGGCACACAGATAGAACTTGTGGATTCTTGGGGAAACTGAATAGAAAGACCTGCGTACCTGTTCCGTTGGGCCTCGATCGTCGTTCCCGCCGTGCACCTGCAAAAAGTGCGAGACATCGGGGTTGTTCCCAGCGACGCACTCTCCGACGCTCAAGTCAGTAATCTGGCAGACTATGAAAGAGCGTAAAAACTGGTGAAAGATTGATTACCTCTTAATGGAGATGGGTGAGGGGTATTTATAGGCGTCTTAGGGAACGGATTAGGAACGTAATCCTCGTGATCTGATATGGAATATTCTCCCCGTAAACAGATTAGGAACGTAATCCGATAAGGTATATTCCATGTAATCAGATAAGGAATTTAATCCCTGAATCCCGGTGAAAGGATAGACATGAATCAGGGCCGTTGATTAATACTAATCAGAGACCTTAATTCTATCCCTTCTGGACCGGGTTTTCCGCGGGTTGAAACCCGCACCCGGTTGAGGGGGATCCGTTTGCGGGTAAGTGGATCTTCGCGGAAGACAACCATTACCCGCTTCATACCCGTTGGTAGGTGAAACTACCGTTTTACCCCCGAGCTTCAAGCTTCGTGCTCCATCTGGACGGTTCCGATTTAACCCCCTTTTTAGCCACATCACGAGCCCCCCACTCCTAAAGACTATATTTGATCAGCCTTTGAGGAGTAGTTTAACTGTCTTCGCTGGCTATCAGGGTTCTATCGGGAACTAAACGGAGCACTGCTGAATCGCGAAGGAGGTGGTATGTTGATCTTTTCGGCAGACAGAACTCTTGAACCGTCATCGTGCTCTTCTTAATTAGCGGTTTTGGCCGTTTCCGCTTGTTGGGTGTCGGTGCGAAGGGAGCCGAAGTTCCGCTCGTGACGCACCCGGTGCCGCGGACATCTGGTGATTGACGCCGAGCTCACTTGGTGCCGAACTCTCCCCCGTAAGAGGGTCGGGGACACGAGCGTTCGGTGGAAGGTGCCGAACTGACTAAGTGCCGAACTCTCCCCAGTAAGAGGGTCGGTGGCATAAGAGCTCGGAGGACGGTGCCGAGCTGACTAAGTGTCGAACTCTCCCCCGTAAGAGGGTCGGTGGCACAAGAGTTCGGTGGAAGGTGCCGAACTGACTAAGTGCCGAACTCTCCCCCGTAAGAGGGTCGGTGGCATAAGAGCTCGGAGGACGGTGCCGAGCTGACTAAGTGCCGAACTCTCCCCCGTAAGAGGGTCGGTGGCACAAGTGTGTTCGGCGAATGGCGCCGAGCTGAAAATGCGCCGAACTCACGCCTATAAAACGATCGGTGGCACGAGTGTGTTCGGCGAATGGCGCCGAGCTGAAAATGCGCCGAACTCACGCCTATAAAACGATCGGTGGCACGAGTTTGTTCGGCGAATGTCGCCGAGCTGAAAATGCGCCGAACTCACGCCTATAAAACGATCGGTGGCACGAGCGTGTTCGGCGAATGGCGCCGGGCTGAAAACGCGCCGAACTCATGCCTATAAAACGATCGGTGGCACGAGCGTGTTCGGCGACCTGTGGCGAGCTGAAAACGCGCCGAACTCACGCCTATAAAACGATCGGTGGCACGAGTGTGTTCGGCGAATGGCGCCGGGCTGAAAGTGCGCCGAACTCACGCCTATAAAACGATCGGTGGCACGAGTGTGTTCGGCGAATGGCGCCGGGCTGAAAATGCGCCGAACTCACGCCTATAAAACGATCGGTGGCACGAGTGTGTTCGGCGACCTGTGGCGAGCTGAAAACGCGCCGAACTCACGCCCATAAAACGATCGGTGGCACGAGTGTGTTCGGCGACCTGCGGCGAGCTGAAAACGCGCCGAACTCACGCCTATAAAATGATCGGTGGCACGAGTGTGTTCGGCGAATGGCGCCGGGCTGAAAAATGCGCCGAACTCACGCCTATAAAACGATCGGTGGCACGAGCGTGTTCGGCGACCTGTGGCGAGCTGAAAACGCGCCGAACTCACGCCTATAAAACGATCGGTGGCACGAGTGTGTTCGGCGAATGGCGCCGGGCTGAAAGTGCGCCGAACTCACGCCTATAAAACGATCGGTGGCACGAGTGTGTTCGGCGAATGGCGCCGGGCTGAAAATGCGCCGAACTCACGCCTATAAAACGATCGGTGGCACGAGTGTGTTCGGCGACCTGCGGCGAGCTGAAAACGCGCCGAACTCACGCCCATAAAACGATCGGTGGCACGAGTGTGTTCGGCGACCTGCGGCGAGCTGAAAACGCGCCGAACTCACGCCTATAAAATGATCGGTGGCACGAGTGTGTTCGGCGAATGGCGCCGGGCTGAAAAATGCGCCGAACTCACGCCTATAAAACGATCGGTGGCACGAGTGTGTTCGGCGAATGGCGCCGAGCTGAAAATGTGCCAAACTCACGCCTATAAAACGATCGGTGGCACGAGCGTGTTCGGCGAATGGCGCCGAAGTTTCGGACTTGAGTTTCTCTTTGGGTTGAGTTTTGGCGGTTCCGGCGGATGTGACCCTCGGAGCTTCAGACAGATGGGACATCGTCTGTGTTTTCTGACAGATGTGACGTCCATTAATGCTGCCCCCTGGGCTTCTGCCAGAAGTGATGGTCATTAATGCGCCGTCTGGATCAGCGCGAAGAACAAGGTGACGTTTGGGGTCTCTTTTTGTCGTTTTTGGAGGTGGGCCTGCGTTAGAGGCCTATTTGCCTCGATTGAAGCGCTGGCTCCTCTATAAAAACCCTCACCCCCTCCTCATTTTTTTACTTTCCAAGTTTTTGTTCGCGTCTGAGTTTGCTGTGAGAGAGCTTCAGGTGATCACCGACCGTTTTCCGGCGAAATTTCCGGCGAGTTCCCCTTTCAAGGTAACCTTTATATTTATCTTCTCAACATGTCTGTTTCCCACTCCTCTTCTTCGTCCGAGCCCTCCCTCGGAGCCGATGGAGCTCCAACTTCGAGCCGAGCTGCCAAGGGCCAGAAGGTGTTCGGCAAGGACTCCATTGTTCAGGATCCGAAGCGCATGGGGGCGTTCGGACAGCTTCCGGGACCGTTGACGGGGCTCCAAAGGGTTCGGGAAATCCCAGAGGATAAGGCGGAACGTATAGTGTACGGGAGGGCGAGGTCGTTCGAGGAGAACGCGGCGAGGGAGACCACGGAGGCCGACGAGACGGTGTCGATCCTCTCCGAGGAGGACCTGGATTCGATTCGGGACTGCTTCCAGATCCCGCGGGAGTACGAGCTTATGCTGCCGGGCCCCGGGGTTAGGGCCAACTCGCCGTTGCCAGTGACCATGTGTTGCTGGCCGGTCGATGCCTTTATCGCCGGGGCTCGGCTACCTCTCCATCCGTTCGCGGTAACGGTTTTAAATTGGTTCGGGGTCAGCCCCATCCAACTTATGCCGAACGCATGGAGAGTCATAAACGGCTTCGTACTCCACTGCCAGGCGGAGGGGATTCAGCCGGAGTTGAATGTGCTTCGGACTATCTATCAGCTGCACCAAGGGAATAGGTCGGCCTACCGGTACTATCTGACTCCGAGACATGGGGGGAGGTTGGTCCTCTGTCCGGACTCTATCAAGTTTTGGCGCGAGAAGTACCTTCTGGTGCGCAGCGCGGAGGCCTGGCCTATTCCCGTTGGTTGGGTGGAAGGAGTCTCGAAGAAGGTGAAGGCGCCGCCGGCACTTCGACCCGAAGACGAAGACGCCGTACGGGTGCTTCTCGATCGGCCGAAGTATGACTGGAGGGAGTTGACGGAGGACGTCTTGTATGAGGGAGGGCTCGCACACGTTAACCCCAGTACGCTGCCTTTATTTATCGTCTTCGTTTCCATTTTGCTTTCTTTCCCTTGTTTCGTTCCGAGCTAACTAACTTAACTTTTGGTGCAGAGACAATGGATTACCAAGCAGTGCTCGCGTTGAGGACGAGCCTCGCCAACAAGGCTCCGAGGAAGAGGAAGAGGGTGGCGTCGAAGCAGCCGGCGGCCAAGGCCCCGAAGATTACGGAGGTGCCCGAAGAGGTGGAGATCTTGGATTCCCCCGTGGTGGAGGCCGGGGCTGCTTCGTCGTCGGCCAAGGCCGGCGAGCTACCTGTCACCGAGGTCCTGACCATGGTGACGCCGCCGTTGACAAGGGCGGCCGAGGAGCTTCTGACCGAGGCTCATAAGAGGATCCACGTCCCGGACTGGCAGGTTCGGAAGCACGACGGGTTCCTGGGCAACTCCTTGGCGAGCATGGAGGCCGTCAAGCACCTCGCCACGCCGAAGGATCGCGCGGCGATGGAGGCCGGACGAGAGGGAGACGACATCATCGAGATAGCGCGCTCGGCGGTGTCGGTAAGTGCTGAGCCAAGCTTCCTTCTCTTTACGCCGACCTTCTTAAGTTGGTAATTTTTGTAACTTTTTGCATTTTATCCGCAGATCGTTGTTCACTTCGGGCACCTCACCGAGAGGCTGTCGGCCCAGGAGAAGGAGATGAAGAAGGAGAACGACCAGGCCCGGAAGGAGAGGGACAAGATCCCGGGCGAGCTCGACAAGCTCGAGCTGAATTTTGAGGCGAAGTCGGCGAGGGCGACCTACCTCGAGGACCGGGTCAAGACGCTGGAGGACCAGCTTCGGCAGCAGAAGGAGGAGGCGGCAAAGCAGATGGCGGATGCGGCCGAGGCCCAAGCGGCGGCGGTGAAAAAGGTGGAGGAGGCGACTTTGGAGAAGGCGCAGAGCTACCTCGCCGTGAACATGGCCAAAGCTTTCGCCGACGCCCTTGCCCGGGTCACGGCGGCCTACCCCTCTGTCGACGTCTCCGGTTGGCGGCTCTTTTCGGGGTACGTCGAAGGCTTTGACCCAGAATCGGAGGGGGAAGAAGAAGAGGAGGAAAGAGGCGACGACGAGCCCTTGGTCGATCCAGCCGCCGGAGCTCAAGGGTCGGTGGTTACCCCCTTGGCGGCGGTCGCCCCTTCGGAGGCGTCGCCCTCGACCCCTTCTCGCCGCCCCGGGAAAGAGGTCGAGCACTGATCCCGTCTGTTTTTTTTTTTTTTTTTTTTTCTTTCCGTCTGTTTTTTTTTTGTAACGCCTAATAGCGGACTGGCCACCGCTACTTTTTGTAATGAATGAAAAACTTCAACTTTTTGGGCTCGGTTTCTTGCACTTGCTTGTTGTGTGTTGCGTGTTCGAGAATCCGTTCTCTAGAACCCCCGAGGTCTAGGACTTGGGCCATGTCTGAACTTTTGTTGCTCGTCTGTATTTCTTTTCAGCTTGCCCTGGTAGACCAAGAGATCGAGCGCGCATGGTCGGATGCTAAGGTTGGAACCCGCGCAGGGTCGGACGCCAAGGTTCGAGCCGAGGCCGGGCTCGGGGCGACAAGGTTGAGTCTGGCGAGGTGTAGAGAGCGACTTTACGAGGTCGAGCTAAGGCTGCGCCGAGCCGAAACAGAGCGAGGACAGCTCCAACTTATTTTAGGGCAGCGGGACAGCGATATCCGGCGTCTGGAGGGCAGGATTGCCGAGATGACTGCCTCGAGCGAGGGCGGTGCCTCGCCATCTGCCTTCACTAGTAGCCTTCGGACCAAGTGCTTTCGCCACACGCTGTCCAAGGTAACGGCGGAGAGGGACGACCTGCTTTCGGAAATTCAGCACTTGCAAGCTACGGAGACTAAGCTTCGGACGGAGGGAGAGGAGCTGACAACTAAGGCGGCCGGTCTCACGGCTGAACGAGATGAATTGGCGGCCGAAGTCGATGTTTTGAAGAGAGCTACCGTCGATAGGAGCATCGAAGTCACCCATCTTCGTCATCTCATCGCGAGCCATGTTGGAGTTCCGACCTCGGCCGTACCGGCGTCCTTTGAGGCCGACGCACAAGACGGTTCGTTGAGAGGTCGGATTTCCGAGCTGGAAGCGGAGGTGGCTCGCCTGAGGCCTCGTTCGGGGCCGATTAATGTGAGGAGCACGTCATGCACCCGAGCGGAGAGCGAGCGGGGCATCACCTTTTACGAGATGGCGACCCGCGAGCGCCTCGGCCATCCGAGCCCGGGGGACGCGCAGAGCTCAGTGGCCATTTCGTCGAGCGGCGCATCCGTCGGCGTGACGGCCAGAAGCAGTGCCGAGGACACGTCTCAACTTGCCGGCCTAGGATCGGGTTCCGGAGGCAAACGTCGCCGTCCTCAAGTGTCCTTGAAGAGGAGCATCCCCGTACCTCGGAAGCGTTGATGGGTCCGGGTTCGGTGTCTTGTAATCTTCGTTTTTCAGCTTCTTGTAATCGTTTAGTGCCTTGTGATATTGATGTTTGTAAGGGTTGTTTCTAATAAAGTTGGGATCGTTTTAACTGTCGTCATATGATAGTTGCTCAATGTTTGCTCTGGTTGTGGAGTCGTTGAACCGAGGTCTGAGACTTGGTATTTTTGATTGGTGTTGGCCTCCGAACTTAAGTGCGTAATACGGTCAGTGGTACGAACGTTCGGCGAACGATGCCGAGCTGAAACGTGCCGAACTCACTCCCGTAAAACGATCGGTGGCACGGGTGTGCGGCTAATCGTTCCGAGCTGAAAAGGTCCCGAACTCACGCCCGTAAAACGATCGGTGGCACGAGTGTGTTCGGCGAACTGCAGCGAGCTGAAAACGTGCCGAACTCACGCCCGTAAAATGATCGGTGGCACGAGCGCGTTCGGCGAACTGCAGCGAGCTGAAAGCGTGCCGAACTCACGCCCGTAAAACGATCGGGGGCGCGAGCGTTGGGTGACAGGAACCGAGCCGGGATCGCACCGAACTCTCCCCCGTAGAACCTTCTCGGCAACAGAGTGTTGGAGTTCGAACCTTTGTAAGATTGGTTTAAGAGATGCAGGAGCAGTTTCGAATGGCGAGCTACTTCTAGTCCGCTTAGGAGCGGACTTGCGAAGCAAAATCGAGCCAAGTATTGGACTCCGATCCATTCAACGGCTGCAGGAGCAATTTCGAACGGCGATCTACCCCCGGCCCTTCTGAAGACGAGCTGAGGAGGAAGAGTCGAGCCGAGTGCTGGACTCCGAACCATTGTGTGATTAGTTTAAGAGATGCAGGAGCAGTTTCGAATGGCGAGCTACTTCTAGTCCGCTTAGGAGCGGACTTGCGAAGCAAAATCGAGCCAAGTATTGGACTCCGATCCATTCAACGGCTGCAGGAGCAATTTCGAACGGCGATCTACCCCCGGCCCGTCTGAAGACGAGCTGAGGAGGAAGAGTCGAGCCGAGTGCTGGACTCCGAACCATTGTGTGATTAGTTTAAGAGATGCAGGAGCAGTTTCGAATGGCGAGCTACTTCTAGTCCGCTTAGGAGCGGACTTGCGAAGCAAAATCGAGCCAAGTATTGGACTCCGATCCATTCAACGGCTGCAGGAGCAATTTCGAACGGCGATCTACCCCCGGCCCGTCTGAAGACGAGCCGAGGAGGAAGAGTCGAGCCGAGTGCTGGACTCCGAACCATTGTGTGATTAGTTTAAGAGATGCAGGAGCAGTTTCGAATGGCGAGCTACTTCTAGTCCGCTTAGGAGCGGACTTGCGAAGCAAAATCGAGCCAAGTATTGGACTCCGATCCATTCAACGGCTGCAGGAGCAATTTCGAACGGCGATCTACCCCCGGCCCGTCTGAAGACGAGCCGAGGAGGAAGAGTCGAGCCGAGTGCTGGACTCCGAACCATTGTGTGATTAGTTTAAGAGATGCAGGAGCAGTTTCGAATGGCGAGCTACTTCTAGTCCGCTTAGGAGCGGACTTGCGAAGCAAAATCGAGCCAAGTATTGGACTCCGATCCATTCAACGGCTGCAGGAGCAATTTCGAACGGCGATCTACCCCCGGCCCGTCTGAAGACGAGCCGAGGAGGAAGAGTCGAGCCGAGTGCCGGACTCCGAACCATTGTGTGGTAAGGGAATTAGAGGCGGAAGTATGCGATAATGTAGAAAAAACTTTATTTATTAATATTTAATGGTCGGCTGCTTCTAAAGTTGCTAGCCGTTATTACAATGAAAAAAGAACAAAGGAAAGATTACTAGGAGCGGGAGTGGTGGACCGACATCTCGAGTTACTTAGATAGGCGGGGTCGCCTTCTCTTGGTATTTCAAAAGATGGTCGGCGTTCCAAGTCCTGGGAATTTCTCTGCCCTCAAGGTCTTCTAGCTTGTATGCACCGGGGCGGATCACTTTGGATACTTTGTACGGTCCCTCCCAATTTGGGGCCAGTTTGCTCTTCTGTCCGGGGAATGAAATGGCCAGTTTTCGGAGGACCAGATCCCCTTCTTTCAGGTCGGTTGGGCGGACCCGTTTGTTGTAGGCGAGTTCGATTCTCCTCCGATAACTTTGCTGCCGTATGGCCGCCCTTTCCCGGATTTCGTCTATTAAGTCCAGGCTCGTTCTGAGCTCCCTGGCATTCTGTTCTTCTTCAAAGGCTACCAGGCGAGGAGAGGGTATCCCAACTTCTAGAGGGATGAGGGCCTCGGACCCGTAGGTCAGATTGAACGGACTCTCGCCTGTCGGGGTCCGCTTCGTGGTTCGGTAATTCCACAACACATTGGGCAGCTGATCGACCCATAATCCCTTGAAGCACTTGTCGAGTCTCTTCTTGATGCCGGAGAGGATCTGTCGGTTGGCATTCTCAGCTTGGCCATTTGACTGGGGATGAGAGACGGAGGAGAAGCGGTGCTGTATGGTTAGGTCTTCACATAATGCTCGGAAGGCAGCCCCAGCGAACTGCGTACCGTTGTCTGTAACTACAACTCGGGGAACACCGAACCGGCAGATTACATTTTTCCAGAAGAATTGGACGACTCTATGTTCGGTAATTGTAGCCAGGGGCTCGGCCTCGACCCATTTCGAGAAATAGTCGACTGCCACGACTAGGAACTTCAACTGTCCGGGGGTCGGTGGAAATGGCCCAAGTAAATCCATCCCCCACATTGCAAAGGGGATCGGACTTGATAGGGAGGAGAGTGGTGCTTGTGGAAGGCGTCGGATGTCGGAATACTTCTGGCAGGAGGTGCATTGCCGAACGTGTCGTTCGGCGTCCCGTAGGAGAGTGGGCCAGTAATACCCGTAGTTTAACACTTTGCGTGCCAAGGCTCTGGAGCCGGAGTGGGCTCCGCCGATGCCCTCATGGAGCTCTTGCAGGGCGTAATCGGCTTGTCCGGGGAAGAGGCACCTTAGGTAGGGTCGACCATCCACCTGGGTGAAGGAGCGCTTATACAGAATGCCTTCGACCATTATGTAACGCTCGGCCCGGGTCCTTATCTTTCGGGCCTCCTTCGGATCCCTTGGGAGGAGTCCGTCTCTTAAAAACTCGACGAGGGGCTTCATCCAATTATCTTCGAGAGGGAGTGGCAGTGTTTCGACGGAGTTGAAAGCCTCGTCCTCTATGCTGGGCTTGAGGAGGACTTCTATCAGAACGGTTTGTTCGAGGCCTTGCAGGGATGAGGAAGCTAATTTGGACAGGGCGTCGGCCTGGGCATTTTCCTCTCTGGGGATTCTTCGGATGAGGGCTTCCTCGAAGAGCGCCATGAGGCTCTTTACTTTAGCCAGATACTTTACCATCCTGTCATCGCGGGCTTCGTATTCGCCGAGGACCTGGTTGACGACCAACTGAGAGTCGCTGAAGATCTGCAGGCGTCGTGCTCCCGCGTTTCGGGCCATCCCGAGGCCGGCTATGAGTGCTTCGTATTCGGCTTCGTTATTCGAAGCTTTAAAGTTTATCCGGAGGGAATATTGAAGGACAAAGTCGTCTGGGCCCGCAAGGATGACTCCAGCCCCGCTCCCCTCGTTGCAAGAGGATCCATCGACATATACCGACCAGATTGGCGGGCCCTTCGTTGTCTGCTCGGGGTCGGGAATAGTTGTTTCCACTATGAATTCGGCCAGCGCCTGTGCCTTGATGGCGGTTCGAGGCTGATAAGTAATATCATGTTGGCTCAGCTCGATCGACCACTTCATGAGGCGGTCGGAAGTCTCTGGCTTGTGAAGGATCTGTTTCAACGGCTGGTCGGTAAGAACGACCACCGAATGAGACTGGAAGTATGGCCGAAGCTTTCTTGCGGCCATTATCAGGGCGTAGGCTATTTTCTCAATTTTCGGGTACCGGAGCTCGGCGTCTCGGAGCACTTTGCTGACGTAGTAAATGGGCTTCTGAGTTCTTTCTTCTTCCCTGACTAAGACCGCACTTAGTGTCTGTTCCGAGGCTGCCAAGTAGAGGTAGAGGGGTTCGCCCGGTATGGGTTTGCTGAGAAGGGGCGGATTGACGAGGTAAGCCTTAAGCTGGTCGAAGGAATCCTGTTGTGGCTGCCCCCACTCGAACCCCTTAGTCCCCCTCAGGGCTTTGAAGAACGGGAGGCACTTCTTCCCAGACTTCGACAAAAAGCGCCCAATGGCGGCTAGTCGACCAGTCAGTTTCTGAACTTCTTTGACGTTTCTAGGCGGGGCCATGTCTAGTGTGGCCCTGATCTTCTCCGGATTCGCCTCTATTCCTCGTTGGCTAACCATAAAGCCGAGGAACTTGCCTGATGAGACGCCGAACGCACACTTGTTCGGGTTGAGTCTCATATTGTGCTTTCTCAAAACATCGAACGCTTCTTGGAGGTCGGTCTCATGATCAACGCCTCGGATGCTTTTCACGAGCATGTCATCCACGTAGACTTCCATGTTCCGGCCAATCTGGGCCTGGAATACCTTGTTGACGAGACGTTGATATGTTGCCCCTGCGTTCTTTAGGCCGAACGGCATGACTCGGTAACAATAGAGTCCTTGGTCTGTTACAAAAGACGTCTTCGGAATATCCGGGGGGAACATCCTTATCTGATTGTAACCCGAGAAAGCGTCCATAAAGCTGAGGAGCTCATGTCCCGAGGTTGCGTCAATCAGAGTGTCAATGCTCGGCAGAGGGAAGGGATCTTTAGGGCAGGCCTTGTTGAGGTCGGTGAAATCAATGCAGATCCTCCATGTCCCGTTAGATTTCTTCACCATGACTACGTTTGACAACCACTCCGGATAATTCACCTCCTGTATGAATCGGGCTTTCAGCAATTTGTCTACCTCCTCCTTGATAGCGAGCTGGCGCTCGGGGGCGAACTTGCGCCTCTTCTGCTGGACCGGTTTGGACCCCGGATCAACGCTGAGGCGGTGGACCAAGAGTTCTTCGGAGATACCGGGCATGTCTGCCGCCGACCATGCGAAGAGGTCTTGGTTGGCTCGGATGCATTTCACAATATTCGAATATAGGGCGGACGGAAGGGCCTTGCTGACGTAGAACTTACGGGTCGGCTCCTGCTCCGAGAAGAGTACCTCCTCCAACTCGTCTACCGGTTCGGAGGTTGGCCGAGCAGCATCTTGAGGGATCTCGAGTGTTTCTAAGGAGAGGACAGGTCCGAGGGTGGAAGTCATATAACATTTGCGGGCTTGCTCCTGGTTGCCCCTCACTTCTCCCACTCCAGCCCGAGTGGGGAACTTCATTTTGAGATGATAGGCAGACGGGACGGCTTCGAGAGCGGCCAGGCCGGGCCGACCCAAAATGACGTTATAGGCCGCTGGGACGTCTACGACCATAAAATCCATTGACTCCGTGCGGGTGGGAGGAGTTTTGCCTGCTGTGACATCGAGGGTTATCACCCCTTCGATCGTCACCGGCACTCCCGTGAACCCATGGAGCGTGTACCCGGCGGGCTTGAGTCTGTCTCGGGAGAGCTTCAGCCCCTTAAAAGCATCGAGGAATAGGATGTTTACGGAGGAACCGTTATCTACTAAGATCCTTTCGACTTTGAAATTGGCCATGTGAAGGTTGATGACGAGTGCGTCACAATGAGGGGTGCGAACGCCTTCGAGATCTTCATCAGAGAAGGTGACGGGCACTCCGAGGCCTTTGGGAGGAGGGGTGGCTCGGACTGAGTTAACTTCTCTTATAAAAGCTTTCCGAGAAGAATTCGAGGAGCCCCCCATTGGACCCCCATGGATAAGGTGGAGAACTCGTTCTTCCTCAAACTCTGGCGTTTCTTCTCGCTCTGGACGTTTGTTAGCCCCCCGAGGCTGGGGAGGAGGTTCGGCCCCATCCTTTCTTACAAACTTCGCCAGCTGCCCCCTCTGGATGAGGGCTTCAATCTCGTTTCTCAGGGCACGACAGTCGTTGGTATCATGTCTGTGGTCCCGGTGATAGCGGCACCATTTCTCTTTATCTCTTCTTTTGGCAGGGGTGTTCATCTTTGGAGCTGGAGGCAAGATCCCTTCTTTTTCGACTTCCATGAAAATGGCGGAGATGTTTGTGGTGAGGGGAGTAAACTTTTCAAATCTAGGGGGAGGCCGGCGCTGGCCGGCATTATCCTTCTGAAACTTTTTGGGTCCCTCTTCTTCCGCTCCCTTCCTCTTGGACCCGGAGGCGGTTGCTTCCCAGTTGGGCGGTTCCTCGGCCTCTTCAGCTCGGATGTACTTTTCAGTGCGGAGGAGGAGGTCAGAAAAGTCATGTGGCGGTTTCTTGGCGAGGGAGGAGCGGAGGTTGGAATTTAGGATATTGGATTGGAACGCCGCGGTAGCGACGGATTGGTCGAGGGATGCGATGGTTCTGGCCTCGGCTGTGAACCTCTTCACGTAGTCCCTCAATTTCTCCCCCTTCTGCTGACGGAGGTGCAATAGGGAGATGCTGGTCTTCTCGGCCCTTCGGCTGCTGACGAAATGGGTGATGAACAGGGTTTCGAACTGTTCGAAGGAGAATATCGACGCCGGGGCAAGACGAGAGTACCATTCTCGAGCTGGGCCTTTCAGAGTTGCAGGGAATGTTTTGCAGAGAAGGGCGTCGGAAGCTTGATGGAGGAGCATCAAAGTCTTGAAGCTTTCGATGTGGTCAACTGGATCGGTCTCCCCAGTGTAGTTCTCGAACTGGGGAGGTTTGAAACCGAAGGGAACAGGAGCATCCACTATGGTCCGGGAGAACGGGGGTCGGCTAGGACGGAGGGTCCTCCCCCTGAGTTCTTCTTCTCGGTTCATCTGTCCCAAGAGTTTTTCCACCTCGTTCAGGCGGCGGTTCATGGTGTCATCTCTCCGACGGTGATCTGCCGAGCCACGGGACTCGTCTTCGTATGAGAGGGAGCGAGGGCTGCGGCGATGGTGGCTTCTAGAACGTCGAGGACTCGGGGTGCGTCTGGAATTGGTAGGAGTGGGTCGAGGAGAAGGGGACCGTCGGCGAGGGCTTCGGACCGGAGGAGGGGATGGGGCCCTTTGCTCATTGGGGTTCTGACGGAGGTTGAGGGCCTGTTGTACCATTGCTTGGAGTTGTTGGAACTCGGCACGGGTGATGGGTGCCTCATTGTTCCTGTGCTGCTGCCGACCCGCTGGAGAGTGCCTCCTTCGGTGGTGATCGGGGGAGTCCTTTCTCCCTCTTCGGACGGGGGACCTCCTGTGCTCTCGGTGTCGGGGGGATTGCTCTCGCTGGCGGGAGGCTTCCCCCCGAGCCCGCTTCTCATCCAGATGGCGACGAAGGTCGTCATCTTCCGGGTGTTTGGGAGGGGTATCGCGGCGACCAGAGGCTCGGGGATGATGGGAGGCCATGGAGGCACTGGAGGCAGTGTGGTTGGGTATGTTCTCTTGGTGAAGAGGCTGTTTCTGGGGGTTAGGCCCCTTCGGATCAGGATGTGGAGGGTTCCGTTGGAGCGGCTCTTCCACGGTAGGAGGGAGTTGCCCTTGTTGCTGAGCGGGATCAGGAAGGACTTCTTGCTGGTCAGGGTTGGGCGCTCGGTTGGAGCCCCTAGATCTAACTCTGCGAGGCGGCATGGCTGGAGAAAACCTGTTCACCGGGAAGAGGAGAGGTCTCTATTTGTTAGTTTCCCACAGACGGCGCCAATCTGTTGCCGCTAAATTTGGTGTGGGGGCACACAGATAGAACTTGTGGATTCTTGGGGAAACTGAATAGAAAGACCTGCGTACCTGTTCCGTTGGGCCTCGATCGTCGTTCCCGCCGTGCACCTGCAAAAAGTGCGAGACACCGGGGTTGTTCCCAGCGACGCACTCTCCGACGCTCAAGTCAGTAATCTGGCAGACTATGAAAGAGCGTAAAAACTGGTGAAAGATTGATTACCTCTTAATGGAGATGGGTGAGGGGTATTTATAGGCGTCTTAGGGAACGGATTAGGAACGTAATCCTCGTGATCTGATATGGAATATTCTCCCCGTAAACAGATTAGGAACGTAATCCGATAAGGTATATTCCATGTAATCAGATAAGGAATTTAATCCCTAAATCCCGGTGAAAGGATAGACATGAATCAGGGCCGTTGATTAATACTAATCAGAGACCTTAATTCTATCCCTTCTGGACCGGGTTTTCCGCGGGTTGAAACCCGCACCCGGTTGAGGGGGATCCGTTTGCAGGTAAGTGGATCTTCGCGGAAGACAACCATTACCCGCTTCATACCCGTTGGTAGGTGAAACTACCGTTTTACCCCCGAGCTTCAAGATTCGTGCTCCATCTGGACGGTTCCGATTTAACCCCCTTTTTAGCCACATCAAGTAGTATTACTTACTTAGTATTATAATTTTTTAAGAAATGTAATATTCATCAAACAAAAATATGGTTGTTTGTATAATTGTATACATCATTTGTAAAATTATTATTATTATTAGTTCAATTTAAGCTACCAAATATATATATATATATTATTAAACGGGCCAACCCGCGGGTCGACCCGGCCCAACCCGGGTTGAGCCCTAAAGGGTTCACGGGTTGGGCGGGCCACCCAAATAAGGAGTTGACCCGGCCCGGCCCGTATAAGACGCCAACCCGGCCCGGCCCGCCTACCCAAGCGTGCCAACCCGCACGGGTTTGGCCCGGACCGGCCCGGTCGACCCGTTCGCCACCCCTATCCCAATATATATATATATATATATATATATATATATATATATATATATATATAGGATTGCATTGAAGTGAGGAAAAAGGACCAAAAAAACTATTAAAAAAATAAAAACAGTGAAGTCAATCCACAAAAGGACCCAAAAAAAAAAAATTCAATGCTGCCAATGCCTTGGACGGGGTATTGTCTTCCATCCTTGGCTTTTTGGCATTTTGCGAAATTTGATTTGGACGGTACATAATGTACCGTCCGTCAAATAATATATATATATATATTTTAATTTAATTGAAGCGACGGCATATTATCCTCCGTCTGTCGATTTTGTCGTATACGAAATTGAAGCGACGGTGTATTGTCATTCGTCCCACATTTCGGACGAAAGATTATCTTTCATCCGGCTATAATTTGGCTATTGCCAAACCGTCTTCCATATTTGGCACGCTACTGTACCTGCGACACCCAAAATTTGGGTATTTGGCAGACGACTACAACGATTTTTTATTTTTTTTTTGATTTTTTCCATATTTTGGGTATATGGCAAGCGACTACAGATGCTCTAAGGTACTCTTCTTTAGATGGCTACTCTGGAATTTTGCAGGTTGGCGTTTCTTGCCTTTCCCCTGGATGTATAGATGCTGGGCTGTGCGGTAGCATGATTTTATGGTTCAATATTATGGAGCTTGTCTCTTAGTTTTTGTTGGCTCTGTGGCATTTGCCTTGCGATGTTTGGTTGAGACTCTCTATGTTCTGGTCAGTGGCGGCATTTTCGAAGCCCCGCTCTGTGCGCTGGGCATGGTGGAGATTGTCTCTTTGCTAGTCCTTTTGCATGGTATTTCTATTCGTTTTATCCCTCCTCTATTTTTTTGTTGAATCATGTATGCCATCTACAATTAATGTATTCCTTACACCGCATCGGTGTGACCTTTTTTGGTTGTTGGCCGTTGACGAGCTGTTAGGAGGGGTGTTTCTCTCTTGTGGCCTAACCGTCACCAGACTTCTAGTGCCCTCTCAGGCGTCGAGAGCAGTCGCTCCATTGGATTTCTCGGCTCTAGATGCCAGGTTTCGGAGCTGTTTGAGCTTTCAGTCAGTGGTTCGTTGGGTGCCTTTTTTTCGTTCTCCTCTGGCCGCTGTGTCTGTATGGAGGTTCGCCCTTGCCTCTCCGGGGCGTATCTCAGGATGTTGGTGGTCTCTCCTTTGCAGAGGGATCGTGAGGGCGCTCCAGTTTGCTGTCCCTATCGCAATCTTGGTCTCGGTCGGCTGTGTCTTTGTATCTATTGACTAAGATTGCTTATCCTCTCGTCGTTCTTTTTATCAATGTTTATATGACTGAATTTTCGTTTGGTTTTACGGCTTGTAAAACTCTTTTGTACAGCTTAAGTTTAATATAATTTTTTGGTCTGGCTGGAGTCGTAAGACTATCAGTTTCATCAAAAAAAAAATGTTATGTACATCCCTTCCTTTGTACTCTCCGAAATAAACTCACACATAATGTCACAGTTCTACTTAGCACTACCACATCACCAGAACTAATGAAATTAATAAAACCTTAGGCCTAAACATGGTGAAATTAAACTCCAAGTAATTAAATCTGAAATAAAATTAACCAGCGAGTAATTATGGTTTGATTTGGTTTAGGAGCCAAGTTAAATATTCATTGGGCTGTAAGTTGAGATTGCTGATTATGGTTACTATGTTTATATTTAGTAATGTTCAAGAGTATGTATATAACATTACTCTTCTCGATAACTCTGAAACAACCTGCAATATCATACATTTTGGAAAGCTGGTACTAAGACTTAAAATTCTGCTCACACATGACTTAGTTAAGCAAAAGACCCCTATGAGTGAGTCTTAAGAATATGAGCGAGTAATATACAAAATGACAGAAACCCCTATATGAAATAGACAAACAAGTGGGGCTCTCCAAACCTATATTGCTTTATTCGGGGTGAAATGCACACAAGGCCCATACCGAAAATCTTGGAGGTTGGAGAACAACAGATCCTTTACGATATGATCACTATATAACTGCATCCACTTCAGTGTGTGTAAGTCGAAGTGGGCTACGATTTTTTGGAAGGAAAAAGTGTCCCTCAAAGTCAGAGTTTTCCTCTAGTTGGCTAGTACTCAATAACGCTATCCTGACAAAGAAAATCTGACCAAAAGACAATCGAACATTGCGACAAACTGTGATTTTTTGCATCGCTCAAACATAATCAAATCACTAAACCATTTATTTCTAGAATGCCCTAGGAGCAGAGCATCCATGGTTGAAGTACTGAGGGCCCTGAGAACAAACGATTACATCCTCTCTCTCTCTTATGATGACCTGTGGATTGATCACAAACTTGCTATTGAACGACATGAGATGAAGGATGCGTGGTATATCACAATCGCTGTAACGACCTGAATTTTATGGCTTGACCAAAATAACTTTTACTTTTATGGGACATGTAACTCATATCATGCATTTTTTTTTGCGCTTCAACAATGGTGACATGTCTGAGAGGGATGATTGCCAAAGCTTTCCAGGTTGACGAGTACGATGAGGAAGAGGTTGTGATCGGATCTACTCTTTACTGAGCATCGCGAATCGGACACCCCTTCCGGATTTGTTGGATGAGTCTTTATATATTTTTTCTGTACTTATTAAACTATTATTTGCTATGTAGATATCAATTTTCTTGTACCCCACCCTCCAGAATTTTGTTGGAGGTTTATGCTTTATTTTCTATTTTTTAGTTTCTTGTATCTTCGCCCAGTATCCTAAGTATGTTTTGTTTATATCTTATTAATGAAATAAGGTGGTTCTATTCTACATTTTTCTTTTTAAAAAAAGAAGAAAAAAAATAGACATAAATGAATAGAGTAATGCTTCAGCCACTACCAATTTCACTACCATTCTCTTCACTACCTTAGGTGGCATACTCCTATTGGAGAGTTCCCCCAACTACTCAATCTTTTTCCACCTATTGGAGTGTGCCACCTAAGAAAGTGAAGAGAAATGTAGTGAAATTGGTAGTAGATATAGCATTACTCAAAAGAATATAGTGGGGTCCCTCTTAAGAAACAAGTTACCTGGATCAGAGTTAACTGCCTAATTTTAAACATTTCCGGCCCCCAACCTTTTAATAGTAATGACCAACTACTTTTCTTATTCATACCATTTTAAAAGCATCACTTTGTATCACTTCAATTGGCAACAGTAAAGGTGAAGTCACCTTTAATCTTTAATCTATTTCAAATCGCTCCACAACATAGCTAATTATATCATAGGTGAAGTCACCTTTAGTCCTTTTTCAAATGCATCAGCCATTTTGTTGACATTTCTCTATGATATAGTCATATAGACAAGAAAAATGTTTTTGTACCAAAATGCATACCTACATTTTATATAAATTATTATTTGTAACCTTATTCAAAAAATATCTATTTCATTGTGAAAAACACAGTTCCGAAATTAAAAAGTAATTCTCATTAAACAATGTGATATCTTAACCTTAGTATATAAGATATACACTCGACATAAAATGCCAAAGATATTATTGTAGATTTATAAGTTCTAATTTGTTTTGAAACTTATGACGAGTTGACCTCCACGTAGATCCTTTTATGACAATTCATATTTATGTCACTTGGTACAAACCAAATTAGTTTGAAGTTTATGTGAACTACCAAATTGATTTGGAAAGAAGAAAAAAAAAGGGCTACACCAACTTGTGAAGTAGTCGTCAAGTCCTGTCATGTTTCGCCCGTTTCTCATATGTGCTAATCTTATAAATACATCAATTGCATATTCTTATTCTACTACATCTCTACTATTATAATGGGAGAAGTCCGTAGTGTAATTTGTCCATATCCCAACCCGTGCAATGCACGTGTTGCCCGTTTCAACCCCCCTCTTCCAATTTTACCATGTGCAATGCACGTGTATAATACTAGTCAGAAATAAGTGCAAAATAAGTTTACTATAGTCATAGCCTTTTACAGCCATTTAGTGTTGATACATTTTGATTAAAATTTTGTAAGAAATGATAGTTAGTAAAACATGCTACGACAGAAAATTTACACATTAATTGTAAGAAATGATTGCCCATATATCAATTTCTATACTTTATGAAGAAATATTTTTAAAAAGTCATTATTCAAAAATATATATATATATAATTATGTAAGCCGTTTAATTAGTTATACTAGTAATCTAAACGTGCGATGCACATTTGAATTACATTTTTTATATAGTAAATAATAAGACGTAATCTGGCTTCGAACCTGAGATATCCATTTATTCATCACATACTCTTTACAAATTATCCATAGTGGTACAAACTTTTATTTTATATGAGTGATACTTTTGTATATAATTATGTCGTAAATAAATTTGAACTTTGAGGGTATTATGGTAACTAACAATAGTTAGGTAAATGAATGATTGAGATTAGAGATTTTTTTTTTCATATGCCACTTTTCGAAACTATTTACAGAAAGATGACAATTGCAAAAGTATTTGCGCTGGTGGACTCAACAACGAAACTCACCATTCCCAACAACTGGGTTTAGTTGTTTCATGTTCACCGTTGGAATACGACGAGTGTAGTTTTTTTTATTATTTAGAAAATTATTGTTTTTTTATTATTTAGAAAATTATTGTTCCCAACGACAAGTTCAGTTCAAAATTTTCAATGAAGACTCGCCGATCCCAACGACTAGAACATTTACACTAGACTCACTGTTGGGAACGACGAGTTTAGTACTATTTTTTTTTTTTTTTTGGAAGACTCGCTGTTCCTAACGACGAGGACATTTACACTAGACTCGCTGTTGGGAACGGCGAGTTTAGTTCACATTTTTATTTTTATTTTTAAAGACTCGCCGTTCCCAACGGCGAAGACATTTACACTAGACTTGCTGTTGGGAACGACGAGTTTAGTTTAAAAAAAATCCTACAGAGTTTTTTTCTCGAAAATTCACTAAGTCCAACAGAGTATTTCACTCTATGGGAAATTTCCTACATTCTCACCGTTCCTAACAACAAGTCTAGTATAAATGTCACCGCCGTTGAGAATAACGAGTCTTTATTAAATTTTTTGAACCAAACTCTTTATTTCCAACAACGAGTCTAGTGTAAATGTCATCGCAATTGGGAACGACGAATCTTCATTGAAAATTTTGAACTGAACTCGCCATTGGGAATGGCTGTGTCCCAACGGCGAGCATGAAACAACTAAACTCACAGTTGGGAACGGCGAGTTTAGTTGTTGAGTCTATAAGCGCAAATACTTTGGCAACTGTTCTCTTTCTGCAAATAGTTTCGAAAATTGGCATTTTTTTTTTTTTTGCTTTTTTTTTTTGTTGAGATTGGATAGTTATATATTTATAAATTACGGATAATCTACAAATGACAACCTAACTCTCTCGTTATAATATTAGAGATTAGAGATAGTTTTGAAAGCGATCTCTTAAACATCGCGTGTTTGGACACACATATTCATTGAAGAATCTACCTAACCGCACTTGTACAACTCCCTAACTCAAGGATCTAATACTAAATTGGTCGAAAGACCATCCTTACCACACACGAGACATTAATATTATTTTATAATATCAATCTAGTAACAATATCAGCCAAAAATTCAAACCAATTTTGAGCAAATAATTACAATATCTTTATTTCATCTCGTATTCGTCAGAGATAATAAATACAAATGTGTTACACTTCTCGTTCTTCTTCTCCATCACATTCATTGTAAACTAGTATAATGCATGTGTATTGCACGTCTAAAAAAATAATATCATCAAATTAAATAAATATATATTAAATAAAAAAATAGTATATATTTGAGTATTTTAATTTGGACTACACGTACGGTGGATATTTATATTTGCTAGATATAATTTAAACGTATAGTGCACGTGTTTATATAATTACAAAGTTACAATATATTTATTACAAATCCCAACTTTCCCTCCCATTAAAATAGTAGAGATGTTCATGAATCTAGTATACATGACAAAATTCACGATTGACCATCCAACATATATCTCACTTTCCTTTTTCTAAGTTTCTCAACTTAATAATCCAACATTAACTACTAAAAACATATTACATAACTAATTTTAGCAATAAATATTTAGGTCCCTATCAACCACCTAAATTTCCAAATCTGCCCTCCATCTTCCAACTCACCAGTCAACACCCATTTCAAATCTAAAAAAGAATCCCGGACCAAGGGCATATCTGTCCTTTCAACTTATGTATAAAAATTATCACCATCTATCAATTTTTTTAGCAGCCACTAAGAGAAAGGAGAAAGCTTGAATGAAACCAGCCATGGCCAAGCGAAGCTCTTGCTCTTCATCTAGGTGAGCTTAAACTTCCTTTTGGATTCTTGTTGATTTTTTTAAAGCTTAATATGTTGAGTTTGTTAATGGGTTTCTTTCCTTTTTTTGGTCACTTTTGATTTTTTTTTTCTTCTCCTTAACAAGAATCTAGTTCTAAGTTAGCATAGATTGGAAGGATGGAAATAGCAATCAGATGGATTTTTGATGATTAAAAACATGATCTACTTGTACTATTTTGATGGCCCTTTTGTTTATATTTAGCAAGGAGATTTGTTGGTAGTTGTTTTTGCTTCTAAAGCTTTAAAATCCCATATTGTAGAGTTGGAATAGGATAAAAGTAGTGTGTTTATTTTGTTGTTTGTGTTCTAAAGCTTGAAATTATTTCAAAATGGAATTTTGATGGAGAACTTGGAATAGGAAGGACAAGTGTTTTTATTGGTGAAATGAATGGTTCATTGATGGAACCTTAGTGACCCTTTTATTGGTAGAATATGAAGGGATTTATTTGATGAGTGTTTTCATGTTAAAAGCTTTGGAGATACTGATTAAATGGGTGTTTATTTCAGGGGGTTTTATCGTCTTTTCGGTGTGTTTTGTATGATGCTCTGGATGGTGCTCTTCTTGCCTTGTGATGGAAAGGATCAAGTCGATGGTGTTCTTAACTCTTTATTGTATGGTAGATGTGAAATTTTCGGAGATTTGGATAGCTCCATTGAAACTAAAGAGGGTTTGTCAGCCTACCCTGAGTTAAAAAATGTATGTTTTGAATCCACTTCCTTGTGCTTCCCTTCTACATTGATTGGTTTAAGTTCAGATTTCGATGAATTTCAATCGGAAAGAGGAGAATTTGATTTGGTTAATCTCAGGTCTTGTGAAGGGTCACCTTCCGTTGATACTTGGAATCAGGATTATTCTGGGTTTTCATCCGAATCTTTGTTATCGGATTATGTGGAGATAAACCCTCCAATGTTAGATTGGGGCATTAATAACTTGTTTACCCCTTCTTTAGTTAACCTTACCGTGATGAACACACATAATACTAGTGTATTACATGTATTTGAACCCTTTAGTTCGGATCCACAGTTCTATTCTTATGGCTTTGAGAGAATGTCACTGGCTCCTGGCGAAGTCGGCTCAATTGCTCTAGTTTTCATACCAAACAGTTTGGGTCTGGTCTTGGCTCATGTTGTCCTGCAGACAACCTTTGGAGGTTTTATTATCCATGCTAAGGGAATGGCTACTGAATCACCTTATGGAATCGATCCTTTTCGTGGCTTTGTGCTCTTGTCAGATGGACGGCTGAGATGGAACTTATCTTTGTACAATTCTTTTGATGATCCACTTTATATTGAGGAAGTTACTGCAAAGATATCTATTGAGTCAGAGAATGCAAGCTATTCTAACAGGCTTATTTGTAGCCACTCTGATTCTTTTTGTAAGAGTGGCGAGGGTAACGTCCCTTGGATAGAGATTAGGCATCATAACCATTGGGAATTGCCTCCTTTTAGTGCTGAAACAATTGTGAAACTGAACTTGTGGCCTCCAGTAAAAGGCAACGTTTCAGGGGTCTTTTGCATAAAGTTGAAGAACTATACCGAAGATAAGTTTCAGACAGTTGTGGTTCCTCTTGAGACTGTAGTGGATAGTAGGGCAACTTATAATTCTTTATCAGGTTTGGTCTCTGTGTTTTTAGAGTCACTTGTGCCATGGGATGGAAGAGGGTTTGTTTGTTCCCTCTCTCTAAGAAACAGCGCACTGTCCTTATTACGTGTGGTAAACATTACGGAAAAGTTAAATGTTTTCAAGGTCAAGTACAGTGAGGGTTTGCTTCTATACCCTGATAGTATAACACATGTAGCTTTCATCACTTGTGATTTTCCGGATGTTTCAGAGGATGTACCACTGAAAATACCTTGGATGAGTGAAGACTGCGAGGTCGCTATAATGACCAACGACTCAATTAACCCTGAAATCGCCATTCCTTGTGAGGAAATAGTCCGAATGTGTTATCGGCAAGAAGTTGGGGTAGGTTTCATAGAGCCTGAATGTTCATTTGTCCGATTGAAATCTCAAGAAGAGAAGTTGACCAATGCAAGAAGCGGATCTTTAGAAAGCCTTGCTGAAGAATCACTTCGATTGAAGGTATGGCTTTTAACCTATTTATCATTATAGTTGGGGAAGAAGTTATTCATTTTCCATAGGTGAACTAGAAATCAATTGCTCAAATGCAACTGTGTACTTGATAAGGTTATGTAAGCCTTTTTGGAGATACCTTAACTTCAACTTTTGGTTGTCTGATATATCACTGTAATTTGAACAACTAATTTGAACAACTGCTTCTTTCTGTTAGATTTGTGAGGGGAAAATAGTCGTTCTTGATGTTCTTGATAATGGTTGATATTGATTGCTAGGGCTCGTGGCCCATTTATACAAGTAGGGAGTCCACATAGATAGAAAGACTTTGTAGGAGAAGCACTACAATAGAAAGAAAGATACTTGCCTAGAAAGAAAATATAAAAGAAGAAAGAAATAAGAGAAATAAGAGAGAGAATAATATTGAAGATATTTTCTATATGTAGCCGCATCTATATATGTTGACACTTTCTGGTCAAAGCTAAAAGCCACCACTTATCTTGAGTAAGAGCCACCAGGAACATTTACATAATCCTATGCGGATACCAAGACACTATCTTTACATTAGTTAAAGTTCTTAGTGGCATGTGCCAAACATTGATATTATCTTTGCTATAATTTGAAGGGGAGTATTGAGAATATCATGGTGATTTCAAGCACGAAGCACATATATAACACGGATCACGTAGAGTATCACGTAGAGTATTGGGCATGAAGACTTCCCTTGTTAATATTTCCTTCCTGTTTAGTGAGCGAAATATTGCAATGAAAATCATGATTGTATTGCCATAATTAGGATTACTATGATTGACTCTTCCTTCTAACTAAATATAAGAACAATAATTTGGATTCCTAAATTTCCTTATACAAATTTAGTGAGCCAAACATAGCAAAGAATATCATGATTGGATCATCATAATTTGGTTTAATGTGTTTGGGTCTTCTTTACGACAACGACAACAACAACAAAGCATTTTTCCCAACTAGTTCTGGTCGGCTACATGAATCATAATTTTCTATTCTGGTCGGTCTAGTACAATATCCTCTGTAAGATCACAAGCTATCATATATTTTTTCACCGTTTTTACCCAAGGAAGTTTAGATCTTTCCCTATCCCTAACTCTTCTCTCATACTTATCAAATTACTCTTTCTAATGGAGGCACTACTAGGTTTACATGTGACATGCCCAAACCACTGGAGACTATTCTTTTTTAATTTATCTTGGATAGGAGTTACACCAAGGTTTGACTTTACCTCTGCTTTGGTTATAGATGAATTGACGCGAGGAATACAAAATGAGGTGCCTTGGTGTATGCTTTTTGCCGATGACGTCGTCTTAGTGGACGAGACTAGATAAGGAATCAATGCTAAATTAGAATTGTGGAGAGAAACTTTAGAAGCTAGAGGTTTTAGAATAAGTAGAACTAAAACCGAGTATATGGAGTGTAATTTTAGTGATATTCAGAACATAAATAAGGAAATAGTGAAGCTTGATGGTCAAGAGATTCCTAAGAGAGACCGTTTATGATATTTAGGCTCGATTGTACAAAGAGATGGGGAGATTTGTAAAGATGTTATACACAGGATCCAAGCAGGGTGGCTTAAGTGGAGAAGTGCCAGTGGTGTTTTGTGTGACAAACTTATATCTTTGAAGTTGAAGAAATTTTTTTATAGGACGACTGTTAGACCATCAATGATGTATGAAGCAGTGTTGGACAACAAAGAAACAACATGTCTAAAAAATGAATGTAGTAGAGATGTGGATGCTAAGATGGATGTGTGGTAAAACCAGTAAAGATAGAATTATAAACGAGCATATACGAAATATGGTAAAGGTAGCTTCTATTCAAGATAAATTAAGAGAGAATCACCTCAGGTGGTCTGGACATGTCACGTAGACCTAGTAATGCTCCTGTTAGAAAGAGTAATTTGATAAGTATTGAGGGTAGAATTAGGGGTAGGAAAAGATCTAAACTTGTTGGGGTTGAAATGGTGAGAAAAGATATGATAGTGATGCTGTTTGTTTTTGGGTGTGGGGGCAACAAGTGTGAGTTCTTGTAATTTGTGAAGCGGAAGACACGGCATTGGCATTGATCCGATCCTCGGTTGTAGGACCGGCTCAGGAATAGCAAGAAAGAAGTAGCTCGGCTCCTGCTACTCCTGAGCTGACTCGGGTTTCGGGGCTCGACTCGGATCTTCGTAGCTCGGCTCGGATCTTCGTACCTGCACACTGCCTAAAAATACCGGGAGATTTTCCGGTGATAGGCCTTCAGACGATCTAGTTAGTTACTGAGAAAGCAAAAACTAGGGTTCAGGGGAAAAAGTTTATTACCTTCAGAAGGAAGGAGGAGGTCTGGTATTTATAGGCAGGGGCTAACGGGTTGCTGCTCTCATGGGCCGGGTCATGTTAAAACCCGAATATATAAATAATGGAAAATCCCAACAGAGATTGTGAAGAAAATGAAATACAGGAAAGAAAACAGTAAGTCAAAGAATTTGCACAGAGTCGAGACTGATAATCTCTGTCCTTAAAGCAGAATTCGCCCCGTAGTGTGACGGTTACCGGCGAATTGCTTCCCATGATACAACTATACCTTCTCTGAAGAACGCAGCACCCTTGCTTCAGAGATTCAGCGAACCATAGCCTGTGATGTACTCTCAGTTGACACTGACACAGAGGAGAAGAAGAAGAACAGATCAAAAAAATTCTCTATCTGTATAAAAGACTGTCTGGATTTATAAAGGAAGATTTTGGAGACTGTTCAGATGCCATTACTCTGTAACAGCAGAGTAATGGGGACTCTTCAGATTCATAACTGGTGAGCTATTACTCTGCTGTTACAGAGTAATGGGTACCAGTTACTGAATCTGAAAAGCCTTTTCAGTTCAGTAGGGGAAGAGTTTTTGTCTGGGCAAAAAAAAAAATTTAAGCCAGACCAAACCAAACCAAGCCAAGCCAAACCGAACCGAACCGAGCCGAAGCCGAAGCCGGGGCCGGGGCCGGCGGGTGCGCGCGCGCGTGTGTTTGTCATTTTGGCTAAATCCTTTATCCACTACACGTTAATGGTAACCCCCGGGCCACGCCCTTTAGTCCAGTGTTCTAGTATATATACTAGAAAATTTTTTTTCCAATTTCCGATATGGGACTATCCATTTTCTCCAAGTTGCCAAGTTAGTACCTTTCAAGTACCCAACTTTGGATCAACATTTCTCATTCATACAGAATTCGTTTTTGGCAAGTGAGTATACTACGGAATAGTACTCGTCGAGAGGATCGCAATCCACTCATTTTCCGGTGCCGCCGGTGGCCGGAGCCTGCCGGAATCTGGCCCGGAAAACTGCAAAAATTGATTCCAACAATCCCCTACATGAATGGAAATTACCAGACCATGTAATCCAGACATGACAGAAAAAACAAAAAACATGACAGAAAGACTGAGAGTACAATCGGAAAATCACTGCATCAGGAATGGTAGTAATTTTTCAACTTTGAACCACCCTTAGTAATTAGTTATCAGATTCACTTGACCAGGTAGTGATCATGATGTCTTGAACTACCCAGGCTTTGATGTGAACCTAGACAATAACTATCACACAGTTTCATCTCCTCACAGAACTAAGTTCTCTTGTTGTGTTCATTTTGGCCTTGAATATCCCTGGTTAATTGTGAGTGAACTTGGAGAATGTAGCCTCTCTTCATTCTCCTAGAAACGGTCTCATTTCACACTCACAAAGTGATTGCCCATAAAGAGTATCCTGCTATACCCCACTTTTATTTCAAAGCTATGGGAATCATTAAAAGCCAAGCTTATCCTAACTGTTTGCATGCAGCACTTGTTTTATCATCCTAAGAGTGGGTATGAGATGTTAATCTCTCAGTGCTTCCGTCGATTCAACAAGATTTAGTTGTCCCTTTCAACTTAAATCTTGAGATCTCCCAATTCCTAGGTAGGGTTTCCATCAAGTATCCTCTTTTGTCATAGGCTTTAAACCCATTTCTCTTGATGATCTCACAACCTGCTCTCGCGACAGACCTTTAGTAAATGGATCCGCTAGGTTGTCGGCCGATTTTATATATTCTATAGAGATTACTCCATTTGAGAGCAGTTGTCTAATGGTTTTGTGTCGCCTTCTGATATGACGAGACTTACCATTATACATACAACTCAGTGCCCGTGCTATAGCCGATTGGCTGTCACAGTGTACACATAAAGCAGGCACTGGTTTTTCCCACATAGGAATATCCTCTAAAAAGTTTCGAAGCCATCCTGCTTCCTCTGCCGCTTTGTCCTAAGCAATAAACTTAGATTCCATGGTGGATCTGGCCAATAGCGTTTGTTTAGAGGATTTCCATGACACAGCTGCACCACCAAGTGAAGACATCCACTTGTGGATTTTGAGTTCTTGGAGTCTGATATCCAGTTGTCATCACTGTAGTCTTCCAGTACTGCTGGATATCTGGTGTAATGCCGCGTATAACTCTGAGTATGTCGCAAGTAGTTCAATACTCTAGTTATTCCTTTCCAGTGACTTCGTCCTGGATTACTCGTGTATCGGCTCAGTACGTTTACCGAATGTGCTAGGTCCGGTCTTATACAATTTGTTAGGTACATCAGACTACCAATTACACGTGCATATTCCAGTTGTGATATGCTTTCGCCTGTATTTTTGAACAAGTGAAGAGTTGGATCGACGGGACTTTTTGCTGTCCCATTGGAGTAATTCTTGAATCTTTCAAGTACTTTCTCAGCATAATGAGCTTGAGACAAAGTAATCCCTTCAGATGTCCTGAAAACTTTGATTCCTAGTATGACATCTGCAACTCCTAAATCTTTCATGTCAAACTTGCCACTAAGCATGCTTTTAGTTTGTTTGATAATGTCGTTATTGCTTCCAATAATGAGCATGTCGTCTACGTAAAGACAGAGCAGAATGTATCCATTTGGAGTATCTTTGATGTAGATATATTTATCACATTCATTTATTTCGAAACAATTTGACATCATAACATTGTCAAATTTTGCATGCCACTGTTTTGGAGCTTGTTTCAGGCCGTCCAGTGATTTTACAAGCCTGCACACCTTGTTTTCCTGTCCAGGAACTACGTAACCCTTAGGTTGTTTCATGTATATTTCTTCTTCTAAGTCCCCATTTAGAAATGCAGTTTTAACATCCATTTGATGTATTTCCAGGTTACGTAGAGCTGCAATAGCTATCAACATTCCTATGGATGTTATTCTTGTAACTGGAGAATATGTATCGAAGAAATCTAGGCCTTCTTTTTGCCTAAATCCTTGTACCACAAGTCTAGCCTTATGCTTCTCTATTGAACCATCTGGTTTCAATTTTTGTTTGAAAATCCATTTGCATCCTAGAGCTTTACATCCAGAAGGCAAGTCGACTAACTCCCATGTATGATTTTGCATAATAGAGTCTATTTCACTTTTGATTGCTTCCTTCCACATAGGAGCATCAGGCATAGACATGGCTTCCTTGAAAGTTCTGGGCTCATTCTTTAACAGAAAGACCCTTACAAAGTCAGGACCAAATGATTTTGATGTTCTAGCCCGTTTACTTCGTCTATGCTCATCAGTATCATGTTCTGGTTCATCAACTGAAGTGCTTGCATTCCCTTGTTCACATGTACGTTTGGGGTACGTAGTATCCTTGCACGGAAACACGTGTTCGAAGAAGGAAGTATTCCTTGATTCCATTATTGTATTCACATGGATATCCGGTATATTCGATTTGTATACCAAGAACCGATATGCACTACTGTTGTGTGCATAGCCTATGAATATGCAATCAATCGTCTTAGGTCCGATGGTGACCTGTTTCGGGTTAGGTACTGCCATTTTTGCTAGACACCCCCACATTTTGAGGTATTTATACGAAGGTAAGTTACCTTTCCACAGTTCATATGGTGTCTTGCCAGTTTTCTTGTGAGGTATTTTATTAAAAATGTAGTTGGCAGTCAGCAATGCTTCCCTCTACATGTTTTGGGGTAAGCCAGAATTCAATAATAAGGCATTCATCATCTCCTTTAGAGTTCGGTTCTTGCGCTTGGCAGTACCGTTTGATTCGGGTGAGTAAGGAGCAGTTGTCTGATGAACGATTCCATGTTTTGAGCAGAACATGTTAAAAGGTGCATCATATTCTCATTCTCTATCATTTCTAACGATTTTAATCGTTTTGCCAAGTTGATTCTCAACCTCAAGTTTGTATTCTTTGAATTTATCCAAAGTCTTATTTTTGTTATGTAACAAATATACATAACAGAATTTTGTGCAATCGTCTATGAAAGTCACAAAGTACTTTTTGCCTTCTCTGGTCTGCACATTTTAAATCACACAGATCCGTGTGAATTAGACCTAGAGTTTCTGTGTTTCTTTCTACAGAACGTGATGGGGTTTTAGTGAGTTTGGCCTCCGTGCAAATTTCACATTTTTCTGAGTTATCTACCTTAAATTTTGGTAGCAAATTCATGTTAATTAATCTACGCATAGAATTTACATTAACATGGCCTAGTCTTTCATGCCAAACAGAGGAAGACTAAACAACATAGGCAATAGGAGTTATTTCATTAACTTTGGGAACAGCAGGAACAATAGTTTTAGGGATGACTGTCATTACATTAAACTTGAACAGTCCATCCTTTACATATCCTTTACCCAAGTATACCCCATTCTTAGACAGTACAAAATTATCAGAAACAAGAACAACCTTAAACCCATTCTTGCTTAGCAAAGAACCTGATATCAAGTTCTTTCTAATGTCTGGAACATGCAGCACATTTGTAAGTGTTAGCTCTTTGCCTGAAGTCATTTTCAGCATTATCTTCCCTGTTCCTTCAATTTTGGAGGTGGAAGAGTTTCCCATGAATAGTTGTTCATCTTTGTTGCACTTCTGGTATGAGGTGAACATTTCCTTGTCCGAGCAGATATGCTTGGTGGCCCCAGTATCGTACCACCATTCACGAGGATTGCTCCCCACAAGATTTACCTCTGATACTACAGCACAGAGGTCCAGGTCAGAGAGACCAGTGGACAAGTTCTCAGCTATGTGTGCGTGGGATTTTTCATTCCCTTTTACATGTCCTGTTCCCGAACGATTATTGTCCTTGCTGCGGCACTCAGAAATTTTGTGCCCCAGCTTACCACACTTGTGGCATTTCCCAGCAAACCTCTTTGCAAGAGGTTTTTTGTTTGAGGCCTGTGGCAGAAACTTCCTCTTCTTGTCCTTCTGTTCGTGCTCCACCACATTGGCCTTTTCTATGGACTGATTTCCATAGGACCTGTCACCCTTGCGATTCTCTTCTTCGATCTACAACCTGACAATTAGGTCTTCAAGAGACATCTCCTTTCGCTTGTGTTTGAGGTAGTTCTTGAAGTCTTTCCACCCAAGTGGAAGTTTTTCAATGAACGCTGCAACCTGAAATGGTTCGCACAGCGTCATATTCTCTGCAGCAATGTCGTGCATTATAACCTGCAGTTCTTGGACTTGACTCACCACAGTTTTGGAGTCAATCATCTTGTAGTCCAGAAATTTGCCGACAACAAATTTCTTGGACCCGGCGTTTGCTGTTTCGTACTTCTTTTCCAGGGACCCTCACAGGAGTTTGGACGTTTTGAAGACACAGTAGACGTTGTACAGGGGGTCTACCAAGCCATTCAGGATGTAGTTCCTGCAGAGGTAGTCGCCCTGAGTCCACGCATCAAGTGCAGTAACGGAGTGTGCATCCATTGGCGCCAGCATCGGGGCAGATTCAGTGAGGAATCTGTCCAGCTTCAATGTGGTCAGGTAGAAATGCATCTTTTCTTGCCACTTTTTGAATCCAGTTCCATTGAACTTTTCCGATTTTTCTTCCACGGTCATGTGCGTGGGCAGAACGACCGAATGTGCCGCAACCGATTGTGCAGTCACATTTTGGGTCACCGGTGTTTCGGTACTGAGAAGCCCATTAGCAATGTCAGTTGGTGTGTTCTCCATGTTCTTGTTTTCTCTGAAATTGTTCGAAACAGAAACTGTTAGTTGTTTTTTCCGAACAGCACCTGTAAATAGACTTCACAAAACTGTTAGAATCTGTGAGGAAAAAATTCTGCTTTAAGATTGTTAAAACCCGAATATATAAATAATAGAAAATCCCAACAGAGATTGCGAAGAAAATGAAATACAGGAAAGAAAACAGTAAGTCAAAGAATTTGCACAGAGTCGAGACTGATAATCTCTGTCCTTAAAGCAGAATTCGCCCCGTAGTGTGACGGTTACCGGCGAATTGCTTCCCAGGATACAAACTGTACATTCTCTGAAGAACGCAGCACCCTTGCTTCAGAGACTCAGCAAACCGTTGCCTGTGATGTACTCTCAGTTGACACTGACACAGAGGAGAAGAAGAAGAACAGATCAAAAAAAATTCTCTATCTGTATAAAAGACTGCCTGGATTTATAGAGGAAGATTTTGGAGACTGGAGACTGTTCAGATGCCATTACTCTGTAACAGCAGAGTAATGAGGACTCTTCAGATTCATAACTGGTGAGCCATTACTCTGCTGTTACAGAGTAATGAGTACCAGTTACTGAATCTGAAAAGCCTTTTCAGTTCAGTAGGGGAAGAGTTTTTGTCTGGGCAAAAAAAAATTTAAGCCAAACCAAACCAAGCCAAGCCGAGGCCGGGGCCGGGCGGGCGCGCGCGCGTGTATGTTTGTCATTTTGGCTAAGTCCTCTCTCCACTATACGTTAGTGGTAACCCCCGGGCCACGCCCTTTAGTCCAGTTTTCTAGTATATATACTAGAAAAAATCTTTTCCAATTTCCGATATGGGACTATCTATTTTCTCCAAGTTGCCAAGTTAGTACCTTTCAAGTACCCAACTTTGGACCAACATTTTTCATTCATACGGAATTCGTTTTTGGCAAGTGAGTATACTACGGAATAGTACTCGTCGAGAGGATCGCAATCCACTCATTTTCCGGCGCCGCCGGTGGCCGGAGCCTGCCAGAATCCGGTCCGGAAAACTGCAAAAATTAATTCCAACAGGTCAAACCCGTTAGCCAGTGGCCCTGAACTGGCTGAGGCCCGTTTGACCTGATGATTACATGAGAGCCAAATCTAAGTCAAATCTAAGGAGATCTGATGGCCCAGATGGGGCCACGTCATTTATACCATATCAGTTTGTTTCTGAGTGTGGGAGCAACAGATGTGAGTTCTTGTAATCTGTCAGTGGAAGACACGACACTGGCATTGATCCGATCCTCGTCTGTAGGACTGGCTCAGGAGTAGCAGGAGAGAGGTTGAGGCTAGGTGGTCGGCTCGGGTTTCGGGGTTCGGCTCGGATCTTCGTACCTGCACACTGCCTAGAAATACCGGGAGAGTTCCCGATGACAGGCCCTCCGACGATCTAATCAGTTACAGAGAAAGCAACAATAGCTAGGATTCAGGGGGGAAAATCTGGGGGGGTGCTCGGAGATCATGTCGAGCTCCGAGGCTGGGGTCAGCTGTCGACATGGGGTCGGCTATAAGCGCCGAGTAAGCACCGAGCTCAGGCGTTCTTGCCGGGCATCGAGCCCATGTGTCTTAGCTTGAGAAAGCTATCCCTGTGCTCGAGATCAATGTCGAGCATCGAGGATGAGGAGTTGGCACCGAGCGTTGAGCCCAGGTGTTTTAGCTTGAGAAAGCTACCCTGTGCTCGAGATCAATGTCGAGCGCCGAGGATGGGGGGTCGGCACCGAGCATCGAGGCTAGGTGGTCGGCACCGAGCGTTGAGCCTAGGTGCTTTAGCTTGAGAAAGCTACCCCTGTGCTCGAGATCGATGTCGAGCATTGAGGATGGGTACACCGAGCATCGAGCCCAGGTGCTTTAGCTTGAGAAAGCTATCCCCTGTGCTCGAGATCAATGTCGAGCATCGAGGATGAGGGGTCGGCACCGAGCATCGAGCACATGTGCCTTTGTTTGAGAAAGCTACCCTTGTGCACGAGATCAATGTCGAGCATTGAGGATGAGGGGTCTGCACCTAGCGTCGAGCCCATGTGCCTTTGCTTGAGAAAGCTACCCTTGTGCTCGAAATCAATATCGAGCGTGAGGATGAGGGGTCGGCACCGAGCGTCGAACCCATGTGCCTTTGCTTGAGAAAGCTATTCATGTGCTCGAGATCAATGTCGAGCGTTAGGGATGGGGGGTCGGCACCGAGCGTCGAGGCCAGGTGGTTTAGCTTAAGTTACCCCTGTGCTCGAGATCGATGTCGAGCGTCGAGGATAGGGGTTCACTACCGAGCGTCGAGGCTAGGTGGTCGGCACTGAGCGTCGAGCCCTGGTGTTTTAGCTTGAGAAAGCAACCCCTGTGCTCGAGATCAATGTCGAGTGTCGAGGATGAGGGGTCGGCACCGAGTGTCGAGCTCAGGTACTTTAGCTTGAGAAAGCTACTCCTGTGCTCGAGATCAATGTCGAGCATCGAGGATGAGGGGTCGGCACCGAGCGTCAAGTCCATATGCCTTTTCTTAGAAAGCTACCCTTGTGCTCGAGATCAATGTTGAGCGTCGAGGATGAGGGGTCGGCACCGAGGGTCGAGTCCATGTGCCTTTGCTTGAGAAAGCTACCCCTGTGCTCGAGATCAATGTCGAGCATCGAGGATAGGGGGTCGGCACCGAGCATCGAGCCCATGTGCCTTTGCTTGAGAAAGCTACCTCTGTGCTCGAGATCAATATCGAGCGTCGAGGCTTGGGAAGCGCTAGGCCCCGCAACGGCTAGTTCGAAGTGCTTGCCGAGTGCCGATGGCTTCACACTTGGAGAAAAGGTACTCCGGGGAGCCGTTTCAGTGGGTGACGCGTGTGCCGCTGACGTTACCTTCACAGAATTCTAGGAGTCGTTTGCGAATTTTGAGGAACCGTTTGGGATTCTTACGAGAATCGAGGAGTCGTAAGTTTCCTTATATATACATCCCCTACCCATCTCCTCATTTCTTACTTTCGCTCTCTCTCTAGATCTCAGAGCTTCTCTCTAGAAGTTTTCTGTCACTGGTGATTAGCTTTTCGGCAACCTTTCTCGACCACTTCAATTAGGTTAGTATTTTTAAATATGTCGATGGCTCAGTCCGGCTTTACAGCCTCCACCTCGGGCGGGAATACTCATACGGGCCTGTCAGATTCTTCTTCTTGGGAAAGAGACGAGGATGTCTACGTCGTGAAGACGCTCCGCACTCGCAAGCCGTTCGTGGTAGAGACCAGCGATTCGGATGACGAGGTGAACCCTACCAAAGTCGTTAGTGATGAAGGGGGAGGAGATCGAGGGGATGGCTCTTCATCTAGGGCCTCCGTACTCGTGCCATGGGCCACCCCTTCTCCTGAGAAAGCTCCCAAGATTCGAAAGAAGAGGATGAAGTGGACTATGCCTGGTAGTCCTGACGAGACGATCCCCCCTCGAAGGCTCGAGGTCCCATTTTTTTCGCAACCGTCATCGATCAGGATGTACCCGGATGATGTCGAGGATTTGGTCCGCAATGGAGTACAACCTTCTTCGCCGAGCCGGGTAAGGATCAAGATGGACAGTACACCGACCATGTTAAAAGAGGACGACCTGTCGCTGATTCGCGCGAGCTACTTCATCGGGAGGGATCCGAGTTGATGGTTCCCAACGTCGGCCTTTGTCCTACCAATCCCTTAGCTCTTTGGTACTGCATTTTTCCTGTGGATGCGTTGTCCTCGGGATTGCGGTTGTCCATTCATCCGTTCATTAGAGAGGTGCTGAATTGGGCCACACAGTGTCCGATACTATATGGTCCCAATTCTTGGAAGCAGATGGTGAGCTTTATCTTGTTGTGCGAGGAGAGGAGGGTGCCGCTGAGGCTAAACATCTTCCGAGCTATGTTAGGCGTTAGTTCGTCCGGCAAGTTTGACGGAATTTGTTATGTCTCGTACCGGGAGGAAGGTCGTGCATGGTCACCTCGACTCGATAAAGGAGTGGAAGAAGAAGTACTTCGTTGTAAGGAGCGAAGAACCATGGAAAATCCCCACCAGATGGAACTTTTACAAGGCTAACTTCAAGGGCCCTAAGAAGAATGATCTGTCGGCCGAAGAGTGGGCGTATGTCGAGCGTCTTTGTAAGAGTAACAACATAAGTTGGCCGAAGGTGACAGAAAGTCACATGGCCCGTGTCGGACTGAGCTCCGCCCCTTCCCGTATGTTTTTCGTTTGCCTTTTCTTATGCAATCTCCTTTCGTGCTCATTGTTTTTTTATTGACGTTCGTGCAGAGATGGACCCAGCGTCGATTAAGGAGAGGAGACTTGCGATAAAGAGGCAGAAGGCTGAGCAGGCTAGGTAGGGGAAGCAAGCGGGGGCCTCTTCCCAAGCGCCTCCCGAGGGTTCCTCGGAGCCAAGGGCCAAAAGGGTAAGGTCCAGCCAGACCCGAGACGCCCCAATCAGGCCGAACTCCAGTAACCTCATGGTCACGGAGGTTGTGCAGGGTGGGGTTCCTCATCTTCGTGCAGATGCCCAAAAGTTGGTTGGGGAGGAGGGGCTCCAGCCCTGGGCACCTGACTGGGCCATTCGGATGGGAGACACTCTGACAGAGGGTCCCATGGCGGTCGAGTTCGTGGACAAGATGGCCATGCCACGCGATCGGCAGAGCATGAGCGCCGATACCTTTGAGTCTGCCTATATGAGGTGGGCTCAAGCAAGCGTGCATGTGAGCTTCCTTGCCAACCTTAAGTTTTTATGTGGTCGTTTTCGTCACTAAACGCTTCGCTTCGACTGCAGGCTTGCTTGTCCGATGCTCAGGTGATGAGGCTTCATGACCAAGAGCTGAAGCATGAGAGGAAGAACGCTCTTCGTTACCAGCGAGAGATGAAAGATCTTAAACTGGCATTGGATGCCTCTCAAAAGCGAGAGCAAGCCCTGCAGGCCGATCTGGCCTCGATGGCCGATGAAGGGCTAAGGAAGGAAGCCACGCTCAAGAAGATGTTTGAGGTGGAGAGAGGTGTTCTCACTTTGAAGGCTCAAGACATGGTCATCGAGGCCCAAAACGAGGTGTACGACCGGGCGCTGGGCCACGTCAAGCACTTCTACCCGACCCTGGATCTTGGAGGTTTTGACTATGATATGGAGATCCCCGCGCTGCCGAAAACCCATGGGGGCGTTGCTCAAGCCGAAGGGGAAACTGGAGGCGAAATTGCCGGAGCCGACCCGATCGCCGATCCGGTTGTCGACGCTGTTGTCGGTGCCGACGTCGAGGGAGAGGTTGGCCCTAAGTAGTTGCCTTTTCTTTTTATTCTCTTTCTTGAAAATGTATTTGCAGAAGGCGGACTGGCCACCGCAATATTTTGTATGGTGCTCTGATTTATGACAATGAGTTTTTTGTTTGGCCAAGTGTTTTGACCTCGTGCTTCGTTTTGATTTCCTTTGCCTGGCCGAGTCTTCGGTCTTGTAGATTTTTTTTTATTAAAGAGAAGTGTTTGAGGTTCGGAATGATTTTTGTTTCGCCTCTGTCAGATGTTGGCCTCCCTCCTTGAGGCAGATCCCCGGCGGGCCGAGGTAACGCGGTTCCGGAGCAAGATTAAAGTATTGGAGTCTAGCCTTGCTCGATATCGAAAGGAAGCTCGGGATCATGGTGCGGCTTTCCATTACTTCAGAAACAAATCGAAGTAGCTGAGTGTGGAAGTGGCTCGCTTGAAGAAGGCAATAGTCGATCGTGACCTGGGGAGTGCTGGCTTTGGGTTATCCATGTCCAGTGCTTCTGTACGGCGGCCTTCGTCTGAGTTATTCCTTCGGGAGGTCATTGTCGAGAAAGAGATCGAGATTCAACGTTATAAGACAATGTTGGGGTTGTCGGGGGCTCGATCTGTCTCCTCGAGTGGGGCTCGCCCCTCGGGTGGTGCGTCGGACCCGGTTCGGCAGTTGGAATATGCGAGGCCGGGCTACGTATCTACTTTGACTGCTCCTAGAGATTCTGGTGGCCAGGTTGGGGAGTCAAGCCGCTCGGTTGGGTTTGAATTAGTCTGTGTTAGTCCGAAGGGCCTCTGAGAAAAACTTAGGCTGATGTGATAGCCGTTTGTAATAACTTTATTGTGCCGTGGCCTCCTAAGGCGTTTATAGTAAAAAAGACTCTTTCGATCCGTCTCGATTTTTTTTAAACGACTTTCAAGGGCTAGGGAGAGGACGATAGATCGATGAATCTTTTGTCTGTCGCTTCGTTTTGCTTGGGACACGAGCTGAGGGTTGAGAACTTGGGAGATCGAGAAATCTCCGGTTTGTTTCTTGTAGTCCTCGCCGAGTAGCGGGGATGCGGGACCGAGAAGCCCCGTTTGGCTCAGAAAACGAGCTGGGGGTCGAGAACTTGGGAGATTGAAGAATCTCCCGTTTGTCTCTTGTAGTCCCCGCCGAGTAGCGGGGACGTGGGACCGAGAAGCCCCGTTTGGCTCAGAAAACGAGCTGGGGGTCGAGAACTTGGGAGATTGAAGAATCTCCCGTTTGTCTCTTGTAGTCCCCGCCGAGTAGCGGGGACGCGGGACCAAGAAGCCCCGTTAGGCTCAGGAAACGAGCCGATGGTCGAGAACTTGGGAGATTGAAGAATCTCCCGTTTGTCTCTTGTAGTCCCCGCCGAGTAGCGGGGACGCGGGACCGAGAAGCCCCATTTGGCTCAGGAAACGAGCCGAGGGTCGAGAACTTGGGAGATTGAAGAATCTCCCGTTTGTCTCTTGTAGTCCTCGCCAAATAGCGGGGATGCGAGACCTAGAAGCCCCGTTTGGCTCAGGAAGCGAGCTGAGGGTCGAGAACTTGGGAGATTGAAGAATCTCCCATTTGTCTCTTCTAGTCCTCGCTGAGTAGCGGGGACGCGGGACCGAGAAGCCCCGTTTGGCTCGTGAAGCGAGCCGAGGGTCGAGAACTTGGGAGATTGAAGAATCACCCATTTGTCTTTTCTAGTCCTCGCTGAGTAGCAGGGACGCGGGGCCGAGAAGGACAATGCTTTGCTCAAAGCATACGCCGAGCGCCAAGCACCTTCAGCTTGTGAGAAAGCTAGGGTTGTGCTCGCTGTACATGCTGGGCGTTGAGCCCCCCGACTTGTGAGAAAGCTAGGATTGTGCTCGCTGTACATGCCGGGCGTCGAGCCCTCCAGCTTGTGAGAAAGCTAGGGCGTTGCTCGCTGTACATGCCGAACGTCGAGCCCTCCAGCTTGTAAGAAAGCTAGGGCGTTGCTCGTACATGTCGGGTGTCGAACCCCCTAACTTGTGAGAATCCACAGAAATTTGAGAAATTTGAACAAAACAAAATAAAAGGGAAAGAAATGAGACTACACTTTATTTTTTCTACTATTTTATGTTTGCACAAAGGAGGTGGCATGTATTTCCGATTACAAAAGATTGGTTACATAAGCTCGGTTACAAAAGAAGTCTAGTCCTCCCCTTCGAGGAACTTGATAAGGTGCTTCGCGTTCCAGGGCCTCTTCACTATCTGCCCCCTAGGTCTTCGAGTCAGTACGTGCCGGGGTGCACCACTTCGGAGACCTTATATGGGCTCTCCCAGTTGGGGGCCAGCTTTCTCTTGTTGGGGTCGTATATAGCTAGTTTCCTGAGCACGAGGTCGGCTTGCTTGATGTTGGGGGGACGGACCTTGTTGTTGTAGAATCTCTTGATCCGTTGTTGGTAATGCTTTTTCTGACGGCAAATTTTTCTCTGACCTCGTCGATCAAATCTAAGTTGGTTCTGAGGTCGATTGAGTTGGTCTCCTCATTTGAAACCCATGATCTTGGGTGAAGGGAGTCCGATTTCTAAGGGGATGACCGCCTCGGTGCTGTAGGTTAGGTTGAATGGTGATTCGCCCATGGGGATTCTCTGAGTTATTCGGTGCAACCAGAGGATGCTTGGTAGCTCGTCGATCCAGATCCCTTGGGAGAGTTATCCAACCATTTCTTGAGCCCGTTAAGGATCTGACGATTCGCATTTTCTGCCTGTCCATTTGACTGTGGATGAGATATCGACGATAAGAGGTGTTGGATGCGGATATCTTCGCAGAATTTTCGAAAGTTCTTGCCAGCGAATTGAGTTCCGTTATCGGTGATGAGCATTTGTGGGATCCCGAACCGACAGATGAAGTGCTTCCAGAAAAATTGTTGAGCTTGGTGCTCCGTGATTGTGACCAGGGGTTTCGCTTCGATCCACTTGGTGAAGTAGTCGATGGATACCACTAGGAATTTTCTTTGGCCTGTTGCTTTTGGGAAGGGGCCGACCAAGTCCATCCCCCACTGGCAAAGGGGGTCGAGCTGGGCAGCGACTGGAGGTTGTCTTGCGGAAGCCGTTTCACCGAGGAGAATCTCTAGCAAGGGCCGCACCTTTTGACGATGATTTGAGTGTCTTGTAACATGGTTGGCCAGTAATAGCCATGGTTCAGGGCTTTTCTGGCGAGCGACTTGCTCCCCATGTGGCATCCTCTGATTCCCTCGTGCAATTCTTTCAGCGCGTATTTGGCCTCGGCGGGGGCCTGACAGCGGAGTTAAGGTCTTCCGTCCACCTTTGTGTAGGAGCGTTTGAAGAGCGTCCCATTGATTATAGTGAATTTTTCTGAACAGATTTTGGTCCGTCTTGCCTCAGCCCGATCCTCAAAGAGTTCACCATCTGCCAGGAACTTTCGGATCGGAGCCATCCAAGTGTCCGATTGAGTGTCAACAGCAAGGCAAAGGACCTCGGGGACGTCAATGCTAGGCTTTAGCAGGACTTCGATTAAGACGGTGCGGTTGAGGCCTTCGAAGGACGATGAGGCGAGCTTGGACAAGGAGTCAGCTTGGGCATTCTGCTTCCTTGGGATTCGTTCTACCGAGGCAAAGTCGAAGGTGGTTAAGAGTTGCTGGACTATCGCCAGGTATTGGACCATCCGAGTGTCATGAGCCTCATACTTTCTGGTGATCTGGTTGACTACGAGCTGGGAGTCACTGAAAGCTCTGATTTGCCTTGCCCCTGCCTTATGTGCTAATGTGAGCCCCGCAATCATCGCCTCGTACGCTGCTTCGTTGTTGGAGGCGGAAAAGTTTAGGCATGGGGAATACTGGAGAACGAAGTTGTCGGGGCCTCTGAGTATGACGCCCGCACCGCTTCCAACCTCGCAAGATGAACCGTCGACATAAACCTTCCAAATCGGTTCCCCTTCCTGAAGTTCGGAAGGCTCAGAATTGGTGCACTCAGTGATGAATTCGGCGTGGCCTGCCCTTTGATAGCCGTTCTGGGTTGGTAGCTAATGTTGTACTGGCTCAGCTCGATCAACCACTTGATTAAGCGGCCAGAATTCTCCGACTTGTGAAGGACGGCCTTGAGAGGCTGGTCCGTGAGAACCTGGATCGAGTGGGCCTGAAAATATGGACAGAGCTTTTGTGTGGCCATGACCAGAGGGTAAGCGATCTTTTCCATCTAGGCGTAATGGGTCTCAGCCGCGAACAGGACTTTGCTGATATAGTAGAGCGGCTTCTGAACTCCGTCCTCTATGACTAACACGACACTGAGCACGTGTTCCGAAGTCGATACGTAGAGGGAGAGGGATTCTCCACGCTCGGGTTTGCTTAGAAGAGGGGGGTTGGCGAGGTAGACTTTTAGTTGGTCGAACGCCTGTTGTTGAGTCCCCCTCATTCGAAGCCTTTCGTCCCTAGTAGGGCCTTGAAAAAGGGGAGCGACTTCTCTCTAGACTTGGAGAGGAAGCGGCCGATGGCCGCTAGTCGTCCCGTGAGCGTTGAACTTCCTTTATATTCCTAGGAGGGGCCATGTCGATTATGGCCCGGATCTTCTCGGGGTTCGCCTCTATGGAGTGCTGACTGACGATGAACCCAAGAAATTTTCCCAAAGAGACGCCGAAGGTGCACTTAGCGGGATTGAGCCTCATGTTGGGAACCGAAGGATGCCAAAAGCTTCCTCGAGGTCGGCCACATGATCCTGCCTTCGGCGACTCTTGACAAGCATGTCGTCAATGTATACCTCCATGTTCCGACTGATCTGTTCTTTGAAGACCCGGTTGACGAGCCTCTGGCAGGTGGCACCGGCGTTCTTTAGACCGAAAGGCATGATCCGGTAATAGTAGAGACCTTGGTCGGTTACGAGGGACGTCTTGGCGATGTCCGGAGGAAACATCCAGATCTGGTTATAGCCCGGAAAGGCATCCAGGAAGGTCAGTAGCTCGTGACCTGACATCACATCGATCAGAGCGTCGATGCTTGGGAGAGGGAACAGATCTTTGGGGCACGCCTTTTTGAGGTCCGTGAAGTCTATACAGATCCTCCAATTTCTGCTTGCCTTCTTCACCATCACAACGTTAGCCAGCCACTCGGGATAGCTGACCTCCTATATGAACCGGGCGGACAACAGTTTGTCTACCTACTCTTTCACTGCCTATTGCCTTTCGGGAGCGAACTTACGTCGCTTCTGATGGATCGGCTTGGAGCCCTGGTTGACGCTCAGTTTGTGACGCTCAGTTTGTGCATAATGAGGTCCTCGAAAATTCCGGGCATGTCAGACAGAGTTCAGACGAAGAGGTCGATATTTCGCCGAATGCACTTGATGAGGATCGGTCTCAGATCCGGGGACAGGGATCGGCTCACACGAAACCATTTAAGATTTGTCTTCTACCTCAAAGGAGACCTCTTCCAACTCGTCTATGGGCTCCGAGTCAGACCGGTTTCTTTCGGACAGAAGTTCTACTGCATCAAGGGGGCATACCCCGCCCCTACCGCGGTCATATAGCACGAACGTGCGGACTCCTGGTTTTCCCGAACGATGTCGACCCCGATGTTGGTGGGGAACTTTAATTTCAAGTGGTAGGCCGAGGGGACTGCTTGAAATGAGCAGAGGCCAGGTCGGCCGAGAATGGTATTGTATGCGGCACCATGAAGTCCATTGATTTGGTCAGTGTAACCGGGGTCGTCCCGGCGGTTACATCCAGTGTGATGATCCCCTCAATCTGGACAAGGACGCCCAAGAACCCGTAAAGGGTGTACCCGGCCGATTTTAGCTTCTTGCGGGGGAGCTTGAGGTTTTCAAAGGCTTCCAAAAAGAGGATGTTGACCGAGCTTCCGTTGTCTAAGAGAATTTGGCGGACTTCGATGTTTGCCATGACGAGGGCGTCGCAATGCGGGAGCCGGACGCCCGCCAGGTCTTTTCCGGAGAAGGAGACTTCCTGCTGCTGGACCCGGGAAGGGGGATGGTCGTGGACCCAGTTTACTTCCCGCAAGAAGGCCTTACGGGAAGTATTGGATTCTCCTCCCATGGGTCCGCCATGGACGCAGTGTAGGATGGCATGCCCCTAGGTCTCTTCGAGCTCAGGAACCTGCTCGAGTCGTCGGTTGGCCGTTCAAGGAGGCGAAGGCCTCGGATTCCTCGGGTCCCTCCGGTCTCTTGGGTTGGCCCGGGTGAACTCCCTTAGGTACCCTCGCTGGATGAGGGCCTCGATCTTGTCTTTAAGGGCGCGGCAGTTGTCCGTCTCGTGCTCATGGTCTCGGTGAAAACGGCAGTAGAACCTCTGGTCCCGCTTCTTGTTGTTGCTCAGTCAGGGAGGGAGTCGGACGATCCCTTTGTCCTCGATCTCTAAGAGGATGGCTGACACGTTCTGGATCAGAGGCGTATATCTTGCAAAAACCGGGGGACCGGAGGTCGGCCGGACGCGTATTTCGGGGCTTTTTTGGCGGGCTCGGTGTTGTTTGCTTTGCGCTTCCCTTTGGCTGCAGCTTATTTGATGCCCTTGGGATGCAGAGCCTCTTCAGCCCGAATCTATTTTTCGACCCTGTTGAGGAGGTCGGGAAAATCGACGGGCGGTTTCTTGGCTAATGAGGCTTTTAGTTGGCCGTGGCGAACATTGTGTTGGAAAGCTGCGGAGGCGACGCCAGCGTCGAGAGAGGAATCTGCCTTTGCCTCGTTTGTGAACTTCTGAACGAAATCGCGGAGGGGTTCTCCTTCCTCTGCTTAAGGTCCAGAAGGGATGGCTCGCCTTCTCGATCTTCTTGCTGGCCACGAAGTGGCTAGAAAGCTTGCTTCTAGCTGGTCGAACGAGAAGACCGAGCCGGAAGTGAGCTTCGAGAACCATTCCTGAGCTGGACCACGCAGGGTGGCAGGGAAGGTGCGGTACAGGAGAGGGTCCGATGCGCTGTGAATCAACATGAGGGTTTTGAACCCTTCCATGTGATCAGCAGGATCACCCTCGCCGTTGGTCTCAAATTGAGGAGGCCTGAAACTTCTGGGGATCTCGGCATTTAAGATCTGAGGGGAGAACGGGGGTCGGTTCGACTTGTACCCTTGCCCAGATAATGGACTGCCCTCGCCGAGATGGGCTAGGCGGTTCTCCATCTCCTGGAGGCGTCGGAGGATGGCATCGTCTTGTTCCTGTGGGCGAGTTGAACCGTGAGATTCGCTGCCCTGGGCTTCTGGCTGAGGATAGGTGTTGCGCGCCTCGTTCTTGGGACCACCTCGGATAGCCTGGAGGACCTCGTTCCTAAAGTTTTGGAACTCGGCTCTCGTGACTGGAGTCTGCTCTACTTGGCCGCGCGACAGTGGAAGCCCTCGGGGGGAATGGCTGTGTGCTGATTCCCGTTCTTGGGTCGGTTGCATGCCATGGTTCGGGACCGAGTTGGAAGCGGCCCCTTCCCTCGACCGGTTGATCTGCTGGTCCTGGATTACACGACGTAAGTCGGGAGCTACCACCGAGCGCGAGGCGCTTGGTTCGGGTCCTCCCGCACTATTGGCTTGAGGTCGACCGGAGCCATGGCTGCAAGTGGGATGAGGGTCTGGACGACGCCTAGCAGTGAAGGCTTTTATGGCTTCGGGAGCCATGGGGAAGCCCGGCTCCGAGATGACGTCCTAAGCCAGGGTCGGACCAGTGTCAGTGACGTGAGAGTTTCCAACAGAAGGTGCCAACCTGATGCTGCTTGTTTTTGGATATGGGGGCAACAGGTGTGAGTTCTTGTAATTTGTGAAGCGGAAGACACGACACTGGCGTTGATTCGATCCTCGGCTATAGGACCGGCTCAGGATTAGCAGGAGAGAGGTAGAGGCTAGGTGCTCAGCTCGGGTTTCGGGGTTCAGCTCAGATCTTCGTAGCTCAGCTCGGACTTCGTACCTGCACACTGCCTAGAAACACCGTGAGAGTTCCCGGTGACAGGCTTTCGATCTAGTCGGTTACTGAGAAAGCAACAGTAACTAGGGTTCAGGGGGGAAAAAGTTTTACCTCTAGAAGGAAGGAGGTCTGGTATTTATAGGCAGGGGCTAACGAGTCCCTGCCTTCGATGGGCCGGGTCGGACCCGTTAGCCAGTGGGCCTGAACTGGCTGAGGCCCGTTTGACCTGTTTGACTTGATGATCATAGGAGAGCAAAATCTGAGGAGATCTGATGGCCCAGATGGGGCCACGTCTTTTATACCATATCAGATAGCTTGTGGCCTTATAGAAGATATTGTGCTAAATCGTACAAAATAGAAAACCAGGATTCATGTAGTTGACTCCATCTACCTTTACCATGTCTCATATATGCTCTTCTTTTAACCAAAAATAATAACTCTTTTCGGGGATTCAAAATTATGTAGCGAAACACTACATAGTAAAGGTCCTCTTTTACTTCTTGTCGCACAACAATTAAGCAATTAAGCAGCCAGCTGCATATAGCGGAATGACAAACTGGATATAATTTAGTCATAGGTTCCCACTAATACTATCAAGTACCCTCCATTCTCTGAGTAGTATTTCTCTCAGATTTCCAACATGACAGCAAACTAGGGTTCATCCTCCATTAATGTTGCTACTCTCTCTTAAAAACCCATAATCCATATCTAACACTTAGCTTCTCCATGCATGACACCCAGATTATAGCCACGCGCCAAAATCCAATTTCATGTGTCCTCGTCACAAACTTTTGATTGCTATGTAGTAATTAGTTGCAGATGTGGGACTATTGTGTTGGGATTTTATGTCTTGCATACTACTAAGTCCGAAGAGAAGAAGAAGATGATGAAGCGAAGGAAGGGCGAAGCGTTTTGTGAAAAGAAGAAAGCAGCAGCAACAGCAGCAGGTGACAACAGCAGGCAGGGAATTGACGGTTGACTGCGTTTGGGCACAGTCGACTTCCCACACTCTTTGGATGGATTTCGGGTTAGTGCGGTTGACCGCCCACTTTGGCAGTCGACCACCGCCGACGCTGAGCACACTATTGGGTTAATTATTTGGGCCCAACTTTTACTCCAAGTTAGATCGTACGACTCATATTATGTCTCTTTATTCAACATATATCAGACGGCTAATTTATCAAGACTACAACCTAGAGTTTCTCTATATCTCTATATTTTATTGTATAGATTTCCTTTGAGAGCCAAGAGAGAGTACTTCATTGTAAAAAAAAATTGAGAGTTCTTCATTGTAAACAACTGATTATATCTAGTGAGGCTTGAGAGATATATAGGTTTTTGGTGCGAGTGTAATACTGTGTATCTTCTCTAATTGAATATTTTTCTTCTTTCTCCCCCAGATTAGGCTTAGCCAAACCATGACAAATAATTGTGTGCTTTGTGTGCTTGGTTTGATCCACTTATTTGATTGTTCGTCACTGGATCTATTGTCGCTAAACTCAGCAACGAATTCCTAAAAATTGGTATTAAAGCATCATGTCAGAAATCTTCCGCAGTTCAGGAGTTGCTCGAGTTTCCTTGAAGAAGATGACATATCAGAGTTTTACGAAGATCAAGCAAGGGAGGCCGTCTGACATAAAGTAAGAAATTCAGTTGAAGATTTTTTCAGAAGCCTTTGGTTTAATTCGGATGTTTTCGACGCACGAAGTCAAGTGTAGAAGAGCGACGAGTTTGTGGACAAGACTCATAACTGATGACATGGAATCACCACTACAAGAACTAATGTACTGGAAGAGAAAACTGTTCAGTTACTTAATGAAGAAAAGTACCAACTTTAAGATCATATAGGAAAATCCAATTCAGGTTCATCTGAATTGAGGGCGTTGAATGCAGATGATATTAAAGCTTTCATGTTGATAAATTCACTGCCATATCCATACAGGCATCTGATAACCACCATGCGAGACAAAAAGTCTACCACGGAGAAATTTTCGGCAGCAGAGGTGATCGAGGGCTTGGAGGAGGATGAACTTAAGAGGGGACTCAGAGATTGACATTTACTTCTGCGAGTTGCATCGGGGTGGATGGTATTTCGAGTGAAAGAAAAAGTACATGTCAGAATGATCTGTTGCCACCATTGCAAAAAGGATTGGACATTACAAGAGGGATTGCCGAAAGTTACTTAATCGTGAAAGCACTCGTTGCTAGTGTTGCTAGTTGTAGCGCCCCGAATTTCCAATATGATATCTCAGAAATACGTGACACAATTTCCAACATCTACCTCAATTGTAATAGTAAACATAGCCAAAACATAGAGAAAAATTTTCAACTTTTATTACATTAATTCTTTACAAAGCACAACGGAAAACAAACACCATGAATTACAAATCTTTCTTTTACAACACATTTTTTTACAATTTACATAAGCCATAACATCATTCTATCTAGCATTGCTATAAATACCCGAAACCCGGACCCGACCCGCACCGGAACCGGACCCGGCATTGGACCGGAACCGACCCAGCCTATTCGGGTCCGGGTCCGCTCAAAAGAGACCAGACCCGGACCCAGACCCAGACTCGGACTCGTTGAAAAAACCCCAAAAAATCAATATAAAAATAAATATTCTATCCTCATCCCTTTTCTCCTTCCTCCTCAATTCTAAATCTTCATTTTCAAACTCAAAATTTATGCTTTTTTCTTCTCTTCTCTATTCTAAATCCTCAACTCGCCGCCTCCGCTCGCCGCTCACACTCCCGCTCATACCCGAACTGGTAGGAATATTTTAATTGGATCCGGACCCGGACCGACCCGACCTGACTCAATACCAATGCTAATTCTATCTTATGCATCCAAATCCCAAGCTATATGTATCTACCTGTAAAATATGAGACTAGAGATAACCCTAACCCCCAAAACTACAGGGGTCAGCCATAACGGTGTGAGTGACATAAAAATAAATGCAACATAAATGAACATAAGACAGAGTCACAAACAACATGTATCAACAGCAAAAATAAATGAAATAAGAAATAACAATAAATAAAATATGAAAACATCAAGTGAAACTAGGCTAAGTGGCAAGTGTTGAAAAACAGGAAACAGCATGCATAAAATCAAGTCAAGAAAACATCAATGCTATATGCCGACTCTCTAATGCATACTTGTCGGATTCTATGCATTCTATGCATCCCACTCTACATAGGTCCGGTGCAAGTCCTTAACGTTCTCCACTTGATAGGATTAAATCCCTCACTATGCAACTAATCCTACTACGATGACTACTACGAGATTTAGACATTCTGCAAGTATCGGTTCTCGCCCTTGGAATACTGGAGGCCAATCCCATTCTGCAGATCATTTTGTGGCCCCTACGTCCATCGTCCTGGAAAACTGGAGATTGCCTCACTCCGCAAGTCATCTTGAAACCCTCATTGCACAAACATCCCATGAGCGTCGCTCTCGTCCTCGGAATACTGGAGATCAATCCCAGTCCGCAGATCACTCTGTGGCCCATACGTCCATCGTCCCGGAATACTGGAAAATATCTCTCCTTGGATCATCCTGGAGTCCATAACTCACGTTTGCTCTCATTTCATCATATCACCATCTACTGCTTGTCCTTATCTTGGTAAGTTAATTAATTATTTATTAGATTGCGAATCTCTTAGAGTTGGTGTACCCTACTAGGCTTAACTCAACTGAACAAAAACCAAAATCTCAACCGCCGGTAGCCAAGGCACCACTCAATCTCTAAAGACTCATAACTCAACCATCAATACCAAAACCTTCAATAAAGCTCACAAATCCATTATCAAAACGATTATATGAAGAAACTTCTTAAATCAACAAAAATCCAAATCTATATAATGTACTCATAAAATTTCAGAATTCAAATAAAATATTAAATCCATTAAATAAAAGAAAATCATATTTTTAAGTCGTAGAATATCACCAAAACATCAACTCCTTTGAAAACATGTAACTCTCTTAATAAGATCATAAGAATACATTTAAAACTCTATTATAAATAAAATATAACTCTGTAAAATGTTGTATTCTGTAGTAAAAACATCATCTAAAACAGTAGAGCAATAATCCATAATATCGAGGAAATAACCATTTAAATGAAACGAAGAAAATTCAACCAAAACAGCCCAAAAGAATAATTGACGGTCGACTGCTCAAACAGAGCAGTCGACTGGCAATTGAGAATTCTCAAAATAGAAGCATGACGGTCGACCGTGACCTGCTACACAGCCAGGTAGGGCTTTCGTGCATGTTTCGACTGATACTCGATTAAACTTTATAAAATCAAAATTAAATTTCCTGAGATGATTAATTATAACTTCTATGACGTATAGGAACTTATAACACATCAAAACATATCAAGATCTCACAAGAGTAATAAATCTTTCAGAGAAATTCTTCAAAACCTGTAAAAGAGTATATATATATATATATATATATATATATATATATATAACCTTACAAGTGTTTAAGCATCAGTAAAACTTCGAGAAAACAACATATATAGGTAGTATAATGTTTAGACTCAATCTCAGCACTAAAACAAATCAATCTCAATCAAAAACTTCATGAAGAACATCAAATTCTATTTCGGCCATTCATCAAAACAGAGACATATGGTCTATGTGTATATGTTGGTATTCATATATATGTTTAAGCATTAAGAATCAGTGTATAGGAGTGGTATAAGGTTTAATTTAATCTCAGTATCAAACAACTCAAGAATCAATCGAAAACATCACACAATTCACAAAAACCAAATTTTGGCCTGCACACAAACAGACCCGAATCTCAACTCCATCTCTTTGCTTCAAAACTTGATCTTTTTTAGTTCAACAACTCTTCTACAACTTGTTATACATAAACCCTACTGATCCCAATAGTTTACTCATGAATAAATACATGAATAAATACAGTTATAACATGTATTAATCGAGTTTTATTCATCAAAATTTATCAACAGTGTGCATATATCTATATCCAACAGTAAAGATCTCATTTTTGATCAAATTTATTTATTACACAACATACCATTCATTATGCTCAACCAAATCAGTAATAATTTGAAAGAAAACAACTTACTCATGATTTCTATTAGGTTCTTAACAATCTAAAGTCATCTATATGTACTTTTGATCATCAGGGCATAGGTTTCATGAAAAGATTCAATTTTTAATCCATCCACTCATCAAAATTCATTATATCTTCATACCATCATCTAACATGCTTTCTAATAGATAAATAATCACATACAACATGCTTGAAACAATAAAAAAAAAACACATGTCACTCACCTTATTGAAGAATCATCCGAAGATAATAAAGAAATAAGAAAAATCACTCATTTAGCAAGAAAACCAAGATACTCGCTTTGAAACTCCAAGAAAATAACAATAAAGAAATCCTTTTGTGTTGTGCAGCAAAGAGACGGCTGCACCTCACCTTATATAGGCCGGAAATAGGTTATATAGGGTTTTTGAATAGATTTGCAAAATATCTCTTTTAAATATATCTTTACATATATAAATCATTGTACTTTAAAATTAAATAAAACCATCTTAATTGAAATTTAAAAACAAGAACAACCACTCTACTATCAGCCGACACCATTTTGAAAACCCAAGAAATGAAATTGCACTTTTGCCCTCTAGGTGGCAATTTTGCAAAAAGACACTTCTTTATCAAAACTTGCAAAATAAACCAAATTTTTTAAAACAAAAAATAAACTCTTTACCTCTGAGTTGAGTAGGTATCATGCCCAGCCCAAAAATCTGAAAATCTGGAGTTTTCACTCCAAGTGATAATTTTGCACAAAAGTACATTTTTTTGTAATATTTGCAAATAGGTCAAATAATTATCAGAAAAATCCAGAAAATTCACAAATAATATCTAATAATAATTTATGGGTTTCCCCAAAATAATTTTTGACTTTGAACTTCCAAAAAAAATATTTGCACGTGTAAAAAGGTAAATTAAAAAAAATATATTTATTAAATCACCAAAAATCATTTTAATTCGGTTATGAATCTTAAAAGCATTATTTACAAATCTGGGGTATTACACTAGTGCCGCTGAATCAAGTTTTTAGATTGTACTCTTGTTTCAAATTTTATAGATGTGTTCAGGCTGATTTCTTGATTTGGTTAGTTCTCATATATGCTCCGAGTGGGAGATGTTTAATAGTTACAAGTTCATAGAAGATTGTTGTGTGAGAGTGGTGATTGATGAGTTTTGTACAGTAGTGGGTGAAGGAATAGTCGAGTTGGAAGCGCTAGACGAAAATGGGTACACACTAGAGAACATCATGCATATTATTTTGTTGAAACATAACCTTATATCCTTAGGAACTCATGGAACACGAGGCTGCAAGTACACAACTCAATATGGAGTTCTGTTAGTTTGGAAAGGTTGTCATAAGGTGATGTTGGAAAAGAGGGATATCTTGCATAACCTCTACAAACTTTGTGGAATCGAGAAATCTTGGTTAAGTGTTTTTATGCCATATGTTCATGAAACGTCATCTAGTATGTTGTCACTAGAATCATCGAAGTGGGACCACGACATTTAAACACCGTCGAGAGGTGGAGTGCCTCAGGTTTGGTGAAGCTCGTGCAGAGGGCGACGCCTCCGTATTAATCTCTACTAGGGTGTGCCATTGCGAGACATACTGATTGGAGAAAAATGTAGTAGACAGATTCAATTAGTTGAAGAAGCTACTGAATCGGGTTCGTTTGAAGGTGGAGAATGAAAGTCTGGATGAGTTTGATCTCACAATGTTGATAGCACGCATATGCAATCTAAGGTGGTGATTGTTTGGATTGTATGTCTTGCATACTACTGAAGAGGAGAAGAAGATGATGAAGCGAAGGAAGGTCTAAGTGTCGTTGTGAAAAGAAGAAAGCAACAGCAGGTAGGGAATTGACGGTCGACTTTGTTTGGGCGCAGTCGATCGCACCCACTCTTTGGATGAATTTCGAGTTAGTGCGGTCGACCGCTGCCAGTGCTGAACACATTGTTGAGCTAATTATTCGGGCCCAACTCTACTCCAAGTTAGATCGTACGGCTCCTATTGTGTCTCTTTATTCAGGATATATCAGATGGCTAATGTATCAAGACTACAACCTAGGATTTATGTAGATCTCTATATATTATTGTATTGGCCTCTTTGGAGAGGCAAGAGAGCGTGTACTTCATTGTAAAGAGCAATTGAGAGAGTTCTCCATTGTAAAGAGCTGATTAACTTTTAGTGAGGCATGAGAGATAGATAGGTTCTTTGTGCGAGTGTAAAATAATTTGTATCTTCTCTAGTTGAATAATATTTCTCTTATTTGGATTAGGCATAACTAAACCGGACAAATCATTGTGTGCTTGATTTGATCTACTTGTTTGATTGTTTGTCATTGGCTCTATTATCGCTAAACTCAACAACGAATTCCTAACATATTGTGATCGTTGTTCAGATTAGTTGAAGTTTGCTTGTTTACTGTTACCGTGTTTCTATGTGTTCTACTGTTCGTATTCAAGTCAGACGAATCAGTTGAGGCATATTAGAAAGGCTGGTGAGAAGGATTGTAGGTATCCATACAGAGCTCAAGAACGGTTTAATTTACTCTGACTGGTAACTTCCATTTCATGATAGAGGTAGTAATGTGTTCGATTACTCCTCTTTTGATCGGCTTGGCTTCTTTACCTTCTAGGAACTGAAGATTATGAATATTAAACAACATGATCATAATGACTACATACTGCCCAAGTTTACAGTAGCACTCTAGAATTGAACTTTCTTGTCGTCTATTTTAGTCTTATTTTGTGACATCGGAGTTTTTTAAATGAACTGTCATACACACCTTATGGTGCCTGTAACAATTCTGATTTCTTGGAAATATATTTACAAAAACTCTGACATCAAATTATAGGTCGATTGTTTCATTTCTTTCGTTACAGAATTATCTCTGTCGAGTTATTTTTCAGAATAAATAGATTTTTTTTGTGTTGTTGATAAGTAGTTACTTATGCTTGGTTTTTAGATTTCCCATTCACACAATTCTGTTATCTTCCAGTTCTTTCAAAGTGCAAAGTTGTCTTAGCAAAAAACTTACTCAAGCATGCTATAGTATTTCTGTGCTTGTATTTGTTTTAGAAGAGAGTATCTTTTAATTTGCTATTCATGTATTTTTCTCGAACCTTGCAGTCAAATCCTTTACAACTACTGGAAGCAGATAGGTTAATACTTAGAAATTGGAGATCTCATGGCACCATGGGCAAGCTATCTGTTCTCAAAAACCGTGAGTTGCTATTTCCACTTGTCCAAATTGGCACCGAGTTCTCTAAATGGATCACTGTTCAAAATCCAAGCCCAAATCCCGTCATAGTGCAACTTGTGTTGAACTCAGCATCAGTAATTAATAACTGCAAAATTCTTAATGATTCATTACTTTCTGTTGAAACTCGCAATGGGTTCTCGCTACCAGATATAGTTACAACTGAAGCCATAATGAATCCTTTCGGAAGTGCTCGGATTGGGCCAGTTCTCTTCCGCCCCTCCAAGCAATGCACATGGAGAAGCTCAGTTTTGATAAGGAACAATCTCTCAGGAGTTGAATGGCTGCCACTCCATGCTACTGGTGGGTTTCATTCTCTTCTTCTTCTTGATGGGACTGAACCCGTCAAAAAGCTGGAGTTTAACCTTTACTCGCCAACTATTCACAACTTATCCTCCCCAAATTCATCATTCCATTTGAGCAAGACTTGTAATCATCAGGTTTTTAAAGAACTACATGCAAAAAATGCTGGTGAGCATTCCCTCGAGATTAGGAAATTGGAAGTTTCTGGAAGTGATTGCGGTTTAGACGGATTTACTGTACACAATTGTCGGGGATTTTCGCTAGCACCAGGTGAATTGAAGAGACTTCTTATTTCATATCAATCAGAATTTTCTGTTTCTTTGGTTCAAAGGGAACTGAAGTTGGTAATGGCTACGGGTTTTCTTGCGATTCCCATGGAAGCAAGTCTTCCAGTTACCCTGATGGATTTTTGCAACAAGTCACCTTTTTGGGCAGTAATGTGGAAACTCTCGGCGTTGGTAGTAACTGCTCTTTTCGTAGTTTGTTATCTTTTCTTTGTTCTCCTGCATCCTGTTCCATCAGCTAATAAAGAGCACGTTGTCAAGAGTGAGAAGACTATTGTGACAATCAACAGGGTGGAAAAACCTTCTCGCGTTCATCGCACCACAAAAAGTGCAAGGTCAGTTATAGTTTTGTGGAAATTTGTTTTAGGTTGTTCATCTTTCTGTGATTAGTCATTTGACCTTTTGGCTTTATTTTATATACTTTTAACCCCTCACCACCCAAAAAATTCATGAAAATGCCTATGATGTAGGATGTGGTCGATAGAAACTTATTTGGATAATATATCCTTTATTCATTTAGTTCGTACATACTACTCTGTTGTTAAGATGTGTTGCATTTATTTAAATTGTATTGTTCTGGTGAAAATGTACTATTTTTTGGTCACTTTGGGTTGTTAAATGTACTGTTTCTTTATTAAAACATGATATTTTTTATTGAGGGTATGTTTGGGAGAAAAAGTCATTTAACATCCATGTTCAACAAAAGGGTGTTATCAAAATTTGTTTGGAAGTTGAGGGGTTTTAAGTATATACAAGTCATGAGGCAAATGAGGGCTTCTACAGTTTTTTTACTAAGTTTACTCATTTTCCACATTTTAAAAATTTCATGATGGATGTTGTTATTTCTATTGACCTTCAGGTCAACCAAGAAAACTGAGAAGCTTGAGGAAAGCCTGGTCATCAATAGACATCCTTATGGTGAAAAGAATGTTCAAGAAATTACTCAAAGAGTAACAGTTGAGAAGAAGGGTTTGGACCATGAAAAGAAAACCATATTGCAATCACCACCTCCTACTAAAAAACATGTCGGGGAGATAATTGGCACAGATGCACTGGAATCACAAGAGAGTGTAAATCTCTCCGTCAAGCTCGTGAAAGAGAGAGGGCGAAGGAGAAAGCGAAGATTAGCATCAAAATTTGAAGTTTCAAGTAGTCATAGTGGAAACTCCACTCCCTCTTCACCCATGTCTCCTAATGGTTCCACTCCGAATTCTTCTTCTTTCAGTTCACCTGGTGCAATCACAGAAGAACGAAAACATGAGAACAAACAAAAATATAGTTTATCAATGGAGGAAACGGTAGCACAACCTCATAAGAGTCATGGAAGGCCCATTCTATTAACCTCTGCTTCATTCCCAGGCTCTGGTGCACGTGCACCTGGCATGACTACATCGAATTTGTTGGCCTCAGCTTCTCCTATTTCCCCGGAAGTACGTGCACCTGGGTCTAAGCGTAATAAGGAAAAGGAAATGAAAATGGAGGAAGATGGGATGTTTGGGAAAGAGTACACATACGACATTTGGGGTAACCATTTTTGTGGACATTTGATGGGCAAGCCAAAGGAGGTGTCGTCGTCCTGGGTGTTTGATGCTTCAGAAGGTGACTCCCAAAGTTTCTTCACAAGTGATCCTCAGTCCCTCATGATGATATCATCACCACCACAGACTGAAACTTCAGGCCATAAATTGACCCCATATGATGTAGATTACCTTAAGCAAATAAAGTAGATTTACTTTTACTATTTAGTGCCTTTGCCATGCTAATATTTTCCTTCATTTTAAAAACTTTCTCCCCACTATTTTACTTAAAAAAGTTTCATCCCTCATCCCTGCGTGCGCGCAGACACAAAAACAAACAAAAGATGAAAAAGAAAAAGAAAAAAAAACACTTCTTAATTGATTTTTAAAGAAAGTTCCTTATATTCATATTACCTTGAGTAAACCATTGCTAGAAACTTCAAATAATTCATGTTAGCATCAAACAGGCTCTATGTCAGAATTAAAGATCTTTTTCCTATATCCTCTTTCTTGGTCTAAACTGATCAGTAACTTTGTTCCCGTTATTCTTTCTGCAATCCTGGAGCTTTGATTGTTACTCTAATAATTTTGTGATAGTTTTTTGATCAGAATGAACCCGTTTCTTTTTGTTATTGCCGACTTTTGCAAACAAATCACACAGCCTCGGATGGTTGAAACTTGAGGGCAGGAGACATTATGTATGTGAACTTGCTCCTGTTCCCCTTGGTGGAGTCAATTTGACTACCAGAGTTTTGTGCTAGGGTGAATTTTACCTATATTGGTAGAGAATGCAGTGTTATGTGTAAACATCTCCTGTGTCTGTAAAAAGGTGGTTCGCTGCCGATGTCTGAACTGTTCTCTACCCTGATTAAGGAGGTCTGAATCATTAAGTTACTTTGTTTGGAAGCCAGATATCCTCTAAGAGTGAAATTGTGTTTCAAATGATCGCATTTCTATGTGGGTGCAGTCTCTGTTTATCTTGAATATCTTTTTTATAACGTCACCTCTGCTAATGTATTTTATCTGCAGCAATGTTTTAGTTGCTTGAAAAAGGGAAGTAGAAAAGGTGTAGTTTTGCTTGTTTTATTTGTTATTTTAAAGAGTTAGGCATATTCACTTACCGAGTAATCCATTCAACACCATACTTTTTTGTTCATAATGCTTTCGCTCCTATCTTTCGCAATATCGTTATTGTGCTCTTTGTAGCAATCTTAAACTATATGCAGAAGTTGGTACAATGGAATTTTATTTTCTTAAATTTCCTTTTATTATTATATTTTCTGCATTAAAGATTACGTTGATTATTGATGCTTTGTAGTTAGCAGAAGAGAAAACTGTACGTACTAGGAGAAAATGATAATATGATGGACTTTTGCTGTGTTGTATAATGTTTGTCTATAAGTGAACTAGCTTATATCTGAAAAGAGCTAACTTGATGATTGTTTTTCATGCATTTGAAACTATAGAAAAACCAATTATATGAAAGTTGCATGAACTGCGCGTTATGATGATTTTAAGCTTAGTCAGAACCTGTAATTAGTTCTGGTAAACCATGCAGTTATTACATATAGATTATTTAAGCTCTTGTATATTCTCTCAAGATAGTGTAAGTATGTATATGAAGTTTGCGGAAGCGATTGATTATTATTTACATCACTTATTTATTTTATTTATTTATTTATTGAGTAAAGACTAGGATGTAATCGTAGCATGGTCTCAAAACTACCTGAGCTATAACTCAGTGGTTACATCATTTTACTGGCAAACAATTTGGTCTACTATACATATTTTGAAGCTGACAAGCTGTTTTATGATTCTATTCAGGACTATATATCTATATACTTGGATTCAATTGTTGGTTGGTAGGCATGTCATATTTTTTATAAGTGTGGCTTGAGTTTTGTCAAATCTGTTTCTCGAGTACGGGAACAGGTTTGTTTTCTTTACCTTGCTACATTAATAAGCTGTTCTTTACCTTGCTTAACTGTTGATGTTTATCTACTACTATAATGGGAGAAGGGAGAAGGCCTTAGTTTAATTTGTCCATCCACCAACCCGTGCGTTAGCATAACTATTGTAAATGAGGTTTTAGATCAAATTCAGACTATACATGAATTTTTACTTTTAAAAAACTATATTTATTAAGACGTGCATCACACGTGTAAACTACTAGTTTACTTTAACGACATTATTAGCACTGCAATGCCTGTGTGTATATCTTAATTGTGTGATCTGGTGGAAGCCTCATTTATTTCTTCAAGGCAAAAAGGTAATGATCATCAATTCTCAATGCTGTTTAAAAGTACACATGCGATTATGTATTAAGGGTCCAGCCACACACTTCTCACATTCCATAACACCCTTCTCACATTTTATGCATATAGATTTTTTTTTTTTTTTTTTTTTTTTTTTTTTTTTTTTTTTTTTTTTTGGGGTTAGCTTCTAATATAGTATAGATTTGGATGTTTAACTAGAGCAATAAATAACTCCATTGATTCATCATTTTCAACCTTTAACAGCCGGTTTCAGACGGTAGTTGATTCTTGATCACCACTTAGAATCGCAAGTAAGTTATTATTGTGTTAGATTCCATCTCTCATGCATCTCTTCCCTCCAATTTAACTACTGGATTTGTCTTCTCACCTCAAAATGTTGACACTGTCACTTAAAATCTAATCATCCACCATCTGAAACTCATATCGTACGTTGTAGAAAGTACCTGCTAACAAAATTCTAATAGTTTCTCATGAGTTACATTCATCAAATGAGCATAAAAGTTTTGCTTAGAAATTGCACTAACTTCATTGGTTCAGTCATCAAGTACAGAAGTTTGTCCACAGTAATGACTGAGGAACAAAGGAATTTTTGGTTTCTATCAAGAAGGATATTGAACTGGCAGAGCTGGCATAGTTTCCTTTTTTGGGTATAAAAGGCTACGTCGTAGTCTCAAACCTGATACCTCACTTTACTTAACCGAATTCATTACTATTTGAGCTACAACTCAGTGGCAGCTGGTATAATTTCTACGCAGAAAATGTATCAGTTTAACTATTCAGAGCGTTATCATCTGTTTAGTTACTGTTATGAATTTTCTTGGTGTTTGTATATGGAAAGGAGCCAATATGTGCTAAGCAAAAAGAGTACTATATATGGTGTTCTTCCCTTCCAAGCTGAGTGACTACATTAGAGCAAAGGTGGAAAATGATAAATAAACTAATAATTTCGCGAGAATTTTCTTTTATATGACTTTTTAAATTCGGTGACACGTGTCGTGTACAGTTTTATCAAATGATATCTTGATTATGAATGTTTATTTCTATTTTTTACTACTACAGAAAAGAAGACAAAAAAAAACAGTGGAAAATAAATTAGTTAAGGATCATTCATACATGGGGAATTCTTTTTTAAAGACCCTCCATTTTTTAATTATTTCAGAATAGCAAGAAAAAAAAACCAAACAGTGGAAAAGAAATTATCTAAGCGTGAAAAAAAAAATCATGGGAATAGTAAAATTACAGTCAAGGAAGGGGCTCAAGACGAAATATTCCATTAACTTTACATGCTTTGGACTTCCTGCATCTAAAAAGAGCCCTTCTACAGACCTCATCGATCTTAGACATATGAATCTTGCCATCTTAGGAATGGAAGGTTTTCCACCACGGCGGAGAAGGCTGGCAGGATTTCATCCAACCGTACCTACGGGGAAAAGGTACGAGCAGGGGCGGATCCAGGATTGAAATGTGAGGGGGGGGTGGAAATTTTTTTTGCACAAGGTAACATACAAAATATATATAAAGTTGTTATAGATACTAGAGAAGTAAAGTTGTTATAGATACTAGATAGAATAGAGTTGAGCTTGGGCCTAAAAAAATAAATAGAAGGCTCAAATATATATGGTGTGGGCTTTAAAATATATTTGGGGTGGGCTTTAAAAATGTTTTGGGGGGGGGGGGGGGGGGGGGGGGGGGGGGGGGCTGAAACATAAATTACACACTAATATACCAAAAAAAAAAAAATACTTCCAAATGTCAAATGTTGAGGGGGCTGTAGCATACCCCAGCCTCCCTGGGTACGAGAAGCCTGGGCTTTCGAGTAGGAGCTAAGGTTTCCTGTTTTTAGAAAGGAATTTCCAAAGCAAGTGGACCGTTCAGCTCTGCAGTGACCTCGAATATCGGAAATAGATGGTCCACCAGATTTTGGTGGGATAAGTGGTGTGGTGCTCATACACTGAAAGAATTTTTCCTGGAGCTGTTTGCCAAAACGACTCGCCTTAATATCTCTGTGGCAGATACCTGGAAGAGGGAAAATTGGAAACCGACGTTTCAAGGAGCTCTTACCCCAGGACTACAGTAGCAACTGCAAGAACTGCAAACACACATCGCCCGATCCGGATCAATGTGCACCCAAGGACCAGACCAGCTGCGTTGGGGATTAGAACCCAATGGTGCTTTCACGGTCAAATTCCTGTACCATCGGATCCACTTCCGGGAATGTTGGCTCAGCTGGGCACGAGTGCTATGGAAGGTGAAAACACCATTGAAGATCAGAGTATTCCTCTGGCTAGTACTCAATAATGCTATCCTCACGAGAGAAAACCTTGCAAAAAGACAACCCTAGATTGCGACTGCCTGTGGGTTCTGTAACATGCATACAGAGACTTTGAATCACCTTTTTATCCTATGCCCAAGGTGTAAGGCGACAATGGCGGAGGTTTTAAGAGCCCTAAGTACAAGTGACTACCCCAATAAGTATGGGGAGTTGTGGATCGGTCCCAAATTCGCTTTGATTCGTCATGAAATGAAGGATGCTTGGTACATTGCCATTGCGGCAACTACATGGGTGTTATGGCTAGACAGAAACAACTTTTATTTTCGTGGTTCATGCAGGTGTATTTCTGGTAACCTTACTCATATTATGTATCTTATCTCTTTTTGGGCTACAGCTGCCGCCACAGGAGCGAGAGGGAGGATTGCCAGAGTCTTCCAAGTGGAGGATTATGATGATGAGGAGGTAGACTTTGGGCCGACACTGGATTGAGGGACGACGACACCAATCAATTTTAGACTACCAATTGCTACAGTCTCTACGAGGTCGTCCCTGGCTTACTGTACTTCTGATTGGGCTGATGTATGGAGGATCTGACCCGTCCCCCAGGATTTTGTTGGGAGTTTATGTTTTATTTTCTGCACTGTATTTTGTTTTCTGCACTGTATTTTCCTCCGATTCATCAGAGTTGTTTTATTAATTTCTTATTAATGAAACATGATGACCTTATTCCACCTTTTAATTAAGAAGAAAAAAAAAAAGTTCTACCTCATCACCCATGCTCCCCACAAAAAGCAAGAGGAAGATGAGCATGTGCCTAGGGATGTCCCTTCCGTTCCCTTTATTAGGCCAATAAATCAACCTTGTTAGGACAAAGCATGCATTGTACCATGTGAGAGTGAGGAATGGAATAGATGGCCTATTGCACTAATTAACTAAGCCTCCAACTGTAGAGGGAAGGACAGAGCACTAGAAGTGGAAACAGGGCCGGACTGAGTTTTCGAGGCCCCAAACTCCCGAAATGGGTCCATACAGAATTTGATTTTTAAAAAAATTGATTTAAAATAGTTTGGATTTTTTCCCCCTACAATTCTAAAAAAACCGATATGTATGAAGAAATTGATGATTTAAGAATTTGAGAAATAAATCTCTATACACCCCCAAGCCCAACTAAAATAAGTCGGTCCAAATAATAATTTAAAAAACAAAAGTCCAAAAAATTAAATTTTGGGACCCTAAAAAATTATTACTAGCAAAATATGTATATATAAATACAAGAAAAAAAAATTGGGGACCCCTAAAATGGCGCAAAATTCGGGGGCCCGAGGCGGCCACATCGCCCGCCACAAGACAGGGCCGGCCGTGGGTTGAAATATAGTTTGTCTTGTGATTTGAAGGGTGAAAGTTTGTAACACCCCGAATTCCATTTACATGTAATTCATAGTACAACAAATTCTTTTACTTCAATTCGTACAATTTTATAAGGAAATTAAAAACTTTGTGTCAGAATTATACAGCGGAAGTTAAATAAAATACAACATGGAATATTTTCAACTCTAACATCAACAGCTTTGAAAATGATCTTTAGCATCAATCGTCTTTATGTCCTTGCCAATTCAAGTCCTGCACTGAAAAATCTGTGGACATGTCAATTGCTTACAACCGACGCAATGTTATAAAACAGTGATCGCTATGCCGTAATATAACGATTCTCTTACTTTAGCAAGCACAAACTTTTGAATGCATAAATAAAGTGTAAAAGAGTGACTATCCTAAACATGTCAGTGTATGATATGACTTAATGCCTAATGCAGATGTTATACTACAATAATACTAATGCATACTTGTTCGGATTCTATGCATCACGTTCTACATAGGTCCGAGGGCAAGCACTTATCGTACTCCTCAATATAGGATTTAATCTCTCGCTATGAATTACTACTACGGTGACTAATGTATGTTTTAGATATCCTGTGAGTATCTAGAACCACCCCGATAATTCTTGAGTATCGCACTCCCACTTCAAGTGATTTTGGATACACTGTCTCACACCGAGTAATTCTGGAGCCGAATACCCACACTGCGAGCTATGACCCCGATAATTCTTGAGAGTCGTTTTCCCATCGCAAGTGATATTTGGCCATCACGCCTAACACCCCAAATAATTCTGGAGATGAAACCCACACTGCGCTGTCATCGGTACCTCATCACACAAATACCCCACGAGTGTCGCCTTGATCCTAGTAATTCTGGAGTAATATCCCCCACCGTGAGCCTCAACCCCAGTAATTCTGGAGATACCTCCCACCGTGCTATCTAGGCCATCATACTCATGTTTGTCCATACTTCATCTCATCTCTCCTTAGTGTCTGACCTTAGGTTCTAGTTATAATCATCACAACCTAGAGCTAGCTCAGCCAGCCTACCTGTTGTCGCTAAATTCGGTGTGGGGGCAAACAGATAGTATTTGTGGATTCTTTGGAAAACTGAATAGCAAACCTGTTACCTGTTCTGCCGGAGTTTGACGCTGTCTCCCGTCGTACACCTGCAAAAAGTGCGAGACACCGGGGTTGTTCCCGGCGACGCACCCTCCGACGCTCAAGTCAATAATCAGGGATGATTATGAGAGAACGCAAAGACTGGAAAAAGTTTGATTACCTCTTAATGGAGATGGATGGGGGGTATTTATAGGCGCCGCTGGGATCAGATTAGGAATGTAATCTTTGTGGTTAGATAAGGAATGAAATCCCTAATTCCCAGTGAAAGGATAGACATGAATCAGGACCGTTGATTAGGATTTAATCAGAAACCCTAATCCTATCCTTTCTGGATCGGGTTTGCTGCGGGTTGAGACCCGCACCCAGTTGAGATGGATCCGTTCGCGGGTTAGTGGGTTTTCGAGGAAGAAAACTTGTACCCGCTTCAGACCCCTTGGTAGGTGAAATTATCGTTTTACCCCTGGGCTTCAAGATTCGTGCTTGATTTGGACGGTTCTGATTTAACCCCATTTTTAGCCATATCACGAGCCCCCCACTTCTAAAGACTGAGTTTGATCAGCCTTTGAGGAGTAGTTTTACTGTTTTTAATGGCTAGTGGAGTTGTATCGGAGTCCAAATGGAGGGTTTTGAATCTCGAAGGAGGTAGTGAGGTGATTTTTCAAGCTGTTCTTGAGCTTCTTTGGATATCTGGTGGTTTTTATCTATTTTTTCGGATTATTTATTTGATTTTGCAATGCGTTAACCAGTCGTTCGGGGGGTCTCAACAACACATTCTAGGCAATAATTGTTTGCTCAGGGGCTCAAGAATACTCCCCCGAATTTATAATTATTTTCTAGAATTTCTAGTTAATTTTTCCGAATTTTTAGTAATTTTTTTGCAATTTTTAAATAAATAAAACGATTAAAATAAATAAAAACTAATTTTTAATACCTATTTATGGCGTGGCGCGATCTGGGCCCTCTATCAGCGTCAAGCACGATTTTCTGGGCGATCGGACGATTCGCGTTGCTCGGCAGATAGTTTCTTCATATACGAGGGTTGGTTCCTCGTCCCCTCAGCTCGGCAGCTCGGCACCTAGCTCAGAATCAGCCGAACTACGTGGCGTGATCCTGAGCGTCCATCTCAGCGCGGATCCCCAAAAAGCACTATCTTGTCGTTTAGCGAACGTGGCAAGATCCGGGCCTTCCATCATGAAGAGCGCATTTTTTGACAAGATCCAACGGTTGAGGAGGGTCGGCAGATTTTTTCTCCATATATGAGGGTCAGTTCCTCGTCCCCTCGGCTCGGCAGCTCGGCACATAGCTCGGAATCAGCCAAACTACATGGCGTGATCCTGAGCGTCCATCTCCGTGCGGATCCCCAAAAAATACTATCTTGTCATTTAGTGAACGTGGCAAGATCTGAGTCGTCCATCACGTCGAGCGCATTTCTTGACAAGATCCAACGGCTGAGGAGGGTCGGCGGATTTTTTCTCCATATATGAGGTTCGGTTCCTCGTCCCCTCGGTTCGGAGGCTCGGTGCTGTTAGCCGAGGTATGGAGTTAGACGTTTTGAAGCGTTCCGGCTTTGAAGCATCGTCACCCTCCCACTCAGTAGCTCGGTGGCTTTGCTAAGCTGTTCGGTAGCTCGGCTAGGCACACCAGTGGCCGAGTGGCTCGGAAGGTGCACGTGGCTAGATCTGGAACGTCCATCATTGCGTGAATCACGAGGATGGGGTTCAGATCACGAGAAAACGTTATTTTGTCATTTTGTGGGCGTGGCGCAATCTGAACCGTCCATCGAGTCTTGACACGAATCTTGGAGCGATCCGACGGTGATTCAGCCTCGGTAGAATTTTTCTCTATATACGAGGGTCGGTTCCTCGTCCCCTCGGTTCGGAAGCTCGGTCCTGTTAGCCGAGGTATGGAGTTAGACGTTTCGAAGCGTTCCGGCTTTGAAGCGCCGTCACCCTCCCACTCAGTAGCTCGGTGGCTTTGCTAAGCTGTTCGGTAGCTTGGCTAGGCACACTGGTGGCCTAGTGGCTCGGAAGGTGCACGTGGCCAGATCTGGAACGTCCATCATTGCGTGAATCACGAGGACGGGATTCAGATCACGAGAAAACGTTATTTTGTCGTTTTGTGGGCATGGCGCAATCTGAACCGTCCATCGATTCTTGACACGAATCATGGAGCGATCCGACGGTGATTCAGCCTCGGTAGAATTTTTCTCCATATACGAGGGTCAGTTCCTCGTCTCCTCGGTTCAGAAGCTCGGTGCTGTTAGCCGCAGCCTCGGGAGAATTTTTCTCCATATGTGAGGGTCGGTTCCTCGTCCCCTCGATTCGGAAGCTCGGTGCTGTTAGTCGAGGTATGGAGTTGGACGTTTTCCTGGCTCTGGAGCATCGCCACCCTCCGACTTAGTAGCTCGGCTGCTTAGCCAAGCTGTTCGGTAGCTCGGTTAGGCACACCGGTGGCCGAGTCGTGGACTTAAGCGATTTGAGGAGTCTTTGTTTCGAAATGTCGCAACTCTCCGCTTTGGCGCTTTGGCTTCTTAGTGGGCTTTTTAAATTCCTAAGGAAGCCCAAACGTCACACTGGGGTTATAAGTTCTCACTCCCCCACCCCCAAGCTCATTTCTCACTTTTTATTCCAAGCTTTCACTTTTACTCTCTGCGTTCTCTACTAGCGGCGATTTTTGCTCCAAGGCGGTTGCGTTAGCTGTCGCGTGGGCCAGGCAATTTCTGGCGAACTTATTCCGACCGTGAACGTCACTTCAAGGGCACGTCACATCAAGGTCAGTTTACTTGCCTTAGCCTTTTTCTAGAGATGTCAAGGGTAGACTCGGGGAGTAAGGCCTCATCCTCGGACGATAGTGGTGCTGAGGAGAGGAGGCAGGTGGAGATCCGAAGGAAGGGGAAGCAGGTGGCCGAGCCTTCCGTGGCCGAGGCGAGGAAGAAGAAGAAGAAGAGGGTAGTGGCCCAATCTCCTGTAGTCCAGGAGATTGTGGAGACCCCGAGGCAAGCCCCTGAGTCGGGCCGGTACCCTTGTGTACTGTCCGGGCATGCTGGGGTCAGGCAATACGAGGGCGACCTCATGAAGAAGGTGATCATAGGTCAATCGGACGTTTACGAGGAGAACAACCCGGTTCTGACCACCGAGGCGGACGAGATTGGATCGGTGCTATCCGAGAAGGACCTGCTCCGGATCAGAAAAGGGTTTGCCATCCCTCCGGAGTACAAGCTGATTCTCCCCGGCCCTGGGATGCGAGCGAACTCCAAACTGTCGTCGTCGGATATGTGTATGTTCGACTACGACTCGCTGAACGCCGGATTGCGCTTTCCCCTGCACCCCTTCATTCTTCAGGTCCTCGGGTGGTACTGCCTTGCGCCGGCCCAATTCATGCCGAACACCTGGCGCCATGTGAACGCCTTCCTACTGCAGTGCCGTAACGCCGAGGTCGAGCCGGACCTAACGATCTTCCGGAGCATGTATCGGGTTCATCGGATGCACAAGACCGAACATCGCTACTACCTGGCGCCGAGGAAAGGCGTTCGGATTATAGAGAACCCGGACTCGATCAAAGGTTGGAAGGAGAAGTTCTTCTTGTTGAGGGAGCCCTTGATGCTACAGGTTCCGACTCAGTGGAAAGTAGAGGTGCCAAAGTTCGCGAGGGCCGACCCGGTACTGACTGCGGCCGAGGAGGAAGTGGTGGGGAAGATCATGGCCCTCCCGATGTTGAGCTGGAGGGAGATGACCGAGGAGGTGCTACACGGGTCAGGCCTTAGTCCGATCGACCCGAGTACGCTCCTGACATCTCGCAATAGATATTTATTAATTTTTTCTCTAAGTTTTTAGCTCGTTTCACTAACTTTCAATTTGTTTGTTGTTTGGTACAGAAGCGCCGAAGATGGACTTTTTGGCGATGATGAACGAGCAGGGCAAAGTTGCCGATGGAAGGAAGAGGCCGAGCTCGACTGCTTCGTCAGGTCGGCCCCCCAAGGTTGCTTCGGCAGTTACTTCGCCTCCCCCCGTTGCTGAGGTCCCCTCGCCAACGGTGGTCGTTGTCGCCGACCCCTCGGCTCCTATTGCATCTGCCACGGCCGGTGAGGCCTTCGACGTCTCGGCGGCGCTGTCGCTTCAGGCTCCGCCGCTGACCCCTCAGGCCGAGGTAATCTTAACTGAGCAGCATAAGCAGCTGTTCATCCCGGACTGGCGAGTCAAGAAACACGATGGCTTCCTCAGAAATTCACAGATGTCCATGCAAGCCGTCAAGCACTTGGCGACCCCGAAGGATCGGGCCGCGCTGAAGGTGGGGACGGTTGGCGACGACACCTATGAGGTCGCTCGGTCGCTCGTATCGGTAAGTCGCGCGTACTTTTTCTTGAGAATTTCTTTAAGTCTGCCGTTCGGCTCTCACTTTGTTCTTACTATCTTTTTGCTTCGTCAGGCCACTTGTCACTTCAACCATCTCCTTGAAGCGTTCGCCGAACAGGAGAAGGAGTTGAAGGTCGCCAGTGATAAGGACAGGGCGAAAAAGGTGAGGGCAGTTCGGCAGCTCGAAGCAGAGCAGAGGCGAGTCGATGGCTTGGAGGTCGGGGTCGCCGACCTTGTGGCAGACCTGGAGCGAGTGAAGGGGTGACTTGCTGAGGAGGTTGCCAAAGTCACTAAGGCTGCTGAGGAGCTGGCGGCATCGGCTAAGGCTCTGGCGGAGACGAAGGCAGAGAAGGACGCCTTGGCGACGAAGATCAGGGCCGAGGTCGAGGCCGAGGCGAAGGCGCATATGGCCTCGAACATGGAGAAGTCCTATCAGAGGGCGCTCGACCACGTTCAGGATCGGGTCCCCGGCTTTCAGCGGGTCGGCTACAGGCTGTGGCCCGGATCCGCATCAGATGGCGAGGAGGAGGGAGGTGAAGAGGAGGAAGGTGACGAGGGAGAGGGCGACGACGACGAGGAGGTGGTCGCCGAGGTTGTGGTGACCAACCCCCAGGCAGGGTGAGAAATGAGGGGCCGTCTGGCGAAGCGCCTGTGGTCGAGCCGACGACGCAGGTGGACCCCTGATCTCCTCGTCTTTTTGTAATTTTGTTTTTTCTTTTCAAAAAATGTAACACCTTTTTGCGGACTGGACACCGCCTCTTCTCTTATGAATGAAATTTTTATTTCAAATTTGTCTAAGTGTTTGGGTCGGTCTGTAGTCTTCCAATTGTGACGTTCTTGTATTTCAGATCCTCGAACATGCCCTAAATACCGTAGCAGCTCGGCGTCTTGCCGAGCTGTTTAAGCAATCTTGCGAGGCTCGCCTCGAGGGTGAAATCGAGCTGATCAGGAGGGTGTCGCTCAACGTGGAGAAGAAGAACAGCGAGTTGCTGGCCGAGGTGCACCATCTCTGGATAGTCGAGGAGCAGCTCTTGGCGAAGGAGGCGGAGCTAGCCTCGGTGCTGGCCGAGCGAGATGAGCTCGCGAAGAAGGTCGAGCAGCTGCAGAGGGTCATGGTTGACAAGAGCATCGAGGTGACTAACTTACGTCGCATTATATCCGATAGCGCTGAGTGCCCCGGTTCGGCGAAACTCCCTCGATTCAAGATAATGGTTAAGGACGACACTCTGAAAGACAGGATCGTTGAGCTCGAGGAGGAGGTGGCTCGTCTGAAGCCTCAGCCCGTGAGGACTAATGTCTGCAGCACCTAGTGCACTCGCGAGGAGAGAGAGCGAAGGATCTCCTTTTACGAGCTCGCGACTTGTCCTCAAGTCATTGGTCGGACCGTAGCCGATGCACAAAGCGGAGTAGCTGTTAGCTCGAGTGGAGCCTCGGTCGGAGCCACCGTTAGGCTTAGTGGCGAAGCGGCGTCCCAGTTCGTCGGCCTAGAGACAAGCTCGGAGATGAAAAGACGAAAACCCCGATTGTCTCTAAATCGGAACGTCCCTGTTCCGAGGAGGCGCTGAACGAGTTGCATCGAGCTTTAGACTTGCGTCGTTTTTCTTGTTGTAATAACATGCCTTGTAAATTTATCAAGTTGTTTTTTCGCTGTAACTTTTTTGCCTTGTAAATTTATCAAGTTGTTTCAATAAAATCGAAGTTGCTTTGCTCATTGTTGTGCCGTAGTTGCCTTACTCTTGAAACCGAACCATAAGGACCCACAGTTATCTTCTTCGAGTGTTTTAGCTGTGGAACTTTAGTTTTTTGCTCGAAGTATACCGAGGCAACTTTGCACTTCCGTGGTGCGATAGCTCAGATTTCAGACGCAGTCCACAGGGCTCAATCTAGACGGTCGATCACGATCGTGGCACGCATCACGAGGTGGGGGGCACGAGTTTCCAGAAAATACTATCTTGTTGTTTTGTGGATACGTGGCACGATCTGATCCGTTCATCACGTTCTAGTACACATTTTGAGATGATCTAACAGCGAAATTGGTTCGGCGGAATTTTTCTTCATATGTGGAGGTCGGTTCCTCGTCTGCTCGGCTTGGGGTATTGAGTGAGCGCAGTCGAGCCGAACGCTGGACTCCAAACCACCGTTAGAGTTGCTCGACAGTTGTGGGAGCAGTTCCGAATGGCGACCCACTTCTAGCTTGCTTAAGAGCGAACTTGCGAAGTAGAATCGAGCCAAGTGTTGGACTCCGAACCATCAGTAGAGTTGTTCAACGGTTATGGGAGCAGTTCCGAATGGCGACCCACTTCTAGCTTGCTTAAGAACAAACTTGCGAAGTAGAATCGAGCCAAGTGTTGGACTCCGAACCATCGGTAGAGTTGTTCAACGGTTGTGGGAGCAGTTCCGAATGGCGACCTACTTCTAGCTCACTTACGAGCGAACTTGCGAAGTAGAATCGAGCCAAGTGTTGGACTCCGAACCATCGGTAGAGTTGTTCAACGGTTGTGGGAGCAGTTCCGAATGGCAACCTACTTCTAGCTCGCTTACGAGCGAACTTGCGAAGTAGAATCGAGCCAAGTGTTGGACTCCGAACCATCGGTAGAGTTGTTCAACGGTTGTGGGAGCAGTTCCGAATGGCGACCTACTTCTAGCTCGCTTACGAGCGAACTTGCGAAGTAGAATCGAGCCAAGTATTGGACTCCGAACCATCGGTAGAGTTGTTCAACGGTTGTGGGAGCAATTCCAAATGGCGACCTACTTCTAGCTCGCTTACGAGCGAACTTGCGAAGTAGAATCGAGCCAAGTGTTGGACTCCGAACCATCGGTAGAGTGAAGAGCAAAGGCAGAGAGTTGTAAACAATTTTTACAAGTAAAATATGAAAAAGCTTTCTTTATTGATGACTAATGGTCGGCTGCTTCTAAAGTTGCGAGCCGTTATTACAAGAGAGAAATAAAAGAAAAATATTACAAGTAACAAGAGTGGAACGGTTCGACATCCCAAAATACTTAGAGAGGCGTTGGTGCTCTCTCTTGGTATTTTAAGAGATGGTCGGCATTCCAAGTCCTAGGGATCTCCCTGCCTTCGAGATCTTCTAGTCTGTATGTGCCGGGCCAAACCACTTTTGCGATCTTATAGGGTCCCTCCCAATTTGGAGCCAGTTTGCTTTTCTGTCCGGGAAATCTGAGGACCAAGTCTCCTTCTTTGAGGTCGGTAGGACAGACTCTTTTGCTGTACGCCAACTCGATCCGTCTTCGGTAGCTTTGTTGACGAATGGCAGCTCTTTCTCGGATCTCATCAATTAGGTCCATATTTGTTCGGAGCTCTCTGGCATTCTGTTCTTCTTCATAAGCCATTAGACGAGGAGAGGGTATACCAACTTCTAGGGGGATCATAGCTTCGGACCCATAGGTGAGATTGAATGGAGACTCTCCTGTGGGGGTCCGTTTTGTGGTGCGGTAGTTCCACAGCACGTTGGGAAGGTGATCGACCCATAAGCCTTTAGAACATTTATCCAACCTCTTCTTAATGCCGGAGAGGATCTATCGGTTAGCATTCTCGACTTGGCCATTCAACTGGGGATGGGAAACGGAGGAGAATCGGTGCTGGATGGCGAGGTCTTCACATAGGGCCCGGAAGGCAGCCCCAGTAAACTGGGTTCCGTTGTCTGTTATGAGGACCCGAGGGACGCCGAATCGGCAGATCACGCTCTTCCAAAAGAACTGGACTACCTTGTTCTCGGTGATCGTGGCCAAAGGCTCGGCCTCTATCCATTTTGAGAAGTAGTCGATTGTCACGATTAAGAATTTGAACTGGCCGGGAGCGGGTGGAAATGGCCCTAGTAAATCCATCCCCCACATTGCGAAAGGGAGTGGAGCTTGTGGGAGGCGTCGGATGTCGGAGTACTTCTGACAAGAGCTGCATTGCCGAACGTGCCGTTCGGCGTCTCGTAGGAGAGTGGGCCAGAAATATCCGTAATTCAACACTTTGCGGGCTAGAGATCTGGACCCCGAATGTGCCCCGCCGATGCCTTCATGAAGTTCTTGCAGGGTGTAGTCGGCTTGCCCGGGGGAGAGGCATCTCAGGTATGACCTGCCGTCTACCTGAGTGAAGGAGCGTTTATATAGGATGCCTCCGATCAGTGTGTAATGCTCGGCTCGGGTTCTCACTCTTCGAGCTTCCTTGGGATCCTCGGGGAGGAGCCCGTCCCTTAAGAATTCGACGAGGGGTTTCATCCAGTTACTTCAAGCAGGACAGGCAGCGACTCTATAGATTCGGAAGTTTCATCCTCTATACTTGGCTTCAGGAAGACCTCTATCAAGACGGTCTGCTCGAGACCTTGAAGGGAGGAAGATGCTAGTTTGGAGAGGGCGTCGGCCTGAGCATTTTCTTCCCGGGGTATTCGTTGGATGAGGACTTCTTCAAACAGTGCCATGAGGCTCCTGACCTTGGCTAAGTATTTAACCATCCTGTCGTCACGTGCTTCATACTCGTCGAGGACCTGATTTACGACTAGCTGAGAGTCGCTAAAGATCCGGAGGCATTGCGCCCCTGCATTGCGAGCCATTCCAAGGTCGGCTATGAGTGCCTCGTATTCTGCTTTGTTGTTTGAGGCCTTGAAGTTGATACGGAGGGAGTATTGAAGGATGAAGTCATCTGGTCCCGCCAGAATGACCCCGGCTCCGCTTCCCTCATTGCAGGAGGATCCATTCACATAAACTGACCAGACAGGTGGTCCCTTCATTGCTTGGCTGAACTCGGGGATGGTACTTTCAACTATGAATTCTGCTAAGGCCTGAGCCTTGATCGTGGTCCGAGACTGATAAGTTATATCATGCTGGCTTAGCTCGATAGACCACTTCATAAGACGACCGGAGGTCTCCGGCTTGTGGAGCACTTGCTTCAGCGGTTGGTCGGTAAGAACGACCACCGAATGGGACTGAAAATACGGGCGAAGCTTTCTCGCGGCCATCACCAGGGCATAAGCCATCTTTTCTATCCTCGGGTAGCGGAGCTCAGCATCCCGAAGTACTTTGCTCACATAGTAGATGGGCTTTTGAGCTCGGTCTTCTTCCCTTACTAAAACGGTGCTGAGAGGGTCTGCTTGGAGGCTACCAGGTAGAGGTAGAGGGGTTCACCAGGAATGGGTTTGCTGAGGAGAGGGGGGTTGACGAGGTAAGCCTTGAGCTGGTCGAATGACTCCTGTTGTTGCTGCCCCCATTCAAAACCTTTAGCCCCCCTGAGGGCCTTGAAGAAGGGGAGACATTTCTCCCCGGACTTCAAGAGAAAACGCCCTATGGCGGCTAGGCGGCCTGTCAACCTCTGAACTTCCTTAACATTCTTGAGAGGAGCCATGTCTAATATGGCCTTGATTTTCTCAGGGTTTGCTTCAATTCCTCGTTGGCTGACCATGAAGCCAAGGAACTTTCCTGATGAGACACCGAACGCACACTTGTTCGGATTGAGTCTCATGTTGTGCTTTCTCAGAACATCAAACGCCTCCTGTAGGTCAGTCACATGATCGGCTCCTCGGATGCTTTTTACGAGCTTGTCGTCAACATACACCTCCATATTCCGGCCGATTTGAGCTTGGAAAACCTTGTTGATGAGGCGTTGATATGTTGCGCCTGCATTCTTCAAATCGAAGGGCATAACCCTGTAGTAGTAGAGGCCCTGGTCGGTCACGAATGAGGTCTTCGGGATGTTCGGAGGGAACATCCAAATCTGGTTGTAGCCTGAGAAGGCGTCCATGAAACTGAGGAGTTCATGTCCCGAGGTGGCATCAATCAGAGTGTCAATACACGGAAGAGGGAAGGGATCCTTGTGGCAGGCCTTGTTGAGATCGGTAAAATCGATACAAATCCTCCAAGTCCCATTGGACTTCTTCACCATCACTACATTCGATAACCACTCGGGATAGTTCACCTCTTGTATGAACCGGGCCTTCAAGAGCTTGTCCACCTCCTCTTTTATAGCTAGCTAACACTCGGGGGCGAACTTGCGGCTCTTCTGTTGAACCGGTTTGGACCTCGGAACAACGCTGAGGTGGTGGACCAAGAGCTCTTCGGAAATTCCGGGCATGTCTGCAGCTGACCAAGCAAAGAGGTCTCGGTTCCTTCGGATGCACTAGACTATGTCTGAGCATAGAGCCGATGGGAGGGTCTTGCTAACAAAGAACTTTCGAGTTGGATCCTGCTCAGAGAAGAGCACTTCCTCCAATTCATCCACCGGCTCGGACGTTGGCCGGGCAGCATCTTAGGGGATTTCCAGAGTTTCTAGGGAGAGGACCGGACCGAGGGTAGAAGTCATGTAGCACTTGCGTGCCGTTTCCTGATTGCCCTTTACTTCCCCTACTCCGGCCCGAGTGGGAAACTTCATCTTGAGGTGATAGGCGGAAGGGATGGCTTCAAGGGCAGCCAGGCCGGGCCAACCTAGAATGACATTGTAAGCTGCAGGAACATCTACGACCATGAAGTCCATCGACTCCATTCGGGTAGTAGAAGTTTTGCCGGCGGTTACATCGAGGGTGATCACCCCTTCAATAGTTACTGGCACTCCCGTGAACCCATGGAGCGTGTAGCCGGCGAGCTTGAGTCCATCTCGGGAGAGTTTGAGGCCTTTAAAAGTGGCGAGGAAGAGGATGTTAACGGAGCTGCCATTGTCCACTAGGATCCTCTCTACTTTGAAGTTCGCCATGTGGAGATTGATGACATGGGGGGTGCGGACTCCTTCAAGATCTTCGTCTGAGAACGTGACAGGCACTCCGAGGCCTTTGGGAGGAGGGGTGGCGCGAACCGAATTGACTTCCCTAATGAATGCCTTTCGAGAGGAGTTTGAGAAGCTCCCATTGGGCCCCCATGAATGAGGTGTAGGACACGCTCCTCTTCGAAGTCGGGCGTTTCATCGCGTTCCGGACGCTTGTTAGCCCCCTGAGGCGGGGGAGGAAGGTCGACTCGGTCCTTTCTCACGAATTTGGTTAGCTGCCCTCTCTGGATGAGGGCTTCTATCTCATTCTTCAAGGCTCAACAATCAATGGTGTCGTGCCCATGGTCCCGATGATAGCGGCACTACTTCTCTTTATCCCTCTTCTTGGCAGGGGTGTTCATCCTCGAAGCCGGAGGAATGATCCCTTCCTTCTCAACTTCCATTAGAATGGTGGAGACATTGGTGGTGAGAGGAGTAAATTTCTCGAATCTGGGGGGAGGTCGGCGCTGGCTGCCATTATCCTTCTGGAGCTTCTTGGCTCCTTCCTCTTCTGTTCCCTTTCTCTTAGACCCGGAGGAAGACCCCTCCAAGTTGGGGCGGTGCTCAGCTTCTTCGGCCCGAATATACTTTTCGCTCCGGAGGAGGAGGTCTGAGAAGTTCTGTGGGGGTTTCTTGGCGAGGGAGGAGCGGAGGCTGGAGTTGAGGACATTGGATTGAAATGCTGCTGCAGCGACCGACTGGTCGAGGGATGCTATGGACCTGGCTTCAGCTGTGAACCTTTTCACATAGTCTCTCAACTTTTCACCCTTCTTCTGGTGGAGGTACCGTAGTGAGATGCTGGTCTTCTCAGTTCTACGGCTACTTACGAAATGGGTGACGAAGAGGGTCTCGAATTGCTCAAAGGAAAATATTGAGGATGGGGCAAGGCGAGAGTACCATTCTCGAGCTGGGCCCTTGAGAGTTGCGGGGAAGGTTTTGCAGAGCAGGGCATCGGAAGCTTGATGGATGAGCATTAGAGTCTTGAAGCTCTTGATGTGATCGACGGGGTCAGTCTCCCCGGAATAGGTCTCAAATTGAGGAGGCTTGAAGCCGATTGGTACGGGTGCATCCATTATGGTTCAGGAAAAGGGAGGTCTACTAGGACGAAGAGTCCTTCCTCTAAGCTCTTCTTCTCGGTCTAACTGACCCAAGCGCCTCTCCATCTCGTGGAGACGGCGGTATATAGCGTCATTCCTTCAACGATAATTAGCCGAGCCTCTAGACTCATCTTCGTACGAGGGAGAGCGGGGGCTACGACGTCGGTAGCTCCTGGAGCGGCGAGGACTTGGCACATGCCGGGAGTTGCTAGGAGCGGGAGGAGGAGTTGGGAACCGTCGGCGAGGACTTCGGATCGGAGGAGGAGAGGGAATCTTTGGAGCATTGGTATTAGGACGGAGATTGAGAGCTTGAAGGACAGTTGCTTGGAACTGCTGGAACTCTGCACGGGTGATGGGTGCCTCATCGTTCCTAGGCTGTTGCCGACCTGCAGGGGAGTGTGGTCTTCTTCTGTGATGCTCGGGGGACTCTCTCCGCCCCCTTCGGGTAGGGGACCTTCTGTATTCTCGGCGGTGAGGAGATCGCTCATCCGGACGGTGTTGGCGGGAGGTTCCCTCTCGGGCCCGCTTTTCATCCAGACGGCGGCGAAGATCCTTATCCTTCTGCCGATTGAGGATGGTGTTGCGAAGATCAGAAGCTCGGGGATTATGGGAGGCCATAGAGTCCGAAGAGGCGTTGTAGATGGAGATGTGGTCTGGATGGAGAGGCTGTTTCTGCGGATTGGGACCCTTAGGAGGTTGTTGGTTCTGAGGAGCAGGCAGGTCCTGTTGGAGTGGATCCTTCGCTTGAGGAAGAAGTTGCCCCTGCTGTTGAGCGGGTTGAGGGGGAACTTCCTGTTGCTGATCGGGGTTGGGTCCTCGGTTGGACCCTCTGGATCTGGCTTTCCTAGGAGGCATGGCTGGAGAAGATCTGTTCAACGGGAAGAGGGGAGGCCGCTATTCGTTAGCTTCCCACAGACGGTGCCAATCTGTTGCCGCTAAATTCGGTGTGGGGGCAAATAGATAGTATTTGTGGATTCTTTGGAAAACTGAATAGCAAACCTGTTACCTGTTCTGTCGGAGTTTGACGCTGTCTCCCGCCGTACACCTGCAAAAAGTGCGAGACACCGGGGTTGTTCCCGGCGACGCACCCTCCGACGCTCAAGTCAGTAATCAGGGATGATTATGAGAGAGCAAAAAAACTGGAAAAAGTTTGATTACCTCTTAATGGAGATGGATGGGGGGTATTTATAGGCGCCGCTGGGATCAGATTAGGAATGTAATCTCTGTGGTTAGATAAGGAATGTAATCCCTAATTCCCAGTGAAAAGATAGACATGAATCAGGGCCGTTGATTAGGATTTAATCAGAAACCCTAATCCTATCCTTTCTGGACCGGGTTTGCTGCAGGTTGAGACCCGCACCCAGTTGAGATGGATCCGTTCGCGGGTTAGTGGGTTTTCGAGGAAGAAAACCCGTATCGGCTTCAGACCCCTTGGTAGGTGAAATTACCGGTATACCCCTGGGCTTCAAGATTCGTGCCTGATTTGGACAATTCTGATTTAACCCCATTTTTAGCCATATCACTACTGAACTTAAATCAACACAAGAGAAAGTCAGTCCACACTGGCTACTTCTCAAAGAGAGAGTCATTCCACACTGGTTACTCCTCAAAATTTTCATTATTCACAATTGCTGGTTACTAAGGTCTCGTCTAGCCTCTAGATTCCAACAACCGTCTCATTCTAGAGATCGAATAATTTATAACCAACCTCAACATAAACATCTTACCTTTATTCAATATAATTCTCTTTATCCATTTCATTTATGAAGTATTCAAAATAACAATTTCTACAATCCAAATTTACTATAAACAACTTCTTAGGTGGCCATACTTTAATTAGATCACTATTTTAATACCAAAAATCATCACTGGAACTTTTCCATTTCAAAGTTTTACTTTAATTTTAAAACAACTCTTATTATTTTTAATTTCATATATCTCCTTTATTTTAATCTTGAACTCAAACTCAACAAATGTACGAAACATGATCTATAAATTCTCAAAAATATCTTTTGAATACTATGAAATAAGTCCCAAGTGGTCTATTAATGTTTTAGAATATTTATATGGCTTTTCTCAATTTTGAAAACTTCAAAGAACACAAAATAATAGAAATATAATGACACAATTTATGGATGGTCGAGCTGGATTATATTCCCTTTATTTTAATCTTGAACTCAAACTCAACAAATGTATGAAGAATAATCTATAAATTCTCAAAAATATCTTTTGAATACTATGAAATAAGTCCCAAGTGGTCTATTAATGTTTTAGAATATTTATATGGCTTTTCTCAATTTTGAAAACTTCAAAGAACACAAAATAATAAAAATATAATGAAACAATTTGAGGATGGCCGAGCTTGAACCAGAGCCAACAGTGAGCCAAGTCACCACTCAACCAATGAGCCATTCTCAATTTTTGATAAGAAATTTATTGAATTCATTTAGTAGTAAAATTCATTCTTTGATATTTTTTTTAAAAAGAGAAAAGAACAAGCTCGAACCTGCAACCACCGAGAACCCCCAAGGCGCCACATGGTAGCCAAGTGCATGCGCTGACCACTGAGCCCAAGCATCACTTCTAATACTAATAGGGTTAAATTATTTATAACCCGAGTCTCTGCTTCCATGTGCATTTTTATCTTTTCATACATTCGACAATTTACTTGTTTTCCCCAATCAATAGCTCATAAAAATATAACCACAAATTTCAGAAACATTTTCTTACTTATTTTAATCAAAAAGGAGTTAATTTAAATATACATTTTGTAAATAGTGATTTTTAGAAACAACATGAACATATACTTTTGTATTGTTAACAAACTACCTCTTTTACATCACTAATCAAGATTGTATTTTTTCCTTTTATCAATTTCATGGGAAGTCCTCATCCCCTATTAAATCATAATCTTTTTCCCACTATTTTTCACAACTTTCTTTTCATAAAATTAACAATTTTGTGCAAGAAATTATACTCAATTCATTTATTCTAAACATGATGTATTACTATGCATCCAATAACATCACAACAATTTCTACTAAAAATTTTCAACTTATCTACATGCATTTATTTTCATATTTCATATCTATTAAACATTCTAAATAACATCTTCAAAAAATTAACTACAACTCATATGAATTATCAATTTTATGCATCAATTTTTTTTCACATCCATACTACTCCATTTTAGAAAGTTCCAGATTCACCCACCCAATAAATAATTTCTCCAAGCAGTACAATTCCAAAAAGCCCCCCCCTGCCCCTCCTCGAAATCTGCGCACAAGGAGGAAAAGAAAGCCAGCCAATTTCGGCCAGCAACAGCAAGGCGAGCATTTGATTTTTATTTTTTTTATTTTTTTATTTTGGGTTTTCTGATGAATGACAAGGGGGTTTGATTTATAAAGAAAAAATTAAGTAATTAATATTAATTTAATTAATCCACTAACAATCCCACTTGCACAATTCCACTCGCCTCTTCCTCTTCCCATGCACAGCCGGCCAAGCCTTTTGGTTTTTCCTACATGCGCACACTTGTGCACATGCACTCTACGTGCACACACTCTTATTCATTGAATTATTTGTTTATAGTCCAACTGTATATGTTTGTTACATGACAAGTGTGGTGACAATTTTAAAAGTGTATTTAATATGGAATTTTATCATGTGCTTCTATTTTGCAATTAGCTTCTAATGGGCTTTTAAAAAAGATTTGGGCCTATAGATTTTTGTTTAAAATAAAATAATACAATTGTGACAAATAGAAATGAGAATAAAAGTATACAAAACTTCGGAAAATTTTAGGGATTAAAATGTATAAAATTTTAAGTGCAATGCATGCGCAAAATATTAAAATTAATTTGAGAGAAAAACAGTCAAAATACAAAATACGTAAAACAATAATATTATAGATATTTTACGTAACGGAAAATATACGTAATCGACATGTGTATTGAAAGCACGTGCAATGTACGTAAAACAAAAAGATTAAAATTTATATTTGAGTTGGCTCAGAATAGGATAGAAATTAGTTTTGAGAAGACGGAAAACATATAATTAATCAGAATATAAGATACGTATGACATTTATATAAAAATACATTACGAATATTATTCATAACAGTACGAAATACACGTACGTAACACACGTGGAGCAAAATTGTCATAACTCAATTTTATGGGGTGTGACAAAGTTGACATTTGTCCAAGTTATACTTGTTTATTTATTTATTTTTTTGAATAAAAGAGTTAGAGTTAGGGATAAAAAAAAAAGCTTTTTTGGATTACTTGATTATAACTGAGTACAATGACTTCTATATATAGGAGAGAAGTTAATACTAAACCAATATGTTATTCGATATGGGACTAATCTAATATCTCACATCTAACACCTCCTCTCAATACAAGTTGGCTCAAGCAACATGAGTTTGGAATATTGATGATGTTCATGTGGCAGAGATGGCGCATGGTGGAGCAAGGGACGGTGCTCGGTGGCGCAAGGGACCGCGCTCGGTAGTGGCACAAGGGACGGTGAACAATAGTGGCGCATGGTTTGAGGGTTTCAGGTATAGGGTAGTAGAGGAGAATATTTAGCCGGGTTTTGGGTATAGGGTTATAGGGTTTGAGGGTTTTGGGTATGAGGGTTAGGGCTTGGAATATTGGGATGTAGGGTTAGGGTTTTGGGATCAGAGTTGACGGCGGTGTGGTGCCGACGGGGTTGCTGACGGGGTTGACGCTGCTGACGGTGGGACAATGTTGTTGTATGTAGCTGGAGGGAATATTTGGGAGGCAGGGGATGCAGCGGAGGTGGATGGTGAACACGATGCAGCGGTGGCCGCCGGAGTGGAGTTTGGGAAGTTGATGTCAGGAGTTGAGGGTAGGGTTTGCCGTAGTGGATGTTGATGTTGGGAGTTTTTGGTGATGTTGTTGCTGGAGTTGAGTCGGGGAGTTTTTTTTTGAAGGAAAAGGTGGAGTATGGCCACCCTATTTCATTAATAAGGAGTTAATAAAATAAACTCAGAGTACTAAGCCAAGTACAATAACCTACGACACAAAATTATATAAATCCACCCTAAACATAGGGGTGGGACAAAAGACAGTACAAACATACATGCATCCAAGCAAACAAAGAGGAACAACTACTCCCCCCAATAAAACCCTGGGTGGTGGGGATCAATCACTCACTCAACAGAACATATCTGACCGGCCGGGCACATCCCTCAGTCTAGCGTGGGACCAGTCTCGATATCCTCATCATCATACTCCTCCACATGAAAGACATTCGCGATCATCCCTCTAGGACCTGCTGCGGCAACATTTGCCCAAAAGGAAATAAGATGCATAATATGAGAAAAAATACTAGAAATACTACTACATGTCCCACTGAAGTACCAATTATTCATGTCTAGCCAAAGACCCCTGATCGTAGCGGCGATAGCGATAAACCAAGCTTCTCTCATCGATCGTCTCTCAGTCACGAACTTTGGTCCTACCCACAAATCCTCATATTTACTGGGGAACTCATTCTTCCGTAGTGCACTAAGTACCTCCACGAGGACTGCTTTGCTCCTGGGACATTCTAAAAAAAGATGGTCTCTAGTTTCAGGGGCAGTATTGCAGAACCCACATGTAGAATCCAAATTCTGTTGGCATTTCGATAGGTTCTCTCTAGTCAAAATTGCATCATTAAGCACCAGCTAGATGAAAACTTTTACTTGCAGAGGTGTTTTCACCTTCCAAACTACCCCCGACCAACTATGGCTACATCCCCTAAAGTGAATACGATTATAAAGGGAGCGCACAGTGAATGTGCCATTCCTTTTCAGTCCCCAAGATTTTCTGTCGGGACCCTGTCTGCAAATAATACCGGTGTTGGCGATATAGGTCTGTAGTTCTGTGAGTCTGAGCTGGGACCCTGGGTCAAGAAGATGTATACAGGCTGGTGTCCAGGAACTTCTTCTCCAAGCTGCAGCCACCGTGCAGTGTGGTTGTGATGCTTGGTCATACAAGTCAGGGAACATGGCTCTAAGTGTATGTTCACCACACCACTTATCCCACCAAAATTTGGTTAATTTGTTGCTCCCAATAGATGACGTCACACAACTAATGAAGGAATCGTATGCCTTGGTGATACCTCTCCAGAACCAGGAAACCCATGGGCCTACCCTGAAACCTAGGTTTCTTATCCCATTTCCGTGCAGATAAGTCTGCACGAAATCCTGTCATCCTTCTCCATTATGGTGGAAGACTTTCCACCACTATTTTCCCAAGAGGACTAGGTTCATATCTCTCAGATCAATAATACCTAGTCCTCTGTGTATCTTTTTCATGCAAGCTTTTTCCCATCTGATTAGGTGATATCCTCCTCTATCGGAACTTGCCCCCTTCCAAAGAAACCGTTTACGGGTACGGTCAATTCTCTGGATCACCCAACACGGCATTTCGAAAAAGGAAAAATAATATGCAGGGAGATTTGAGAGAACCGCATGATAAGCGTGACTCTTCCTTACAATGATAAAGCTTTACCTTTCCATCCAGCCAGATAGTTTTTTACCCGGTCAATGATCGGTAACCAGTCTGCCTTCTTTAGTTTTTCCAGTTTCAGCGGTAGTCCCAAGTATTTAATGGGGAAACTCTCAATGGAGCAGTTGAGAATTGTGGCATGCTCTTGTGCCTCCTCTGTATTAAGGGCATTGGGGATAAAAGCACTTTTGTCAAAATTGACCTTGAGTCTAAACCAAGCTTCAAAACTATAAAGAATTCCTTTGAAAGCGGTAGTTTTCCCGATGTTGCCATTTCCAAATAGGAGGGCATCGTTTGCATATTGCAGGATGGAGCAACCTTGGCGACTGACTCCGCTGGCCACTGGCGATATCCATCCTGCCATACTACAGTTAGTTATCGTGTACCACAACACGTCTGCCACAATGGTGAAGAGAAGGGGGGAGAGAGGATCTCCTTGTCTAAGGCCCCGTTTACACGAGAAAGGATGACCCAAGACCCCGTTCACTAAAATAGCAGTTTTGCTAGTGGTGATGCATGTGTGGATCCATCTGATCCATCTAGCCCCAAATCCTCTTCCAACCAGCGCTTCCAGGAGACAATCTCATTCAACTGAGTCGTAAGCTTTCTCAAAATCCAATTTTAGGAGATATCTATTAGCATTTGATGTGTGGCAATGATGGATAGTTTCTTCTGTCATGACCATACTGTCCTGAATGGACCACCCTTTAATGAACCCCATCTGCTCGTTACTTATGAGGTTATCCATCACCTTTTCCAACCTATTAGCCAGGGTCTTAGTAATAATCTTAACTGACTAGTTAAGGAGACTAATTGGGCGAAAGTCTCCCACCAGCTGGTAGCCTTCTTTCTTAGGGATCAATACCACCTCAGCAAAATTAATTCTTCCTAATTTATGTTTATGGTCATATAGATCAGCAAACAACTTAAACAGATCGAACTTGATTTTCTCCCAGAATACATGGTAGAAAAGAACAGGGAAACCATCTGGACCTGGGGCTTTGTCCTTTCTGAGTTGCTATACTGCCTCCCCAATTTCCTTTTTCGTAAAAGGGTCTTCGAGGAATCGAAGCATGGGGTCAACATTGTTCACAAACTCCTACCAGAAATCGTGGTGAAGTGGAACTCTTAAATCCGCCTTCTCTCCAAAAAGATGCTTGAAATGGGATTGGAATGTTATCCTGATATCCTCCTCTCCTTGTACCTCTCTAGACTCCGATTGGATCGAATGTATGAGATTAGTGTTAGTGTAGGTGCCCTAGAGGCAATACAATGATATTATGTAATCAGTATTATTGACATTATGTTCTTTTTGATTATATTAATAATTTATTATGCTTCGTATTTACTGCGTTATAAATATTAGCATGATAAATGTCCTTAGATTATTAATACGAACTATATGAACTTGAGATTATATATAGTATAATAATCTTAAATGTCCCTAGTCGAGTATTATTATTATTAGGACAGTAATAATACATTGAGACTAGTATGTTGATTGATTGATGACCACCTCTCATGGGTCATTAGTATAGAGATACTAAAATCAATACATACGTAAATGTAAGAGTACATTGTACTGGACAGACCCACTGTGAGATTCAACATGGAATGAATAAATAAGTGTCATAAGTAATCTCACTGTGATAATGGTGTAATGGTCCTCTGACCTGAAATCATTATATTTCTACACGAGAATTAATGTACTTTGATTCTATCAAAAGTTATCTTTAATCGGGTAATGATAAAGATAGTATTGGGTTCATTATGAATCGTGTGAGAAATGTGAATAATCTAGAAGGAATTTAACCCTCCTAATTTTAGTAGCGATATTATCGGCCTCTTGTTTGAGTGAGACTATGAAATGCATGGCCATGCTCAAATATTGATTTGTTTGAATAGTCTACTCATCGATCAAGAAAATAAAGATTAAATTATTAAGAGGATGACACGTACCATGCCTCTAGTTTAATCTATAATATCAAGGTTAAAAGGATTATATTACATGGAGACATTAGTCACGAAAGGTTTAATTGAATCACTAATTATTATTATTACTTGGGTAGCAATGATGTATTACTAGATGCCGCTCATTGTTTATAATTTTATTATTAGATAATAAAATTATTGCCAACGTAATAATAACCTAAAGGGTCACACACTTCGAACGTTTAAAAGGAGTATTAATTTAAATTCGGAATTTAAATTAAATGATTCGAAATTAGTTATTTAATTAATTGAGTTGGACTTAATTAATTAAAGGATAATTCGAATTTAAATGATAAAACCAAATCAGATTGGTCTTATCAGAAGCCAAACTGATTATGGTTAAGCCCACCTCATTCTCTCCCTATAAATACATAGAGATGTATGGGTTCAGAATATCTTTGACAAATCCGTTTTCCACAAAAAACCCTAGCCGCTCAACTGTTGAGAGGCAAGAGAGAGAGAGAGAGAGAGGCAAGCATCATCGGCTAGTACCGGCTTCCTTGATCGTTGGACGATCGGACGTTCGTGTGGACTGCCTTAGAGACGCGGATCTAGCTACTAGGGCTGTGTGGTGATTGTAACCTCCATCTTTCAGCCTTCGTAAAGCTCCGAAAGGTAAAATTTTATTTCTCCATTATCAGCCATGTCTTGTACACGGATCCTAGGGTTAGGGTTTCGGATCTGTTTTTTCATTTCTTTTCGCTGCGTTTGTGCCCCGAAACCCTACAATTAGATCTACGACGGGCACTGGCAACACGGTGGAAGAAAGCTGGATTCGCGTCTCCTTCTTTGAGCTACGAAATTCTGGATCGTTGTTGCCATTTGATTTCTTCAAGTCTATACAGTTGGTGAATATCTTCTCGGAGCTGAAGCAACTCATTCCCCTCCTCCTGTCCCAGACTCGTAGTTTCTTCCGTCTTTTACAACTCCTCAATACCTTCAAGGAGGGATTCTTTTGCTTTCCAAATCAGTGTAAATCTGGTCCAGTTCCATTTCCTTAGTTTGGCACGCAGTCTTCTAATTTTTTCGCACCAAATTGCGGTAGGTTCAGTCCCTCTGGTAGGGGTGGACCAGTTCTCGTTTACCATGTGATGGAATCCTTGAATTTCCAACCACGCTTTCTCAAATCTAAACTTGGGAGATTTCCTAGGATGCCCTTCTCTGGATGACAGGAGAATAGGGACAAAATCTGAGGTTGGTTTAGGGAGTGATTTGGCCCAAGTCAAAGGGAATTTGGCCTCCTAGTCCATGGAGACCAAGATCCTATCAAGCTTAGCTAAAATAGGCACCGCTTGCATGTTTGACCAGGTGAATAGCCTATTAGTGATGAGGATGTCAACCATTTCCAAGTTCGCTATAACCTCGTTAAAAGTTTTCCTATCAGCATCAGTAGATCCTCTGCCCCTGTGTTCAGTGGCAAACCTGGTGATGTTAAAATCCTTCCCACAACCTAGGGGTGCAGCCATCTAGCATGAATTACTCGTAGTTCATTCCAGAATTCCAACATAGCTGCAGTAGTGTGCGGTCCATAACCCACCGTAATGGATTGGGTTATGGAATTCATCTAAGCATGCATACAACTCGGGATTGTACCCTAAGGCAATACCCCCAGATGCCCCAACAGAAGAGCAAATTTTCCATTCTAAAATGCGAGACCCCTCCCAGCCTACTAAGCCTACAAATATGGGTCAGTTTGGTCTCCTACAGACCAACAATGCTAACTTTCGATTTGGCAATGACATCCTTAACCATTTTTCATTTGCTCCGCCTACCCAGGCCCTTAACATTCCAGAAAAGGGCTTCCATTAACTACAATCAATCGATGGATCATGACTTGCCTTGGCAAACAAGTTCGAAATAAGTTTAACTCTATCGCTCTCCCACCATCTAATCTTGTTTAGGAGGAAAGCGTTCCTATCCGTATCGCACACCGCAAGATCACAGGTTTTGGCTAGACTAAAAATTTCAGAGTCCGACATGAAATTAAAAATTGACGCAAGGAACACATACCTCCGTCACTAGTCTTGGCAGATTTAGCGGCCACAACAATCTCCAAATATTCGTCTAAGGACTCCTCAATAGCCCTCTTAGCGACTTTCTGAACCGTGAAACCTGTACCGCCATGAGTAGCGACAGGTGTTGACATTTAGGAAGTGGGAAATGTGGAAAAACAAACTCAGGGGAGATACCAGGCAGCTCATCCGCCAGCCCCTCAGACTCCCCTTCAGAGTATACATAATCGTCTTCAAGATTTAGCCTATCTTCACAATCTTCTTCATCAAGGTGGCTTGGATTATTACACACGGGCTTCTTCAATAAATTGAGTACTCCATTGTGCCCCACTTCTTCAGGCCCAAAATTGTGCCCCTCTTTAGGCCCAACTTGGGTCAAGACATTATACAAATTGAGCTTATGCACATTGAGTACCCCACTGGGCATATACACTTTGAATGATGACTCAGAGGTGGGCCCCTCCTTAGGCCCAATGCTCCCATTGAGCCGTTCCGCTGTCCTCTCACGTGTGTCGCACGTGAGAGGGACAGGTGCCGCTTCAATAATGGATGGCGACACGCTTGAGGTAAGCACTGTCTCCGAAGCGCTCCTCTGCCCCTTAACCTCGAAACCCTTAGACGAAAAGGCGCCAAAATGAAGCTCCTCTTTCGTTCTCTTTTCCCCTTCTCCTGTTCATCTTCCCCAAAAACTTCCCTAAGCTCATAAGAACCCTCGATAGCCCTCATCGATAGCCCTCATCGCCTTTGTGGGGGGCGCGGCAGTCGATGCACGCTCCGTAGAACCAAAGTAGAGCGCTTCTTCTGTACTTTTTCCCTCCCTCTCCTATTCGACTTCCCGAAACTGTCCTCTTTGCTCGATTGGAACCTGCTCCCTGGTTTCGAGTGCACCCCCTTTTGTCTTCTTTCCCAGAATAGTCCCCCTCTGTTCGCAAGCTTTGCCCAAAGTTGCCACCTTTAGACTGCTTTGACCCATGAATCTGTTAGGTGTCTTTCTATTTTCAGCTCTGGGTCTTCCTCCCTCTGCCTCCTGCTCCTCTCTTATCGTGTCATCCCTATTATCTAGGGTTTGACTTGTATTTTGGGCTTGGAGAGTGGCATGGTTTCCAAGGGAGGGATCTGGGTCTATCAACCTTGCCATTTGTGGCTCTGGAAGTAGATCCACTACGTGACGGCCCTTTTGACCGTTGGGTTTTTTGGTCAAGTCTCGATCTTGGCCGCCGTTGAACAACGGAGAGATTTGGGGTTCACAGCTCGTCATTGCCTAGCATTGGCATGCCTCCTTTCCCCTTGCCTCTCTGATGAGTTGACGATGTGCTCGCTCCACCTCGTGGGCCCCGTCCAAGGTGAGGTCCCACGCTGGCGCAACTACTTGCATGTATGAGTGCCCATCTCTGAGAGCAGAGGAAGGGGGTGACTGAAGCTCCTTTGTCTCCTGCTCCGCTTACTTGTCAAGGACGAATATGATGAGGTATGATTCCTCGAACGAAAAGACCTTTGCGAAGCAGGGCATAAAGGTGATGTCGGAGCATCGGATTAAGATCCTAGCGGAGACAATCTCCGATCTTCGGAATCTCTTGTCATCTATGTCTTTGACGGTGCCAAATTCTGATATGATCTCTTGTAATGCTTCTTTCTTCCAAAAGTTCAATGGCACATTATGGACCCAGATCCAGAAGAGCTCCTCCTGCGGCAGCTCCACTCCAAACCTTGGCGACCAAGGGAAGAATTCCAACTTGAAGTGCCCCAGATCCACTATGCCCATGGCTGCCACCTCAATCATTTTTGCTGATGATGGGAAAGAAACTAAGAACTGTAGGTGACACATCTTCTTTGCCACCCAATCCCTGTGGGCTGCCATTGGCCATTTGGCGTTCAATGCTTGAAGAATGTGGTTCTCCGACGGGCACCCTGCTCTTACTTTAGCTATGGCACACCATTGACGGAGCCATTTCTCCTCAAGTTTGATAGTCTCTAGGCTGTTGGCGAGGCGGATTAGGGTTGGGTTATCTAGCGACCTACCTCTTCTTACCGGTCGGTCGTCGTCGTAGTTGGAAGAAGTAATATTTGTGCAAACGCACGACATATGCCCCCACTTCATACATTTCAAACATCGCACCTCCTTCATGCAGTCCTGTCGGAAGTGGCCCAGTTCGCCGCAGTTGAAACACAGGCTTGGTTTGCATTTTCCTTTCCTTTGTTTCTTTCTAATGTCTGCTTGGGGTGGGGGGGGAGATACTGTGTCTCTTATTTTCCTTATTTTTCTCTCTGGCTACTACAGTCCACTCCGTCTTCTCCCCAAATAGACCTGGAGCCTCTCCCCCTGAAGTCTCGTGGTTTAGACCCCCTTCCTAGGCCCACACAACCACTGACTGCTGAAGTTTTGTGGTTTGAGTCGGTAAGTTGACATCGGGAGTTGTGGCAGCTGTTGGAAGTTGTGGGTTATGTTAATGTCATGAAGGGAGTGTTGTTGTTGTTGTTGCCGCTATGTTTTGGTGTTTAGAAGTTGGAGTAGGAATTGGGTTTGGTTGATGAAGAAGACAACGAAGGTGGGTTTTAGGATGAAGAAGGTGGAGTTGCATGGAGGCGGCGCACAGGAAGAGAAAGAGGAAGAATTAACAGCTGGTGATTTTGGGTGAGGGAAGAATAATTAGGGTTATGGAGTAGGGGTTAGGATTAATTAGGTTTAGGTTTAGAGTTAGGAGAATAGGGATTGGATTTTTTTTCCTTCATGGCTACATAACAGATCTAGGGTTTTTAGTTGGAGCAAGGAGGCTCTAATACCATACTAGATTTAGAGAGAGAAAAGAAAACTTTATTGGATTCATTGATTATAACTACGTACAATGTCTCCTATATATAGGAGAGAAGCTAATACTAAACCATTCGAGATGGGACTAAACTAATATCTCACATATAACAAAAAGGTACAATGTAGCCTGACCTCAAACTTCTGACCTCCATTTATCCATCTTAGACACTTTATCAAACAACCTAACCAAGAAGAAAAAAAATTTAATACACTTTATCATAGTACACTTTATCATAAGCTACAACTCAGTATCCAAGTTATACTTTTCTTTTTGAATAAAGAGACATATCATAGCCTGGCATCGAACTGGTCTCTTTATTCATTGCAATTACTGTTATTAACCCCAATGTTTGATTTTGATGTAATACCATATGTACAACCATGAACTAATATTTATACGAGTATACAGATATCATAATTATACGTAGCCCATGTAAAAGGAGATTGGATGGACCATGCATTAAAGCAAGATCAATAGAAGGCTTGAAGAAATGCAGCACACTTCACAAAGCTGAAGCTATCATTTAACATCCATATGTGAAGTCATCTCAGTCGAAGCTTAAGTGTCCAAAATTCGCAAGAGAAAAGTTTTTTTGAATAATTGGAGGTGGTTTATTTTCGCAAGAGAAAAGTTGTTGCAGTATTGGAGGTGGTTTATTTTTTATTTTTTCATTTTATTGTCATAGGACCAAAATGTAATACATTGTATTAAAAATATTTGCATAATTTATATAATAAAAAAGATTATTTCACATCATAACTTTAAGTTTTGCATGATTTGGAATTAGTTTGAATTTAAGATTTCTAAATACATGAAAACCAGATTTGTATTCAAATAAAAAGAGGATTTCAATCATATTTGTATACTATTTTTTCTTAAATAAATTTATCTAATTAACTTATATTTGACAACTATTTTTCAGAATTTTAATTGAGGTCAAATTAGGCAAAAGATTTCTTTTTTATTAAAATCTATAGTTTTTGAATTTATTGACAGGCTGATATTGTGAGATTGATATCTCCCTCATTTCCTTCAATAAATCATTCAAATAAGGTATCTATTTGTAAGAGCTCAAAAAGATCATTAAAATTAAACTAGTTTCAGTCAATTTAGAGTTATGTACAAAAGGATATGGACATTTTACTACAAACTATGCAAAAGGGCTGGTTTTTTATTTACTAATTTACCCTTATATACTAGCCGTTTTATTTCTATTGTAAGGGAGTTTGTGGAACTGGTTTTAACATCCAAATTATTGTGAAAACTCAATACATTACTTAGTATTCTATTTTAATGTTTTATGGGATTCAGTTCTCTTCTAGAAAAAAAAACTCTCAAACTTTATTATTTTTTATCATTTATTCTGTCGGAGTATTTCTTCATCCCAACATTGTGCTAATATCTTCGAGCCAGCGTATTTAGAACCTCCGATTTGTAATTGAGCACAAATTGTATAATCTTATGAGATTGAGAGCACAATCTTTTTTTTTTCCTTTTTACTTTTTGTCGGTTGCAAGTCGTTGTCGTTACTCGGTGGAAAATTCCTCTAGTGGAAAATGTAGAAAAGTCCTCCGTGGGATCAGAGGTGAAAATCCTTCTTGGAATGTGCAAAATTCATAAGGGGGAGGCGGAGCTTGTATAGGTTTACAACCTATACTGGAAAATCATCAGAGAGGACTTCATGCGTATTGTCCAAGAGTTTTATAAGGGGGAGGCGGAGCTTGAAAGGTTAAACTATGCGAATATAGTTCTGATCCCCAAGAAACATGAGGTTAAAGAGGTTGGAGACCTGAGACCCATCAGTCTTCTCAATGGCTCCTTTAAGATCATTACCAAGGTGTTGGCTAACAGACTGGGTCCACAATTGAAGGATATCATTGGGGATTCACAGAGCGGTTTTATTAAGGAAAGAGACATTATGGATAGTGTCGCCTTGGCTCATGAGATTGTTTTCAGAGGATGTAAGGAGAAAACGGTGTTGATTCTTGATTTTGATGATCACAACACACTGCACATGTATCAATGCTAAACTTACAGGTGCTATACACAAAGGACCTACTATTATACAGCTGAACAAATGATCAAGCACAAAAGCTCCAAATAAGAGACAATGGCCAAAGCTTCGCTCAAAGACTCAAGACACAAATCAAGATTCAAGACTCAAGACTTCAAGCTCAAATGTGTCAAATTGTTGTGTCTTGTAAAACATTGTATTTTTACTTTTGTTGAGTCTTAGTCTGATTGTAAAGCCTTGTCACACACACATACACTCACAATTTCATAATGTGTGTTTTTCAAAAACCTCAAAAAGAGTCAAAACAGTTTGATATAATTTAACTATTGAGTACCAGTCGACTGATACCTCTGGCAGTCGACTGACAGTACAAAATTGTTTAAATTTATTCAAACTCTGACCAGTCGACTCATATGGCAACACAGTCGACTGTTCGAGTGCTTTTGACCGTTTTTTATTTTCAAAATCGAATTTTCAAAATCAAAAGCTATAAGATCCGTTGGTTGACAGTTGGAATAACTGTCCCCCAACGTCCAGGAGATCAAACTCTATAAATAGAGTTCAGATCTCACTGAAAAGATTTTACAATATAATTTTTTAAGATCCGAGCATTCTTTGAGGAATTTTAAGTGAAAAGTGAGAAAAAGCTTTCAAGTTCAAAATCTGTGGTTCTCTACACTCAGTCCAGTATAACAACGATTTCGTTCTGGACTGGGTATAGAAGTCGACCTTGTTTTAGCCACGTGCAACAACACAATACACCAACAAGGCTATAGGTTGACTGTAAAGTTTTTCTTGTTTCTTTTGCTCTCGGTTGGAGAGTGGTTTAGACTCTAGGTTGTAGAGTCGGTTTGTTTCACTCTTAGTAGTAGAGTGGGTCTGCTTTCTCTGGTTGAGAGAAAGGACTACGGGTTAGACAAGGTTGTTGTCTTAACGCTGTAGGATATTCTTGTAAACTTTTTTCAAGAATAGTGGAAATCTCAAGTGGGTTGCTTGGGGACCAGGATATATCTTGTGTACTCTGTGATTGGTTGTCTTGATCTTGCATTTACTTTTGTTTTCTTAAGTTCTGTAAAACTTGTCTGGACAGTCAACTCCTTGATCTATCAGTCGACTGGTCAGTCTCGTATAAGTTGTATTTTCATTGTGTCTTCAGTCGCCTGTCTCATCTATAAGTCGACTGCACAGAGTTATTGTTTTTGCTTTAATTTGGTCATATCAGTCGACTGGTTCACAACCAAGTCGACTGCACCGAAGAAAATTTCCGCAGTTTTTTTTATTAACACTATTCACCCCCCCTCTAGTGTTTGTTGTCTCGCCTACAGGATCCAACACTTGGTATCAGAGCAAGATTACAGGCTATGGCAACTACTTCAAATACAAATCAGTACCATGAAGGTCAATCTACACAACGGCCACCGCTATTCGATGGAACTAACTACAATTATTGGAAGTGCCGAATGAGAATCTACCTCCAATCAATCAACTACGAGATATGGCAAATGACAGAGACGGAATTCACTGCCCCTATCATTCCATATGCACAATGGAATGATGATCAAAAGAACCAAACGATGAACAATGTCAAATCAATGAATGCTTTATTTTGTGCACTCACAAAGGAAGAATTCAACCGTGTATCCAATGCTACAACTGCACATCAAATCTGGCATACACTCGAGGTAACACATGAAGGAACAAATAAAGTTAAGGAGTCTAAAATTTCTGTTCTTGTTCACAGGTTTGAGATGTTCAGAATGAAGGACAATGAAACCGTATCCGAGATGATCACCAGATTTATTGATATCACAAACTCTCTTGTGGCACTTGGAAAGATTTACACTCAAGAAGAGATGGTTAGAAAAGTCTTACGTGCAGTCACTCCAGAATGGGAGAAGAAGACCATGGCAATAGAGGAAGCAAATGACTTGTCACAACTTTCTCTTGAGAATCTTGTGGGCAATCTCATGGCATACGAGGTCCAACTTGAAGATCGAAAGAAGGATACAGAATCACACCAAGCAAAGAAGAAATCATTGGCTTTTAAAGCCATGACAGACTCAGAAGATGAGGAAGAAGATGAAGAGGAGATAGCAATGTTCACTCGAAGATTCAAAAAATTCTTAAAGAAAGGTAAGTTTAATTCTAAAAATAAAAATTCTAATGACCCTCCTATATGTTTCAGGTGCAATAAAACAGGACACATGAAGAAGGATTGTCCCCTTGAAAATGCAAAGAACAAGGGAAAATCATCCAACTTCAAAAAGGACAAATATTCAAAGAATAAGTTTGCCAAGAACAAGAAGGCCTATCAAGCTACATGGGATGATAGTGATTCGTCTTCCAAAGAAGAAACGGATGAAAACAATGAAGTGGCAAACATGTGCTTCATGGCTTCACAAGATCATGTAAGTAATGACTATGAATCAGAAGATTTACTTGATGCCTTTAATGAAATATTTCAAGAATTGAAAAAAGAAAAGATTAGAGTTAAGAGTCTAGAGAAAGTGAATCAAACACTTTCCCAAGAAAATCTTAACCTTGATAAGGAAGTGAAATATTTAAATTCTCGCATTGCAAAATTAGATACTGGTCTTGAAACTCTCAAAAAGAATTATGAAGAGATATCAAAGAACGTATCTAAGTTTAACAAAGGTAAAGAGAATTTAAATGATGTCCTTCATCATCAAGTAAAATCTAGTCAAAAATATGGTCTTGGTTTTAAAAATTCTTCTGTAAAAGAATCTCCTGCTAAAAACACTAGTAGAAATAAATCAGCATCTATTTCTAGTGTTACACACAAGTTGTATGAATTTTTTGAAAAGCCTAAGGTTGTAAATGTTAGTGATAAAAGCAAGCCTAATGTTCGGTTAAGTCGACTGAACCAATCTACCAGTCGTCTGTCCAGAGGAATTAAATCTTATTCAACGAGATCAAAACCTCATATAAGTCGACCTAGTGTACCATCAAGTCGACTGAGTCACACTAGCAGTCGACTGAAGGACACTATTAAGTCAACTGGACAGAACAAGGTTGTATGGGTTCCAGTCAGCTTAAATCAGAATGATAGAATTGCTTATATTAACTCATATGTTTTAACTGTGTGTAATTCTATTAATTATATTCCTGCTTATGGAGGAAGATCAAACTCCTCATGGGTTTGGTTTTCCCCAAACTAATGTGTTTTGGACCCAATAAAAAGGGTACCATATTTACCTTAAATTTTTTATAGGTACCCAAGAAAGATCGCTGGATACTAGACAGCGGATGTTCAAAACATATGACAGGACATGCCAACCTGCTATCCACCATTCAAAGCATAGATGGAGGAACTGTCACCTTTGGAGATAACAACAAAGGCAAAGTCATAGAAATTGGCATGGTCGGTAAAATTTCTAACCCAACCATAGAAAATGTATTATTAGTTAGTGGTTTAAAGCATAATCTTTTAAGCATTAGTCAATTATGTGATAAAGGGTATAAAATAGTTTTTGAAAAAGATGCATGTTTGATTTATGATTCCACTATGCAAAATATTATTTTTCAAGGTTTTCGTAAAAATAATATTTATGAATTGTGTTTAAATGCAATTGAATTTTCAAATGATTTTTGTTTAATAGCCTCTAACAATGAATCTTGGCTATGGCATAGAAGATTTGGACATGTGAACATGAAAATCTCTCAAAATTATCTAAATATAACCTAGTTAAAGGACTGCCAAAACTATCCTTTAAAAAGGATAAGTTATGTGATGCATGTCAACTAGAAAAACAAATCAAATCCACTTTTAAAACAAAAGAAGTAATTTCTGCTAGTAGACCGCTCGAATTAATTCATATGGATTTATTTGGCCCTGCTAGAGTTGCTTCTTTAAATAAAAGTAGATATGTATTTGTTTTAGTAGATGATTTTTCAAGATTCACTTGGACATTCTTTTTAAAACATAAAAATGATGCTTTTGATGAATTTGCACATTTTTGTAAACGTATTCAAAATCAAAAATCTCTAACCATAGTCACTATTAGAAGTGATCATGGTGGAGAATTTGAAAATGAGACATTTACAGAATATTGCAACAAGAATGGTATAACACATTCATTTGCATTTCCTAGAGCTTCACCACAAAATGGAGTGGTTGAACGGAAGAATAGGACTTTGCAAGAATGCGCACGTACCATGCTTGTTGAAAGCAATTTACCAAAGCACTTTTGGGCTGAAGCTGTTGCTACAGCTTGTTATGTTTTAAATAGGATTCTTATAAGACCTAAGCTTAAGAAAACTTATTATGAATTGTTTTATAACAAAATTCCTAAAGTTTCTTACTTTAAGACATTTGGTTGTAAGTGTTTTATTCTAAACACAAAAGATAATCTAGACAAATTTGATCCTAGATCTAATGAGGGTATCTTTTTAGGATACTCAAATAGGAGTAAAGCATATAGAATTTTCAATAAGTCTACAATGACTATTGAAGAATCAATGCATGTTACATTCGATGAATCTCTGCCTTCATCAACTTTAAATAAAGATGATGAAATTGATTCATCACCTTTAGATAATGTGATTAAATCTTTAGAACAAACTAATCTGACTGATAAGTCAACTGATAAGGACTTCCAGTCGACTGAAGTGAAGCAGTCGACTGAAGAACCTGTCAAGTCGACTGATCCTATTGTGATATCTTCAACTTTACCAAAATCATTTGTTGAAGTTAAAGATCATCCTCATGACTTAATAATTGGTGACATCTCCCATGGTATTCAGACACGTTCACATGTTAATATGATTTCTCATACAGCATTCTTGTCGGATTTTGAACCGAAAAATATACAAGAAGCTTGTGAGAATGAATATTGGATGAATGCCATGCAAGATGAACTAAACCAATTTATAAGGAATAATGTATGGGATTTATTTCCACGATCTCCTGATCAGACTATTATTGGTACTAAATGGGTATTTAAAAATAAGTTAGATGAATCAGGACAAGTTGTAAGGAACAAGGCTAGATTAGTTGCTCAAGGGTATAATCAAGAAGAAGGTATAGATTTTGATGAAACATATGCTCCTGTTGCTAGACTAGAATCTATTCGTATTTTATTATCTTTTGCTTGTTTCATGAATTTTATACTTTATCAAATGGATGTTAAAAGTGCTTTCCTTAATGGGTTTATTAAAGAAAATGTTTATGTTAAACAACCACCAGGTTTTGAACATGAACAATTTCCAGATCATGTTTATAAATTGAAAAAGGCTTTATACGGTCTTAAACAAGCACCTCGTGCTTGGTATGATCGTTTGAAAACTTTTCCTTTAGAAACAGGATTTGAAATAGGTAAAGTTGACACTACGTTGTTTATCAAAAGAGTTAAGAATGATATCTTAATCATACAAATATATGTTGATGATATAATTTTTGGTTCTACTAATAATAATCTATGTCAAGAATTTGCTAATACCATGAAAAATGAATTTGAGATGAGACACATGGGTGAACTCAATTATTTCCTTGGACTTCAAATTAAGCAGTCCTCAAATGGCATATTTATTAATCAAGGAAAATATGCAAAGGAATTACTCAAACGTTTTAATATGGATAGTACTAGTAGTAAATCCACACCTATGGCTACTACTACTACTCTTGACAAAGATATATTAGGCAAGAGTATTGATCAAAAACTCTATCGAGGTATGATTGGTTCACTCTTATATATTACCGCAAGTAGACCAGATATTATGTTCAGCGTATGTTTATGTGCTAGATATCAATCTAGTCCTAAAGAGTCTCATTTAAAAGCAGTGAAATGAATTTTATGATATATTAAAGGCACATCTGAATATGGTTTATTTTATCCACGCACCGATAATTTTCAACTTCTGTCATATAGCGATGTTGATTTTGCTGGAAGCAAAACTGATCGCAAGAGCACTAGTGGTACATGTCACTTTTTGGGACATTCCTTAGTCTCTTGGTGCAGTAAAAAAGCAAAATTCCGTGTCCCTATCAACCACAGAAGCTGAGTATATCGCTGCAAGTTTGGCATGTGCACAAATCTTGTGGATGAAACAAACTTTATTAGATTATGGTATTTCATTTGAAAAATCTTCAATTATGTGTGATAATACCAGTGCAATTAATCTATCTAAAAATCCAATTCAACATTCACGTACGAAACATATTGATATTCGACATCATTTTCTACGTGATCATGTTTTAAAAGGAGATATATCCTTAGACTTTATCTCTACTGATAAACAAGTAGCAGACATATTTACTAAACCCCTTAAAGAAGATACTTTCATTAACTTACGAAGAGAACTAGGAATATGTGATTTTATTGATATTTGTTGAAAATTGTTTATGTTAAGTCGACTGTGTTTTAAGTAAGTCGACTGTATTGTATTTTCAAACATACCTATTTTTGTTCTCTGACCAGTCGCCTGGTCCTTATACCAGTCGACTGGTAAGCAGACAAATTTTTTTTTTCTCTTCTCGACTAAGTCGACTGATATACCCTACCAGTCGACTGTCGCGAGTTCAAATGTCTTCAGCAACGATTCATCGCAGCTTTTGAGATAAAACTCTCATCTCTTTTCACCCGTGACCTCTCCTTTCAACCATTGATCTGTTCTCGTTCAATCTCAGCCATCCATCTTCAGTTAAAAACCCTTTCACCTCAGCCTCCATCCTCTTTTACTTTTACCCCAAATCTGAAATCCTAAGCCAGAGAAGAAGAAGAAGTCGACTGCTTCCCTGGTGTTTGATCGACTGCTGTCTATTTTTCTCTCCAATTTTTTGGTAAAATCCTTCCCTTACTTCTTTCCAATGGCACCCAAGAGATCTAAGAGAACTCATGGTGATGCTAGTTCTTCATCCCTAGATTATTCTCAATTTCTATTGAGTCCCGATCTTCTTGAACGATGGTACATTATGTGTACCATTGTCATCATCCCTGGGAGATATGTTAACTTTGATGATCTTGATCGATTTAATCTTGTTTCTCTATTTCAAAATAGTAGCCATTATGAATATCTATCCTTAGTTAATCAACCTAACTATTATCCCCAACTCATCTATTTGTTTTACACTAATATGAGGTTGTACAAAAGAAAGATGGGGATGTAGTTATCCGCTCATCTGTCAAAAATGTTAAAATGACACTCACACCCGAGAGAATCAATCTCATAATGGGTAATGATGACGGAGGATTAGATATAAGTGATATTATCCTTGATGATGCATCTATCTTATCTAAAATATTTTTGCCTAATCAAGGACCTCCAATGACTAGAAAAAATATTACTCCTATTGCTAAGCTTGTAGCCAGAATACTAGCCTATAACATCCTTCCCAAAAGAGGAAGTTATGACCAGTACTCTCTGGAATTACAAAAAGCTGTTTATGCAATATTTGGTAAAATTGCTATAAATTGGGGTCGTGTCATCTTTTCAAAATTTGAACAAAACCACACCCACTCCTTACCTTTCGGAGGGCTTCTCACTTGTGTCTTTGAAGCTTTCGGTATTGATCTCGATTCCGAGACCAATGTCGTTACGCACTATGACTGCTTCGATCGTGCTAGTTTAGCACGTATGAAGCTTCTTGATCCTCCTCCTTGAACAACCCCTAGGTCTCCTCCACTCTCTCAAGTTCCTTTGGCTTCTACTTCTAGACCTTCTAGACCCTCTGCCTCTTCTAGTTCATCCCTTCCTCAAGCTAACTATGAGGATCCTGCTACTCTCTATGAATGTGTCAACTATCTTATGAAACATTCATAGACTGTTGATTCTCAGATTCACACCCTTGATTCCAAAATTGATCATCTAACTGATCTTTTCACTTCCCAATTTCCACCTCCTTCTCATGCTGTTGATGAAGATTCAGACGAGGACAATTGAAGACTTTTATTTTTAGCTATTATGTAATTTTCAATTTTATTTTGTCTTAATGAACTTATTTATGTATGAGAACATTTCTTAGTTTATTTCTATGTTCTTGTAATGCAAAAGACTATTTATTTTGTGCTTTTTGTTGATGACAAAGGGGGAGAGATATCCTCTTATTCAAATGTATGTATGTGTTTGATGTATGTGTTTTCTGTGTTTGATTATATTTCTGTGTATTGAAGTATTTCTCTGGTCAGTCGACTGGCTCAAAGCCTATCAGTCGACTGATATTACTGCATCTGTGATACTATATTTTTGTCTGTTCAGTCGCCTGATCTATTGTTAAGTCGACTGATACATACTTTATGATACATTTTTTTCATATGCATGATGTGTTTTTAATAGGGGGAGCATATCATTACTATGCTTGTATATTATCTGTTATTATCAGCTATTGTGTTGTCATCATCAAAAAGGGGGAGAATGTTGATTCTTGATTTTGATGATCACAACACACTGCACATGTATCAATGCTAAACTTACAGGTGCTATACACAAAGGACCTACTATTATACAGCTGAACAAATGATCAAGCACAAAAGCTCCAAATAAGAGACAATGGCCAAAGCTTCGCTCAAAGACTCAAGACTCAAATCAAGATTCAAGACTCAAGACTTCAAGCTCAAATGTGTCAAATTGTTGTGTCTTGTAAAACATTGTATTTTTACTTTTTTTGAGTCTTAGTCTGATTGTAAAGCCTTGTCACACACACATACACTCACAATTTCATAATGTGTGTTTTTCAAAAACCTCAAAAAGAGTCAAAACAGTTTGATATAATTTAACTATTGAGTACCAGTCGACTGATACCTCTGGCAGTCGACTGACAGTACAAAATTGTTTAAATTTATTCAAACTCTGACCAGTCGACTCATATGGCAACCCAGTCGACTGTTCGAGTGCTTTTGACCGTTTTTTGTTTTCAAAATCGAATTTTCAAAATCAAAAGCTATAAGATCCGTTGGTTGACAGTTGGAATAACTGTCCCCCAACGTCCAGGAGATCAAACTCTATAAATAGAGTTCAGATCTCACTGAAAAGATTTTACAATATACTTTTCTAAGATCCGAGCATTCTTTGAGGAATTTTAAGTGAAAAGTGAGAAAAAGCTTTCAAGTTCAAAATCTGTGGTTCTCTACACTCAGTCCAGTATAACAACGATTTCGTTCTGGACTGGGTATAGAAGTCGACCTTGTTTTAGCCACGTGCAACAACACAATACACCAACAAGGCTATAGGTTGACTGTAAAGTTTTTCTTGTTTCTTTTGCTCTCGGTTGGAGAGTGGTTTAGACTCTAGGTTGTAGAGTCGGTTTATTTCACTCTTAGTAGTAGAGTGGGTCTGCTTTCTCTGGTTGAGAGAAAGGACTACTGGTTAGACAAGGTTGTTGTCTTAATGCCGTAGGGTATTCTTGTAAACTTTTTTCAAGAATAGTGGAAATCTTAAGTAGGTTGCTTGGGGACTGGATGTAGGTCGGGAGGACCGAACCAGGATATATCTTGTGTACTCTGTGATTGGTTGTCTTGATTTTGCATTTACTTTTGTTTTCTTAAGTTCTGTAAAACTTGTTTGGACAGTCGACTCCTTGATCTATCAGTCGACTGGTCAGTCTCGTATAAGTTGTATTTTCATTGTGTCTTCAGTCGCCTGTCTCATCTATAAGTCGACTGCACAGAGTTATTGTTTTTGCTTTAATTTGGTCATATCAGTCGACTGGTTCACAACAAAGTCGACTGCACCGAAGAAAATTTCCGCAGTTTTTTTATTAACACTATTCACCCCCCTTTCTAGTGTTTGTTGTCTCGCCTACAGGATCCAACAAACGGATGGCTTCCTTTTTAAAGTGGATTTTCAAAAGGCATACGACTCGATCGAATGGGACTCGGTGGACGAGGCGATGCTACTGAAAGGATTCGGGGAAAAGTGGAGGAAATGGATCTATCAGTGCATTAGAGGAGGAAAATTGTTCCTGATCGTTAATAGAGCACAAGGAAAAGAAATCATATGCAAGAGAGGCCTTAGACAGGGGGATCCCCTGTCGTCGTTGTTATTTGTAATTGTAGCAGATGGGCTCGCAGAGATGATAGCCAACGGCAAAAAGGATAGACCTAACTTCGGCATTACTATCAAAGGCTTTTCAGAGCCTATCTCAATTCTTCAGTATGCGGACGATACATTATTGTTCGGATCAGCATCGAAAGAGGAGATCATAGCTATGGGAACAGTGCTGAAGTGCTTCGAGGCATGGTCTGGCATGAAGGTCAACTTCAATAAGAGCTGCGCCATCCAGCTTAGCGACAATTGCTCAACTACAATCACAGAGATCCAGCACATGCTTGGATGCAATAAAGGAGAGTTTTCGCTGATATACTTAGGGATTCCTATCAGGCCTGGAAAGCTTACTAGGGAAGATTGGCTATCCTTAATTGATAGGATCGAAAAAAGATTATCTGGCTGGAAGGGGAAATTCTTAACACTAGGGGGCAGGATCACCTTACTTAATTCTGTCATCAACAGCATCCCTATCTATCTTATGTCTATTTATGAATTACCGGTATGGGTAATTCACAAGATAAATAAATGTAGAAGGAGATTTCTTTGGAAAGGAGCTAATGAAGGAGGTAAAGGGATTCACCTTATTAGTTAGGGAAGGGTTTGCAAAAGGAAAGAGTTCGGTGGATTGGGGATCATTGACCTTAGAGATATGAACAGAGCACTTCTAAGTAAGTGGTGGTGGAAGTTGGACAATCGACGTAACAATTGGTGTGTAAGTCTCTCACTAATTATCGGACAAGGAAGAAGTTCAGATATGGGGGGAAAGGAGTTCACAGTAGGAAATCTTTCTTATGGAAAGGGCTGTTCAGGACGGGCGACGTTTATCATAGCAACACTATCTGTAAGGTAAAGAATAGTAAGAATACAAGATTTTGGAAGGACAAATAGTGCGGATATAAATCCCTTATGGGATTGTTCCCCTCTGCAGCGGAGGCTGTATTAAACAACGACACCCTTTTGAGCGCCCTGAACTAGCCGCTGCTTGTGAAGTATGGAAAGAGATCAAATTCGAATTCGAACCGGTGGAATCCAAGCTAAGCGTGAAAGCAGGAACTGCTTTGAGAGAAGGGTATTAGGAAGAACAAACTGTCTTGCGAACCTTGCTTACAGGAGTAGCAGGTCTTGTCTGCGGTTAATCAATAGTATAAGGAAGAACAATATATTGAGATTAGATGTCAAGGGCTCTCTTGACCAGGAATCCATCTGCCAACTACAACTGCTCAACAATTTCATTCGTATAGAAGGAAACTACACTCAACAATCGGAAGATGAGAGATAGTGGACATTGGAGGCGAATCGCAAGTTTTCAGTCGCCTCTTTATACAAATGGTGAATTATGGAGGAATTAGAAACGAGGTAGCAGATGTCATATGGGGTACCAGCGTTCCTTCCAAAGTTAAAGTATTTCTTTGGTTGGTGGATAAGAATGCGATTCTTTCGAAGGCGAGTTTGAGGAAGCGGGGAATGTTGGACAATGCGATATGTAATACATGTCCACAGCACGAAGAAGATACGAATCACATCTTTTTCGAGTGCCATAGAGCTAGATGGGTTTGGGAGAGGGTAGATCATACTTACGGGGTTTTACAATGTCCAGGTTCTACGTCTGAGGTATGGGGAGACATTAGATCGAACCGGATTAGAAACGAAGTTAGACTAGAGTGGGATTTTGTTGTTACTTCAATTTTGTGGAATCTCTGGCTAGATCGCAACGACTATTGCTTCAATAACATTAATCATAGACTATCTTTTCTGATGCACAAAATTTACTTCTGCTATTATGATGGACAGGGCTCCTCAAATCCAGGAAGAAGATGCGCTTGGGCGAGGAGGAGTAGTTCTCAGGTGGTGGAGTCCTAGAGTTCTTTGACATAGACGGCACAGATCTGGGATCAGTAGTTGTACTACTATTTTGATGTTTTTGGGTGATCATGTATTTTGTTCCCTTCTCAAACTGTTGTTGCCTAGTTAGGAGATCTTTGATGGTTATTGCCTTCGGGCCTGTTATGTATTTGTATTTCTGTTTCGTTAATTTCTCTTTAATGAAGCGATGACGTAGTCATCTTTTAATCAAAAAAAAAAAAAGTGCAAAATTCCAAGTGAAAAAAGTTATCTTGTAACATTGGCTCTTGGCTTATTTGAGTAAGAGAAGTGGTTTTAGTGGAAAGCCTGGGATGAAGAGGTCCTTAGGGATGGGAGTATGCAGGGGTTTGCTGAACCACCTAAATATTGCAGTGCTATGTGGTGAAGTTGTCTCTTAACTCCTACTCTTGCATTTTAATTTTTTAATTACAGTTTGTTTCATATAAATTTGCCTGCACCCTATTCACCCCCACTCTGGAGTGATTTTTTTACTATTTGAGCTACCACTCAATCGAGCATCCAAGTTACACATACAACTGGATGGTGTGTCTGGTCCTAATGAGTTTGTGTTTAGTAGCTTTCTATTGGACCACAGTAACTAATGTATGAGGTGTAGAGGTATTCTAATTCTATCCACTCGCCATCTTTCTTCTTCCTTCCTTGTTTGAGCTTAAGTATCTTATTACCAGAACCATGGCTGCTATCGTAAAACCTCTTAGCAACAGACCGGAGTTTGAATTGAGGATAATTACATCTAAAGCCCAAGACTAAGGGAGCAACCACTTTTAATTCCTTTCCTTCTCCTACTCGACCACATTTTCGGTGAGTGGTAGGTGAAAATTTTGGTTGTAGATTATAGTGCTGCCAAAAATGAATCATTTGGTGGCCCTCGGATTAGCCCTATTGGTTCTTAGCATCTTAGAAACTTCAACTTTTTAGGTAGTACTCTTTTCTGTTCTCTTTACTTTTTCCCTTTCTTTATTTGCCATCATATCAATGCCAATCTGTGGCTTTATAGATGAATAATAAGATACCAATCATGCAATTAGTTTTCATACCAGTTAGCTAACATTGCATAAATGTGCAAGAAATCTAGCTTGCAGGTTTGTAGCTGTCGCACATGTAATGGGCCTGCTAAGACTCCATGCTTATGCTTTCTTGAGGTTTTACACATATATATATACATATACATATATTTACACAATACAGTGACCAGGTCAAGGATTTTTGAGAAATATATATTGTAATTATATTAACTAAAAGAGTTTGGACGAAATGGGGCATAGTGTGCAGACGAAAAGAGTTTGAAGGATTAGGGGTAATCAATATTCGACAAATGAACCAAGTTTTGTTATGCAAATGGTGGTGGAAACTCAAAACTAAAACGAAGACTAAATGGGGAACAATGATAAAGGCGTCTTATTTGAAGAATGGCTGCATGCATCAGAAACAAAAAAATAAGGATTCAGCATCCGGGTTTTGGAGAGGGGTAACTAACACTAGAGACATCTTCATCTCCGTGGTAACTTTTTCAATTGGAAACGGAAATTCGACGTGCTTCTGGAAGGACAAATGGTGTGGCACCATTAACCTAAAGAGGAGATTCCCGCAAGCATACGGGTTTGCTATTGATAAATATGATTGGGTGGCTACAAATTGGAGGCATGAGGAATGGAGAACAAGACTCTCAGGCAGACTTACAAACGAGGCTAGAAGACAAAAACATGAGATCATTGAATTCTTGCAAGATTGGAAGCCAACGGGAAATGAGCATGAGGACAAACTAAAATGGGAGCAGGAAACAGGGGGAGTTTTCTCGGTTAAATCGACATATAAAAGGTTAAACGATTGGGGGGGGGGTTAGAGTCTTTGATCCAGTGTGGAATGCTTATGCCTCACTTAAAGTGAAGACCTTTAACTGGCTGGCATGTAGAAACGCAATCCTAACACAGGATAACTTGGTTAGGAGAAGTTGGCAAGGACCGATTAACTGTGTAATGTGCAATCAGGAGAATGAAATGGTTGACCATCTACTCGTCAAGTGCAGCTTTGCGAGGCTCATTTGGGGAGACCTCCTAAACAGATTCGATATCTTCGGAGAAGGTTCGGAGACGGTTCTTGACGCTTGAGGGGGGGGGGGGGGTAGGTGGAAAGAGGGGCACATCCAAAGCAGCCAGTCCTGTTTTTGGGACACGGGGGTGGCGGCTATATGTTGGGGCATATGGCTAGAAAGGAACAATCAAATCTTTAGAAGCACACACAGACACATCATGTATCAACAATTACTCCTCAAGATTATTGCTAATATTATGTACTGGACTAAAACGGCAGGTGACGAACAGACAAAGAAGATCAAGGACATATACAAGAACATTGCCACCAGCCAGGTTGAATTACAGGAAGGGGGAGGCACAGCAGAGGATGGTTGATTCCATGGTTTGAGGAGGGTGGTACACGCATCCGGGAGTCTTTTGGGGATGTGCGTTACTTCATGTCTTTTCAGGATGTATTTTGGGTCTTTTTATTTACTTGTGGGATGCATGGGATCCAGAGCGACCTATGTAGGGGACTCATTCTTTGGTGGGACAATGAATATCATGACCCAAATGTGGGTCACATGAATATCATTGTCCGTCGCTGGTTTTTCTGTTTTATTAAAAAAAATTTAATGAAACTAGGGGGGGCCTAGGCCAACCTTTTATGATCAAAAAAAAATTTATATTAACTAAGTATAATTATTTGGTTCATGTATTTTGGTTTCTTGTATCTGGAATTTTGTATTTTTGGTCTTCACCATGTGTGGTGGGGGATCTAATTTTTGGTTCAGAAAATAACTATCATGGCCCGCTTGTGGGATACATTAACATCATTGTCTGTTTTTGGACTTTTGGTTTTGTTAAAATCTTTTTAATGAAACTCGTAGGGGGGGGGGGGGGGGGGGGGGGCTGGGCCAACCTGTTATGATAAAAAAAAAAAACTAAGTATAATTATGATGGCTTTTATTTGGGTTATCTGGAGGGAGAGGAACAATAGAATTTTTCTGAATAAGCATGTGGATATTGTTAACATCTTGGACTTCATTGTTTTCTTTGTTTCCTCTTGGTCAGATATTCTCCCTCCATCGAAGAAAGCCAAGATTGAGTTGAAGGACTTTGTTGAAGCTTGCAAATCATTTATTCCCCCTTCTCGCAATGCTGATGGTGTGGTGTCTCATTCTTCTATTGTAGCTTACTCTCCTATGGCTAGTACTGGATTGGATAATGTCATTATTATTGATGATGATGATGAAGTGAATGGCAGTAACACTTTGGAGCAGCCTATTCTCTCGTCCATTCAGGTTTCATCCTCTTCCAGTGTTACAGTGCCTGAGTTCCGGGAGGAGGTTTCTGCAGACTCGACTAATTTGTCAAATGCTGATGCTTTAGTTTCCAGCACTCTTGATTCTATTGCAACCATGCCTACTCATCATCAAGATCTCATCACTGGAATTCTACTTGTTCAGAATTTACAGGCTACTCAGGAGACCTCTGCACGATCGACTGCTGATGATCTTTGATTTGTTCTGTAGTTGTGACTTTTTAGCTGTTATGCTTCTAATAGACTTCTAGTTTCTCTCTGTCTTGATCCTTTAGATGTTGAGGATTTTTTGGTGTTTCTTTCCTGGACGTGGTCTTTCTGTATGAAACTCTGTTCTGGTTTTTTTTTTGGTTTAATGAATTGGCTGAAGTCCCCTAGACTTCATCCCTTTTTTCAAAAATTAACTAAGTATAATTAACTTTGTTTTTGGATTAAAAAACTAGTATGAGTTAACTCTTAAGCATACATAACTAGTTGGCTCCTAGACATCCTTTGGTTTCAATTAGAAATTAATTAGCACTGTACTTGCAGAGGATCCTGTGAGAATTCCTTTTCTTTATGATGATATGGAGGGTCTTGTTTTAGTGCCATGGAATTTGCAGCATATTACAATATTAAATATTATTAGGGAGAAATATTTTCAAATCATCATCCAATGTGTACTGTATGACAATTGGGAAATAATAAATTGCTATTCTTCCAACCCAGAATGCATATAGTTTTCAGGACAAGATAATTGTGGTGTTTAAATATGAGAATCAATGGCAAAAAAACCAGGAAAGTCAATTTAATTGGATAGTTAAGCATTGTACTATATTGTACTCTGCTCTTATTAATGTAAACAATGATTCACTTGATTAATGTAATCCGGCTACGGTCCTTCCCTTAAAACAAATAAAGATAATTAAGCAAAACGAAGGAACTGATAATTAAGTTATGTCCTTCATTGACCACAATTTTCTATTAACCCCTTTGACTTAGTCTTCACTTTAACTGCTCTCAAAATATTTTGAAAAACCTACTTTGCTATAAGAACACTGTTTTTTTAAAATACAACTTTTTTTCCCATTAACTAAGGAGTAAGGAGAGCATTTTATTTGGTAAAATGGACTATTTTTCATTACTATTTTTATACATTTCAAACTCTACTCTATAAATAATAATTTTACATCTCCACATGTACTCTCTTTCAGTAAGTTTTTTTTTGTGAGGTTAAAGGTGGAATAACGCCACCCTTTTTTATTAATAAGAGATTAATAAAATAACCTCGACGTACCGAGGAAAAATACAAAAAGTAATAGTGCAGAAAATAGAATATAACCCCCAACAATACCCTGGAGGGTGGGTCTAACCAGAAGTACCAAAGTACAACCAAAGGTACAATAGACCGAAACAAAATACAAAATACAAAATACCGCTAGTTGCGGACTGTGGGTTTCCCAATTGTATCTTGTTCCATGGGAGTATCAATGGCGCCTACCCCTTAGTCCAGTGTCGGTCCAAACTCGACCTTCTCATCATCGAATTCCTCCACCTGGAAGACTCTGGCAATCCTTCATCTTACTCCTGTAGCAGCAGCTGTGGCACAAAATGAAATAAGATGCATGATATGAGTAGGATTACCAGAAATACTATTACATGAAGCATAAAAATAAAAATTATTTCTGTCTAGCTATAACACCCAAGTAGTTACCACAATAGCTATGTACCAAGTATCCTTCATTTCGTAGCGAACGGAGGTAAATTTGGGGCCAACCCACAAATCCTCGTATTCGCTGGGATAGTTACATGTCCCTAAGACCCGTAATTCCTCTACCATAGTTGCCTTACTCCTTTGGCAATGGATGAAAAGGTGGTTCAGATTCTCCGTATGTACGTTACAGAACCCACAGTTGGTCGCGATCTGGGGTTGTCTTTTAACAATGTTCTCTCTGGTGAGGATTGCATTATTGAGCACTAGCCAGAGAAAAACCATAACTTTAAGGGGCATTTTGGCTTTCTATAACACCTGTGCCCAACTGGGTCTACATCCTCGATAGTGAATGCAATGATACACAGACCTAACAGTAAAAACTCCTTTGGTCTCTAGTCCCCAGCGCATCTGGCCTGGGCCTTGAGCGCACATCTCCCCGTTCCGGGTAATGTGTGTTTGCAGTTCATTCATTCGTTGCTGTAACCCTGAGCTAAGAGGTCCTCGAAATGACGGTTTCCAATTGCCCCTTTTCCATGTCTTGGCCACAGATACATTCGGGTGAGTCGTTTTCTCATACAAATCTGGAAAAGTCTCCTTAAAGGTATGGGCACCACACCATTTGTCCCACCAGAATCTGGTGGATCGTCCATTACCAATAGCCAATGTAACTGCTGAGTTGAAAGACCCGCTTGCTTGGGCAATCCCTTTCCATAAGCGAGAGACTCTAGACCTTATCCGGAAGTCTAAACTTCTCGTACCTTTCTCCCTAAGGTATGGTTGAATGAACTCCTGCCATCCTTCCCCGCTGTGGTGGAAGACCTTCCACCACCATTTTTTCAGTAGGGCAAGGTTCATGTCTCTCAAGTCGATGATGCCCAACCCTCCATGTTTCTTCTTCATGCATGCAATACCCCACTTGATCAGGTGGTATCCCCCCCTATTCGAGTCTGTCCCTTTCCAGAGAAATCGCTTTCGGATTGGTCAATCCTTTGGATCACCCACTTGGGCAGTTCAAAGAACAACATGTAGTAAATGGGCAGATTAGACAACACCAGTTGATAAGTACCACTCTACCCCCGAGGAAAAGCGACTTTCCTTTCCATCCGGACAATCTGTCCTCCACCTTGTCTATGATAGGTAGCCATTCCGTCTTGGTAAGCTTCCCTGGTCTGATCGGCAGACCTAGATATTTGATTGGAAAACCTTCTTTCATATTATTCAGTATGGTGGCATGGTCCTGTGCTTCTACATCGGAAAGTGCGATAAGAATCAAAGCACTATTGTGGAAATTAATCCTGAGACCTGACCAGACTTCAAAACAGTAGAGGGCCCCTTTAAAGCAAACTGTTTCTGACCTGTTCCCGTTACCAAAGAGGAGGGTGTTATCAGCATACTAAATAATCGTGCACCCTTGGTTAGAGGTGCTGCTAGCCACAGGTTTTATCCAACCTTTTCTCTGACAGTTATCTAGCATGCCCCTCAGAACATCCGCTACAATAGTGAATAGAAGAGGTGACAGCGGATCCCCCTGCCGAAGACTCTTCTTACAAGAAAATGGTAGTCCCTGCCGTCCATTCACTGAGATTGCCGTTTTACTAGTGTATAAACACTGTTTGATCCACCTGATCCATTTAACCCCAAAGCCTTTCCCTCTGAGAGCTTCCAGCAAGCAATCGCAGTCGACAGAGTCATATGCTTTCTCAAAGTCCAGTTTGAGGAGGAAATTTTTAGAATGGCCCGTATGGCAGTGGTGGATAACTTGTTCTGCGGTGGCCACACAGTCCAGGATACATCTGCCCTTGATGAAACTAGACTGGGTATTGCTAATTAAACTGTCCGTTATGCTTCCCAGGCGGATGGCGAGGACCTTTGTGAAGATCTTAACCGAGCAGTTTATGAGGCTAATAAGTCTAAAATCCCTCACCCGAGTAGACTCTACCCGTTTAGGTATCATAATTACTTCCGCAAAATTGAACATGCCCAATCTGAGGTTGTTGTGGAAGAATTCATCCATCAAAGCCATAATGTCCCATTTTATTTCTTCCCAGAAAACTTGAAAAAATATCATTGGGAAGCCGTCTGGTCCAGGTGACTTCTCTGCTCCCATTTGAGTGATGGACTTTTCCACTTCCATCTCCGAAAAAGGTGCTTCCAATATGGATAGCGAATGAGCTGACTCGTTCTGGTGGCCCTGCTAGAAATCGTCCCTAAGTGGGATCTTGAAGTCATTCTTCGTCCTAATGAGGCCCTTGTAGTAGTTGTGAAAAGTTTTGGAAATCACATTTTCGTCTTGGGATGTTCCCGTTTTCGTTTGTATTGACAGGACTAGATTGGATCTACGTCTTGCGCTTGCCACTCGGTGGAAGAAGGCCGTATTCGTGTCTCCCTCTTTGAGCTACGAAATCCTCGATCTCTGTTGCCATTTGATCTCCTCCAGCTTATAAAGATTGGCAATATTTCCTCGGAGCTCTAGTAGCCCGTTTCTTTCGTCTTGTGACAGGGCTCTCGTTTCTTCCAATCTCTATAGCTCATCAATTCCTTCCAAAAAGAAATCTTTTGCATGCCAGATAGTCCAGAATCTAGACTGATTCCATCTACACAGCCTCTTTCGCAGTCTGTGAATTTTTTCACACCATCAGGTTGCAGCGTCCGATCCAGTAGTTGGGAGCGCTCAGTTTTCCATCACCATATGGTGAAAGCCCTGGATTTCTATCCATGCCTTCTCAAATCTGAACTTCCTTGACCTTTGAAATCCCTGTACCCCAGCATTAAGTAGGACCGGGGTATGATCCGACGTAGGTCTAGGAATAGATTTAGCGGTTGCCAATGGGAATTTAGCCTCCCAATTCATGGAAACTAGGATCCTGCCCAGCTTGGCCATAATCAGGGATGATTGCATGTTTGACCAGGTAAATAGTCTGTCATTAATTAGGATATCGATCAGCTCCAGCTCTGTGATCACCCTATTGAATTCTTCTCTGTGTCTGTCGCTCGAGCCTCTTTCCCTGTGCTTGAATGCTAATCTAGTAATATTGAAATCTCCCTCAACGATCCAAGCTCCCGACCATCATTGTCGAATACCGATAAGCTCTTGCCGAAAGGCATCTCGATCTGTTGCCACGTTCGGCCCATAAACCATAGTGACTATATGCTCCCAATTGTCAGACCGTCGCCTCAGTCGGATAGTCAGGGAGAACGTTCCATGGTATTCCTCAAAATAGGTGAAAATATTCGGATTGAACCCAATAGCAATGCCCCCCGAAGCTCCTGAGGATGGGCGTAGCACCCATTCCTTGATTCTATTGCCCCCTACTCTTTTGAGTTTAAACCCGTGTGCGAGCTTGATCTCCTGTAACCCCACCACCTCCGCCTTGGAGTTCATTATGACGTCCCTAACCATATCTCTCTTACCTCTATCCCCCAACCCCCTAACGTTCCAGAATAGTGTATTCATTAGGGAACCGATTCTAAGTTGATCGTGGGTGTAGGACAGGTGTCTTCCTCGAAGATTCCATCGACAGAGAGGAGGACCCCAGGTCCTTCTGATAGGTAGCCTTCGCCCATTCAATTTTTCAACCCCTAATTTTATTGAGCAGTGGAGCATTACATTCTATGTCACACACCTCTAAGCCACAGGTTTAGCTAGGATAAAAACATCAGAATCTGACATGAAATTTAATATAGAAGCTAAAAAAACTTCTCGTACCTCCGTCATCGAACTTTTTAGCTTTGGCCGCCACAGCCACCTCTAGGTAGTCATCCAAGGACTCCACATGAACCCTCTTAGGTATTCGTTGTACCCTAAACCCAACTGCTCTGCTTGACGTTCCAGTACTATAGCCAGGCGCTGATTCTGAAAGGTGGATAAGACCATCTCTGGTGAGATCTCTCTTTGTGTATCAGCAACAAACTCAAGATCCTCTGACTCCTCATCCGTAAATGAGAACTCTTCATCCAAATTTAAGGGCCCTTCCATGTCTTCATCGCTATCTGCATACTCAATAATAACAACCTGAGCGGCCCCCATCACGGGTCCCTACAGCTGTTGTTCATTGGACCCTTCTGTTGGCCCACTCCCCATAGATGAAACAAGATCCACAAGTTGTATTTGGTTGACAGTATTGGATCCCTCTATAGGCCCAATATTTCTCTGAGTCACGACACATTTATTGGGCCCAACGCACATATTGGGCCCATTCTCATCAATTGCATACTCCTCCCTCATAGGAGCTCCCTGGGGATGCGTCGCATACTCCTTTACCTGCGCCCCTCTACATGTCACTCCACGATGGAGGGCAGGTTGATGGAGACAGGCACTTCGATAGGCACTTCGAAAACTCCCCCTGCCTCCTTGCTGTCTGTGACTGCCTCAAGCTCTCCGCTCAGCTTCCCATTTTAGATCTGAGCGCAGCTTCTTCTTCTCGAAAACTCTCCACCACCAAATTTCGGAGCTTTCCTTTCTGAGCTCTTGCCTCAAACACCACCCCTCTCTTGAGCGCTGTAGTCTCCCTCTTTTGGGCCAAGGCCGTTGGCTTCTGTTTTCACCTCGCTCCCTTCGAAAACCTTTCCTCTTTCATGATCCCCCTCTTTTAGGGTTGGGACAACAGCATCCTTCCCCTTACCATACTGGTTTTCCCTAAGACCAAAACTCTCCCCTCTCATCGTAGGGTCTTGGTTGACCATATAGATCTGACTCCTGGGCGTTCTAACTTTGCCACTTTGGGGGTCCTACGTCTCTGTCCCTTTTTCACTTTGGAGATGCTTTGCCATTTGAGTCTTTGGAGTTCTGATCGAGGTCTCCCTCCCGCCTGCCTCCTCTATGCTCAAGCTTGTACGGCTTTGACTAATGGTGAGAAGATCTCAATCGTTGATCCTAGATCCAGATCTGCCATCTGGACCTTTGAGGTCTGAGGCCGGTGAAGCAGCCTGTAGCGGTAGTATTCGCCGTTGTTCGCCTTGCTTTGCCACCTTGATGCGCTCTCGATGGGCCCTCTCAATCTCATGAGCGCCGTCGATGGTTGTGTCTAGCATCGGTGATGCCGCCTCTTTGCATGTTCTTTCATCTTTGTAGGCACTGTTGCTCCTCTTGACCACCTCCTCCACCTATGCCTCCACCTTCTCGTAGAGCACAAATCTGATGATGTATGCCTGTTCATAAATAAAAATCTTAGCAAACCTAGGCATGTGGCTGATATCTGGGCTTTTGATGGCGAGTCTGGCAGAGATCAGATCTGACTTCCTTGCTGTCTTCGCATCAATATCCACCACCGTGGCAAACTCTGCTACAACTTCTTTGAGTGCTTCTCTTTTCCAACAGTGGAGAGGTAGATTGTGAACCCAAATTTTGTAAGTCTCCCCTTGCGGTCTCTCCGCCCCAAATTGCGGCGACCAGGGAGAGAAAGTCGCCTTGGAATGGCCGAAGTCCACCTCCCCTATTTCGGTGATCTCTTGCATTTTAGTCGATGATGGGAAAGAGATGAGAAATTGAAGTTGGAAAATCTTCTTCACAATCCAATCTCTGTCTTCCCTCATAGGCCATTTTTTGTTTAGCATCTCTAGCAGGTGACTCTCTGATGGTCTGCCGTTGGTCACTTTGGCGAATGCACACCACTGCCTAAGCCATCCTTCCTCTTGCTTGATTGTGTTGAGGCAGCTTGCCAGCTTGATTGGGAAAGGGTTCTCCGGCGACCTACCTCGCGAGACCTCTCTATTTTCCTCCGTCTGCTTCAAAGGGACGTTAGTGCAGACATACGAAATATGACCCCAATTGAGGCATTTGAGGCATCTAATCTCCTTTGTGCATTCTGCCCTTATGTGTCCCAAATTTTTGCAATTAAAGCATGCGACCGGCTTCCTCTTTTCCTTGCATTTCCAGGTCAGTGTTCTCCCCTCCCCTACCTTCTAGAAGTTTTTCTGACTCCTGTGACTCACCTGCACCCACGCCGCCTCCCTTCCCTTGTCCCTTTGCTCGTCCCTGTCGTCTGAGGTACCTGGATCCCTCTCTGAGGCCCTGGTTACCCTAGCAATGGACTGCAATGGCAGGATCGAGGGTGGGGATGTAGCAGGTGTGGTAGTGTGGGTATGTTCAATGGGGGGTGGTGAGTTCCGTATGGGGACATTTGGACAGGGATTGCCGCCGTGCTGTGTTGGGGGTGGAGCATGGTAAGTTTGTTGGGTTAAGTTATTGTGGAGGTGGGTTGCGTTGGTGATGCGGAGAGAGTGCATGTCTTTGGGTTCGATAGTAATTAGAGGTTTTTTGCTGGTGATGATGAGTAGAAAGATACTGATGCTGATGACTATATCTGTGTGGAGGCGGAATTGGATGACGGTGGTTAGTTGGTAAGTAATGTCTCTCCTCCCTATGGCCCTTGCTGAAGCCACTTCCCTCACCTCTCCTGTAATCCTATCCCTGATGCTCATTAGCCTGATGATCGGTGGTGTGGTACTCAGCTTGCTCCGAGCGGCTAGAGGGACCCCCTCGTAGGGCCCTCTCCTTTGGCTGAGGCGGTGAGGCTCTATGATGATGTTTGAAGTACCCCAGACACCGTTGGTGGGAGCTACGCTCCCCCACGGTCGAAACTCTGAGAGCTTCGTTGCCCTTCCACGGAGACGATTGCCGTTGAGATTGAGGCTTGGGGGAGCAAGAGGTGAGCTGCTTGGTTAAGGTTGCCTCCCTCGGGAGAGGATCAGAGGTAGAGGGGGGGGGGGAGGGGGGGTGGGATCATCTGTGGAATAGCGGACTGTGTAGGGGTTGAAGCGGAGGCGGGGTTTGGTAGGTTGGCAGAGGTTGAAGCAAAGGTGGGGGATGAAGTGTTAGCCGGCTGTGGTGGAGTCGGAGTGTGGATCCCTTCAGTGGGCCCACAACCCTGGAGTTCATCTTCGCATAGGTTCATGATCACCGAAGTAGTAGAAGGGGAGATTGGAAGAAGAAGAGAGATGAGAAGATTCAGTAGATTCAGGGACGATGAGGAGATTCTTCAGCCATTTAGGGTATCAGTTGCTAGACTTCCTTGGCCTTGTTGTTATTGAGGAGATTTTGTTGCGAGATTTTCTCCAAGCCTCTCTTTTAGTAAGTTCTCTTTAATGGAGCTCGGTGTCGTTTGTCCACAATTTCCTCAACAAAAATTAAATAAATTTACAGCTAAGATTAACTGTTTTTATTGAAGTGCATCTTTTATTACTAAAGTGTACTACATTTTAAAAAATGTATCTAAACCCTGTTTTGTACAAGAGAAATGCTACACATACCTCATTTCCTTTCCCTAACTTACATTGGGTTTGACTTTTTGTGATTATTGGGCTAGCCCATTTGCCCTTTAGTGATTAATGGACCCAACAATCACTAAAAGACAAACTACGTATAAGTTTGGGGTAGGAAATGAGGTATGTGTAACATTTCTCTTTATATAATCTACACCTTGTTTTCTCGATCGATTTTTTTTTTATATGCAAATTTTCGAAACTATTTGCACTTATAGGACAGTTGTCAAAGTATTGATCTCATGGACTCAACAACTAAACTTGCCGTTCCGAACAGCAAGTTTAGTTGTTTCATCCTCGCCGTTGGGACAGCTTGTTTAGTGCTAGTTTTTTTTAGAAACTCGCTGTTTCCAAGGACGAGTTTAGTTCAAAATTTTCAACGAAAACTCGTTGTTCCCAACGGCAAGAACATTTATACTATACTCGTTGTTGGGAATAGCGAGTTTAGTTCAAATTTTTTTATGAAGACTCGCTGTTCCCAATGACGAGGACATTTACACTAGACTCGTTGTTGGAAACGACGAGTTTAGTTCAAAAAAAATTTCCATTGAGTTTTTTTTCAAAAATTCACTAAGTCCAACAGAATGTTTCACTCTCTGTAAAATTTTCTACATCTTCGTCGTTCCCAACAGCGAGTCTAATATAAATGTCCCTGCCGTTGGGAACAACGAGTCTTCTTTGAAAATTTTGAACTAAACTCGTTGTTCTCAACAGCGAGTCTAGTACAAATGTCCTTGCCGTTGGGAACGACGAGTCTTTATTGAAAATTTAGATCTGAACTCGCCGTTGGGAACGACAAGCCTTCATTGAAAATTTAGATCTGAACTCGCCGTTGGGAACGACGAGTAGCATTGGTATAAATACCCGAAATCCAGATCCGACCCGGATCGGGCATTGGATCTGAACCAACCCGGCCTATCCGGGTCTGGGTCTGGGTTCTAAAATGGGACCCGTTGTACTTTTGGGTCTGGATCCTGATCCACTCAAAAGAGACCCGACCCGGACCCGGACCCATTAAAAAAAACCCAAAAATCAATATAAAAATAAATATTATATCCTCATTCCTCCCATTCTTTCTCTTCAATTCTAAATCTTTCTTTTCTAAACTCAAAACTCATACATTTTTCTTCTCTCATCTAGTCTAAATTGTCCACTCGCCGCCTCCGCTCGCCTCTCACACTCCCTCTCCTGCCCGAACGGGTCGGAGTATTTTAATAGGACCCGGACTCGGAACTGGACCCGGTCCTCACGGGTCCGGGTCCGGGTCCGGGTCCGGGTCCAATTTTTAGATCCGTAGGGGACCGGGTAGTGAAGGACCCGACCCGACCCGATACCAATGCTAACGGTGAGTTTAGTTATTGAGTCCATAAATGCAAATACTTTGGCAACTATTCTTTTTCTGCAAATAGTTTTGAAAAGAGTCTTATAAATTTTTTTTCCTGTTTTCTCTAAACCATTTTGAAAATTTACCTTCTCTTGCAGGTAGCAATTCAATATACGAGACTAACTAATTTCCCAGGAAGTTCTCGGTCAATGTGTACAGATCACTGACAGATTTAGAAAATTATTAGCACATGCCATTGCCTGATTAATTTGAACATTATATTATCTTCAAGATTTCTGAAACACTAGCCAAACATAGAAATAATCTTAATTTATTATTCTATAATATCTTAAGAAAGTCATTGTATAATTAATGCATGAACCACAACCGACATTAGCTCAAATTAAGCATTAAAAATTTAACTAGTGTAGAACACATGTTCAGGTATATATGCATGACTGCTTCTCTTGTTTCAAGCTAGTTTAAAAACTAAAGCTTCTTAAGTCGGTTTGAATTATACAATGATTTTCCTTCTTATTATATTATATTTATATTTCTAATCTATCTAATATCTATCTAATATTACAATGGACAAAAGGCCTTAGTGTCAGTTGTAAATCTATCAATGCGTGTGACACACGTGCAGGCCTTAGTGTCATTTGTAAATTTATCAACGCGTGTTACGAACGTACATAACTAATATGAAGGTAGTTTCAGGTTCGAGTCCTCACTATGTCAGAGTTTTTATTTTAATTTTTTTTAAAATAAATAAGATGTGCATTACATGTGTAAATTACTAGTCTTATACTAATAGGAGAGAGAGCCTATCCTCTCACTCCTTTCTCTATTTTGAAATAAAGAAATGAAAGGAAAATTAGAGATTCATATTTAAATAACACATGCACTATGCACAATTTTATTTTTTAAAAAAAAAATTCAATCTCTCAAACACAGTATCTTGCCCTCACTTTTTCAATCTCATAAAATCTCATGGCTATTCCCAAACACACCCATTCCTACTTTCAAATTTTTTATAAGTCTCTCAAAACTATTTTGAACTATGCAATTTACAGGATAACACTAGTATATCTTGTTCCTCTTGTTTTGTTGCAGGTTAGGTATCATCTCAAAAATTAGAATTTCAAAATAGAATGGAGACAAACTCACTGTAGTCATGGATAATTTATCAAAAGAATCTTCTCCTAATCTATGTGGTTTTGAGTATAATTCAAATTTAATATATTCTAGGTTAACACTGGTTGCTCGCTTCAATTTGTCTGTTAACTTGGTTTTCTTTTATCTTAAAATTTTTTTTGTTTGTATTTTCAGATTTCCCTACAATTTGCCGAAATACCGAACCTATTCCAAAGAAGAAGAAAAATAAGAGGAAAAGACAAGAACATAGAAAGAGTGAGTTTCAAAAAAAAAATATCACAGATATCATGTTAGCAAATTTACTTTTGACACTTACCTTGATATGCATTCTGTTGGGTTTATATGAAGAGAAGGACTAACTAAACCCATTCTCAGATGATATGGCTAAAAATAGGATTAAATCGGGACCGTTCAAATCGGACACGAATTTTAAAGTTCTCAGGGGTAAAACGGTAATTTTATCTACAAACGGGTCTGAAATGGAAATGGGTCTTTCTTCAAAGCCCAATAACCCATAAACGGATCTGTCCTACTGGGTACGGGTCCTAACCCGTTACAAACCGGTTCAAAAGAATAAAGAAGAATTCAAATTCATAATTATCCCTGAGAAATAGTTTTAACCACTTCTATCCATCCACACCGGGAAGTAGAGATTTGTTCTTATCTGAAAACGGATCCCTACGGCGACTATAAATACCCCTCTCCCCCACCATAACAAGGTAATCAATCTTTTTCTACATAAAGCTCTTTCATAATCTTCCTGATTACTGACAAGAGCGTCGGAGGGTGCGTCGTCGGGATTCATCCCGGCGTATCGCACTTTTTGCAGGTTCGCGGCAGCGGCAAAAAACAAGTCAACACATTGGTGAATGTCAAAAAGTCAACAAGTTTGCCTTATTCATTTTCTCAAGAATCCACAAATTCATCTGTTTGCTCCCACACCAAAATCAGCAGCAACAGATTAGCGCCGTCTGTGGAAAACGAAAAAGCAATCCAACCTAACTTCACCAGCGAGATTAGTTTCAAGCCATGCAACCAAAGGAGAAGGGGAAGGCAGCGGTCTCCCGCCGAAGAACCACTCCTCTTCCTCCTCCTCCTCCAATTCAAGATTTTCTTCTTCAACAGCCTCCTCCTCAACAAGCCCCTCCAGGGTCTTGGGGGGCTCCCGTCGAAGTCGTCCAAAGCAACATCCTCCTCATGACCATGTCGCGGTTCCCAATTCTTCAGTTGACTCTATGGCTTCTCAAAGCCCTCCCGAGCAGGGTCTCCGTCAAGTGATTGTCAATCGCCAAAAGGGGGTCGACCTCTGAACTCGCCTGAATGGATGGCGAGCCCTTGGGAGAGTCCATCAACCTGAGCACCCAAGGGTCTCAAGAGTCCGGACCCCCGCCGACCGAGGACCAAAAGATCCCCTCCCTTGAGGAGGCGAAGAGAGTCCCCTCAACGCCATTGGCGGAGAAGTCATACTCCAGTAAACTGAGCCACACATAGAGACCACCAAGCTGGAGAGGCACCGGTCACAAGGGTGGAGTTCCAAAATTTTCAAGAGGTCGTTCTACGGGCCCTCAACGTCGTTCCCAACCACAAGCAACGGGCACCTAATCCTCAACCTGCCCCATGCCATCACCACCGCACTCCTAGTCCCCTTTCGCATGGGAAAGAGTCTACGGGCTCGGCAAGATATGACCGAAGGGAAGACTCGGTCTACTACCGTCTCCACGAGATGGAGAGGTGCCTTGGCCGACTTGACAGAGAAGAGGAACAACGGGCGAGGAATTTCCGCCCAAGCAGGGCTCCGTTCTTCCAAGCCATCATGGAAGCCCCGGTCCCGAAAAACTTCAAGGTCCAATAAATTTCAGAAAAATTCAGAAAATTCACAAATAATATCTAATAATAAATAATGATTTTCCACAAAATAATTTTTGAATTTGAACTTCCCAAGAAAACATTTGCACGTGTAAAAAGATAAATTTTCAGAAAAATATTTATTAAATCACAAAAAATTATTTTAATTCATTTATAAATCTTAAAAACATTATTTAAAAATCTGGGGTATTACATCACTACCTCCTTAGAATAGTTCTGTCCTCAGAACTACTACTAATAGGGTCCAAACAAAATAAATAAAAGGAATTAAAATCTCATAAACGGAAACATAGTTTAAGAAATACCATTACACAAGAGAATGTAATCTAACAAAAGAAATACCACGAACTCAAAGAGCACAATCGTACAAAAGAACACAATCATACAAAAGTTCAGGAAAAACCTTCTGCATGCGATTCTCCGGCTCCCAAGTAGCTTCCGCTGCGCAACTCTGATAACTTGCCTTCGGAACCATGCTGCAACATCTTCTGAATCTCTGCATCTGATTTCTGACCTTCCACAATATGCTTCAACCTTCCGAGGATCCGTGGCCACTCCCTTCTTAGAAAGGACATGACCAAGAAAAGTTACCTCAAACTTGCAGCTCAACGAGATCAATACCAAATAATCTCCCACCAATCTTGATACTCGTAATATCGATCAGCAATCAATTCTTCCCCTGATGGTGTTGCCACTGTCCAGGCTACGCCTGGAAACATCTTAAGTTCCACACCTAAGATTTAAGAAAAAATTGGGCGACACAAATGTATGCAAGAACCAATATCAAATAAAACTTTTGCTTTTATTCCATTAACCAAAACAAATTCTGTTATATGGAGAATGATGCTCAAATCTCCAATTTATTCTCAAACAAAGTTTTACTTAATACATAAATGAATGAATTCAAAATTCTTGCACACCTTGGATCACAACCCTGAGTTACCTGCATCCTCCTCAGTCAATGCGAACACTCGCCCCTGCCTCTGAACTTTGCCTCCGCTTGCACCATCCTTCTTCAACTGCGAACAGTTTGGTCTGAGATGCCCTTCACGACCATATTGATAACAAACCTGCACCTTCCGAGGCTTGGTGCATGCTGCCTGATAATGACCGCTTCTCCACAGTTGAAACAAGTCACGCCTTAAACTGCGGGTGCCTTCTGCACTGGCCTACTGAACTTGCCCTGCTTCATTGGCTGACTATCCGCTGGCCTCTTGCTCCTGTTTCAGGTCTTCTGCTTCTTCTGGAACTGATCCATGTCGTCCTCTGTCATAGCTGCTCTCCTGACCAGCTTATCAAACCTCCTTATGCCCAACGGAATCATTCGCGATCTCAAATTCGGCCTCAAGCCCAGCTCGAATTTCTTGGCCTTCTTCGCTTCATTAAGAATCAGCTCCTGTGCATACCTTGACAACTGGGCAAATTTAGTCTCATATTCACGCACTGTCAAATTGCCTTGCTGCAGATTCAAGAATTCTGTTGCCTTCCTCTCTTGAATATCCAAAGGAAAGAAACGATTCCTGAATTCATCCAGAAAAGCCTACCAAGTTACTTGTTGATATCCAAGAGTCCTCTTCACTGACTGCCACCAAACGCCAGCATCCTTCTCTAACTGCATCGTAGACAATTTCACCTTATTGACTGCTGAAGTTTCCAAGACTTCGAAGATCATCTCCATTTGTCTAATCCAAACATCATCCTTATTTGGATCAGACTGCCCCTCAAACACAAGCGGCTTCATCTGTTTGAAGGACTCAACTTGCTTGATCGGATCGGCGTTAACATATACTGGTCCAGCCCCTTGATTTTGATTCTGGTTCTGCGCCATATTAGCTGCCATGAATGTGTTCAAGGTTTGATACACCCTGGCAATCTCAGTCTCAAGATCAAGTCCTGCTCCATGGGAACCTTCAGCCCCATCACCATTACCACCATTCCTGGTCTTGGGTCCTGCCATTCTACTATATACTGCAAAATGAGGATAAAGTTAAAGCATCACAACACAATTCATATTCACATCAATACCCTATGGAAAAACCTCAACCATTCCCCCAACCAAAATATCATGTTCTAACTCTATGTGATACTCACACTCTAATGTCCACACTTAGGTACTCACGCTCTAGTGTCCACACCTAGGTTTATTTTTACACCATATTTATTATTACTATTGAAGCATGCTCTGATACCAATCTCTGTAGCGTCCCGAATTTCCAATATGATATCTCAGAAATACGTGGCACAATTCTCAGCATCAACTTCAATTGCAATAGTAAACATAGCCAAAATACAGATAAAATTTTTATTTCAAACTTTCATTACATTAATTGTTTACAAAACACAGCGGAATACAAAACACCTTGAATTACAATCTTTCTACACAACACTTTCTTTTTATAATTTACATAAGCCATAACATCAATCTAGCATATGCATCCAAATCCCAAGCAATAGGCACCTACCTGTAAAACATGAGGCTAGAGATAGCCCTAACCCCCAAAACTATAGGGGGCAGCCATAACAGTGTGAGTGACATCAAAGAAAACAACATAAATAAAACATTCGGCATAGAGTCATAAGAAACATGTATTAACAGTAAGAATAAAAGAAATAAGAAAGTAACAATAAGTAAAACATGAAAACATCAAGGAATATGAAATAGTAAATAGTAAGATATGAAAATATCAAGTGAATCTAGACTAAGTGTCAAGTGTAGGGAAGCATGCATAAAACCAAGCCAAGAAAATATCAATGCTATATGCTGACTCTCTAATGCATACTTATCGGATTCTATGCACCCACAATACATAGGTCCAGTGCAAGCTCTTATCGTTCTCCACTTTATAGGGTTTTATCCCCGTTATGCAACTAATCCTACTACGGTGATGGAAAATAAGATCTAGAATACTCCGCGAATAAGCACCACAGCCCTTGACGCGCAAGCATCACGTAAGAATAGCTCAACAACTGGAGAATCACCTTCCAACCGTGTACCTCATGAATAGGCTTGCAAGGCTCTTGACATGAAGATACACTAGGTACATTCCGTGAATAGGCCTGACGACCCTCGACATGCGAATACACCCTGCATGCTCCGTGAATAGGCCTGCAGACCCTTGATACGCGAACATACAGATGTCCTCTCAAGACGGAACAACACAGTCCTGGAACGCATCCGTTGGACTAACAAGACCAGAGCATATACTTACGTTTTCCAAGTTCCATCACATCTCCACTAGTGTCTGTCCTTAAGTTGATTATTATTAAAAACACAAATTCCTATTTCTAGAGTTAGTGTATCCTGCCGGACTTATTTCCACAAAACAAACCCAAGACCCTGCAGGTCTAAATCCACAAATCTCATCTGCCGGTTCACAAGACTCCCACTCAACTCCTAGAAAAATCACAACTCATCCATTAAGACTAAAACTTTCAATAAAACTCACAAATCCATCGTCAAAACGATTATATGAGGAAACTTCCTAAATCAACAAAAATCCAAATCTTATATAAAATTCCAGAATCTAAATAAATATTAAATCTATTAAATAACTGAAAATCATATTTTTAAGTTGTAGAATATCACAAAACATCAATTCCTTTGAAAACACGTATAACTCAAATAAGATCCAAAAGAATACATTTAAAGATCCAATATAAATCTCTGTAAAATATTGTTAATCTGTCGCAAAACATCTTTTAAAAAAATATAATATTGAAGGAACAATCGTTCGAAAGAAGCATAAGAAAACTCAAGAAAACATCAGTTAGAGCAGTAGCAGTCGACTCCATAGGGTGGTCGGTCGACTGTCCCATGTGAAATCCAAACTCAAGAAATTCATCAATCAGAACAGTGACAGTCGACTGCATGTTGTAGCCAGTCAATTGTCCCGCGTAAAATCCAAAGCTTTAAGAAAACATAAATCAGAGCAGTGACAGTCGACTGTGAAAAAGGGGTCAGTCAACTGTCCCGCACGAAAATCCAAACTCCAAGAAAACACTGCAGCCAGGTTCACGACGGTCGATTGTCAAAACTTACCAGTCGACTGTCACACCTATAGACTGCAGTTTTTAGTTTGTGCATGTTTTAAACCGATACACGATTCCACTTTGTAAAATCACAAATTTGAAATACTAATTTCCTGAGATGATTAATTGTAACGTGTATAACATATAAGAGTTATTAAAACACATTAAACATATTAACATCTCGAAATAGGAGTTTTCTGCAAAAATCTTTCAAAACAACATCTTATATACATATATGTTCAAATACGAATTTTAGCATCAGTTTGGGCTTCAAAAATTCATCAATAAGAGTAGTAAGATGTTTAGAACTATCTCAGAACCAAAACAGATGAAATCCAATCAAAATTCCATCAAAACACATGAAAACCCAATTCTTCGAAAACAATGAATAAGATATATGTACACATGTTTGTGCACCAAGAGAACTTCAAAACTCATCAATTAGAAATAGTGAAATGTTTAGATTTAATCTCAACACTAAAATCAATCATATCCAATTGAAAACTTCTCAAAACTTCACAAAATCACGAAATCCCCAAATTGGTCATAATGAATAGATCCAATTCTAAACCCCTTCTCAAAACTCCAAGACTTGATTCTTAGATTCAATAGCCATTAAACTTATCCACAATCATTCACAATAATTTGTCCATGCATATGAGCAATTATAACAATTATTAATCAAGTTTCTACTCAACGAAAACCCCCCAAATAGAGCTCATTCATTTATACACCAGTAAAGGAATCTTTTATCCATTTTATGCAATATCATCTTACAACACTTCTCAACAAGTCAAAACAGCAAGTATGTGAGGGAAAACAACCTACTCATGCTTTCTATTAGGTTCTTTAGCAATCTCAATTCATCAATTAGGGTTTTAATTCATCAAAGGCATAATTTCAAGTAAAGATTCAATTTTGAACTCATCTACTCATCAAATTCATTATATCTTCATCCAAACCATAATATGTTTTCTAATAGACAAATCATCACATACACCATGCATAGAACAAAAGGAAACAAAAACATGTCACTCACCTCTTTGAAGATCAACCGAAGAAAATAAAGAATAAGAAAAATCCTCCTTCGCAAGAAAGCCCAGAATCCTCGCTTGAAAACTCTAAGAAAATAGCAATAATAAAAATCCTTGTGTAGCACATCAAGAGACGGCTGCACCCACTCTTAAATAGGCCGGAAATCGGGTACTTTAGGGTTTTGAATAGATTTGCAAAAATATTCATTTTAAATATATCTTTACATATATAGATCACTATACTTGGAAATTAAATAAAAACAACTTAATTGAGATTTAAAAACAAAAAAAACCATCTTAATACCAGCCGACACTGTTTGAAAAACCCAGAAAAACAAATTTGCACTTTTACCCCTCGAAATGGCAAATTTGCAAAAAAGATCATTTTTTTAATATCAAAACTTGCAAAATAAACCAAATTTATTAAAACAAAAAGTAAACTCTTTATCTCTGAGTTGACTAGGCATCACGCCAAACCCAAAAATTCGAAAATCTGGAGTTTTCACTCCAAGCAGTAATTTTGCACAAGAGTCCCTCTTTTTATAATATTTGTAAATAGGTCCAATAAATATCAGAAAAATTCAAAAAATTCACAAATAATATCTAATAATAAATAATGATTTTTCACAAAATAATTTTTGAATTTGAACTTTCCAAGAAAACATTTGCATGTGTTTTGCACGTGTAAAAAGATAAATTTTCAGAAAAATATTTATTAAATCACAAAAAATCATTTTAATTCATTTATAAATCTTAAAAATATTATTTAAAAATTTAGGGTATTACACCTAGAGCCAAGCTCTCCGCTCCGCTCGCCTCCAGGACGGACCTCTTCTCAACAAGTTCAGAGCTAAAACTCTCCCATAAAGCTGCTCCTCAAACTTGTCTCCCAAACGGCTCTCTCCTAGAGCTAAGCTCTCCGCTCCACTCGCCTCCAGAGCGGACCACTTTTCAACGAGTTCGGAGCACAACTCTCTCCTAGAGTCGCTCCTCAAACTTGTCTCCTAAATGGCTCTCTCCTAGAGCCTAATGATGCTCTTCACTCCGCTCGCCTCCCGAGCGGCCTTCTTCTCAATGGGTTCGGAGCTCAACTCTCCTCTAGAGTTGCTCTTCAAACCCGCCTCCAAGAATGGATCTTCCCAAGATTCATACAAAGCTCAACTCAACCGTTCACCAGACAGTGCCTATCGTTCGCCCCGTTCGCCAGCACGTGCCGAACAGACGTGTTTCCGAATGAAAAATGGACAAAACACTGTTGACCAGTCAACGGCTTAAAAGCCACGTGTCGCCCGCCTATCGTTTGCCACGTTCGCCAGCACGCACCGAACAAACGTGTTTCCGAACGAAAAATGGGCAAAACACTGTTGACTAGTCAATGGCTTAAGAGCCACGTGTCGCTCGCGTATCGTTCGGCATGTTCGCCATGTTCGATAGCATGCACCGAACAGGCATGTTTCTGAACGAAAAATAGGCAAAACACTGTTAACCAGTCAACGGCTTAAGAGCCACGTGTCGCTCACCTATCGTTCGCCACGTTCGCCACGATCGCCAGCACGCGCCGAACAGATGCGGATCCGAACGAAAAATAAGAGAAAAACTCTACCTCAAATTCCACGCTCAAATCTGGATCAACGGCTCAGATTCGCCCACAAACAAACAAATAAAAAGGAAAAAGAATTAACGGGTTAACGGGTTGGACCCGTTACCAACCCAAACTTCCTGCCCCTACTCCTTCTCCTCCTTCGAGTTTCCCGCCAAAAGCAAAAAAACCATGGAGCTGCTCCTCCATCTCCAAGCGACAGGCTCCTCCATCTCGAGCACCCCCGTGACGAGCTTCGACGACGAACCCAACTCCCCCATGGCCGAGCTCGAGCCCCTCCACCTTCTCTAACCACACTCAGAACCAACACCGAGCTTGACCTTTCCATCTCCTTCGTCAGCATACAGAGCTCCACTCGTCGAGATCCTTCGCCGAACGACCTTCACCTTCGTTCGCCGAGCTTCACCTCTCCATCTCCTTTGTCAACATACAGAGCTCCGCTCGTCGAGATCCTTCGCTGAACGACCTTCACCTTCGTTCGCTGAGCTCGCCGCACTCCAAGCTTCGCCTCGTTCGCTGAGCTTACCCAACATCTCAATTGTCAAGCCCCCACATCGAAGAGCTCCGTCACCGAACGTCTCCTCGTTCGCCGAGCTCGCCCAACGTCTCCTCGTTCGCCCAGCTCGCCCAACTCCAAGCTTCGCCGAACTCCCTCCTCGACGATGCCGCTCGACGAGTCCACTATCGAGCTCTCCTTCACGAGCTCCACTCCTCGAGCTTCGTCGAACCCAACACCTCCAAAACCGAGCTCCGAACTCATCATTCGTTCGCCGCGCTCACCCAACTCCCTCGCCACGTTCGACGCACTCGCCCAACTCCTTCAACTTCATTCACCAAGCTCGCCCACTTCACCATCGAGCTCGACCGTTCGCCGAGACCACCATCGAGCCATCCCACTGTCGAACATCCCATCGAACATCTCATCGCCGTCCAAGGACCTGTCGAGCTTTGAAGACGCCACGACAGCCGAACTCCTTCGCCATACGAAGGAGGAAGGCGAAGAAACCCGAAGACGATGTCGAAGGTGAAAGATGAAGAGAGAAGAAGACCAGGGAAGAAGGCAGAAAGAAAAAAGTCAACGGGTGCGTTGACCGCCACGTGTCAGCGTGGCAAACGTTTCCGTCGAACGCGTCGAACAGAGATGTTTTCGAACGAAAAATGGGGAAAAACTTCCGCTTTGCGATGCGCGCTCCCTGATCATGATCAACGCACAGGATTGCGCCACGTCATCAGGTATTTATTTAATTGAAATAATTATTTAAAAAATCCGAAAAAATTATTTAAAAATCCAAAAAAATTAATTAAAAATTTCTAAAAAAATTATTAATTCGGAAAAATAATTTTAAATTCTGAAAATAATAATTAATTAAATTTTCGATAATTAATTATTTAATTCAGAAATTGAATAAAAAATTCAAAAAAATGATTAAAATTTTAGAAAAATCTGAAAATTCACAAAAAATCCAGAAAAATCTGAGATTAATTTTGGGTATTTTACAAGCCCAGAATAACACTGTTACACCTTGAGCAAGATCCAACTCCCCTAAGAACTCCGATAAAATTCCATACGCCATTAGAACAACAAACTACTCCTCAAGGACTGTTAAACTCAATCTTTAGGAGTAGGGAGCTCATGATATAGCTAAAAATAGGATTAAATCGGGACCATTCAAATCGGATACGAATTTTAAAGCTCTTAGGGTTAAAACAGTAATGTCACCTACAAACAGGTCTGAAATGGGAACTGGGTCTTTCTTCAAAGCCGAATAACCCATAAACAAATCTGTCCTACTGGATACGGGTTCTGATCCGTTACAAATCAGTTCAGAAGGATAAAGAAGAATTCAGATTCATAATTATCCCTGAGAGGTGGTTTTAACCACTTCTATCCATCCACACCGGAAAGTAGAGATTTGTTCTTATTTCGAAACGGATCCCTAAGGCAACTATAAATACCCATCTCTCCCCACCATAATAAGGTAATCAATTTTTTTCTACATAAAGATTTTTCATAATCTTGCTGATTACTGACAAGAGCGTCGGAGGGTGCGTCGCCAGGATCCATCCCTGTGTATCGCACTTTTTGTAGGTTCACAGTAGCGGCAAGAAACAAATCAACACGTTGGTGAAGATCAACAGGTTAACAGGTTTGCCTTATTTGTTTTATCAAGAATTCACAAATTCATATGTTTGCTCCCACACCAAAATTGACAGCAACATCAGATAGAAGAATTATTTCTGGTCAAAAGAATGATAAAGGAATTATAAAAGGTAATTAGTTTAAATTTAGTTAGTATATATACTGTATTCATATTTCTACAGCTTGTCCTTGTAAATTTGAAGAGAGCACAGAATTAAGAAAAACTATAGTTTAAAAAAAGTCACTTTAAAGGAGTTAGGTTTCCGTTAGGCTAAATTTAAAAAAACCACTTTCATCTTTTATTTGTGTTTAAAAAAAATCACTTAACTAATCAGATGTTTAAATAACCTAACTGAACTAACCCTTACCCTAACTTTGTCGGTGTGTGTTTTTCTAAACTATAGTTTTGTGCGGTTTATAAAATAAAAAAAAATTTAGTGTGGTTTTTTTTTAAATGGCCCAAAGTTAAGTGGGGTTTTTTAAAATTTAGCCCAAAATTAAAGAGTAATGCTTTAGCCACTACCAATATCACTACCATTTTCTTCACTATCTTAGGTGACATACTCCTATTGGAGAGTTCTCCCACCTACTCTATCATTCTCTACCTATTGGAATGTGCCACATAAGGTAGTGAAGAAAAATATAGTGAAATTGGTAGTGGCTCTAGCATTACTCAAAATTAAATGACATGATGGTCGAATACATAGGGAGCAAAAGTAGGTTGACATATAGCTAGTGGACCAAAGTTAATTATGAAGGGACAAAGACTAGTTTCCATGCAGTTGGAGTTCTAATTAAGGAGATTGATTAATTAGCATCAACATGACTCCATTTCTAATTACACTAATTAGTGCCTGAAATTATTAAGGTTTCCTATTTTAAAGGAAAATTTAACCATTCTAAACCCATTATTTGGGTAATTGACTATGATCTGTATTAGCCCATTTGACTATTTCAAATCTGACATAATAATCCAAACTCAGTTATATGAATATAAGAGTTAGATAATGTTTTTCAATTCAAATTCTCATGCATTGATTTGCTCCATTTATAATATGGTAATAATTAATCAAAATGAAACTGAACTAATCCTGTTTTCTTGGCCTCAAACCTGGATGAGATCTCTATCTGTTATCCCAATTTCATGTGAAACTGAAGACTGAAGCAATGGGTTTGTTTGTTACTAATTTGAATACAAACAAGATAAATAATAAAGAAGAAGAAGAAAAGATAGAAAAGGTCTTAGAAGGGGCATGTTAGTTCATCATGTCCCGCATGGTTTGTGGTCCGTGCTAAAATACGCCAAAAGAATTGCGTATTTCTGTATTTTCTGCAGTGATGTCATTTTCATTTTCTAATTTTTTGGATACGTACAGAAACTTTCCTAGTGTATTAGAAGAGTCCACGACTTTGCAATATAAGTTTGTAATTTTTTGGAGTATAAAATTATATACAACTTTGCGACATGTAGAAATTCACTTGATTTCTCAGGTACAAATCAATTTTGAGCATCCCTATTCCGAGCCAAGATCTGGGTGCACAAAGATATTTTTATTTTTATATCTGCATTTTAATATGTTTGCATTGAATCAGTAATGTCCTAGCATCGCATGCAAGATCTTACTCCTACACCAAATTTTCGAAGCAGTGGTAAATGTTTTTTTTTTTTTTGAGAAAAAAGTGACCGGGGTCACCGGTTTCATTAATGAAAAGTTAATGAAACATAAAGTAGCCAATATTACAACTCTAATCTACTCCAGTTCGGTACATAAGGTACAATCAAAATACAATAACCTCACTCTGTCATACAAAGATGCCAGAAATACAAGCCCAAAATAACCAGAAACTCCAGCTCGATATGCCCCAACCATAGGTGTGCCGTTCCTATAGTTGTCCTCCTCCTGTCCCCTACTGTGCTTCCTCCATACGTAGTTTTTTCCTCGATCCTGTTTGACCTGCCCAAGCATCTATTGGAATCACAAATTTATGCAATAACATGTTAAATGTACATCTAATATTACAGAAGTAAAACTCATTTCTATCAAGCAGTGGTAAATGTTAAGAGTTTTGCACCTTACATATTAACAATTTGAACATCAACATCTGTGATCTGGAACCATGGACCATCAGAGGAATGAGGAAGTGATTTTACTGGCCTCCTTAAAAAGTCTGAATCTATCTATGGTACTTAACTTATTCTCTTATTCTACCGTTAATGTATTCATATGGTTTTTGGGGGCCTGGGTTGGGTTGTTACAACTTATAAGTGCTGCAGCGTTTTTCTTCTATTAACTTTTTTATACAGTGTGGTCTCCTTTTAATAAACATGAGAGAGAAGAGTGAGGATAGAGAAATGAATACCAGAGTAAGGACAGCTCTGCAAACTGTGAAAGCTGCTTCAAAGCACAATAAAGTAAGCTTCTTCATTCCAAATCCTATGTAGTCGTTCGTTGCCTTCTTCTTCCTTCTTCATTGAATTCAAGAGATGAGTATTTGAGTTGGGTTTTTTGGGAAAGAAATGATATTTCAAATTTAAAAAGTAAGTAGTCTTATATGATTAGTTTTCTTAAAAGAATCAATTCAAAATTTTTGAAAAGCACAAATACCTAGAATTCAGTTGCTTTATACTATAATTCAGCTTTATGTTTTATATATCTAGTACTGAACTTGGCTGTTTGGATCAAAACTTTCAAATGGGTGCTATGATTTCTCTCGAAAATTTCAGTTCTTTGAGCAATCCAAGCTCTTCATATAACAATCTCAATTGGGTAGATCAAATTTCCATAATCATTAGCTGTTTTTGTGTTATATTTGGCTCTTATATTTATTTTTATGTCATTTTTTGTGTGAAGGTAATGGAGAGAGAAAAGAGGGTTGAGATGCAAGGGAAAGCACCACTCAATAGAATCCAATCTAGAAGAGAGAGAAAGATTACTTTGCAACAAGATGTAATCAGTTTCTTCACTAATCTCTCTTCTTATATCACCCACCAATTACTTTGTATACAAATTAATTTTTCTTCTTCTTTTGATTCAAAGGTTGACAAGTTGAAGAAGAGGCTAAGGCATGAAGAGAATGTACATAGAGCACTAGAGAGAGCTTTCACCAGACCCCTTGGTGCTCTTCCTCGCTTACCGCCTTTTCTTCCATCTCATGTAACCATCCCCATTTCTATCTTCATTTGATTGATTGCATTTTGAATTTGCTATTGATGGCATTCCTCTTTTCTTGACTCAAGACATTAGAGCTTCTAGCTGAAGTGGCCGTGTTGGAGGAGGAGGTGGTTCGACTTGAAGAGCAAGTAGTGAATTTTAGGCAAGGATTGTATCAAGAAGCTGTGTACATATCCTCGTCGAAGAAACCTAGTGAAAACCCATCCAATTTGCAATCTGATAAATACCCATCTCAAAATTCGAAAGCATTTGGCAATTCAAATGTTGCGATTGCCTCCAAGCCTTCTCCTTCAATGAGATGGCCTTCGAATGGATATACAAATTTAAAGAAACCTATTAAGAAGGCGAATTTAGATGATCGTCACGGTAAAGAGAACCAAGTAAACAGTAATTCTTCCAAGACTAAGCAATCACCAGGAAAGAAAGTATCGAGCACACGAATAACAGATTATCAGGTAATTTTTTGTTGACCAGTTTTTCTTTGTTGTTTTCAATGTTGGATGTTAATTTTGATTGTGTGAATCGATTACAGAGGATTTCTGATGAATCAGCTGTAGGAGAGGATAGTGGGCCGAATAAACTATCTGAAGACATTCTAAATTGTCTTATGAGGATTTACTCACAAATAAGTTCGACGAATGATACAGAGCCTGAGTCATTGCCTTCGATCTCAGGATCTTCTGATCCTTATGATATTTGTTCAGAATTTGGGAGAAGGGATATTGGTCCGTATAAGCATTTTGTTCTCATTGAACCTAGCTCGACTGATTTGAACCTAACAGCTAGTTCTTCTATGCTTGCCCGGAAATTGAAGTGAGTTGCTAAAATTTGTATATTATGAAGAATGAGGACGAGTATTAATTCTTAACTTGGTCTGAATTGTAGGATTTTTCTAAGAAAGCTTGCATTGGTTGATTTGTCGGGGCTTACCCATCAGCAGAAGCTTGCATTCTGGATCAATATCTATAATTCGTGCATGATGAATGTCGGTATTTTTATAATTCAATTGACTTGCACGACTATTTGCTTTATGTCGATGTAGATTATACACCATTTTTTTGTAAATAGCTGCAAATATACTCATTTCCATAATTTAGAACACACGTTTGAACTATATATGTTACTAGTATATATTAACTGATACAAAAGTTTGTATCACCACCAGGCATTTCTCGAGCAAAGTATACAAACAACTCCTCAAATGATTGTCGCTTTGATGCCAAAGGTTCAATCTTTCTCTTCCATCTGTGAAAAAATGTCTTAATTATAACATATTTTCACTAAATGCCAAACCTATTCACATCACTATTTTCAGGCAATGATTAATGTGGGTGGGCACTTGATCCGTGCGATGACTATCGAGCATTTCATACTGAGGTTGCCTTACCGCTCAAAAAACGTATTGACACTATACTCATTAATCATTCGGAAAAAAAAAGGGGTCTATTATGTTCAAACCCTAATCAACTACTTTGAAACAGACATGCCCGAAAGGTTTAAAGAGTGATGAGATAACTACACGAGGTGATTTTGGGTTGGATTGGCCTGAGCCCTTGGTCACATTTGCACTCTCGTGTGGAAGTTGGTCCTCCCCTGCTGTAAGTTCTTCAATCAAATGGATTAAACTTCTGTTGTTAAAAAAACTAAAAATAAAATGAAATAAAATAAAACAAAATGTTATCCTAAAGAATTGTCGGTATTGCTTTATATTAGGTGAGAATCTATACTGCATGTCAAGTTGACAAGCAACTGGAGACAGCAAAAAGGGAATACTTACAGGCAGCCATTGGCATCTCAATACCGAACAAGCTGGCCATCCCGAAGCTTCTTGATTGGTATCTCTTAGATTTTGCTAAAGATGTAGAATCTCTGATGGATTGGATTTGCTTGCAGTTGCCAAGCAAAGTTAGGAATGATGCAGTTACGTGCATTGAGAGGGGGAGGAGCAGTGAGGTTAGACAAGCAGTACAAGTTCTTCCATATGAGTTTAGATTCAGGTACATTTTGGCAACATAGATGCATCTTTTTTCCTAGGATTTTGTACACATCATGAGAATAAAACAGTGTGATAAAATTTATAAAGGGGTTATATATTGATGGCTGGGGTTGTGTTCCCTATCCAGTTATGGTTTTCTTTTGTTTTTTTTTCTTTTCTCAATTTTCTTTATTTTTGATTTACATGAGTATTTCACTCTTCTGTGAAACTAATCAAGAAATTGTATTGATATAATGGAAAGCGTATTAAATAGATGGAGAACAAAGTTTTTCAGATATTCCGAACGTTTAGTTTTGCTGCTTTTATCAGATTTAAAAGAAGAATTGCATAAATTTTGAATAATCCGTAACTTTTTGTTGTTGTATTGTTCAAACTTAGTAGCATGTTGATCAACATTTGTAACATGTTGCTTTTCATTCAATTTATGTATTTTCTTTTCATCAGTATCTGTGTTTGATCGCAGCCTGAATTCAGAGCAGTATTTGTATTCTCATCTATATCCAGAATGCAGAAAACACTAATGGCCTATATCCGTGCATTTTTTGTTTTTTGTTTTTTGTTTACACTGCTGAGTCCATCTCATACAACATGATGCTGAAATTTTAGTAAATATTAATTGCTATGACATAAATTGACTGCTGAACACAACAACTATAAGGATCAGATTGAGGTGAATTAATAGATTGCACTCCAATTCCACAATATCTTTTACTGTTCTATCTCTTGTAGTAGATGCAAGCTCATGAGATTGATAGAGTTGGCTCTTTATGTATAAAAACAAAATGTCCCCCATTTTCCTAATGGTCCTCAATTACATAGTGCAAGATGCCAAGAAATAGCTCTTAACTATTTCTATCATTATTGTGGATGTTAACTAGTAATAGCATATGATCAATCTTTGCAGTTGGTTGGACAGATAGCAGTCTCTTTCTCAATTGTCTGATGGGTAAAAGTTGGATATTAGCTGTGCAGAACTAATGATAATGTTGCATTCATGGTTTTCTTTCTTTCTTTGAATAAAGGGCTAAGTCTGGTCTCGAACGAGAGACCTCCCTTTACCATCTTAACGTTTCATTGATGTTCTTCGCTATCCCCTTTATTTTCATGCATTTAAATAAATTAATGTAGTAAAATTACATATGCAACTGGTAACAATAATATAAATTTTGTTCTTAATTTTGGAGTATATTAAAGCATAATTGGTGCGCTAATCTTAACTTTAGTAGCTGTTGTCAACAGTGTAAGGGTTTTACTGCCAAAAGAAACTTTAAGGTATATAAACACACCAGATAAAAGACTAGAAAAAATTGCAAAAATATTGAAACTCTAAAAGGTAAGTTAGTTGGTTAATTTCACTAAACTCCCTTAGGTTTTCATGCCTTGACAGGTAACCCTAACTTTTAAAATTTTCGTTCCAACTTCCAACCCAGGGAGATTGTTTTCTTGGCAACTAACCCTCATCCTCCCGTTTTCTGAGTGAAGTGTCTGTCTGAAATGATGACTTCTAGTTCTTTTTTTTAAAAAAAAGCCTTATCTGAATTGTTGGGGTGGTGTGATAGGGAGAGGAAACTCTCCACAACTCTCGTTGAGAAATTTCGTCGAACACGGTGGCGCAGTGGAACTAATTAGAGTAATGAGGATGGCGAGGTAGATGAGACGAATCAATTGAACAACCAAACAAATAGATCTACCAATCCAACACAAAACACATGAGTATTTTATCCCAGTTAGCTTTCGCTTAATCCGGAGGAAAATATAAGGAGATATATTCAACTAGAGAAGATTACAAGGAGTTACAAATTCACTAAATACAAAAAATTAAACTCTCTCACCAAGAACTATCTCCCAAGCCTCACTTGCAATAGAGAATAATATCAGTGAAGTACTTGACCTCTCATACTGGAGGCCTTTACAATAAATAAAAGAAAAATAAAGAGAACCCTAGGTTAGTGTTGATATCTCGGTCGTCAGATATATCATGTAGAAGAAGACACTGAATAGGAGCCGTACGATTTGACTTGGAGTTGAAGATGGGCCGAAAATATCACTAAAATAAAAGCCCAAAACAATACAGTAGCCGCAAACGGTCGACCGCACCCTGCCTAGACACGTGCCTCTGTTGTTGTTGCTACTCTATTTCAGTCTTCATCTCTCTTCGACGCTTCCACCTCCATGCCTAGTCGTCTCTTTTGCTAATTGAACAAGTATGCAAGACATAATCCTAATATGAATATGCTTCCGAACTGAACCTCAATAACACCCCCTCTAAGTTTTGAATGACAAAATAGCCATTTCAACATAGAAATAACAATTTTTGACATGAACAATAATGGTGGTGAGTTAGTTGCCAAGAAAACAATATGATAATCGTAAAAATCGTAGCAAATCAGGGCTGTACGATTCTAGCATAGATCCTAAAGCTTTTACAGGCAGATTAGTCATAACGGACATCTTTAATAGCTTCGGGCCTTCTCCTTCTTTAGGCTCATCTACAAGACATAAGCTGCTCTCATGCCCATCGAAAGCGACTAGGCCTACTAGGAGAGATATCCAGACCATGAGGGTTGTAAGTCAAATCACTTATCCTCAGACAAGAGAGTTTTATCTCTTAAGTGGGAGAATCAATAAGAGATAGGGATTCATATCAATCTAACGGATCCACATGAATCTCCTAAACTGTTTCAGGCCTATAAATACCATCCCCCCTCCTCAGAAGGTAATCAATAAATTGGCAATTTCTCTCTCAAACTCTTTTTCTCTCTCTGGTTTTGACTTGAACTTTAGAGGGTCTGTCGCCGGGGCCTGTTAGGATTGTGTCTTGAATACTCGTTGTTCAGATTAGAAGAAGGTAAGATGAAGCACGGAGGTCAAAGCGTCGAAGTGAGTAGAAGGAAAAACAGCAGCAGCAAGTTGCAGGTATAGTTGCGGTCGACTGTCCTATGTTGCGGTCGACCTCACCCCCCGACCGCGCCCCCCGATTGCTCGTAGTACAGGAATTGTCAGAGAGTGGTATGGTCAACCGGTCTTGTTGGACGGTCGACCGACCGCGGCGCTGTGTTCGTTTATGGCTTCGATTTGTTAGGTCGTTTCAGCCCAATCTTCAACTCCAAGTTAGATCATGCGGCTCCTATTCAGTTACTTTTTTTTCAGGTTATATCGGCCGACTGAGAATCAAGATTAGACCTAGGTTTCTCTCTATTCTTCTATATATTGTAAACTCCTCCAATATGAGAGATGGTACTTCATAGATTCTTTTCTCCATTGCAAAGAGAGGCTGGAGAGAGAGATAGTTCTTGGTGAGTGAGTTTAATTCCTTGTATTGACTGAATCAATAACTCCTTGTAATCTCTTCTAGTTGAATATCAGATCTCTTTATATTTTTCCTTGGATTAAACAAAAGCTAACCGGGATAAGTCATCGGTGTGTTTGTGTTAGTTTGGTGGATCTACTTGCTTGCTCAATTTATTCTTCTCATCTACTTCGACTTCCTCATTGCTCTATTAGTTCTGCTGCGACAACAGGTGTTGGTTGACGCCCCAATTCCAACAACTGGTATCAGAGCTTCAGGTTACCGAGTCCCTTGGTTAAGATGACAGGCCACAATATTTTGAAGATCAAGCAGTTCGATGGAAAGATCAACTTCAATCTTTGGAAGACTGCCATGTATGATGTTCTTGTTCAAGAACTTTTGCAGTTAGCCGTTAAGAAGAAAGAAGAGCCAACTGATATGAAGGATGACGGTTGGGAAGATATTCGTGAAAGAGCCATAAGTCTGATCCGACTATCCTTGGCGGACGAGGTCAAGTGCAGATTTCTTGAAGAAACTGATGCGGCGAGTTTGTGGAAAAAACTCATAACTGACTACTCTGTTTCGCTGTTATTAGATCAGATGCATTGGAAGAGAAAGTTGTTCCGTTTATCTATGAAGCAAGGTACCGATCTCCAAGACCACATTACAGAGTTCAATAAAGTATTATCTGAACTTAAGGCGATCAACACAGATGTGTGTGAGGAAGATAAAGCTTTCAACTTGATATATTCACTGCCAGATTCGTACGAGCCTTTGATCACTACCATGCTACATGGTAGATCTACCAAGGAGAGTATTTCGATAGATGGTGTAATCAAAGCATCGAAGAAAAATCAACTTAGGAAGGAGACTTAGAAATCGTCGTCTTTCCCAAGTTGTCTAGCAGTGAATGGTTCTTCAGGGAGAAGACAAAGTGCTTTGCAAAAGGATTCGATCCGTTGCCGATATTACAAGAGGCCAAGGCATATCAAGACAGACTGTTGAAAATTGCAGAATCAGGAGAGCGCAAAGAATGAGAATTCAGCTACTAATGTGGTTAGTGCCTTTGATTTAGGTGATTTAGGTGAGCTTTAAGATTCGTGCCCGATTTGAAAGGTTCCGATTTAACCTTATTTTTAGCTATATCAGAACTCATGAGAAGGATGTTGTCCATTTTTAGTACTTTGCACTTCAATGCATTGTGCAACTCAACAAAATGCTTCTCATGTCAAGGCAAGGTAAGATGTTCAATTATAAGATTATTAATACTTCAAATGAAATGCATGGATTCTAAATGGATTGTTGATATAAATTCCCGTTTTGCATGTATGGTTGAGATTTAAGTGGATGATTGAAATTTTAGATGTGGAGCGTACACAACCACAACTCTCTCGTTATAACAACTAGTATAATGTACGTGCGATGCACGTCTAAAAAAGTAAAGTCATCAAATTAAATGAATATATATCGAATAAGAAAAAAATAGTTTATATTTAAATGTTTTGAATTGGGCTACACGTGCGGTGCACATTTATATTTATTGGATATAATTTGAACGTATATTATACGTGTTTATATAGTTACAAAGTTAGGGTTTGTTTGTTACAAACCCCAACTCTCCCATTAAAATAGTAGAGAACTAGAGATGAGATATACAATTTTGGCATTTTCATCTCTCGCAGCCAGTTTGTGTCTTATGGGCTCTAGCCCAAGAACTGCAATATTTTTCCTTGCAATTAGCCTAGCCCAAAGATAGGATGTTGAAAGGCCCAACTCAATTTAAATACCAGCCCATAATTACAAAAGCCCAACCTAAGCCTGCACTCATTCTGTGTTTTTGGCAAGTGAGTATTTGCATCTGCACGCTTAAAAATTTTGTAAATAATCTTTGTATTATACTCTCTTCTAATATACTCTCTTTTTTCTCAGCACATAACTGAAACGTCAATACATAGACTAAAAATTCTGTCACGTCCCGCTTTCCAAAAAGAAATATGGAATACAAGTACGTGACGAAATTCGGCGAATGATTTTCATCATTCATAAGCTGTAGGATTGACTCAGCATCATAAAAAAAAATATAACAAAATTTACTCAACCACGCATGCATGAAGAAATTATTAATCAAAAGAAATTATTTATTAGCAACTTCAAAAAAAACAAACAAAGATATTTTAATATGGTACAATTTCACAATCTTAGGCTATCATAAGAGAATGTTACATGGGATATTCAACATCAAGTTGCAAAGTCATATTTACAGTATTTAAATGGCAAAAATACTTGTGGATGTAAAAAAAGTTAGTATTTTAGTATATATATAAGATATCATTAAATTTTGTAGGCATTTTTTTATACATAATACTAATACTTTAATATTCTAGTCTTCTGTCAAAGGTTTGTTTTTTAATAATGTCAATTTCATTACAGTAAGATGACAACTGCATATGATTATATATTTGGATTTATACCGACACTTTAAACAAGCATGTCATGCATGTATTAGAATGTGTCAATTGTATTATGTTATAGTTATTTGTATAAAAAAATTAGTTTTTTTCATTTTAATTAAATACAACATAATGTCAATTATGTACGCTTTGAACTTTTGAATAGTATTCAACCAAAATTTTGAAAAGTTATTTCTAAACTGAACCTATTTGCCATCGTTATTCATGCTTCATCGTTTAAGGATCCACAACATTTTTTTATATTTATATTTGTTATTTTTATATCTTATGGGGGAAAAAAACAACCTTTTTTTTAAATAAAAATTTCAATGAAAAATGAATTAGAACCGACAAGAGATGAAAAGTTCATATAAAAGAAAGAGATATTTCCATTATATATATATATATATATATATATATATATATATATATATATATATATATAATTGAGGAGAGAGTGTACCCCCTCTTTTCTTTCTCTATTTTGAAATAAAGAAGGAGAGGAAAAGTAGGCAATCCTATATAACTAACACGTGCACTATGTTTGATTTTTATTAAATAAATAAAAACAAAATAAAAACCACAATCCCTCAAACATAGTATGTTCCCCTATCACTTTCCCAATCTCACGGCTCTTCCAAACCCACCCTCATCTCTACTCCCGCATGTTAGAACTTGAATATCATAAAATAGGAAATTCCTAACAATGTTTGTGAAGAACTGCAATTACAGGAATAAAAGAACAAACCAGACACTTTAATACAGAGTCGAGATTAAGATCTCCTTAAAGAAAAATTTGCCCAATAGTGTGATGGTAGTTGACAAATTGCCTTTCAGGATACAACTGTATTACCTTTTCCTGAAAAGCAGCACCCTAGCTTCAGAGATATCAGCGAACCAGTAGTTGTGTGTACTCTCAGACTCAGACTCAGAGAAAGAAGAAGAAGAAGAAGATTATTAAGTTCAAAAACTGTGTTTCTGGCAGACAAAATTGCAGAGTCTTATAGGCTGTGAGGGCGTAATTGATGAATCATGGATCCATTACTCTTTAACAGCAGAGTAATTGTCCATTAAAAATGTAACTGATGGATCATTATTTTGCTGTTACAGAATAATGGCACCAGTTACAGGATTTCAAACGCATCAAAAAATAGATCCAGCGGAAAAATTGGAGCGGGGCTAAAAAAAAAATTTTAAGCCAAGCCAAGTCAGGCCATACCAAACTAAGCCGAGCCGAAGCCGGGCAGGGCATGCGCGCGCGCGTGTGTGTAACTTTGGCTAGGTCCTCTCTCCAATACACGTTAGTGGTAACCCCAAGGCTACAACCTTCAGTCCATTTCTTTAGCTTATATACTAGAGAATTTTTTCCCATCTTCCGATGTAAGATTATCCATTTTCTCCAAATTCCTAAGTTAGTACATTTTGAGTACTCAACTTTGGACCAACATTTCTCATTCATATGAAATCCGTTTTGGCAAATGAGTACATTACAGAATAGTACTCGACTAGAGGAACATTTCCAATCACTTTCCGGCGTCGCCGGTGGCCGGAGCCTACAGAAATCCAGCCCGAAAAATATGCCAAAAATATTTCCAACAATCCTCTGCATGAATGGAAATTACCAGACTATGTAATCCAGACACGACAGAAAAAGACATGACAGAAAAAGACATAAAGACTCTGAGAGTACAATTGAAAAATCACTGCATCAGGAATGGTAGTAATTTTTTAATTTTGAACCACCTTAGTGAGTAGCCATCGGATTTACTTGACCAGGTAGTGAACATGATGTCTTGAACTACCCGGACTTTGATGTGAACCTGACAATAACTATCACACATTTCATCTCCTCACAGAACTATGTTCTCTTGTTGTGTTCATTTTAACCTAGAACAACCATGGTTAATCGTGAGTGAACTTGGAGAATGTAGCATCTCTTCATTCTCCTAGAAATGACCTCATTTCACACTCACAAGGTGATTGCCCATAAAGAGTATCCTGCCATACCCCACTTTTATTTCAAAACTATGGAAATCATTAAAAACCAAGCTTATCCTAACCCCTTGCAGGCAACACTGTTTTATCATCATCATAGTGGGTATGAGATTTTAATCTCTCAGTGCTCACGTTGATTCAACTAGATTTAGTTGTCCCTTTGAACCTAGATCTCGGGATCTCCAATTCCTAGGTAGGGTTTCCATCAAGTATCATCTTTCGTCATAGGCTTTAAACCCATTCTTCTTGATGATCTCACAACTTGCTATCGTAACAAACCTTTAGTAAATGGATACGTTAGGTTGTCGGCCGATTTTATATACTCTATAGAGATTATTCTATTTGAGAGCAGTTGTCTATTGGTTTTGTGTCTCCTTCTGACATGACGAGACTTACCATTATACATACAACTCAGTGTCCTTGTTATGGCCGATTGGTTGTCACAGTGTACACATATAGTAGGCACTGGTTTTTTTCACATGTGAATATTATCTAAAAAGTATAGAAGTCATTCTCCTTCTTCTGCCACTTTGTCTATAGCAATAAACTCAGATTTCATGGTGGATCTGGCCAGTAATATTTGTTTAAAGGATTTTCATGACACAGCTGCACCACCAAGAGTGGAGACATACCCACTTGTGGATTTTGGGTTTTTGGAGTCCGATATCCAGTTGGCATCACTATAGCCTTCTAGTACTGCTGGATATCTGATGTAATGCAGTCCATAACTCTGAGTATGTCGCAAGTAGTTCAATACTCTAGTTATTCCTTTCCAGTGACTTCGTCCTGGATTACTTGTGTAGCGGCTCAGTACATTTACTGAATGCGCCAAGTCCGGTCTTGTACAATTTGTTAAGTACACCAGACTACCAATTACACGTGCATATTCCAATTGTGATATGCTATCACCCATGTTTTTGAACAAGTGAAGACTGGGATCCACATGACTTTTGGCAGTCCCGTTTGAGTAATTCTTGAATCTTTCAAGTACCTTCTCAGCATAATGAGCTTGAGTCAAAGTAATTCCCTCAGATGTCATGGAGACTTTGATTCTTAATATGACATCTGCAACTCCCAAATCTTTCATATCAAACTTACCACTAAGCAAGTTCTTAGTTTGTTTGATAATGTTATTATTGCTACCAATAATGAGTATGTCATCTACATATAGACATACCAGAATGTATCCATTTGGAGTATCTTTGATGTAGATACACTTATCACATTCATTTATTTTGAACCCATTTGACATCATAACATTGTCAAATTTTGCATGCCACTGCTTTGGAGCTTGTTTCAGTCCGTACAAGAATTTTACAAGCCTGCACACATTGTTTTCCTGTCCAAAAACTACGTAACCCTCAGATTGTTTCATGTATATTTATTCTTCTAAATTCCCATTTAGAAAGTTAGTTTTGACATCCATTTGATGTATTTCTAGGTTACGTACAGCTGCAATAGCTATCAACATTCGTATGGAAGTTATTCTCGTGACCGGAGAATAAATATCAAAGAAATCTAGGCCTTCATTTTGCCTAAATCCTTGCACCACAAGTCTCACCTTATGTTTTTCTATTGAACCATCTGGTTTCAATTTCTATTTGAAAATCCATTTGCATCCTAGAGATTTACACCCATAAGGCAAATCGACCAACTCCCATGTATGATTTTGTATGATGGAGTCTATTTCACTTTTGATTGCTTCATTCCACATAGGAGCATCAGGCATAGACATGGCTTCCTTGAATATTCTAGGCTCATTCTCTAATAGAAAGGCCGTTACAAAGTCAGAACCAAATGACTTTGATGTTCTAGTCCGTTTTACTTCATCTAGGTTCATCATTATCATGTCCTAGTTCATCAACCGAAGTACTTGCATTCCCTTGATCACGTGTACGGTTGGGATACGTAGTATCTTTGCACAGAAACACGTGTTCAAAGGAGAAGGCATTCCTTAATTCCATTATTGTATTCACATGGAAGTCCGGTATATCCGATTTATATACCAAGAACCGATATGTACTGTTGTTGTGTGCATAGCCTATGAATATGCAATCAATTGTCTTATATCCTATTGTGACCTGTTTGGGATTAGGTACTGCTAACTTTGCTAGACATCCTTACACTTTAAGGTAGTTATACGAAGGTACATTACCTTTCCACAGTTCGTATGGTGTCTTACCAGTTTTCTTGTGAGGTATTTTATTGAGAATATAGTTGGCGGTCAGCAACGCTTCCCCCCACATGTTCTAGGATGACCCAGAATTCAACAATAAGACATTCATCATCTTCTTCAGAGTTCGGTTCTTACGCTCGGCAGCACTGTTTGATTCAGGTGAGTAAGGAGCAGTTGTCTGATGAAATATTCCATGTTTAGAGCAGAACATATTATATGGTGCATCATATTTTCCTCCTCTATCACTCCTCACGATTTTAATCGTTTTGCCAAGTTGATTCTCAACCTCAAGCTTATATTCCTTGAATTTATCCAATGCATCATTTCTGCTATATAGCAAGTATACATAGCAGTATTTTTTGCAATCGTCTATGAATGTCACAAAATAGTTTTTACTGTCTATGGTCTACACATATTTTAAATCACACAGATCAGTGTGAATTAGACTTAGAGTTTCAGTGATTCTTTCTACAGAACGGGATGGAGTTTTAATGAGTTTAGCCTCTGTATAAACTCACATTTGTCACAGTTGTCTACCTTAAATTTTGGTAGTAAATTCATATTAATTAATCTACATAGAGAATTGAAATTAACATGGCCTAGTCTTTCATGGCAAACAGAAGAAGACTCAACAACATAAGCAGCATGATTAATTTCATTAATTTTGGGAACAACATGAACAGCAGATTTTGGAATGACTGTCATTTCTTTGAATTTGAACAGTCCATCCTTAACATACCCTTTTCATAAGTACACCCCATTCTTTGAAAGTACAAAAGTATCAGATGCAAGAACGACCCTAAATCCATTCTTGCTTAGCAAAGATCTTGAGACCAGATTCTTTCGAATATCCGGAACGTGCAACACGTTGATTAGTGTTAGTTCCTTGCCAGAAGTCATCTTCAGCACTATCTTCCATGTTCCTTCAATCTTGGAGGTGGAAGAATTCCCCATAAACAACTGTTCAATCTTATTACACTTCTAGTATGAAGTGAACATATCCTTGTCCGAGCAGATATGCTTGGTGGCCCCAGTATCATACCACCACTCATGAGGATTTTTCCCCACCAGATTGACCTCTGATACAACAATACAGAGGTCCAAGTCAAAGAGACCAGTTGATAGGTTCTCAATAATGTGCGCATGAGATTTGTCATTCCCTTTTGCCTTTCCAGTTCCAGCTCGGCTGTTATCCTTGCTGCGACAGTCAGAGATTTTGTCCCCAGCTTACCATACTTGTGGCATTTTTCAGCAAACCTCTTTGCAGCAGGTTTCTTGTTCGAGCCTTGTGGCAGGAACTTCCTCTTTTTGTCCTTCTGTTCGTGCTCCACCATGTTGGCTTTTTCTATGGACTGATTTTCATAGGACTTGTCAGCCTTGCGATTCTGCTTTTCAATCCGCAACTTGACAATCAGGTCGTCAAGAGATATTTCCTTTCGCTTATGCTTGAGGTAGTTCTTGAAGTCCTTCCATCCAGGTGGAAGCTTCTCAATGAACGCTGCAACCTGGAATGGTTCACACAGCGTCATATTCTCTGCAACGATTTCATGCATTATCACTTGCAGTTCCTGAATTTGACTCACAATAATCTTGGAGTCCACCATCTTATAGTCCAGAAATTTGCCAACTACAAACTTCTTGGAGCCGGCATCTTCTGTTTTGTACTTCTTCTCCAAAGACCCCCACAGAAGTTTGGACGTCTTGAAAACACAGTACACGTTGTAGAGCGGGTCTACCAAACCGTTCAGGATGTAATTTCTGCACAGATAATCACCCCGAGTTCATGCATCAACCGCAGCAACAGAGTGTGCATCCATAGGTGCTAGCATAGGGGCAGTTTCAGTCAGAAACCTTTCCAGCTTCAAGGTGGTCAGGTAGAACTGCATCTCCCCTTACTACTTCTTGAATCCAGTTTCATTGAACTTTTCTGATTTTTCTCCCACAATTATATGTGTGGACAGAACGACCGTTTGTGCCGCAACCGATTGTGCAGTCACATTTTGGGTCACTGGTGTTTGTGCACTGAGCAGTCCACTGACATTCTCATTTTGTGTGTTTTCCATTTTTTTTCTTCTGAAACAGTTAAAATTCAACTGTTAGTTTCTTTGTTTTTTCCAAAATGATAACAATACATGTAAATAATCTTCACAAAAACTGTTAGAATAGAGGAAAAAAATTTGCTTTAAGATTATTAGAACATGAATATCATAAAATAGGAAATTCCTAACAATGTTTGTGACAGGAATAAAAGAACAAACCAGACACTTTAATATAGAGTTGAGATTAAGATCTCTGTCCTTAAAGCAAAATTTGCCCCGTAGTGTGACGGTAGTTGACGAATTGCCTCCCAGGATACAACTGTATTATCTTTCCTGAAGAGCAGCATTCTAGCTTCAGAGATATCAGCGAACCAGTAGCTGTGTGTACTCTCAGACTCAGACTCAAAGGAAGAAGAAGAAGATTATCAAGTTCAAAAACTGTGTTTCTAGCAGACAAAATTGTAGAGTCTTATAGGCTATAAGGGCGTAACTGATGGATCATAGATCCATTACTCTGTAACAGCAGAGTAATGGTTCAACAAACGTAACTGATGAATCATTATTTTGCTGTTATAGAATAATGACACCAGTTACAGAATTTCAAACGCTTCAAAAATAGATCCAGCGGAAAAAAAATAATGTAGGCCAAGCCGAGGCCGGAGCCGGGCGGGCCGGGCGCTAGTGTGTTTGTAACTTTGGCTAGGTCTTCTCTCCACTACACGTTAGTGGTAACCCCAGGGCTACACCCTTTAGTCCATTTCTTTAGCTTATATACTAGAGAAATCTTTCTCATCTTCCGATGTGCGACAATCCATTTTTTCTAAATTCCCAAGTTAGTACATTTTCGAGTGCTCAACTTTGGACCAACATTTCTCATTCATACGGAATCCGTTTTTGACAAATAAGTACATTACGGAATAATATTCGAGGAGAGGAACGTAATCCAATCACATTCCGGTGCCGCCGGTGGCCAGAGCCTACTAAAATCCGGCCCGAAAAATATGCCAAAAATATTTCCGACACTGCACCCCCAACAACTTTAGTAATATTCAATTGTATAACATTATGCTTTGACAGTGATTCTCTAACCATCTGCTTATGTGAGGATGATAGTTTAGATTTCCGTAATTACGGTAGGAATGATATTCATAAGTTTCTGCCAATTCCCTTACATTTATTTGGAATTCTATATAATTTTACGAGTCCTTCAAAACTATTTTAGACTGTGTAATTTACACAGGATCATACTAGTATCCTGTGAAAGAAATGTGCACTAAAATTTGTAGATATATTTGGTTTAATCAACTCTTCACCCTAATGAATTTAGGATAAAATTACGAATAGTGCATCTTCTGAAAAACTCTCTGGCCTCTGCTCGTCTAGACCAACTAATAATTGTCTTGACACATGGAAATGTAATTTATCGGAACTAATTTTCAGCAAAGGTATAAATACACATATATGTGATTCTGTAATGTGTATGAGGAATTGATTAGTTTTCTCAAGGGATATATAAGGCTTTGGTTAGGGTTTTTTTCATAAAGTATAGGATTACCTCGTGACTTGGAGAAAGCGAGTTGGTGGTTTAGTAAATCTGAAGAGCGAAGAACGAAACATACATACACAACAGATGAATATACCAAAATCCATACATATAGCCGAAAGCCTTCAACTAAGTTACATCAAATTAAACCAAAAAGAGAGAACTCGTAGTAGTCTAGTGAAATACGACCATAAAAGCTACTAAATCCACAAAAGTAGCGAAACAAAACAATACAACGGTGCTCGCAGAAGCCAATAATTTTCGAGCTAGGACGAATCAACGCCTATGGATTCGGTATTGGGTGTATGTCTTGCATACTTGTTTTAGATAAGAAAAGAAGATGGCGAAGCGAAGGAAGGTTGAAGCATTGATGGAGAGAAGAAGCAGCAGCAACGCAAACAGACAACAACAACAACACACTCTATTTGACAGTCAACTGCCCTTGACTGTCCAAACCTACTGTTTGGAATCATACCAAATGTGGTCGACTGTCCAAACCTACTGTTTGGAATCATACTAAATGCGGTCCACTGCCCCGGCAGCTGGATTATTATTGGGCCTGTATTTGGGTGACCGTTTGAGCCTATCTTGTATCATGTGGCTTCTTCATCAGTATATATCAGACGCTTCTTGTATCAAGACTAAATCTATGGTTTCTCTAGATCTCTATAAATTGTAATACTTTCTATTGAGAGAGGTAGTGCTTCATTGATATTTTTTTCATTGTAAATGATGCTCGATAGATACTTCTTGGTGAGTGAGTTTGTAACTAACTCATTGTAATATTCTCTAATTGAATAATATTTCCCAATATTTTTTTTTGGATTAGAGTTCGTCCAAACCGGAACAAATTTTGTGTGATTGGTGCGATCTACTTGCTTGGTTGTTCATCATATTCAGGGTCGGTTCCCACCTTGAGGCAGGTGAGGCGGCCGCCTCAGGCCCTTGATTTTTTTTGTAATTTTAGGGCCTCCAAATTTTTATTTTCATTGCAAATATAGGCATGTATTTTGCGCATAAAAAAATTGTAATTAGGGGCCCAAAAAATAATTATTTGGGCATTTCTCCTTGGGCCTCCGAAAACTTAGGGCCGGCCCTGATCATATTTGTCTGTGTTCTTCGCTATCTTGCTCAACAACTCTGCTGCATCACAATTTCCTAACGTCCGGACCCAAGAAAGCTCTTCCTCGCTGCAGATTGACTTGTCAACGCGAAGATAAAATGGAAGACCTGGTGCGCAACAGCTGAAAAACATCTAGTCTGGTTAGCAAAATAAGCATTACACAATCAAAGCCAATTTGCACACAACATAGCAGCAACAGACACATTACAGGCCAATCTAACCCCCCCGCTCTGAGTCTCACCCCACTCTACTCACCCCATAAGACAATCTAGAAATGACAAGGTTGATTTTTTAATTAGAATCTTTATAAACTGTTGGAAAGACTGCATATGGTATCAATGTAGCATTTGTTCCAAGAAGGAGGCTGATTGTTTGGCTTGCTGTATGTATGCACATTGTCCTATATGTCACAATCTGATAGTTATCATTTCTATATTAAATGAAGCCACATTTGTCTAATAAGAAGATAGCGATGGAGCAATATCCTATTCCTGTAACACTACAAAGAAAGGCATCATTTACTTGTTTTACCTATTCAATTCCTCTGTTTTTTTGGTAACAAGTGTAAGTTATAATATGATTACTAAACCCTTAACTCCTATTATAACTTCAGAATTTTGACTTATTGATAGGATCTTTCAATAATATCAAAACAACTCAGATTCGAATGTCACCGGCTGTGTTTAAAATGTGAAAAATGATAATCAAATACTGCCATGTACTGTTCGGGTCTTGGACCATAAAAACGGCCATCATCCTACAAGGGTGTGTGAAAATATAGCTAGTGTCCCCACAATTATTGCCAGAACTTCGAAAGTTTGGTGATCTTTCACACAGCATGAAGTGAGAAATATTTTAATTTGGTGTGAGACTTCAGTTCCCATCCTCACTAACTACTTACCTGTTTGAGATAAGTTCGCTTCCCATCCTCATTGATATTCTTTTTACAAACAGTACTAAATAATTTTCTAACAGTGCTTCAAGAAAATCAACGAGACAACGAGTGCTACAAAAAATATCAATGAGGATAGGAACTCAACTGTCTTCCCAACAGAAAAGTAATTAGACCAACTGTACTGTGATATATGCCTCAGTTTAATGAATGTGACACTTGTTTAACTTTTTTTTTTTTAAACATCGAATTCACTACCGTGGGTGCAGACCTAGTTGGGCACAGATATTATGGAAGGCCAAAATTTTTCTTAAAGTCAGGATCTTCCTTTGGCTAGTGCTCAATAATACAATGCTCTCCAGAAAAAACCTTGCCAAAAGACAACCCAGATAGTGACCAACTGTGGATTCTGTAATACACATACGGAGAATCTGAATCACCTTTTCATTCACTGTCAAAGGAGTAAGCAACTATGGTAGAGGTATTACGAACCTTAGGGACAAGTGACTACCCCAGCGAATACGAAGATTTGTGGATTGACCCCAAGTTTGACTCGGTACGCCACGAAATGAATGATGCTTGGTATATTGCCATTGCGGCAACTACTTGGGTGTTATGACTAGACATAAATAATTTCTATTTTCGTGCTTCATGTAATAGTATTTCTGGTAATCTTACTCATATCATACATCTTATTTTTTTTTTTTGCCACAGCTGCTGCCACAGAGGCAAGAAGGAGGATTGCCAGAGTCTTCCAGGTGGAAGAATTTGATGATGAGGAGGTCGAGTTTGGGCCGACACTGAATTGAGGGGTAGGCGCCCCCCCTTTTGCTCATATGATACGTCGGAGCCCTACAAGCCGCAACTACCTCTACTTTGCTTTCTGTTTTGAATTACTGTACTTTTGGTTATACTTTGTATGGATAGTTAGACCCACCCTCCAGGTTTTGTTGGGGGGTTATGTTTTATTTTCTGCACTGTACTTTTGTATTTCCCCCGGTTCACTGGGGTTGTTTTATTAATTTCTTATTAATGAAACAGGGTGGCGTTATTCCACCTTTAACCTAAAAAAAACTTTTTTTTTAAAGATAAAAGTGACCAAACGGTCACTTGTTGCATTAATAAAAAATTAACGAAATAAACATACAAAATATTACGTCCACCATAAGTACAATCTAAAGCATCAAAGAAGAAGTTGCATAGGAATCTAAAAACATAACGTATAAGGCGATCCTACAACGAAGGTAGGACAATCCTCCAAAGAGACCCAAAGGTAGTAGTGCTCTTGCCCTACTCGCACCGAGTCCTACTCCTCATACTTCGATCGAAGCCTCTTTCTCACTGCAGTTTTACTTGCCCATGCATTCATAAGACCCATCATTTTAGACAACATCACATTAAAATTATAATTATTGTTACGAAAGCAAACATCATTCCTTTCTAGCCATAGAATCCATATAATAGCTGCTAATGTAATATCTCACATGACCCTACTCTTTTTCCTAATGTGTATTGTTCTCCAAGTTTCCCAACTATCATTGACACGAGTAGGCATTTCTAAGATACCAAAGCCCAATCCCAAAATTTTGCATACCAATTTAGCTTTCGGGGCACTCTAAAAAAATATGATAAACCTCATCTTTTCCTTGGTTACATCTAAGACATGTGACATCTAACAAAACTTGACCGTTTGAGAGAATCACATTATTCAGGACTAGCCACACTTGTCATGTTATTCAGGACTAGCAACACTTGTTTAACTTTTGGAAAATATTTTGAACCGTTTCTGCAATTTGACATACCTTGTTTCCATTGATTTTTCCTTTATTTTCCCCTTCTGATTAAGGCTTTCCCAAATGTAGGTCTGGTGAAGCCTTTTCTTCTTGTTTTTCCAATTGTTTATGTGCTGATGGCTCATTCAAAAAATAGGAAGTTCCAAATAATAGACTTCTTACTCAAATTGGATGCAATGACTAATTCCCGATTTGGCATATACATAAAGTTCATTGAATCTACGAGAATTTTTTTGAAAGCGTTTCATTTAATTCTTCTTAGAAGTTTTATTTTTATCCCATAAGAGCATCTGCAGTCGTTGGCTAAAAACTTATTTTTTGCCAACTTTGGAAAAAAGAAGACTGTAGCCGTTGGCTAAATACCCAAATTTTGAGTTTAAGGGAACAACAATCGGTTATATTTAGGAGAAGATATGAGAATTTGAAAAATATAGCCGACGAAAGATGATCTTTCGTTCGTTCATTTTTTTTATATAAAAAAGAATCGGACGAAAGATTATCTTTCATCCGTTTTTTTTTTTTGGTAAAATCTTTCCGATCATTTTCTTTTATAAAAAATTGATTAGACGGAAAATCATTTCCGGTCCGATCATGTTTTTAAATTTTTTAATAAACAATCTCGGACTGTAAATGATTTACCATCTAAGCATTTCTCTCACAAAAAATTTCAAAGGTGTTTCTCTATAGGAATTATTATGCATACTTGCAGCTTTGAGATTTTTGTAAATTTGGAATCAAGGGCTGAGATGGAAAGTGCCTATAAAAATTGTTATGCATACATATGCGTACAAATTTTTAAAAAATCTTTTTAAAAAAATTCTCGGACGGGATTTCATCTCCCATCTGTCCAAATTTTTTATTTTTTTAAAAATATTCAAATGACGAAAGATGATCTCTCGTCCGTTACTATTTTTGAAAAAAAAAAAAAATCAAATTTTAGCTTTTGACGACTACAACTTCAACTTAAAATTCCTTTCCTTTCTTCGAAAAGAGCCGTTTGATACAACTTTTCAATCTAAATATCAAATACTCAAAATTTGAGTTAAAACGACTACAGATGCTCTGATGATGCATCCTAATTTTTGACATAATCTTTCTTCTCATTAATCGATTTACCTCCGATTAAGAAGACATACTTTGATTCTATTTTCTCTCTCGAACAAGTTAAGTTTAGTAATGAGTACAATCATCCCATTGTTCCGATGGACTAATATGGACATGCTGAAAACTTCATACTCACACTAGCGATTTTTTTACCACACTAACCCATTTTCGAAAGTATTTACTAAAATAACTCACGTGTTATCTAAAAGGCAAGTTTGGCAAAAATATTCGCGCTGTTTGAGATAGTGAGTGTAGGCACAAGTATTTTTCCACAACTTGGAGAAAAAACTTGTCAAAGTAAAACTTGTTGTCTGAAGTGCAAATCACCGACCAATTACATGCGGCTTGTGTGTGCACACACGTCCTGCGGACCGGACCATCTGAATCTCACCCCGTACAGGGATTACGCTCATTGTTTCAGACAGCAAGTCTTACTTTCGCCAATTTTTTTTTGCCAAGTTGTAGAAAAACACTTATGCCTACACTCGTTATCTCAAACAACGCCGGCATTTTCACCAAATTCACTATTTGAGATAGTAAGTGGCTCGTTTAGGTAAATACTTTCAAACATGGGTCATTGTGGTAAATACTTTAAAAAGTGGGTCATTTTGGTTACAAATCCACACTAGCTATCGGAATATTTTTCCAAAATGACCCACTATTTGAAAGTATTTACCAAACCGACCCGCTTTCGAAACTAATTACTAAAATGACACACTCGCTATCTCATCGCTAGTTTAGCGATTTTAGCCAGTTTAGTGAAAACATCATCGCTATCTGAGATAGCAAATTTTTGGTGAGGTGTTTTTCCGCCACTTGAAGAAAAATTGAAGAAAATACAAAGTTTTGACTCGCTATTGCAGATAGCGTTTGTGTATGTACTACACTCGCTAACTGAGATAGCAAGTGTATGGTCTTAAAAAAAAAAAATCAAATTTATACTCGCTATATCCAATAGCGAGTGTGTTTGTACCACACCCGCTAACTGAAATAGCGAGTGTCGATGTGAAGTTTTTTAAACACTCTTTGTCTCGCTATCTCCCTCACTTCTCTATTTCCATTCTTCTCTTCATTTATCTCTTTCTCAACTTTGGAACTCTTGCCCAATATACAATTCGTCTGCGTTCGATGAACCAGACAACTCTTGTGGAAATTGATTTACTCTCGCATTTTATGACATCTTCTCAGTAACATGAACAATATCATTATTGAAGACATCATTAACGAGTGTGGTATATCCTTACTCGCTAGTTACATTATTGAAGGATTATGAATATTAACATAATTAACGAGTGTGACATTATTGAAGGATCATGAATTTCGAAAGTGGATCGGTTTGGTAAATACTTTCAAAAGTGGGTCATTTTGGAAAAAAAGTCTAGCCATCGACCATCCTGATTATTGCATAATTCTGAACTGTTTGTCTTTGTGTGCAAACAAATTAAGAATGAATGACACTGAATTCAATTTTTCTTTATATATTTTTTCTATCAATTCAATCACATGTTTTGAGTATGAAGGTCTACCAATCCAGCATGTATTACGCAGGAATTCTCTTCCATCAGCCGACTTCATAAGTTTTCAAAAACACATGCTTATTTGAAAATTTCCAACCTGCAATAGAACTTCAGATCATCTATACTAATTAAAGGGAAATTACTCCCATACCCATTTCCGAAACCGAATTTCTTATATGTACACTTAACTTCAAAATTGCATATTTACCAACATTTTTTTTCCTTCTTCTTCTTGTTAAAGGACTATGCTGTAGCCTAGTCTCATATCCTATACCTTCTTTTACACATATTCAGGGCCGGTCCTGAGTTTTGCAGGGCCCGAGGCGAACTTTCTAAATGGGTCCCCCATACATTATTTTTTAAAAAATATGTATACAAAAAATTTGCATATTGTTCAAAACATAGCATGCAACATATATATCATTGTTAAAAGGCCCGTAATCGGATTTAGGGTACGGCCTGTAAGGATTTCGGCTTTAAAATTGATTGTGGATTTCGGGTTTGAATTTATATTGATTTAAATACGGATTTGTTTAAAACACGCAAATTTAAAGTCTCAAATTCAATTAAAGTCTTCAAGCCAAAACTGAAATAATTTTTTAAAAAAATTTGAAGGCTCAAATAATTATTTTTTGGGGCCTCTAATAATAGTATTTTTTTACGCGCTGAATACGTGCCTATATTTATAAGAGAATTACAAATGTGGGGCTCCTAAAATCACAAAAAATTTGGGGGCGGCCGGACCTGCACATACCAAACCCTTCGGCATATGAGCTACGACTAAGTGTAAATTCTACAACATTTATTTTTTTAAATTTTTTTCAAAATTAGGTATATGGAATTAATTTCCCAAAAAAGCTCATAACCACAAACTATCAAGAAGAGTATATATATTTAATGTGGTGCTCTATTATTCACAATTCTCATATTACTATTATTCAATCTATTAAAATTCTTCTCTTTGATTGGTCAAACAAAATATCCTCACTTTCCCTCACTTTCCTACAAAACGAATACCCATATTTATACTCTCTACCTACCCAAACCTCCTAACAGAATTCCAAACCTCTAAAACAGTGTGTGTGAAAAACAGAGCAAAACAGAGCAGCAGTCGGTAGAGATGGAGGTGGTGGTGCCGCCTGTAACTGTAAGTGACTTCCATTTCGACAGCGCCACTTCCTCCCCCTACGTAAGCGCCCCTTCAAGCCCGAAGCGATTTGGCGACCCCTTCGATTACTTGTGCCACTACACAAGTGCCCCGACTAGTCCTTCTCGTGTCGCTGCTATCTTCGCTGAGTCTTCTTCCCCTTTCGAATGGGGGGATGAGAGACCATCGAAATCTCGCAGCAACAATGTTGAAGACTTTGCTTTTGATTTTAGCGGGCAGTTAGAGAAAGGCGGGCAACCACCTGATCTAACTACCGCAGACGAGCTCTTTGAGAAAGGTAAGCTTAAAGTCAGGCCATTGAAGCCCCCACTCCGTCTCCACAATTCAAATTCTAATGATCAGGCTAGTAGTACTGCTTCTTCCCCGAAAAGGGGATTACGCCAGAAAGTCCAAGGCCGGACAGAGACGGAGAGAGGGAGGGAAAGGGGTCAACCTACCCCTTACTCGATCTCTTCCTCTCGAAGTAGGAAGGGATCGAGGTCCCTCTCTCCAATGAGAGAGGGAAGGGGAGTTGGAGGAATTGGGGAATATTTTATCAAATCCTCCAACTCCCCTACAGCCTCCACTACCACTGCTTCCACCACCCCCACTGCAACCATAGCATCTGAATGCTTGAACAACAGCAGTGGTGGGAGCAGGAAGTGGAGGCTGAGGGATCTGCTCCTGTTCCGTAGCGCTTCGGAAGGGCGAGCTACCGGGAACAGGAGCAAGGACCCTCTTCGAAAGTACACAATCCAATTGTTCTCAACTACTAATAAGAAAGGAGGAGGAGGAGAAGATTCTAGGAACTCGAGTTTTAGGTCGACGGTGGACGGGAGTGTATCCATGAGGAGGGCGTCCGATATTGGGTCATCGACGAGGAGAGGAAACGGGCCGGCAGTTTCGGCCCATGAAAAGCATTATAGGTCCAATCGAATAGCATCCGAGGAATTGAAGAAGAAGACCCCTTTACCATATAAACAGAGCTTGTTTAGTTGCCTTAAATTCAACCCAGCAGTCAATAGTATTGCCAAGGGATTCCACAGTGGCTACTCCTTTGGTAATCGACAAAACTAGGAACCTGCCATTCTGTTAAACAACTTTGTACAACATAGAGATTTGGATCTTTGAGTTTGTATGTATTCTCTATTTCTTTTCTGGATTCTCTTTCAAAACTTTTTTTGTTGGGGTTTTTTTGGGGGCTTATTGTTAATATTCATGCAGTTGTCAGCAGAATTTATTTCTTCTACTATCGAGTTCATTAGTTGATTATCTTACAGCTGGTTTCTAAACTGTAAAGAATTATGATGAAAGGAAACGTTCCCTTTAGATTATGAATAGCGGACTAAGGAATTGGTCATCCAAATTGCTTTTTGCATACATCACTCTGATTTGAAGGTTTAGTATCAAATATTTCTCAGAATTTTTGTTCCGCACGCCAAGTTTGTCATCAAAGCGAAATAGAAGTAAAATTGATAGGATGGTAGTCGTATCTTTTGGTATGCTAATCATGTCATTACTCTACAATGACATGAATCTGACATGACACAAAATATTTCGCATAGCAATTAAATAACATAACCAAAAACTGAAATGACATGGTCCTAATCATAATTGGATAAATAAACGTATGAATTGTCTCAATTCTCATGCTCCAATCAAACATGTGGTGTTTTCTACTGTTTAACTCATATAGTAGATGACATGTGATAAGTAGCAGACAATTTAATCAACGTAAAAGATGATTTTGCATATGCAATATATATGATTGGCTAGTTAATCTCTTTATCACCAATCTCAGTAATAAACTGATAAAGTTACAATTTGATTCAACGGCTGAATTAGACAGCAGACCGAATAAAATGCAACCTGATTGAAATAGGTTAGCCAGTCAAATCCAAATCATTGTCCTTTTTCTTTTTGAGTGACACATCCTAGAATGGACCATAGACTTGGAGAGTCTCTGCCATTGCAGGTTATTCAAAATTGGCTCAAAGCCTTTGTACAAGGAGTCTCTGATTTGAGGTTTGATGTAACAACTTGGTTGGTGAGTCAAGTATGTCTGCATTGCATTTAAAGGTCAGCTGTTGCCCTCAAAAGATAACTGTCGACACAAACTGCTTTACATAGTGTGCAGGAGTTAAGAGGGGACAGGAATGCAAAGGCTTTAGAGGACAGAACATGGCATGAGAGTCTTGAGTTGCAAAGGCTTTTGAGGACATGCCATGAGAGTATTGAGTTGAATCTAGTACGTGAAGGCCCCACTCTGAGTGCAACATATGAGATGATTGCTACCACAAAGCTGTAGCAGTAGTAACTGCTGGAAACTGTGCAAGTACTAATGTGGTTCTGTGAGAATAGACATGACAAAATTCAAGAACTTAATAGCTAATAGTGGTTAGTAATTACCAATGAGATGTAGCTTAGATGGAAAAGAGATCTGATCGATAAATTGAGGTATCGAATTCGGGGACATACCACGATGTAGCCCTTTGTTAAGAAAAAGTAGTTTGTAGCAGGGCCGCCCCCCGGGCATGGCCCAAAGGGCGACCGCCCGGTCTGCCTCGGGTCCCCAAATTTTGGGACCTCACATGATCCTTATTTGATAACTTTTTTTTAAAAAAAAGTTTAAATTGTTATTTTTTTCCAAAGAGACTCCAAGAGTCCAAGTCTCCAACGGTAATTGTATTTAGGGCCTTAGAATGGTAATGATGATAAGTAATTATGGTTCTTGGTAATCATAAATGAAAATTAAAAAGAATTTAACTATAACTTATAGGGCATCGTTATTTTTTTATATATTCAACTTTGTTAGAATTACTTGAAAGTATTTTTTTTTTGAGGAAAAGGTGGAATAATGCCACCCTGTTTCATTAAATTACTTGAAAGTATTGATGATGCTAAAACAAAGAGTGAAGCTGAAAGTTTAATAAGTGAACTTCAAAATTTTGAGTTTTTATTATATTGAAATTAAACTTGATTTTGAGTTAGGATTAATTATGGGTTCATAATCCAAACCCAAAATTAAGCCCAAGTTCTAGAGAGTCTCTAGAAACATCATAAAACATTATCACCTCCTCTAGATGTTCTAGAGAATTCTATAAAATAATTATCTAAAGATTGTGTAGAAAATTCTAGGAATTGTAAGACATAAAATCTAGATATTATGGTAGAGAGTTCTAGAAAGATATTTTGTACTCTTGGAGCCTATAAATAGCTCCTTCCTCTCCCATTTGTAAACAAGTTGAACAAATAAATAAAAAGCAAGTTAAAAAAAAAGTGTTCTTCATAAGTTCTCTAATTCTCTCTAAAAATCTTTCAAGTATTTTCTAAGTATTCTTCCATATCATTCTTCATACTTAGAGAGTTTCTTCTCTTGGTTTCACTCGGGTTTCTCGGGTATTACGGTCTTGGGCTAGTGCTAAGCACTATCGGAGTTTCTCTACATGGTATCAGAGCCATTCTAATCTTGTGCTCATCAAGATCGGAGTTTAAGAGAGCTCGGTTTATTCTAAGTATGGAATCAATAGGTCGTGTCGTTGGATTGGGAATGGAGATCTTAAACCAATCTAACTACCGGTTATGGAAGTCATGTATGGAGTCATACTTGGTTAGTGAGGACTTATGGGATGTCGTCGGCGGTAGTAGCACAACACCACCAAGGGGAGATGCTGCAACAGCGGAAGCGACAAAGGAGTGGACACGGAAGAATGCCAAGGCGGAGTTTGCTTTGAAGAGGTCAATATCCTCGGGAGTATTTGAGCATGTCTCAAGGTGCACATCCGCAAGTTCCATATGGAAGGCGCTAGATCAATTGTTCAACAAGAAGAATGAGGCTCGGTTACAACTATTAGAGAATGAGCTGGCGAATGCGAAGCAGGGGGAGTCTTCAATCTCAGAGTTCTTCATCAAGGTAAAGAACCTTTGCTCAGAGATTAATACTCTTAATCCGGAGGAGTCGATTTCAGAAGCTCGGATGAAGCGGTCTATTATTCGTGGTTTACAACCCGAATATACACCGTTTGTTACTTCAGTTCAAGGATGGGCTACACAACCTTCCTTGGAGGAGTTCGAAAATCTACTAGCTTCGCAAGAATCACTAGCCATGCAAATGGCGGGAGTTAAAGTCAATGATGACTCGGGGAGCGCGTTTGTAGCTCGGAGGCAACAAAGTTTTAGAGCCAAGTTCAAGGATAGTGATACAAAAAATAATGATGAACGAGAAAGATCTTCTATGGGAGACAAGAAGCGATTCAAGTGCTACCGGTGTGGGAAACTTGGGCACTTCAAAAAGGATTGCCGAGTTAAGTTGAAGGAATCAAATATGGCGGAATCTAAAGATCATACTGAAGACGAAGAATGGGGGAAATGTTTCACGGTGGAGGCTGCATCTTCAGGTACCACTACAACCAAAAATCTAGAAAATGATTGGATTGTAGATTCTGGTTGTAGCCATCATATTACCGGAGACGAGAAGTTATTTTCCAGTCTTCAGCGCCATGACGGAAAAGAAGCCATCATTACCGCAGATAACTCAATCCACCATGTTGAGAAAGAAGGGACTGTTGTCATCAAAGGAGATGATGGAAGCCCAATCACTCTCAAGAACGTATACCATGTCCCTGGAGTATGGAAGAATCTTCTCTCCGTGGTGAATGCGGTGGACCAAGGTAACTACGTTTTATTTGGCCCAAGAGACGTTAAGTTTTTGAAGAATATCAAGGAGTTAAAAGCGGATGTTGTTCACACCGGAGCACGAGTTAAAGATCTATATGTTTTATCGGCCTCCAACTCATATGTTGAGAAGATGAGCACCAATGATAATGTCTTTATATGGCATGCTAGACTTGGTCATATAAATATGACTAAGCTCAAAGTTATGGTAAATAAGGATTTGGTTAATGGGCTCCCAAGGTTGAAGATTCAAGATGAAGGAAAACTTTGTGAAGGTTGTCAATATGGAAAATCACATAGGCTTCCATTTGACAACTCCACTTCACGATGCAGCGCTCCGTTGGAGAGGATCCATAGCGATTTGATGGGTCCAACAAGAACACCCTCCTATTCCGGGTTTCGTTACATGTTGTTGTTCGTTGATGATTTCTCACGGTACACCTGGGTATACTTTGTGAAGGAAAAATCAGAAGTATTTTCAAGATTTCAAGAATTCAAGGTTACCGTGGAAGGCGAGTTAGGTCGGAAGATCAAGACCCTAAGGACGGACAATGGAGGAGAGTTTATGTCAAAGGAGTTTCTCTCTTTTTGCAAAAAGCATGGTATCAAGAGAGAATTTTCATGTCCACATACACCTCAACAAAATGGAGTAGCGGAAAGGAAGATCAGACATCTAAGCGAGACGTGTAGAAGTTGGTTACATGGCAAGAATTTGCCTAAGGCCTTATGGGCGGAAGGCATGAGATGTGCAGCCTATGTTATCAATCGAATGCCACTAAGTCCGAATAACATGAAGTCTCCTTATGAGATGGTTCATGGGAAGAAGCCAACGGTGAAACATCTCAGGATATTTGGATCAATCTGCTACGTCCATGTGTTCGACTCTCAGAGAACAAAGTTGGAGGCAAAGGCGAAGAAATGCATATTTGTCGGTTATGATGAACAAAGAAAAGGGTGGAGGTGCATGGATCCTGAGACACATAGGTACGTCGTGTCTCGTGATGTTGTCTTTGACGAAGTTTCCTCATATTATGGACAACCTCAAGTCTTGGTCGAACAAGAAAGTGGAGATTCCTTCAAGGTTGATGAACCAGTTCCTCAAATGCCAAGTGAGAGCGGAAGTCTCGAAAAAGAGACGCAAGGTGAAAGGGGGAGCACTAATCAAGAGGAAGATGATGATGAAGATCATGGTTCCATGGCTAATCAAAGGCCTAAAAGGAACATTGTTAAGCCTGCCCGGTTCAGAGATGAAAGGTTTGTCACTACTTACTCATGTTACTTTGCCGCTCCATTAGATGAAGAAGAGCCATCATCTTATGATGAAGCTAAAGGTGTTCAAGAGTGGGAGACCGCAATGGAAGAGGAGATGAATGCCCTTATAAAGAATGAAACTTGGGATTTGGTTCCGAAAACCAAGGATGTTCAACCCGTTTCATGTAAATGGGCGTATCGAATTAAGCGAAAAGCGTATGGAAGCATTGATAGATTTAAAGCAAGGTTGGTTGCTCGGGGGTTCTCTCAGAAGTATGGAGATAATCAAAGTGCTATCAAGTTGGCTAATAATCCGGTGTTTCATGCAAGGACGAAACATATTGAGTTAGAGCATCACTTCATAAGGGAGAAGGTGCTTGATGGAACAATTGAAGCTTTGGAAGTTCGAAGCGATGACAACGTTGCAGATATCTTCACCAAGTCATTACCAAAAAGTAAATTCGAGTTACTTCGCTCGAAGCTCGGTATGGTTGACAAAATCAAGTTTAAGGGGGAGTATTGAAATTAAACTTGATTTTGAGTTAGGATTAATTATGGGTTCATAATCCAAACCCAAAATTAAGCCCAAGTTCTAGAGAGTCTCTAGAAACATCATAAAACATTATCACCTCCTCTAGATGTTCTAGAGAATTCTATAAAATAATTATCTAAAGATTGTGTAGAAAATTCTAGGAATTGTAAGACATAAAATCTAGATATTATGGTAGAGAGTTCTAGAAAGATATTTTGTACTCTTGGAGCCTATAAATAGCTCCTTCCTCTCCCATTTGTAAACAAGTTGAACAAATAAATAAAAAGCAAGTTAAAAAAAAGTGTTCTTCATAAGTTCTCTAATTCTCTCTAAAAATCTTTCAAGTATTTTCTAAGTATTCTTCCATATCATTCTTCATACTTAGAGAGTTTCTTCTCTTGGTTTCACTCGGGTTTCTCGGGTATTACGGTCTTGGGCTAGTGCTAAGCACTATCGGAGTTTCTCTACATATTAGGCATGATGTTTTGTTTAGTATTAACATGGTTAGCAAAATATTGCAATCTAAAGGATATGCATATTAATGTTGGCATACAACATTTGAATGAGATGATTTTTTTTTTGAAAATTATAGAGAGAATGAGTTTACTTCTGCCATAATTTCTGCAAAAAATATTGCATTAGATATGAAAATTGAATATGTTTTCTTCTTAAAAACGTCAAATTCGAAGAAAGAAACAATTTGATGAGAATGCATATGAAGATAACACAATCTGCTGAAGATTCTTTTAAAGTTAATTATTTTATTGTTGTAGTGGATGTTATTATTGTTGCCTTGAAAAGTATATTTGAACAATTGTAAGTATTATTATTTATTTATTTAGTTTTCCTTTAAAAAAATAATTGTAAGTATTTGCTAACATTTTTTGATTCAATGTTTGATTTAGAAAACTTAAAATCTTTAGATGATAATAAGTTGAAAATTCGTTGTGTCAATCTCGAAAATACTTTGAAATATGATAGCTTTATAGATGTTGATTCAAATAATTAATTTTTTGAATTGAAAGTGTTACAAGTGACTTTACAAGTAGAAAAAAAGACACTCATTTAAATCCTGGAGTTCGTACATGTTTTTAATTGTTATCATAATGTTTCGATTGTTTATAGAATATTGTTGACTACGGCATCTGCTGAAAGAAAATTTCTAAATTAAAAATGTTAAAATATTATTTGTGATCGATTATGTCACAAGAGGGGTTAAGTGGATTAGCAATCTTATGTATTGAAAATGATTTGTTAGAAAAAAAATTGATTTGGAAAATATTTTTGATGAATTTGCTTCTCAAACTGGCAGAATAAGTCATTTTGAATGATGGTTGATACTTTTTATTTTGTTATCATTTTGTTTGCAGTTGAAAATATTTTGGAGCTGTCAAAGATACTTTGAACTGGTAGACATATTTGTGGTAATTGATTATAATGTTTGTATGACAATTTTTTGAATCTTTGGAACTATTTTTAAGCTTTCATACCATTTAAGTATTTACAAATAAATGTTCATGGATATCATCGGAAAAACTAAGAAAAAAAACAACATCATTGAGAAAGCATAGAGAATATGAATAAACACCTGATTAGAACCTTCTTATTAATTTCAACTATTGCAAGTTTGAAGAAGACTGATTCTTCTTTTGGCGCGGCAGAGCAATGGCGCTGCGGTTCGTCGGCGGGCAAGGCGGAGCGACGTCACGTCCGTGCGATGGCGCGGTGGAGCGACGGCGCGGCAGAGCAATGGCGATGCGGTTCGTCGGCGTGGCAGGGCGGTAGAGCGACAGCGTAGTGTTGCAGAGGTGCGAAAGAGGGTTTCTGATGGTTCAGTAGAGACAGGGAGAGGAACGAGCGCGCCTGGGTTTCCTGGGTTTTGAGAGAGAGAGGGAGATGAACAGATGATGAGTTTTGAGAGATAGGGAAAGAGAAATTAATTTGCACGAGCAGTTTAAAGATTTCATGAATTATATTGGAGAATTTAATTGTACGTATATTACACGCGTTGATAGATTTACAAATGGCACTAAGGCCTTCTCTCATTATAATATTAGAGATATATGACTATATTTATGTGCTAATTTTGAATATGTAAATTATTTTTATATATTAATGTATTTCAATTATTAAAAGAAGGACGTCATAGCCTTTTGTTCGCCCCGAGCCTCCAAATTGTGATGACGAGCCATGGTTTGTAGTTGATTGTTGATGTAATCAGACTTAATATCTTGAATTATTGATTTGTATTCTCATATAATGATAGTCGCTAGAAAGGCTCCCTGATAGATTATCCATATTGTTCATTATGATCTTCGTGATGCAAGATGCATGTTTATAAAGAATTATGTGATCCAGAAGCTTGTACTAGTACAGCTATAATTACTATTGAAACGTTAGTTTTGCCCCCACTTGGGTCTTAGGTTACCCATAAACTTAGATCTTATGGTGTAATGAACGATGATGATCGAATCATCTACATATAGTACTTTCTTGCATGATTATTTGAACTTTGCATAATAAAAACTTTATCACGTAGATATGAAGGATTCATTTTTATGATTTCTTATTTTTCTAATTTCCCTTTTTGGTTCATTTCATTTTAATGATTCTATCTATATAATAAATTACAAGACAATTTGAAAAAAAAAAAAAAGTAATCAAGTGCTTTCCTTCCATTGAAATAAAATTAATGGCAGACATTCACCTAAAAAAAGACATTTTCTCTCCAAATTTTTCCCCAAAAGTAAGTTTTTTCCCCCAAAACAAAAATCATTCTCACTTTATTACTATCTCTCTCTCATCTCTTCACTTTTTCAGATTTTTCTCTCTCTACCCAGAAATTTAAAATTTCAGATTTGAAAATTTCTGGGTTTTTCAGGTTTTTTATATTTCTTTTGATTGCTATTGTAGAAAATATCATTGAGTTCCCTAACTGATTTCAAATACAATGAAATATTTAAATGAATATCTCTCTGTCTCTCTATAAAGAAATTTTAGATTTTCAGATTTTAGCTTTGTAAATTTCTGAATTTTTCAGATTTTTAAAGCTTCTTTTGATTGCTCATTTAGAAAATTACACTGAGTTCCCTAATTGATTTCAAATGCAATGAAAGATTTAAATGGATATTCACTTGGGTAATTTTCAATATCTAAAGTTACATTGAAAGTAGCAAATATCTAATAAAAAGTCAAATTTCAACATTTTGTACCCTCAAAGTTCTAAGAAGTTTGATTTTACATCTCATTTATAATTATTTTTTAACATATGCTAAATGAAACATAGACTTTTATTTACAACTAATTATGTCTTACTATTCAAACTTGAGCTATACAAATTCTATGATGGAAGTTTCAGATTTATGCCTCCGAAAAGCTGGAAAGTAAATATATCTCTTGCTATTTTACTGTTTATAGAACTTTTTATATGCTGCATCATTCTAAAGATATGCGGTAGATACGCAACCACTGGCAAACCTAGTTCTCTGATAATTAAACATTGTACTCTGGTGTGAAAGAAGTTTAGGATGGTTAGGCGATTTGGACTCGCCTCTGCTACTTTTCTCTGACTTTTGGTCGCTAAACAAGATATTCAAGATATCGTTTTCATCAAATACTAGACGAATAAAATCTAGAGGAGCAACCAGCAGATAATCTTACATCATCTAAAAGACAAAACTAAAGTTATGCTCACTAATTGGCATGTTCAGTCGATTTCAAGGTTCTTAATATAATCAAATTTTAACAAAACTAATATCTTCACATCAACATCAATTATTAGTTTGCTTATTAGAATCAATGAACCCGATCTTAGGTTGGATAACTGGATTAGCATTTCGCCGTATTCAAGTCATCGATGAAGCTTGTTAAAGATATTGACTCTCTATCAAGAGATCCTGAATTTTAGTAAATTGAGGTCGCCAGAACATGATTGAATCCCTTGGATGCAAATTTAAACACATGTCGGAAATGATATCGCAAAATGAGAGCCTTGTGACTAAAAAAGCCCAAATCCAACCGTAGGCCCGTTGATCCGATCCTCTAAAAAGCCTGGCCCGGCCTGGCCCGTCAAAGGGCCGGATTGGCCTGGCCCGGTTCTTTTTACATAATGGTTGAACCAGGGTCAACCCTGAGCTTACGGGGCTCGAGGCAAACCCACATAAATTAAATTTGCCCCCCCCCCCCCCCAAAAAATGTAAACTGTAATTTGACTTCACGCGAAAAATACATATATATAGGTATAAGAAAAAAAAATGGGGGTCCTAAAAATGCACAAAAATCGAGGACCCGCAGCGGCTGCCTTTCCGGCCTCCACCTCAAGGCCAGCCCTGGGTTGGGCTTGGATCTTGAGTTTAAAGCTTGGGCTTTAGCCCGTCCACTGGCTGATCCATAAAGCTCGGACTTTAACCCGTTCATACATAACTCCATCTAATTTTTATACTGTTATATCTCAAATTAATTCTAACATATCTACTAACTTTCGCATGCGTAGTTGTAGAATAGTTCAAATTAATTGTGATCTATTTATTAGCTTCTGCTTACACAGTTGTATAATAGTTATATAGCTATTATAAAATTATAACAATTATATTTGCAAATTATAGTTATTACATATTGATATGGCTAAAAATGGGGTTTAATCGGAACCGTCCAAATCGGGCGCGAATCTCGAGACCTGAGGGTAAAACGATAATTTCACCCACAAAAGGACCAAAACGGATATTGGATCTGCCCTCCTAGGGCCCAATAATCCGCGAATGGATCCACCACCAAGAGGGTGCGGGTCTCGACCCGCTGCGTACCCAATCCATCAAGATAGAGTCAGGGTTCCTGATTCTATACGATCAACGGCCCTGATGGACGTCTATCTTTTCACGGGGGATTAGGGATTAAATTCCTTATCTGATTACAGGGAATATATATTGTCAGATTACCTTCCTCATCTGATTATGGAGGACATTCCTTATCAAATCACGGGGATTACATTCCTAATCCGTTCCCTAAGACGCCTATAAATACCCCCCATCCATCTCCATTAAGAGGTAATCAACTCTTCACCAGTTTTTGTGCTCATTCATAGTCTTCTTAGATTACTGACTTGAGCGTCGGAGGGTGCGTCGCCGGGAACAACCCCGGTGTCTCGCACTTTTTGCAGGTGCACGGCGGGAACGACGAACGGGGCCCGACGGAACAGGTACGCAGGTTCTCCTATTCAGTTTCTCCAAGAACTCACAAATTCATCTGTTTGCCCCCACACCGAATTTAGCGGCAACAGATTGGCGCCGTCTGTGGGAAACAAACGAATAGAGACCTCTCCCCTTCCCGGTGAACAGGTTTTCTCCTGCCATGCCGCCTCGCAAAGTTAGATCTAGGGGCTCCAACCGAGCGCCCAACCCTGACCAGCAAGAAGTCCTTCCTGATCCCGCTCAGCCACAAGGGCAACTCCCTCCTACCATAGAAGAGCCGCTCCAACGGAACCCTCCACCTCCTGATCCAAAGGGGCCTAACCCCCAGAAACAGCCCCTTCACCAGGAGAACATCTCCATCCACAACGCCTCCAGTGCTTCCATGGCCTCCCATCACCCCCGGGCCTCTGGTCGCCACAATGCCCCTCCCAAACGCCCGGAAGATGATGACCTTCGTCGCCATCTGGATGAAAAGCGGGCTCGGGGGGAAGCCTCCCGCCAGCAAGAGCGATCCCCCCGTCACCGAGAGCACAGGAGGTCCCCCATCCGAAGAGGAAGAAAGGACTCCCCCGATTATCACCGAAGAAGGCATTCTCCCGCAGGTCGGCAGCAGCCTAGGAACAATGAGGCACCCATCACCCGTGCCGAGTTCCAGCAGTTCCAAGCAATAGTACAACAGGCCCTCAACCTCCGTCAAAATCCCAATGGGCCGAGGGCCCCATCCCCTCCTCCGGTCCGAAGCCCTCTCCAACGGTCCCCATCTCCTCGTCCTGCACCAACCAACTCCCGGCGCACCCTGAGTCCTCGTCGCTCCCGAAGTGACCGCCGCCGCAGCCCTCGCTCCCCCTCATACGAAGACGAGTCCCGTGGTCCGGCGAATTACCGTCGGAGGGATGACATCATGGACCGCCGTCTCAACGAAGTGGAAAAGCTCCTGGGTCAGATAAACCGAGAAGAGGAACTCAGGGGGAGGACCCTACGTCCTAGCCGGCCCCCGTTCTCCCGAACCATAGTGGATGCCCCTGTACCGTTCGGTTTCAAACCTCCCCAATTCGAAAATTACACCGGCGAGACCGATCCAGTTGATCACATCGAAGGCTTTAAGACTTTGATGCTCCTCCACCAAGCTTCCGATGCCCTCCTCTGCAAAACATTCCCCGCGACACTCAAAGGTCCGGCTCGAGAATGGTACTCTCGTCTCGCCCCGGCATCGATATTCTCCTTTGAACAGTTCGAAACCCTCTTCATCACCCACTTTGTCAGCAGCCGAAGGACCGAGAAAACCAGTATCTCACTATTGCACCTCCGTCAGCAAAAGGGGGAAAAACTGAGGGACTACGTGAAGAGGTTCACAGCCGAAGCTAGAACTATTGCCTCCCTCGACCAATCGGTCGCTACCGCAGCATTCCAATCCAACATTCTCAATTCCAACCTCCGCTCCTCCCTTGCCAAGAAACCCCCACATGACTTTTCCGACCTTCTTCTTCGCACCGAAAAGTACATTCGGGCCGAAGAGGCCGAGCAACCCCCCAACTGGGAAGTGCCCGCCTCCGGGCTTAAAAGGAAGGGGGCAGAAGAAGAAGGAGCCAAGAAGCTCCAGAAGGATAATGCCGGCCAGCGCCGACCTCCCCCTAGATTTGAGAAGTTCACTCCCCTCAACGCTAACCTCTCGGCCATCTTCATGGAGGTCGAAAAAGACGGGGTCTTGCCTCCAGCTCCCAAAATGAATACTCCCGCCAAGAGAAGAGATAAAGAGAAATGGTGCCGCTATCACCGGGACCACGGGCATGACACCAACGACTGCCGTGCTCTGAGGAACGAGATCGAAGCCCTTATCCAGAGGGGACAGCTGACGAAGTTTGTAAAAAAGGACCGAGCCGAGCTCCCTCTCCTGCCTCGGGGGGCTAACAAGCGTCCGGAAAGAGAAGAGACGCCAGACTTCGAGGAAGAGCGAGTCCTCCACCTCATCCATGGGGGTCCGATGGGAGGCTCCTCGAACTCCTCCCGAAAAGCATTTATCAGAGAGGTCAATTCAGTCCGAACCACGCCTCCTCCCAAGGGCCTCGGAGTGCCAGTTACCTTCTCCGACGAAGATCTCGAGGGAGTCCGTATCCCGCATTGTGACGCTCTCGTCATCAGCCTCCACATGGCAAATTTCAAAGTGGAGAGGATCTTAGTCGACAACGGCAGCTCCGTCAACATCCTATTCCTCTCCGCTTTCAAAGGCCTAAAGCTCTCCAGAGACAGACTCAAACCCGCCGGTTACACTCTCCATGGGTTCACGGGGGTTCCGGTAACTATAGAAGGGGTGATCACCCTCGATGTAACTGCCGGACAAACCCCTACCACCAGAACGGAGCCAATGGACTTCATGGTAGTGGATGTTCCCGCTGCCTACAACGTCATTTTGGGCAGGCCCGGCCTCGCGGCTCTAGAAGCAGTTCCCTCGGCATATCATCTGAAGATGAAATTTCCCACCCGATCCGGGGTCGGAGAAGTAAGGGGAAATCAGGAGCAGGCCCGGAAATGCTACATGACTTCGACCCTTGGGCCCGTCCTCTCTTTAGAGACCCTGGAAATTCCCCAAGATTCCACAAGACCGACCTCCTAGCCAGCGGACGAACTGGAGGAGGTGCTCTTCTCCGAACAAGAGCCGACCCGCAAGTTCTTCGTAAGCAAGGCCCTCCCGTCCGCCCTATACTCAGATATTGTGGAATGCATCCGAGACAATCAAGACCTCTTCGCATGGTCCGCAGCTGACATGCCCGGTATCTCCGAAGAACTCTTAGTCCACCGCTTGAGTGTTGATCCGGGGTCCAAACCGGTTCAGCAGAAGAGGCGTAAGTTCGCCCCCGAGCGACAGCTCGCTATTAAAGAAGAGGTAGATAAATTGCTGAAGGCCCGATTCATACAGGAGGTAAACTACCCTGAATGGTTATCGAACGTAGTAATGGTGAAGAAGTCCAACGGAACATGGAGAATTTGCATTGATTTCACCGACCTCAACAAAGCCTGTCCCAAAGATCCCTTCCCTCTACCGAGCATCGACACTCTGATTGACGCAACCTCGGGACATGAGCTTCTAAGCTTCATGGACGCTTTCTCGGGTTACAATCAGATAAGGATGTTCCCGCCGGATATCCCAAAGACGTCTTTTGTAACCGACCAAGGCCTTTATTGCTACAGGGTCATGCCATTCGGCCTAAAGAACGCAGGGGCAACATACCAGCGCCTCGTCAACAAAGTTTTTCAGGCTCAGATCGGCAGAAACATGGAAGTGTATGTCGATGACATGCTGGTGAAAAGCATCCGAGGTGTTGATCATGTGACCGACCTCCAAGAAGCATTTGATGTTTTAAGAAGGAACAATATGAGACTCAACCCGAACAAATGTGCGTTCGGTGTCTCATCAGGCAAGTTCCTCGGCTTTATGGTTAGCCAACGAGGAATAGAGGCGAATCCGGAGAAGATCAAGGCCATACTGGACATGGCCCCCCCTAGAAATGTCAAAGAAGTTCAGAGGCTGACTGGTCGCTTAGCCGCCATAGGGCGCTTCCTGTCGAATTCCGGGGAGAAGTGCCTCCCGTTCTTCAAAGCCCTCAGGGGGGCTAAAGGATTCGAGTGGGGGCAGCAGCAACAAGACTCCTTTGACCAGCTTAAAGCCTACCTCGTCAATCCCCCTCTCCTTAGCAAACCAGTACCCGGCGAACCGCTCTACCTCTACCTCGCGGCTTCCGAACAGACGCTCAGTGCGGTCTTAGTCAGAGAAGAAGAAAGGGCTCAGAAGCCCATACACTACGTCAGCAAGGTGCTCCGGGATGCCGAACTTCGGTACCCGAAAATTGAGAAAATGGCGTATGCCCTGGTAATGGCCGCGAGAAAACTTAGACCCTACTTTCAGTCTCATTCGGTGGTCGTCCTTACCGACCAGCCACTGAAACAGATTCTTCACAAACCCGAGACTTCTGGTCGCCTCATGAAGTGGTCGATCGAGCTGAGCCAGCACGATATAACTTATCAGCCTCGGACTGCAATCAAGGCACAGGCACTGGCCGAATTCATAGTTGAGACTACAATCCCCGAGTCTGGCCAAGCAGCAAAGGGACCCCCCGTCTGGTCGGTCTATGTTGACGGGTCCTCTTGTAATGAGGGTAGCGGGGCAGGAGTCATCCTGGCAGGACCAGATGGCTTCATCCTCCAATACTCACTCCGGATAAATTTCAAAGCCTCGAACAACGAGGCCGAATATGAAGCACTAATAGCCGGGCTTCGAATGGCCCGAAATGCTGGGGCACATCGGCTACAGATTTTCAGCGACTCCCAGTTGATTGTTAACCAGGTCCTCGGCGAGTATGAAGCCCGCGACGATAGAATGGCTAAATACTTGTCCAAAGTAAAGAGCCTCATGGCGCTGTTCGACGAGGCTCTCATCCAAAGGATCCCTCGAGAAGAAAATGCTCAGGCCGACGCCTTATCCAAGTTAGCCTCCTCCTCCCTTCAAGGTCTGGAACAGACCGTTTTGATAGAAGTCCTCCTGAAGCCGAGCATAGAGGACGAAGCGCCAGACTCTGTTGAAGCATTGCCCATCCTCCTCGAAGACAACTGGATGAAACCCATTGTCGAATTCCTGAGGAACGGACTCCTCCCTGAAGATCCGAGGGAAGCACGAAGAATTAGGGCCCGAGCCGAGCGTTTTACTTTACTCGAAGGCATCTTATACAAACGCTCCTTCACCCAAGCGGATGGTCGACCGTATCTAAGGTGCCTCTCCCCCGAGCAAGCCGACTACGCCCTACAGGAGCTCCATGAGGGGATCGGCGGAGCCCATTCTGGATCTAGGGCTCTAGCGCGCAAGGTATTGAACTATGGATATTACTGGCCCACTCTCCTACGGGATGCCGAACGACACGTTCGGCAGTGCAGCTCCTGCCAAAAGTATGCAGACATCCGACACCTCCCACAGGCACCACTAACCTCACTATCAAGTCCCGTCCCCTTCGCTATGTGGGGGATGGATTTACTGGGACCATTTCCTCCAGCCCCCGGACAGCTAAAGTTCCTAGTCGTGGCAGTCGACTATTTCTCTAAGTGGATAGAAGCCGAGCCCCTGGCCACGATCACCGAACACAGGGTCGTTCAATTCTTTTGGAAAAATGTGATTTGCCGGTTCGGCGTTCCCCGAGTCATAGTCACAGATAACGGGACACAGTTTACTGGAGCCGCCTTCCGAGCCTTGTGTGAAGACCTTTCCATACAACACCGATTCTCCTCCGTCTCCCATCCCCAGTCGAATGGCCAAGCTGAGAATGCCAACCGACAGATTCTTGCAGGAATCAAGAAGAGGTTAGACAAGTGTTCCAAGGGACTATGGGTCGATCAGCTGCCGAACGTACTCTGGAATCACCGCACCACCAAGCGGACCCCAACAGGCGAGAGCCCATTTAATCTCACCTATGGGGCCGAAGCCATCATCCCCCTAGAAGTCGGGATACCCTCTCCTCGCCTGATCGCTTATGAAGAAGAGCAGAATGCTAGAGAACTCAGAACAAGCCTAGATCTGATAGACGAGATCCGAGAGAGAGCTGCCATACGCCAGCAAGCTTACCGAAGAAGGATCGAGCTGGCATACAACAAAAGAGTCCGCCCAACGGACCTCAAAGAAGGGGATTTAGTCCTTCGGAAGTTGGCCATATCATTCCCCGGGCAGAAAAGCAAGCTGGCCCCGAACTGGGAGGGACCGTACAAGATCTCGAAAGTAATCCGCCCCGGTACGTACAAGCTAGAGGATCTCGAAGGCAGAGAAATTCCCCGGACTTGGAACGCCGACCATCTTTTGAAATACCAAGAGAAGGCAACTACGTCTCTCCAAGTAACTCGAGATGTCGAACCGTTCCCCTCCTTTCTCTAGTCATAGTTTGTCCTTTTTGTGCTTTCTTTTATTATTGTAATAACGGCTAGCAACTTTAGAAGCAGCCGATCATTAGATGTTAATAAATGAAGTTTCTTCATGTTTTCACTACTATTACATCCCTCTGCTTGTAACTCTTTAATGTCACAATGGTTCCGGAGTCCAACACTTGGCTCGATTCTACTTCGCGAGCTCGCTCCCAAGCGAGCTAGAAGTAGCTCGCCATTCAAAAATGCTCCCACAGCCGTTGAATGGTACGGAGTCCAACACTTGGTTCGACCATACTCCGCAAGCTCGCTCCTAAGCGAGCTAGGGGTAGTTCGCCATTCGAAATTGCTCCTACACCCCTTAAACTGACAATGGTTCCGGAGTCCAACACTTGGCTCGATTCTACTTCGCGAGCTCGCTCCTAAGCGAGCTAGAAGTAGCTCGCCATTCGAAAATGCTCCCACAGCCGTTGAATGGTACGGAGTCCAACACTTGGTTCGACCCTACTCCGCAAGCTCGCTCCTAAGCGAGCTAGGGGTAGTTCGCCATTCGAAATTGCTCCTACACCCCTTAAACTGACAATGGTTCCGGAGTCCAACACTTGGCTCGATTCTACTTCGCGAGCTCGCTCCTAAGCGAGCTAGAAGTAGCTCGCCATTCGAAAATGCTCCCACAGCCGTTGAATGGTACGGAGTCCAACACTTGGTTCGACCCTACTCCGCAAGCTCGCTCCTAAGCGAGCTAGGGGTAGTTCGCCATTCGAAATTGCTCCTACACCCCTTAAACTGACAATGGTTCCGGAGTCCAACACTTGGCTCGATTCTACTTCGCGAGCTCGCTCCTAAGCGAGCTAGAAGTAGCTCGCCATTCGAAAATATTCCCACAGCCGTTGAATAGTACGGAGTCCAACACTTGGTTCGACCCTACTCCGCAAGCTCGCTCCTAAGCGAGCTAGGGGTAGTTCGCCATTCGAAATTGCTCCTACACCCCTTAAACTGACAATGGTTCCGGAGTCCAACACTTGGCTCGATTCTACTTCGCGAGCTCGCTCCTAAGCGAGCTAGAAGTAGCTCGCCATTCGAAAATGCTCCCACGGCCGTTGAATGGTACGGAGTCCAACACTTGGTTCGACCCTACTCCGCAAGCTCGCTCCTAAGCGAGCTAGGGATAGTTCGCCATTCGAAATTGCTCCTACACCCCTTAAACCGACAGTGGTTCCGGAGTCCGCCAAACGAGCTAGGGACAGCTCACCGTCCTAAAAAACGCTCCGACGACGTTAACCTAATCAAGCAAGTGCACAACTCGGCTCGACGTTACTTCGCGACTCCACTCATGATCGACCTAAAAGAAGCTCGCCATTCGGAGTTCGACAGTTCAGAAGTTACCCCATGACAGACAACATTCACAGCAATAAAACACGCAAGTTCGGCAATAACGCATTTATTAATGAAACAGATGTGATACAAAGGCAAACACAAACAGGAGCACGACTCAACAAGGATATTTACAATACCGACTCGTCACACTTAGCGAAAAGCAAAAAAAAAAAAAAAAAAAAAAAAGAGAGCAAAGAACACGCGGAACCGACCACTTCAGCGCTTCTTCGGAGCTGGAGCATTCCGCTTCAAGGACACTCGAGAGTGACGACGCTTGTCCCCGGAGCGCGACCCCAAGCCGGCAAACTGGGACGTATCCTCGGCACCGCTCCTGGCAGCTACGCCGACAGACGCCCCGCTCGAGGAGATTGCCACCGAGCTCTGCGCGTCCCCCGGGCTTGGTTGGCTGATCCGCTGACGGGTGGCCATCTCATAGAAAGTAATGCCCCGCTCACTCTCAGCACGAGTGCATGACGTGCTTCGAACGTTGACCGGCCCTGAATGTGGCTTCAGACGAGCCACTTCCGCCTCCAACTCTGAGATCCTGTCCCGCAACGAGTCGTCTTTAACGTCGACTTCGAAACGTGGGGGTATCGCGGAGTCCGGCACTCCAGATCGACTAGCGACGAGGCGCCGAAGGTGGGTGACTTCGATGCTTTTATCCACCGTCGCCCTCTTGAGCGCTTCGACTTCAGCAGTCAACTCGACTCGTTCAGTCGTCAACTTGGCCACCTCGGCCGTCAGCCCCTCGCCCTCACTCCGGAGCTTCGCCTCTACGGACTGCAGATGCTGTATCTCGGAAAGCAACTCGTCCTTCTCCGCTGTTATTTTGGACAAATTATGACGAATGCACTGAACACGAATCTCATTACTGAAATCAGTGGGCAAGTGTTCACCTTCGGGTATGAGCTCGGCGATTCGGCTTTCCAAACGACGAATCTCGATATCACGCCGGCCAAGGACGAGCTGGAGATGCTTCCTCTCGCTCTCGGCTCGGCGCAATCCGAGCTCGACCTCATAAAGTTTCTCCCTACACCTAGCCAGACACAGCCTCGTCGCCCCTAGGCCAGCTTCGGCTTTAACCTCTTCGTCCGGGCGGGAAAGCTCGACATCTTGGGGGATCACCATAAGCTGCAAAGAAATCGGAGCAATCAGCGAAAACGTTGAGCGTGGCCGAAGCACCGCACTTGGAAAAATTTTCATCTCTAAAAACAAAGTTTGACGGTTCGGCAAAAGAGGGGGCATAAAACAGAAATTTCCGAGCACCAACACTTGCAAAAATTTTGATTTCATTTACGTCAAAAGAAGCGGTGGCCAGTCCGCTATTAGGCATTACAAAGTTCGATAAAAAAAAAAAAAAAAGGAGAAAAAGAGCAGAAACAGCCAAAAACAATAAAACGAGAGGCGGATTCAGTGCTCGACCTCTTTCCCCGGGCGACGAGGCGGAGTAGGGGTCGACTTCGCCGAAGGAGACGCCGCCGCCAGTGGAGTGGCCGTGGCGCTCGGGACCTCGCCAGTAATCCCGGCATCGGCATCAGCGTCGTCCTCCTCCTCCTCCTCCTCTTCCCCTTCGGACTCGGGGTCGAAGCCCTCGACGTGTCCGGGGAAGAGTCGCCATCCCGAGACGTCCACCCCGGGGTACGCCTCTCGCACCCGGTCGAGGGCAGTGGCGAAGGCCTTCGCCATGTTCTGCGCGAGGTACCCCTGGGCCTTCTTCAAGGTGGCGTCCTCCACCTCCTTCACAGCCGCCGCCTGCTTCGCCTCGGCCTCGGCCAACTGATTGGCCGACCCCTCCTTCTCCCGACGCAGCTCGTCCTCCAGCCTCTTCACTTCGGCCTCGAGGTGCTGGATCCTCGCAGACCGGCCTTCATGCTCGACTCGGAGCTTGTCGAGCTGGTTCGACATCCGAGCCTTCTCGTTCCGAGCCTGGTCGGACTCTTGCTTCAACTCCTTCTCGAGGGCGGTCAGCCGTTCGGTGAGGTGACCGAAGTGGACGACGATCTGCAAGGGAAAGAGGAAGAACTCAGAGAGTTAGAAAAATTTTGTGATTCAAGATGAAACGAATGAAGGGAACTCGGAACTTACCGATACCGCCGAACGAGCGATCTCGATCACATCGTCGCCCTGCCTCCCCGCGTCCATGGCGGCGCGGTCCTTCGGGGTGGCGAGATGCTTGACGGCCTGCATACTCGCCAACGAGTTCCCGAGGAACCCATCGTGCCTCCGGACCTGCCAGTCCGGAATGTGGATCCGCTTGTGCTCCTCCGTCAGGAGCTCCTCGCCTGCCACGGTCAACGGCGGGGTCGGCATGGCGAGGGCGGCGGCGATGGGGAACTCGCCCGCAGATGCTGGAGCCGAGGTCGACACCACGGCGACAACCGGGTCGTCGGCAATCTCCACCGCCTGGACGGGGCCCTCGATCCTCGGCGCCTTTGAGGATGAGGGCAGCTTCGACGCTACCCTCTTGCGCTTCCTCGGCGCCTTACTGGCGAGTCCTGCCCTGAGCGCCAACACCGCCTCGTAGTCCATAGATTCTACATCAAAAGAAAAAAAATTTGATTAGCACAAAAGAAGAACAAGGCAGCAAGTACGGAAAAAAAAAAGAACTTGGCGAAAAGCCGCGTACTAGGATCTACGCGGCCGAGCCCTCCCCTGTAAAGAACGTCCTCCGTCAACTCCTTCCAGTCGTACTTCGGCCGGTCGAGAAGGGTCCGAACCGCCCCTTCTTCTTCTACTGAGAGTCTCGGCAGCGCCGTCGCCCTCTTGGTCACCCCTTCTGCCCAATTGGTGGGGATCGGCCAGGCCTCACGACTCCGCACGACGACCCACTTCTCTCGCCAGTGCTTGATAGAGTCCGGGCAAACCACGAGCCTGCCGCCGTGCCTCGGAGTCAGATAATACCGGTACTCCGACTTGTTCCCTTGGTGGAGCCGGTATATCGTCCGAAGCACGTTCAGCTGCGGTTCGATCCCCGCGGCCTGGCAATGGAGAACGAAGCCATTAATCACTCGCCACGCGTTCGGCATGAGCTGAATAGGGCAGACCCCGTACCAGCTCACCACGGTAATTGCGAACGCGTGGAGAGGTAGCCGGGCACCGGCGATAAAGGCATCAACCGGCCAGCAACACATGGTCACCGGCAGCGGCGAATTGGCCCTAACCCCGGGGCCCGGCAGCATGATTTCGTACTCCTCCGGGATGAAAAAAGCGTCCCGGATCGCCACCAACTCCTCCTCGCGCAGGATCGACGCCGCATCGTCCGCCTCCGTCGTCTCCCTCGCTTCATTCTCCTCGAAGGTCCTCTCCCTCCCATGGATGATTCGTTCGGCCTGGTCCTTCGGGAGCTCCCGGACCCTGTGTAGTCCTGTCAGCGGACCCGGCAGCTGTCCGAACTCTCCCATCCTCTTCGGATCCTCGACAATCGAATCCTTGCCGAACACCTTGCCCTTGGTTGGAGTCGGAGTCGAGGCTTCGGCGCCTATAGGGGAGGACTCGGACCCAGAGACTTCATCTGAGACAGAAGCTACAGACATAGTTTATAAATTACCTCGAGAGAAAGAGCTGCCGAAAAGCTTCGCCTGAGCTAACGCCGGTGCCGGAAAAACTTGCCTGAAACACTAGAGAACGCCTGAACAAATGAGAGGAGAAGTGAGAAATGAGGGGGGGGGTGAGGATTTATAGAAGGGGGGCACGCCCCACGAGGCTAATGGGCTTGTACGACCGGCCCATCTAAACCAAGCGGCGGAGCGATCCCAATCGTCACCTCGTTAACCGCAGCGAATCATGAGATGCATTTAATGCTATCCCATCTGATGGAATCCCAGAGGTCACAGCATTTAATGGGCGTCCCATCTGTCAGGATTGTCAGAATTGTCAGAATTGTCAGGCGTTCAAATGGCGCACAGAAGAGACAAACTCACATAAACGACAAGTCTGCACGCTCGGCACCCACTGCCGAGCATTCGTGACACCGATCCTGTTATAGGGGAAAAAGTCACGCTCGGCACCCACTGCCGAGCATTCGTGACACCGACCCTGTTATAGGGGAAAAAGTCACGCTCGGCACCCACTGCCGAGCATTCGTGACACCGACCCCTGTTATAGGGGAAAAAGTCACGCTCGGCACCCACTGCCGAGCATTCGTGACACCGACCCTGTTATAGGGGAAAAAGTCACGCTCGGCACCCACTGCCGAGCATTCGTGACACCGACCCTGTTATAGGGGAAAAAGTCACGCTCGGCACCCACTGCCGAGCATTCGTGACACCGACCCTGTTATAGGGGAAAAAGTCACGCTCGGCACCCACTGCCGAGCATTCGTGACACCGACCCTGTTATAGGGGAAAAAATCACGCTCGGCACCCACTGCCGAGCATTCGTGACACCGACCCCTGTTATAGGGGAAAAAGTCACGCTCGGCACCCACTGCCGAGCATTCGTGACACCGACCCTGTTATAGGGGAAAAAGTCACGCTCGGCACCCACTGCCGAGCATTCGTGACACCGACCCTGTTATAGGGGAAAAAGTCACGCTCGGCACCCACTGCCGAGCATTCGTGACACCGACCCTGTTATAGGGAAAAAGTCACGTTCGGCACCGCTGCCGAGCGTTCGTGGCACCGACCCTGTTATAGGGGAAAAAGTCACGCTCGGCACCCACTGCCGAGCATTCGTGACACCGACCCTGTTATAGGGGAAAAAGTCACGCTCGGCACCCACTGCCGAGCATTCGTGACACCGACCCTGTTATAGGGAAAAAACAGGTTCGGCACCGCTGCCGAGCGTTCGTGGCACCGACCCTCTTATAGGGAAAAAACCGGTTCGGCACCGCTGCCGAGCGTTCGTGGCACCGACCCTCTTATAGGGAAAAAAACCGGTTCGGCACCGCTGCCGAGCGTTCGTGGCACCGACCCTCTTATAGGGAAAAAACCGGTTTGGCACCGCTGCCGAGCGTTCGCGGCACCGACCCTCTTATAGGGAAAAAACCGGTTCGGCACCGCTGCCGAGCGTTCGCGGCACCGACCCTCTTATAGGGGAAAGACAAGTTCGGCGGACCGCCGAACTCGCTCCTGACGCTCGCAGTCCTGCCGAACTCACTTCCCTCTCTGGAAAAGCTCGCCGAACCGCATATGGACCTCGCCCCCTTCGCCAGCGAACTCTAGGGGGGTCTAAAGCGTGCTCCAAGTATACAAGACCACCGAATGACGAATTGACACTTTGCGAAGTTAATAAGATATCCCTGCAAGAACACCACATGACCATCAGAGTTCAGGAGCGACTCAGAGTTCAATCCGCTTGAAAAATCACCAAACTACCTCCTTCAAGATTCAAAACCTTCCGTTTGGGCCCCGATACAACTCCACCAGCCATTAAAAAACTGCTAAACTACTCCTCAAAGGCCGATCAAGCTCAGCCTTTAGGAGTGGGGGGCTCGTGATATGGCTAAAAATGGGGTTTAATCGGAACCGTCCAAATCGGGCGCGAATCTCGAGACCTGAGGGTAAAACGGTAATTTCACCCACAAAAGGACCAAAACGGATATTGGATCTGCCCTCCTAGGGCCCAATAATCTGCGAATGGATCCACCACCAAGAGGGTGCGGGTCTCGACCCGCTGCGTACCCAATCCATCAAGATAGAGTCAGGGTTCCTGATTCTATACGATCAACGGCCCTGATGGACGTCTATCTTTTCACGGGGGATTAGGGATTAAATTCCTTATCTGATTACAGGGAATATATATTGTCAGATTACCTTCCTCATCTGATTATGGAGGACATTCCTTATCAAATCACGGGGATTACATTCCTAATCCGTTCCCTAAGACGCCTATAAATACCCCCCATCCATCTCCATTAAGAGGTAATCAACTCTTCACCAGTTTTTGTGCTCATTCATAGTCTTCTTAGATTACTGACTTGAGCGTCGGAGGGTGCGTCGCCGGGAACAACCCCGGTGTCTCGCACTTTTTGCAGGTGCACGGCGGGAACGACGAACGGGGCCCGACGGAACAGGTACGCAGGTTCTCCTATTCAGTTTCCCCAAGAACTCACAAATTCATCTGTTTGCCCCCACACCGAATTTAGCGGCAACACATATCATAATTATAACAATAGTAAGTATCCATTAATCAAATAGTTATTTCTATTATAGTAACTAGTAATTTACATGTGCGATGCACTTCTTAATAAGTATTTAAAAGTAAAAACTTCTACCTAGCTTGGTCTTGAACCTAGAAATTATTCACATTAGTTATGTATGCACGATACATATAAGTTGGTATGTTTACAAACGACAACTCCAACTCTCCCATTATAATATAAGAGATGTAATTACAAAAACTTAATTTATTAATAAAATATTTGTAACGCTGCGTGTATAGTATTGACATTCATTCTATGTGGCGGGGGGTCCAAACCCCGGATAAAAGATGAGGGCCTATCAAGTATCACCTAATGAGTTAAACAATCAACAAGTTTGAGATTATTGGATTATAGAATTTTTAAATCCTTAATAAAAGTAGGTAAAAATTGCTTGTTATTTGACTAAATAAAAAAATATCATATACTTTTCACTTGGTCTTTGGACCGAACTTGCGGACTAGATAAAAGCCCGGGCTAAGGACTGGATACAAACTTCATAAAATTACAAACAAGAGAGTTTTGGCCCGGCCCGGCCCTTAAGGAGGCCCATATTGCTTGTCCTGGGCCGGGCCTAGGCCCACCTCCTAAAGGATTGAATTGGTCAGGCCTGGCCCATTTTACATCCCTATTTGTGACCTATTCTTCAGAAGATAAATGCTTATCTTCGTTGTAACGTTTGTAATTAGATAATAAAGAAGGCATTCTCTATTTGATGTGTTGTCTAGATGTCTCATTACATATTAAGTTGCTTACTGTTGCTACTTATTTTTGTGTGGGAACAAACAGATAGTGAGTTTATATTTTGAAGAAAATTACTAAAGATTTAACATTTGATCATCACTGTAAAAAGTGGTTAGAGCTCATGAGATTGGATCTGGATCATTGAAAGAGCACATCGTGAATATGACGGTTGCTGATACGGCGAATGGATCTGTAAAGTCTGAAACACCTGCAAAATTGCTAATTACTGATTACTCTCTGACTGAGGGAGGGGAGGGGGTATTTATAGGTGATATGGCTAAAAATAGGATTAAATCGGGACCGTTCACATCGGAGACGGATCTTAAAGCTCAAGGGTAAAACGGTAATTTCACCTACTATCGGGTCCGAAGCGGGTACTGGGTCTCCTTCTCACAGATCCAATAACCCACGAACGGATCCACCTCAACTGGGTACGGGTCCCGACCCGATACAAACCCAGTCCGACAGGATAGAATTAGGGTCTCTGATTGAACCAAATCAACGGGCCTGATTCGTGACTATCCTCTCACCGGAAATTAAGGGATTACATTCCTAATCTGATTACGGGGATTTTATACCTTATCCAGATCATAGGAATCACATTCCTAATCTGATCCCAACGGCAACTATAAATACCCTCCACCTACCACTGTTACAGGTTAATCACTTTTTTGCCAACTTAAGCTCTTTTTTAATCATCACTGGTTACTGACAAGAGCGTCGGAGGGTGCGTCGCCGGGATCAACCCCAGTTTTTCGCACTTTCCTTGCAGGTGTACGGCGGGAGCTCAACAGCCCAACTCCGGTGAAACAGGTTCGGATCCGCTATTCAGGTTTTTCCACGAACTCACAAATTCTATCTGTTTACCCCCACACCAGAATTAGCGGTAAAAGATTGGCGCCGTCTGTGGGAAAACCATACGAATAGCCTCCGCCTCTTCCTCGTCGACTAGCTCTTCTCCAGCCATGCCTCCCAGAAAATTAAGATCCAGGGGGTCCAACCATGGACCCAACCCTGTTCATCACCAGCAGGAAGTCCTCGTCCATCCCACTCCGTAGCAGGGGCAACTTCCTCCTCCGGCCGAAGACCGTGTCCAGCAGGACCCAGCTCCTCTTCCGAACCAGCAACCCCCAAACTGTCCCGATCCACGGAAGCAAAAATAACCTCTCCATCAAGACCACATATCGGTACACAACGCCTCTACAGACTCTTACGCCTCCCATAGTCCTCAGGCCCCTGACCTTCGAAATACTATCCTCAACCGGCAGAAGGATGATGATCTCCGCCACCGTCTGGACGAAAAGCGGTCCCGAGAGGGAGCCTCCCACCTAAAACTTCCAGATGAGCGGAATCCTCACCACCGCGAGGGTAGAAGGTCTCCTACCAGGAGAGGGCGGAGAGAGTCACCCGAGCATTACAGGAGGAGGCGCCACTCTCCTTCCGGTCGGCATCAGCCGAAGAACAATGAGGCGCCCATCACTCGCGCCGAGTTCCTGCAGTTTCAAGTAACGGTGTTGCAGGCTCTTAACCTCCGACCCAACAACAATGAGGCCCAAAGGGTTCCTTCGCCCTAACGGGTTCCCAGTCCTCGCCGTAGGTCCGCCTCTCCTCTGCCGGCTCCTAATCACCAGCAGCATGATCTTAACCCTCGCCGCTCCCGGAACGACCATCGTCGTAGCCCCGGCTCTCCCTCCTACGAAGACGAGTCCAGAGGCTCGTTCGACTACCGCAGGAGGGACGATGTCCTATACCGCCATCTCCATGAAGTGGAGAGGCGAATCGGTCGGATGGACGAGGGGGAGGGGTCGAACAGCAGAACCATCCGTCCGAGCAGACCCCCTTTCTCCCGGACCATCATGGAAGCTCCTATCCCAAGAGGTTTCGAACCCCCGAAGTTCGAAACTTACTCGGGGGAGTTGGACCCCGTGGACCACATCGAAAGCTTTAAGACCCTCATGCTAATCCACCAAGCTTCCGATGCTTTGCTGTGCAAAACCTTCCCCGCCACTCTTAAGGGTTCGGCTCGGGAGTGGTACTCCCGCCTCGCCCCGTCTTCCATATTCTCCTTCGAGCAATTCGAGAGCCTCTTCATCACTCATTTTGTGAGTAGCAGACGCACGGAGAAGACTAACATCTCGTTACTCCCGCTCCGCCAGGAGAAGGGAGAGAAGTTGAGAGACTATGTGAAGAGGTTCACTGCGGAGGTCAGGTCCATAGCCTCCCTCGACCAATCCGTCGCAACAGCCGCCTTCCAATCCAACGTCTTCAATTCCAGCCTCCGCTCCTCTCTTGCGAAGAAGCCTCCACAGAACTTTGCCGACCTCCTTCTCAGGTGTGACAAGTACATTTGTGCCGAAGAGGCCGCCTACCTTCCAAGCTTCGGAGGGTCTACCTCAGGGACGAAACGAAAGCTGACCGAAGAAGAAGAGGCTAAGAAGCTTCAGAAGGACGACAATGGCCAGCGCCGCCCGACTCCTCGGTTTGAGAAGTTCACCCCTCTCGTTGCCAATATATCAGAAGTTCTTATGGAAGTGGACAAGGAAGGGCTACTCCGTGCTCCCCCTAGAATGAACACACCTGGAAAGAAGAGGAACAAGGATAAGTGGTGCCGCTTTCACAGGGACCACGGCCACGACACGGAAGATTGTCGGGCTCTCAAGGAGGAGAATGAAGAACTCATACAGCGGGGGCACCTGACCAAGTTCGTCCGAAAAGAGGGGGCCGAGCTTCCCCCCTGAGGAGCCAACAAACGAACCGAAGGGCCCGCCGAGCTTTAAGACTCAGAACCTCCCGGCTCTTTCCAAGAGGTCTTCACCTTATCATAGAAGCAGGATCTTGATTTTTAATAAGGTCGATGCTTGTAATCCGGCCAATAGCATGTAATAAAGGCTCGCCATATTGAAGCAGCTACTTAGTTTATTTCAATAAAACTTTACGTTTTTTCATTGGAAATTGTTGCTCTTGCTTCATCTCTACCTCTCCGAGTCATGACTCGCTGAAAGGTGAGTTCGGAGTCCAGCTTCTTCTACATGGCTGCTCCCGCGACTTACTAAGCTCTTCACAACGAGTTCGGAGTCCAACACTTGGCTCGATTCCTCTTCAAATAACCTGCTCTTCAGCGGGTTAGAAGTGGTTCGCCATTCGGAATTGCTCCCACAACCGTTGACTACCTCTACCGATGGTTCGGAGTCCAACACTTGGCTCGATTCCTCTTCAAATAACCTGCTCTTCAGTGGGTTAGAAGTGGTTCGCCATTCGGAATTGCTCCCACAACCATTGACTACCTCTACCGATGGTTCAGAGTCCAACACTTGGCTCGATTCCTCTTCAAATAACCTGCTCTTCAGCGGGTTAGAAGTGGTTCGCCATTCGGAATTGCTCCCACAACCGTTGACTACCTTTACCGATGGTTCGGAGTCCAACACTTGGCTCGATTCTGCTTCAAATAACTTGCTCTTCAACGAGTTAGAAGTGGTTCGGCATTCGAAATTGCTCCCACAGCCGTTGATTCTCTCACATAAGGAGCGAGTTCGGAGCTAAAGCTCTCCCCTAAAGTTGCTCCTCACACTCGTCTCACAAATGGCTCTCTTCCAGAGCCGAGCTCTTCACTCCGCTCACCTCCGGAGCGGACCTCTTCTCAACGAGTTCGGAGCTCACAACTCTCTCCTAGAGTTGCTCCCCAAACTCATCTCACAAATGGCTCTCTTCCAGAGCCGAGTTCTTCCCTCCGCTCGCCGCCGAAGCGGACCTCTTCTCAACGAGTTTGGAGCACGACTCTCTCATAGAGTCCCTCCTCACACTCGTCTCACAAATAGCTCTCTTCCAGAGCCGGGCTCTTCACTCCGCTCGCCTCCGAAGCGGACCTCTTCTCAGCGAGTTCGGAGCTACAGCTCTCTCCTAGAGTTGCCCCTCAAACTCATCTCACAAATGGCTCTCTTCCAGAGCCGAGCTCTTCACTCCGCTCGCCTCCGAAGCGGACCTCTTCTCAACGAGTTCGGAGCTCACAACTCTCTCCTAAAGTTGCTCCTCAAACTCATCTCACGAATGGCTCTCTTCCAGAGCCGAGCTCTTCACTCCGCTAAGCGGACCTCTTCTCAACGAGTTCGGAGCTCACAACTCTCTCCTAGATTTGCTCCTCAAACTCATCTCACGAATGGCTCTCTTCCAAAGCCGAGCTCTTCACTCCGCTTGCCTCCGAAGCGGACCTCTTCTCAACGAGTTCGGAGCTCACAACTCTCTCCTAGAGCTGCTCCTCAAACTCATCTCACGAATGGCTCTCTTCCAGAGCCGAGCTCTTCACTCCGCCCATCTTCAAGGCGGACCTTATCCTCGACAAGTTTGGAGCACAACTCTCTCCTAGAGTTCTTCCTCCCACTTGTCTCACAAATAGCTCTCTTCTAGAGCCGAGCTCTTCACTCCGCTTATCTCCAAGGCGGACCTTCTCCTCGACAAGTTTGGAGCGCAACTCTCTCCTAGAGTTCTTCCTCACACTTGTCTCACAAATAGCTCTCTTCCAGAGCCGAGCTCTTCACTCGCTCATTTCCAAGGCGGACCTCCTCTCAACGAGTTCGAGGCACGACTCTCTCTTGGAGTTCTTCCTCACACTTGTCTCACAAATAGCTCTCTTCCAGAGCCGAGCACTTCACTCCGCTCATCTCCAAGGCGGACCTTCTCCTCGACAAGTTTGGAGCGCAACTCTCTCCTAGAGCTCTTCCTCACACTTGTCTCACAAATAGCTCTCTTCCAGAGCCGAGCTCTTCACTCCGCTCGCCTCCGAAGCGGACCTCTTCTCAACGAGTTCGGAGCTCATAACTCTCTCCTAGAGTTGCTCCTCAAACTCATCTCACGAATGGCTCTCTTCCAGAGCCGAGCTCTTCACTCCGCTCGCCTCCGAAGCGGACCTCTTCTCAACAAGTTCGGAGCTCACAACTCTCTCCTAGAGTTGCTCCTCAAACTCATCTCACGAATGGCTTTCTTCTAGAGCCGAGCTCTTCACCCTGCCCATCTTCAAGGCGGACCTTCTCCTCGATAAGTTTGGAGCACAACTCTCTCCTAGAGTTCTTCCTCACACTTGTCTCACAAATAGCTCTCTTCCCGATCCGAGCTCTTCCCTCCGCTCGGATGCCGAGCAAGTGCCCATCCGAGCCCAACATCACAGAGCCCGGTCGGCTAACCGAGCAAGTACCCATCCGAGTTGGAAAACGGAGAAAAATCACTTTTTCCTCAACATTCATGTAAGATCTCGATCAAACGGCTCAGATCGCTCCAGCAGCACTAAACGACAAGATAGTGTTTTCTTGAAAACTGTGCCCGCCTCGAGATCCGCGCTGAGATCAACGGCTCAGATCGCTCCAGCAGCACTAAACGACAATATAGTGTTTTCTTGAAAACTGTGCCCGCTTTGAGATCCGCGCTGAGATCTGACGGCTCAGATCGCTCCACGTCGCTCGGTATTCCGAGCCGAGCGACTAGCGATCCGACTCACTCGCGCCTCTTCTTCGCCCCTAGGGTCTTCCTAGCACATCTTCCAAGGGTCTTCCTAGCACAAGGATCTTCCTAGCACATCTTCTCCGTCCCTAGGAGTGGAGCTCCTCTTCCAAAATCCCCAAGACCAAAGTACTTATCAACTTCATGAAGACAAGCATCTTGCGGGGCTATTTTGACCATGAAGGAATGTGAATCTCCATCCCACTCCTAAAGAGAAGTTGTAGATCTTCGAACTAGCTTCGAAACGAGGGGTCGCATGCCCCGATCGGACCTCTGTAGCACCGGGAAAGTGGATCTCAATGCAGCTGCGCTAAATAGCTTGGAAATCCGAGCCGAGCCACTCGCGCGAGGGAGAAATCCGAACCGAACCCGAGCAAGAATCCGAGCTCTTCCCATCCGAGCCCCAACATCAAAGAGCCCGGTCGGCTAACCGAGCAAGTGCCCATCCAAGAGTCAAAACGGGGAAAACTCACTTTCTCCTCAACATTCGCGTAAGATCTCGATCAGACGGCCCAGATCTTGCCAGCGACGCTAAACGACAAGATAGCGTTTTCTTGGGAATTGAGCCCGTCTCGAGATTCGTGCCACCATCCAACGGCCCAGATCGAGCCACGTAGCTCGGATCTACCATCCGAGCTACTGCCCTACCGAGCTGCGAAGTGGCAAAAATGCACCTCAAAATCCGTGCTCGGATCTGCCGAACAAGACGCATCTGCCGAGCAGCAAGGAAGGAGGAGAGAAGAGAAGAGAAGAGAGAAAAAAAAAGGGGGGGGGGGACCACAAAGGGTCGGGTTCGGACCCGTTAAGGGATCCAAACCCGAACACCCGTACCCTTCTTCTCCTCTTCAACACCTTCCCTCCAAAACAGCCAAAACCTAAACTCCTCTTCACTACTCCGAGCTCCGATTGCCACCAAGCTCCGAGCTCTACAGCGCGAACCCAACATTTATTTTCAACCTTGGAGCGTCGAGCTCCCCTCGCAACCGAGCTCCGAACTCTTCTCCACGTCGAAGCTCCCTCTCCATGCCGAGTCGAACTCCCTCCTTCGGTGATCTCCCAAGTGTCCCGCCATAGCCAATGCTCGGCCATCGAGTCCAAAATGTAGAGCTCGACCACCACCGACCCATGCGCAGCTCTCGACCACGGCGCCGACCAAGCTACTCGTCGAACCGTCTTCGTCGTCAGCTCAGCGACCGAAGCATGGAGCTCTTCAAAGCGCCAACCACCATCAAGCATCGGTGTCCCCCCTCCATCAGCATGAGCTTCGCCGAGTTCCGAAGCTGAGCTCCTCCGCACGGTTTTGTCGAACTCCAGTGACGAGCCCTCCACCATGCCTTCGCCGAGCTCCAGCTACGCCGAGGAACCCACTGTCGAGTTCTTCACCAACTCCGAGCACCCTTCGTCGTCGACACCGAACCCACCTTGGGCCCCTCCTCTTTGAGCTCTCCTCCACCACTATGGGTTCGCCGACACCAAGCTCCAGCACCCAACAGTCACCTTCAACCTCGGAGCATCGAGCTCCCCTCCGTCGAAGCACAAGCTTCGTCGCCAAACTCCACAAACCCTTCGCAGAGCCCTGAGCTCCATTCGTGCCGAGCTTCGCTGCCAAGCTCACCCCCGAGCTCCAACGGTGCCGAACCCATTGACTCCTTCGCAAACTCATCGTCGACCTCCACGCCTCCGAGCTCCTCTCTCCCCTCTGCCGAGCTCCGAGCTCCAGCACGCAGACGCGAAGAGGAAGAGTCGAAGCTGAAGAGCAGAGGCGGAGAGGTTCAAGAACGATGGAACGAAGAAGAAGAAGGGAAAAAGAAAGAGCAGAGCGCGAGAAGAAGAAAAAAAAACAAAAAAAAAATTTTGTGCCACGTGGCCGCCACGTGGCAGCTCGAGATGGATCGGATCCGAGCTGCGCAAAGTTACTCGGTCGGCTGCCGAGAAAGTCCCCATCCGAGCTTCAAAACGGAGAAAAAAACAGCCGAGCAACTCCAACCGTTGGATCGTCATGAAAATCGAGCAAAAATTGATGAACGGCTCAGATCGCGTCACGTCTGCACAAAACGACAAAATAACGATTTTTCGAAAAACGCACCCCCTCGAGATTCGTGCCAGGATCCGACGGCACAGATCGCGCCACATGTCAGGTATTATTTAATTTAATTAATTTATTTATTTAATTGTTTTTTTATTTAAAAAATCTGAAAAAATATTTAAAAAATCGAAAAAATTAATTAAAAATTCTAAAAATAATTATTAATTCAGAAAAAATATTTTAAAATTCTGGAAAAATAATTATTAAATTAGAATAATTAATTAATATTTTCGATAATTAATTATTTAATTCGGAAAATGAATAAATAATTCAAAAAAATGAGAAAAAATTCAGAAAAATCTGGAAAAATCACCAAAAATCCAAAAAATTCTGAGAATATTTTTAGGCATTTTACAAGCCTAGAATAACACCGTTACACCCCAAGAAAGATCCAAAACTCCCTTAAGAACACCGATAAAATCCCGTACGCCATTAGAACAGTAAAACTACTCCTCAAAGACTGAAAAACTCAGTCTCTAGGAGTGGGGGGCTCGTGATATGGCTAAAAATAGGATTAAATCGGGACCGTTCACATCGGAGACGGATCTTAAAGCTCAGGGGTAAAACGGTAATTTCACCTACTAGCGGGTCCGAAGCGGGTACTGGGTCTCCTTCTCACAGATCCAATAACCCGCGAACGGATCCACCTCAACTGGGTATGGGTCCCGACCCGATACAAACCCAGTCCGACAGGATAGAATTAGGGTCTCTGATTGAACCAAATCAACGGGCCTGATTCACGACTATCCTCTCACCGGGAATTAAGGGATTACATTCCTAATCTGATTACGAGGATTTTATGCCTTATCAAGATCATAGGAATCACATTCCTAATCTGATCCCAGCGACTATAAATACCCTCCACCTACCACTGTTACAGGTTAATCACTTTTTTGCCAACTTAAGCTCTTTTTTAATCATCACTGGTTACTGACAAGAGCGTCGGAGGGTGCGTCGCCGGGATCAACCCCGGTGTTTCGCACTTTCCTTGCAGGTGTATGGCGGGAGCTCAACAGCCCAACTCCGGTGAAACAGGTTCGGATCCGCTATTCAGGTTTTTCCACGAACTCACAAATTCTATCTGTTTACCCCACACCAGAATCAGCGGTAACAATAGGCCTGAGAAACAGTTAGGAGATTGTTATGAATATGTTATCTTCTGTTGATTCTCCCCTTTAAGAGATAGAATCAGTTACTCTTTTGATGAGGACAAGAGATTTGACTTACAACTCTCATGGGCTGGAAATCGCTCTTGGTGGGGCCAGTTGCTTTTAATGGGCTTGAAAGTGGCCATATCTTGTTAATGAGGAAGGTTCAGACCTATTAAAGAGATCCGTTACTGTTAATCTGCATGTAGAAGTTTTAAGATCTGTGCTGGAATCGTATGTCCCTGATTTGCCACGATTTTCACCATTATTATAAGCCTCTCACTATCGGAAGACAATTTTATTGGCTTTCGGAAAATAGTTTGCCTTGTTTCGGAGTTCTGGGGTACAATCTTGGTCTTCAGGGATGATCAAAGATTTTTGGAACTTGTTGAAAGCTTCTGGAGGCGGCAAATATTTTCTTGAAATTTTTGGAATTTTCCATGACTTTTTCGGATTTTAATAATTTTCCCCAATTAATAATTGTTTTTCAAAAATTTTAATAAATATTATTCCAATTTTTAATTAATTATCATAAATTTTAATTACTTTTCCTAATTTAATCATTATTTTTGGAATATTTATGTAACCCCTATTTCCAATTTTTCGGATTTTCTTTTTGTAATTCTTTTCTCTTCCCATTCCTGTAATCTATTTATTTTAATAATAAATTTTGTTATTCATCTACAACCAATTGTATTCTTTTAATCAATTTTATTTTCACTTGTTGAACCCTGAGATTCTTGTGCACTCTATTTCATTTTCTTTGTGTCTTGGGTATTTTATTAACCCACTAATTATTTTGATTTTGAGCCCAACCCAATATCTCATTCTTATTTAATTATATTTAAACCCAAGCCCATTTCTTATTGAATTCTAAACCCAAACCTGTTAACCCAAACCCATACCCACTAACCCAATACCCCTAATCTGCTAATTTTTCAGTATCTCCAACCCCCCTTTACGTTCATCTCCTCAAATATCTCCACTAGCCCATACTTTACTGCCTAACCACTACCCCATTCCCACTAAATCCTAACTAAACCCTCATAATCTCTCAATTAACCTATTAATCACCTAACTAATCAACTAATCATCATCATCACATCGCCGACCCTCGACACACCCTCTACCATCGAATGCAACTCATCGCCGACCCTCGTCGCGCTTATCCACCATCACCATCTCCTCCAACCATCAACGTCCTGCCTACCACCGTCATCCTCAACCTGCAACTTCCACCTCTCACCACCGCACACCTCTTCCAACCACCTCGATGCCCCACTCCAGCCTCGACCCTGCACCCGAAACCACCTCAACGCCTCGCCCAAGCCATCGCCCTCGCTGCCAACAACTCATCCTCGTCTCCACTGCACCTTCAGCTCCACCATCGAACTACACCACCCTCCAACCACCGCAGCCTAACATCTCGCTCACCGCCAGCATCCCCTACCTTACAACCGCAGTGCCACCCCTGCCTCTTCACCGCCTTACTGCCACCATCGACGTCCCCTTGGTGCTCGTTGCCTTCATCACACCCGAACACCTTACTACCGTTGCCCTTGCTACCTCTTGTTGTTGATTGTCGCTTGCCGTGATTTGCCATCTCACTGTTGGTTGTCATTGTCGTTGTCGCTATTGGTCACTGCCATCTCTTACTGTTGTTACTGTTTTCCATGCTTTTGCACTGTGTGTTGTCCGTACCTTACTCTTCATTGTGCCACCGTGTGTTGCCGTCGGGACTCTCGTTCCCGTTATTCTTTTATAGTCTGAATCGTCCTTTATAAAGGCATGTCTCTCTTGAACTAACTCATTGTTTTTGTTAAAAAAATTGTTGATCTCTACAAGTAGTTCATATTTCATTATCGTATCGTATTTGTTTGATACCTTTCAAAAAAACTATTACGGATTTATCAGCGAAACCAAGTAGTAGTTTTCTTTTCGTGCTATATCCTTGAATCTACCCTAAACCGTGTTACCATTGTCACATGCATACACCACATCAAACAGAGTAGAGGAATAAGTTAGTCTATTATATTGATTGCATATATTGGATTCATATGACTATTGTTGATAAAATTTTAGACCGTAGAAACGAAGAGTTTCTACCTTTTAAACCGTAGAGTTACACCTGAATACTGGACATGAATGCTTGTAAACTCTCATGATAGTATGCATGTTGTATATCTCGATTGTTAATTTATCATGTCGCAGCCTTGTTGTCTAGTCTGTGTTGTAGTGAATTTTTGACTCTGTTACTGTTGGAATTAGATTACACTATATAAATGAAAGTCATAGCCCTCTGAATATATTTTCCAGAACTTTTTACGGATCTAAATTCTGATTTATAAATTGCAAGTTATCACATTTTTAACACAACTAAGTTTTGATTTCCAGATTGTCGTTTACTAGCATATCGACATGAATGGTTAATTAGAAGAAAATGTTAACAATAGAATTAGAACTTAATATTAACTAGGTTGTTACTAGATATGGTTAGGAGTCACTTTAATATTTTTTTAAGATTAATTGATGACTTTCTATACTCGTATGCATACAAGAATATGACCTTAGATCGCTACCAGATCACTAGTTCAGTAAAGAACCAACTTTTGACCTTGCCAAAGACAGTATCAAATAAAACTTATTAAACAATAGTTGTAGCCCTGTTTGTCTAGAATCCAAAATATATGATGGTTCTGTGATCAAACTTACGGATTGCGAGATATTCAGATCCTCATGGAGTAACGTTTGAATTCCAGAATACAGTCTGAAAATACATTACCATGTTTAATTAATTGAAACAGTAGATTAAATTAGGAATTTAGACCTGAGATTTATTGTGTTGTCACTAAACACTACTGAAAACTAAATTATGATTTTTATAAGATTTTAAATTGATTTTACACCCATCTTTTATATACAAGAATTTGATCCTAACATGCTCCTGAACATAGAATCAGTAAAGAATAGAATTTTCCACTTTGTTTCTGTTATTATAATGTATTGTGTGAATATCCATTGGTAAATTCAGAGAGTTTAGTTTCTAGAATCTCTGACGGAACCTGATTTGCTTTCCCGTAGCAGCAGAAAAGTCGACTTTTGTACAACAACATATTACTGTCCAGAAATTGCATTCTGCATATTTAATTATAAATTTGTTTAAACTTTGCACTGCACTGCATACCGTCCATTGTATAGTAATTGATACGTCGTTGATATCATTTCTTGATACTCGTTCCATCAATTGCACATTCATGATTCATGTTAATAAATTAATAATAAGCTGGGGTAATAAGGGTCGACTTGGTAGTGAACAATCGAAGACTGTACTCGGATGAGGGACCCGTGTTTTTCTATATTGTTATCGTTATCTTGTATCTTATTGTGGATAAATTCTCGTTATGGATTGTAATTGTGGATTATCGTTATCGTCATCGTGCCAAGTACATGATCTGTAGAGTTCATCACTATAGTCTAAACGTTCACTTGCTTGTATACACCAAACCTGTGGTATGGGACACAGTATTACGTGCATTAGATAAAGTAATAAAACATGATAGACCTAGGATTGACAGTTACATTGATCTTGGTTATTGTTGTCGACTTGATTCTTGTTTTATTGTTATTATTAAGCATTGAATTGTTGATTATAGACCTTGCCTTGTTATCGATATTTTCATTGACAATTGATATAATTCTAGTTCCTTGTTCCTTGATATTATATGTTCTGTTTTATTGTTCCTTGCTTGTGCTACTTGCCGTCCGCGACTTGCTCTAACGGATATTTTCCCCACTCTAGACCATGAGTTTCCGGGTATACTGGGAGAATTGCCAGAAAGACTTGGTGAGCAAACCTTCTAGGGATCGAAGCCAAATTATTAGCCTACAATAATTGTCTCGTCTATATTATTTTAAATTCCAGCATCGTTGTTATTATCATACTTTTTATTTTGGGTTTTGATGACCCGAAAGTTTGTTTCTTTCCAGTTGTTGATTATGTTGAGACATTTCATAGATTATCTATGTTATGTGATTTCCTTATAGCATGCATGGTTGTAATTGCATTGCATATTGTTGAGTTGAATATTACAGCTTATGAATGATGCAAATCATTCACTGGGCCTTTGTTACGTGCTCGTATTCCCGTAATTTGGGAAGCGGGGCATGAAAATTTAATTGAATTTTTGATTTTTAAATGGTTTTGGGATTTTTTTTTTCAATTTATCTGATCTGTTGCAAATTTTGGAACAATCTGAGATGTTGATCAAGCTTGGGCTCACCCACTGATGAGATTGGGTGGTGGTGACGAAGCAGTTGTGATAAGGGGGTGATGTGGCTTTATCTGGAGCATCCATTAAGCTCGTGCACGCCCGCTCAGCGAAACGAGTGGCTGAGAAGCAAGTAGGAAGGGAGATGGTGGCGTGACTTGATTTAGCATGTTGATCTCGCGCGAGCTCACTTATCTGGGTGATCAAGTGGCTGAGGGTTGAAACAGAGTGACAAGGATGAAGGGCGTGATGTGGCTCAATCTCGTTTGCGCCCGACAAGTCGGTAGACACAATGATAAGATGGAGTTGAATGTCGAACTTGTTGTTTATGCCCAGCAAGTTTTATAGAGGCAACTCTAAGACAGAGCTGAACGTTTGATCTTTCTGTTTGCACCCTACAAGTTTGAAGAGGTAACTCTGAGATAGTGTTGAATGTAGAGGTTGTTGTTTGTTCCTAACAAGTCTATAGAGACAAATTTGAGACGGAGTTGGATGTTTGTTCTTGTTGTTTGGGCCCAGCAAGTCTGGAGAGGCAACTTTAAGATGTAGTTGAACATAAAGCTTGTTGTTTGATCCCAGTAAGTTTATATAGATAACCCTAAAATAGAGTTGAACGTTGAACTTGCTATTTGGGCCCAAAAAGTTTTATAGATGTAACTCTGAGACGGAGTCGAACGTAGAGCTTGTTGTTTGTACCCAACAAGTTTAGAGAGGCAACTCTGAAACGAAATTGAACGTAGAGCTTGTTGTTTGATCCCAACAAGTTTATAGAGACAACACTGAGATGAGGTTGAACGTTTAGTTGTTGTTTGCACCCAACAAGTCTGTGGAGACAACTTTAAGACGGGGTTGGCATTAGAACTTAGCCATTTGTACCCAGCAAATTTGTAGAGACACCTCTGAGACAGAGTTGGATGTTTGGCATTCTTTTTTGCGCCCAGTAAGTTTGGAGAGGCAACTATAGGGTGGCGTTGGACGAAAAACCTATTGCATGAACTGAAATGATTGTTGTAAGGACTAAAGCGAGGAGCAGGGCATCGAACTCGTTGTTTTGGAATTAATAAGTATTTGACAGAGCACATGTGAAGAGCAAGACATTGAACTTGATGTTAGGAGTTAACGAGTTGTTGATGAAGTTCGAGTGGAGAGCGAGGTGTTGAACTCGTTATTTTGGGTTAACGAGTTGTTGATGGAGTCCGAGCAGAGAGCGGGGAACCAATTTCCTTATATGAAGTCAATGAGTTGTTTATGGAGCTTGAGCGGAGTGCAAGGAGTTGAAATCGTTGTTTGGAGCTAACGAGTTATTGATGGAGCTTGAGCGGAGAGCAAGGAGTTGAAATCGTTGTATAGGATCAACGAGTTGTTGACGAAGCTCGAGTGAAGAGCAGGGCATTGAACGAGTTGTATGGAGTTAACGAGTTGTCGACGGAGCTCGAGCAAAGTGTAGGGCGTTGAACGAGTTGATGACAGAGCTTAAGCGAAGAGCGGGGCATCAAACTCGTTGTACAGAGCAGACGAGTTGTTGGCGGAGCCCGAGCGAAGAGTGGGGTGTTGAGCTCGTTGTTTGGAGTTGACGAGTTGATGACGAAGCTCGAGTGAAGAGCAGGAGTCAAACTCGTTGTATAGAGCTGACGAGTTGTTCACTGAGCTCGAGCGGAGAGCCAGGTGCTGTACTCGTTGTTTGGAGTGAACGAGCTATTGACGGAGCCCGAGCAAAGTGCAGGACGTTGAACTCGTCATATAGATTTAAAAAGCTGTCGATGGAGCTGGAGCAAAGAGCGAGGCACTGAACTCGTTGCATGGAGTTAACGAGCTGTTGACGGAGCTTAAGTGAAGAGCAAGGCACTAAACTCGTTGTATGGAGTTAACGAGCTATTGATAGAGCTCGAGCGAAGAGTAGGGCATTGAACTCTTTGTATAGAGTGAATGAGCTGTTGATGGAGCTCAAGCGAAGAAAAAGGCATTGAACTCATTGATATGGGGCTAACGAGTTGTTGATAGAGCTCGAGCGAAGAGCTTGGCATTGAAATCATTGTATGGAGTGAATGTGTGTTGACATAGCTTGAGCTAAGGGCAAGGTGTTGAGCTCGTTGTATGGAGCTAACAACTAGTGGATGGAGCTCAAGCAAAGTGCAGAGCGTTAAAATCGTTGTACGGAGTTAACGAGCTGTTGACGGAGCTCGAGTGTAACACCCGAATTCCAAATAAGTCTGAATTCGAAGTTCCACAGGATCTTTACACTTCACTTCGTACAATTTTACAAAGAATTTAAAAACTTTATTACAACAGAGTTTACATCAATGCAGCGGAATTATAAGTTACAACATTATACATGAATTGAATAATAACTTGAACATTTCTTTAGGCAGCAATCAATTTTTAGTCTTGTCAAACACTTTATCCTGCATAGAAACTGTGGGTACGTCAGTTGCACACAACTGACACTAGGATATAATACATCAATTTCTCTTACTTGGAAAACACACACTTGTCACAAAACAAAAATAAGGGGACTATCCTATTGATGTCGTGTGTGAATGTGCACTTAGTCCTTAATGCAGTTATTTATATTACATGACACTAATGCGCACTTGTTCGGATTCTATGCATCCCATACTACATAGGTCCGAGGGGGAAACCCTTAATCGTTCTTCATCTTGTAGGGTTGGATCCCTCGCTATGACTTAAACTACTACGGTAACTACGGTAAGTATCCTAGATGTTCTATGAGTTACGAGCCCATGTCCAGACAGCCTGGAGGGAAATCCCACGTCGTGACATGACGCATCATGCAGAGCCTATGGACAATTCAGCCTCCGTCATGGAACGATGGCACCACCCATAGTCACAAAACACCGCACAAGCATTGCCACTGTCTCGATAATTCCGGAGTAGTATCCATGCCATAACATGACTTATCAAGCAGGCAACCTATGAATACTCTCACATCGTAGATCCGAGGCCCTCATACTTGTGTTTTTCTCTTACTTTCATCACATCTTCACTATTGTATTGTCCTTAGTTGTTTGAATCATGAATAAAAATCAACACCCTAGAGCTAGCGCTTCCTCTATACCGGTCTAAACCATCAATCAACAATAACGACCCAAACTTGGTCTTTCATTTCAACATTTTATCTCAAAAGAATTTATTCAATGCCGGTAGAAGGACTTAACTACACTCTAGTCTTTAATCTCATTTCATGTTCATAAAAATTGAGTATTCACACTCACAAATTTTTCTCATAAATCATAATGATCTTTATTTCATTTTCATGCACAAATTTGATATACAAAGTGACGAATTCATTTTTTAAGCTTACCACATTCATAATAGATTTCACAATTTCCTTTTATTTTCATAATAACATTCTTTTGCTTATTAAACCAAAATCACAATTTTCTTTATCTAAATTTTCCATGACATAATTCATTCAAAATCTCTATCCGGAAATCTCCTTTAAAAGAAAAGTATTAATCTTCTTTATTTACCCAATATTTCACTCTAAAAATTGAATCAAGTTTCTTTCCAAAATAGCCTTAAACTTTCATTATAGTAGGTCAAAAAGCTATAGAAAGTTTCTCATGAAGTCTAGGCATTTTTAGAATATTTCTAGTACTTTTTACTTAATTTTTAAACACTTAAAACCCTTTAGAAAAATCAAAATATAAAAAAATCAAAACTCCATTTTTTTTGCCTAAGGCCGGTTTCGAACCAAGCACAGAGGCTCCCACAGTGAACAGTAACACCACCAAACTGCACCCATTAACCAGAATGGCCAAAGTGACTAACTGTCTAAAGGAGAACTCGAATTCTATTTGGGTTTTGAGTTCGGGTTTGAATAAAAATCGAATTTTGAAAAAAAACGAAGTCTCTGTCGAGACTCGAACCAAGCACACAGTGCCGCCGATGAACAGTAACGCTCTAAAGGCGCACCCAAAGACCAGTATGACCAAAGTGGTTAACTGATGTGAGATGGGTTGAGTTATTTTTAATTCGACTCTCTGTATGTTATTAATATTTCGTATATCAAAAGCTATTAAATTCTTTTATCTTCTAATTTAGTTCATGAAACTTTCCAAATTACTGATTTTATAGATTAACAACATAACAGTATTTTTAAAATATTATTTAGACATAAAAACGTGAATTTGTCCTTCCAATTTGTGTTCTATGTCTACAATTTTGACATTGAAAATAATCATGATTTCCACCAATTTTTGCCTTACAATTATCACAAAAGTTGTCTCTTTCTTTTCTTTTATTTTCACAATATTTCTATAACATAGTCTCATTTATCACACTAGTGTCACAATGATTAATATAGCACAAATCAAATATTTCAATTTACTAACTAGCCATTTACAAGCATATATTCCACATCTAGCATGGTTCCAATTTACATTTCCATAGCAACATGATATTCTACTATAATAGCCATAATCTATAGCAACTACCATACAATTCATCAAGCATTCATTTTATTTTCCAACTAGTTTCTTTTTAAACAAACACATGGTTAATTTACTAGTTTCCTTAGAAATTTCATCAATCAAAATCCCTAGCATGATGTCTACATTAGAAGTAGAGAAATCACCCACCTATTTGAAGAAACAAATGAAAAGAACTCCTAGAAATCTCCTTGAACACACGAACGGTCTTCTCCTCCTAGATGGTGCCACCAAAAGAGCCTTCTCCTCCTTGTACTTGATGAAACCCGAGCTCTCCTTCCTCCTCTTGATGGTAGGCCAGCCTCCAAATGTGAAAGGGAACACACAACAAATACCACTCAATCTTTTTGCTCACAAACTCTCAATCTTTTCTCACACTTGTTTCTTTCTTTCTTTTTCTTTTCACAAATTCTCTAGTGTGTTTCATGAAGAGAATTGGGGGGGGGGGGGGGGTGGTGGTATTTATACATTTTTCAAAGTGAAATGGAGGGCCAAGATTGAATTAGATGGTTGTAGATTAGGGGCTAGGATGAGTTAGGGAGTTAGAACAACTACCCATGACACAAAAACCACCTCTCAACTATGCCCATCTCTCCACTCTCTCTTGACTCCATCCAGCCTATCTTTGCACACCCCAAGACATGTGCTAGTGCAATGCACGTGTCACACCAAGCTCCCCTAGTTACTAGTTGTACATGCCTTTGTTAATTGATTTGTTACAAAAATGAGTCTACCGTAAAAGTTGTCTTATTTAAATGAGAATAAACTAGTGGGCTCAAATTAGTGGGCTTTAGAACCCATGGGCTTAATAATTAAAATAATTAATTTAATTAGTGTGGGCTAGATTTAAACAATTAGGCCTAGGATTTAAAATAGGCTTTTGAATTAAAGGAGAAGAATTAAAATACTTTGTTCATGCTATAAAAATAAATAATTTTCTAAGGGTAAAATGTACATAAATTTGCACGTGCAAAACACGTAAAAATCAACAAACTCTTATTTAAGTAAAATTGAAAATTCAGGATGTTACATCGAGTGAAGAGCAAAGCGTTGAACTCGTTGTGTGGATTTAACGAGCTGTTGACGGAGCTCGAGCGGAGAGTAAGGCATCAAACTCGTTGTTTGGAGTTAACGAGCTGTTGACAGAGCTCGAGCGAAGAGCAGAGCATTGAACTCGTTGTATGGAGTTAGCAAGTTGATGGCGGAGCTCTAGCGAAGAGCAAGATATTAAGCTTGCTATATGGAGTTAATGAGTTGTTGATGGAGCTCGAGCGAAGAGCAAGACATTGAACTCATTGTTTGGAGTTAATGAACTGTTAATGAAGCTCGAGCGAAGAGCAGGGCATTGAGCTCGTGGTACGGAGTGAACGAGTTATTAACGGAGCTCGAGCTGAAAGCAAGACATTGACCTCGTTGTTTGGAGTTAATGATTTTTTGATGGGGATCAAGCAGAGAGTTGGGAGTAGGGAACTGAACTTGTTGTATGGAGCTGACGAGTTGTCAACGGAGCTTAAGCTCAAGCAAGACATTGAACTTATTGTTTGGAGTTAACGAGTTATTGACGGGGTTCGAGCAGGGAGCAGGGAGCAGGGAATCGAACTCATTGTATGGAGCTGGCAAGTTTTCGGCGGAGCTCGAGCAAAAAGCAACGGGTCAAACTCGTTGTTTGGAGTCAACGAGTTGTTAATGGAGTTTGGGCGGTGAGAAGGGCGGTGAACTCGTTGTTTGGAGTCAACGAGTTATTGATGGAGCTCGAGCAGTGAGGAAGACGTTAAACTCGTTGTTTTGGGTCAATGAGTTGTTGATAGAGCTCGGGCATAGAGCAAGGCATTGAACTCATTGTTACGGAATGAACGAGCTATTGACAGAGCACAAGTGGAGACCAAGCCATTGAACTCATTGTATGGAGTTAACGAGCTGTTGACAGAGCACAGGCGGAGAGTGGGGTGTTTGAACTCGTTATATGGAGTTAACGAGTTGTTTACAGAGCTCAAGCGAAGAGCAAGGAATTGAACTCATTGTATGGTGTCAATGAGTTGCTGATGGAGCTCGTGTGAAGAGCAAGTCGTTAAACTCATTGTTTGGAGTTGATGAGCTGTTGATGAAGCTCGGGCGAAGAGCAAGGAATTGAGCTTGTTGTATGGGGTTAACGAGTATTAAGTGCAAGAAACCGAACTCGTTGTATGAAGTCAACGAGTTATTGATGGGACTCGTGCGAAGAGTAAAGCGTTAAACTTGTTGTATGAGGTTGGCAAGTTGTTGATAGAGCTTGAGCGAAGAACAAGACATTGAAATCGTTGTTCGGAGTTAATGAGGCGTTGACGGAGCTCGAGCGAGGAGTGGGAAACCAAACTCGTTGCATGGAGCTAACATGTAACACCTCGAATTCCAAAACAGACTGAATTCAAAGTTCCACAGGATCTTTACACATCTCTTCGTACAATTTTACAAGGAATTAAAACTTTTATTACATCAGAGTTACATTTATATTACACTTATACAGCAGAAGCATTTTACAATAATTACATGAATAAAAATATACAATATTTGAATCAATCTTTAAGCAGCATGCATACTTTAATCTTGCCAAGCACTTTATCCTGCATAGAAAACTGTGGCGCGTCAGTTGCTTACAACCGACAAAATATTATACACGACCATCCTCACTATGCCGAACAGTATAACGATTTTCAATACTTAAACAAACCACACACTTGATCACGGACAAAGCTACAGAGGGACTATCCTATTGATGTCATGTTGTGCTGTGCACTTAGTCCTTAATGCAGTTGTTTATATTATATGACACTAATACGCACTTGTTCAGAGTCTATGCAGCCCATACTAGATAGGTCCGAGGGCAAGCCCTTAACCGTTCTTCATCTTGTAGGGTTCGATCCCTTGCCATGGCTTAATCTACTACGGTAACTACAGTAAGTACTCTAGGTGTTCTATGAGTTACGGGTCCACGTCTAGGCGCCCTGGAGAGAACCCCATGCACTGACACATGACTCATCATGCAGGCATCCTGTGGTCAATTTACCTCCTACCATAGACATGGCACCACCAGTAGTCATTAGACCACCCCAAAAGCATCGCCACCGGGACGGTACTCTGGAGTAGTATCCACGCCCTATGCATGACGCATCATGGGACATCCTGTGAATACTCTCACCCGCCAATCCGATGGCCCTCATACTCATGTTTTTCTCTTACGTTCATCACATCTCCACTATGTATCTAATCCTTATGTATAAATGAAGGTTAATATTCCAGAATCTAGCATTACTCCTCCATCGGTCCTTCCACTATCAATCATTAACAATAACCCCAACTTGGTCAAAATATCGCATTTCTCTTTTCAATACTTTCATTCTTGCCGATGTAAGTCATAGATAAAATTCTAGTCTAAGTCCTCTTTTCATATTCATAGAAGCAAGCATATTTGTTCACAAAATTTCACATTTCATTAAGTTCTCTTTTCAACACATTTCCATGCACAACTTGCATATTCTTTAACCAATTTCTCATTTAATTCTACTCAATAATTTATAAGTGAAAAAAAAAATCTCAATTTGATCTCTTTTCAAATAAAATTTTTCTAATTTGTTTTGAAGTCATAAAAGAATCAAGTCTAATATTTTTATGAATTTTTATTCTCAAATTAACTCCTATTTCTCATAAAAGTTCAATTGTTTTAGGAAAATAATTTTTTGTGAAGTCCTTATAATTTCAGAAATTTTCCCAATATTTTTCTCAATTTTTAACATATTTAAAAATCCAAAAAAAATATCAAAAGCACCAAAAAATCGGATTTTTATTAAAAAGTGTTCACAGCCGGTTTCGAACCCACACACAAGGGCCGCAAAGTGAATAGTCGCCACCTTAATCCCCACGCACTAGCCAAAAGGGACCCAGTGCCCAACTGCCTAAGGAGAGCATTAATTATGCTTGAGTTCTGTTCTCGGGTTTATGGAAAAATCAAAATTTTGAAATAAAAAGCCTCTGCCGAGACTCGAACCCACACGCACAGGGTGCCGCCGAGCTACAGTAGAGCACAAATGGCGCCCCCCTCTAACCAGTATGACCATAGTGTCTAACTGATATGAGAGTGAGTAAAAATAGGTTTGTTCGACTCTCTGTTTATCAAAATTTCTTCATTTTTCAAAAACTCTTAACTTTGTTTCTCTTTCACATAAAGCCATAAAAATTTCCAGAATACTGAGTTTATGTATAATTAACAAACCAGTGTTTTAAAAACATTTTTTTTGACATTAAAACATGTATTTTCTCATTCTATTTTGTGTTCTATGCCTACAATTGCAATAACTCAAATTAACAAATTCTATACCAAAATTTTGCATTACAACTACATTAGAAATATTTATTCTTGATTTTTTTCTTCTTTTATTTCCACAATACTCAATGTTATGGTCTAATTCATCAATTAGTGTCACAATAGTTTAATAAGCACAAATTTCATATTTTCAACTACTAATCATTCACAAGCATATTCTACAATTAACATGGTTTCAATTTCACATTTTCATAGCAATAAGGCAATTCTACTACAATAAACATGATTTATAACAAATAGCATGCAATTTATCAAGCATTTACTTAATAATCTACCAAGTCATTTTTAGAGCCAACACATGGTTATCTTATTAGTTTCTTTAGCATTCTCATTAATAAAAAACTCCTAGCATGGTGTCTAAGATTAGAAGTAGAGAAAACCACCCACATATTTGAAGAAAAACACTACAAAAGCTCCTAGAATCTCCTTGAACACACGAACGATCCTTCTCCTCCTAGTTTGAGCCACCACAATCACCTTCTCCTCCTTGCCTAGTGAAACCCGAGCCTCCCTCTATCCCTTGATGAATGGCCAGCCTCCAAGAAATGGAACACACACAACTAGAATACTCTCAATCTTTTTACTCATTTAGTGTTTTCTTTCTTTCTTTTCTCTACAAAATTTTAGTGTATTATATGCATAGAAGGGGGGTATTTATACTAATTTTTGAGTGAAATGAAGGGCTAGGATTAATCTAGATGGTTGAAGATAAATGACTAGGATGCATTGGGAAGTTATAGCAACCACCCATGAACAAGTAACCACCTATCCACTAAGCCAACTCACCCCATCTCTCTCTCCCATTCCGGCCTACACTAGAAATGGCTTAAGACACGTGCTAGTGCAATGCACGTGTCAAATGTAGCACCCCTAGTTACTAGTTGTACATGATAAATTAATTAATTATCTACAAAGTTGATCTACACTACAAGTCATGTTAAATAAAAGAGAAATAAACTAGTGGGCTTTCAGTTAGTGGGCTAAAACTCCATGGGAAAAATAAAAATAATTAAATAATTAGGATGGGCTTAAAATAAACAATTAGGCTTTCAAAAATAAAAAGAGAGATAGAAAAATATTTGTTCATGCTACAAAATAAATAATTTTCTAGAAAAATGCACATGAATTAGTACATGCAATACACGTAAAAATTCATAAACTCTTCATTTAATCAAAATAAAGAATCAGGATATTACATAACAAGCTTTTCGCGGAGCTTAAGCGAAGAGCAAGGCGTTAAGCTCATTGTATAGAGTCAACAAGCTGTTGACGGAGGAACACAAGTGGCGCGTGGAGCGCCGAAATCATTTTGTGGAGGGAATGAGTTGTGGGTGTTCTGAATCTTCTTAATATTGAAGTGAAATCCTTTTTGCCTGTCCAGCGTTCGGTTCTTCTCTTCATTGACATGCAGTTGTGTACACCGAATGTGGTCTTCGGGATGCCGAGCTTGTTCTCCTTCACAATACGATGCACTTGACAGAGTTGAGACTTGTCCATTTGCGCGGTGCGTCTAGCGATATGAAGTTGGAGCTTACTTAGGTGAAGGTGGTGTTACTCAGGAAAGACTTGGAGCTTACCCATCTAAGTAAGGCTTGTCTTGAATTTTATCGGCACGAGTTGAGGCAGCCCTGGGGAGGTGTTAGCTGGCAAGAGGCCTGTGAAGAAGTTTATGTCTCTTAGATGGAACATCCCTCTATTGTGTATCCAGAATGACGATTGTAGGACAACTTGTTGTATAGTGTTCGCAAGACTTTTGTAGCGATGCTTGGGCACGAAATGTAGACTCATTGTAATTCTGCATTGTAAGGAGTCTTATTTGTGAAATAAGAAATCTTTTACATGCCTATGTCTTGTCATGTTATTTGTCATCTTAGTGATCAGCTAGTCGTAGGAGCAGAAGGAAGTTGGACTCCAAACATGCTGTATGGGTCCTCCAACGAATTGTGAGAGTCGCATCAAGTGTCAATTTGAGCTCCAAACCTGCTTGTTTACAGGTTTTCTGGAGAAACTGCAATCCACAATTTTGGACCTCTAATCTATCTTTAAGTGTTTTAAACAAATTTCAGGAACAAATCGAATGACGAGTGGAGCTTGACATTTAAGTGTTTTAAAGATCTTTTAATAAGTTTTGGTGCCAATTTTAAGATTAAGCTTGATATTTAACTCATTGTATGCATCCGTAAAGTTGTACAATTATTCTGCAAAAATTAATTAAAAAATAAAACTAAGCGGTTGCTCTAGTTGCTGACCTTTATTACATGCGGTGACCGATAGGGAAAGCGGTTTTTATTTAAAAATATTGAAATTCTATAGAGGAAAGGGGCATTAAGAACCCTTGTGAAGTTGTTAATCACCCTTGGGGGGGGGGGGGGGGGGGGGGTGAATAGGGTGATTGTGCGAAAATAAAAATTAAAAGAATAAAGTAAAATAAATCAAAGTAATGCAAGAGAGGCAAGGAAAGCAAACTCAGATGATGCAGCGATATAACGTGGTTCGACCCCCAGGTCTACGTCCACACCACCTACTTGTAGCAATTCTCCGCTACAAGCGTTCCACTATACTTAACCCTTAGTACAATGATTCTCGAATTCAGGCCGAGAGACCTATTACACCCACAGGACTTCTAATCCAAGTCCTGTCAATCTCACCGAAGCGGAAAAGAAAATAAAATAAAACTCAAGATCGTTTGAGATCTTGACTAAAGAATACAACCAATTCAACGCTCACACTCGGATTGATTATCAAGAGATTAGTTCGAAGTAATTTTCTCAGAAGGAATAGGTGAAGAAGACACAGTGGATTCGTTCTATTTAATAGAAAAGGAAGTGTATCGATCAAAAGAGGCAACGATACATTCCAAAAGAGATATATAGCTGATATGGCTAAAAATGAGGTTAAATCGGAACCGTCCAGATGGATCACGAATCTTGAGGTACGGGGGTAAAACGGTAATTTCACACGCAGATAGGTCCGAAACGGGTACTGGGTCTCCTTCTCATAGATCCACTAACCTGCGAACGGATCCACCTCAGCTGGGCACGGGTTTCAACCCGCTACCAACCCGATCCGACAAGATACAATCAAGGTCCCTGATTAGATCTAAATCAACGGCCATGATTCGCAGCTATCTTTTCACTGGGGATTAGGGATTAAATTCCTTAACTGATTATAGGGGATATACCTTATCAGATTACATGCCTTATCTGATTACGGGGAATATTCCTTATCTAATCACGGGGATTACATTCCTAAAACCAGTCCCTAAGATGCCTATAAATACCCCTCACCCATCTCCATTAAGAGGTAATCAATCTTTCTCTAGCTAAACGCTCCTTTATAATCAATTCTGGTTACTGACTTGAGCGTCGGAGGGTGCGTCGCCGGGAACAACCCCGGTGTCTCGCACTTTTTGCAGGTGCACGGCAGGAGCGACGATCATAGTTCAACGGGACAGGTATACAGGTTCTCCTATTCAGTTTCCCCAAGAACTCACAAATTCATCTGTTTGCCCCCACACCAAATTTAGCGGCAACAGATTGGCGCCGTCTGTGGGAAGCTAACGAATAGAGACCTCTCCTCCTCCCAGTGAACAGGTTTTCACCAGCCATGCCGCCTCGCAAAGTCAGATCTAGGGGCTCCAACCGAGCGCCCAACCCTGACCAGCAAGAAATCCTTCCTGATCCCACTCAGCAACAAGGGCAGCTCCCTCCTACCGTGGAAGAGCCGCTCCAGCGGAACCCTCCACATCCTGATCCGAAGGGGCCTAACCCCCAGAAACAGCCTCTTCATCCAGTGAACATACCCAACCACACTGCCTCCAGTGCCTCCATGGCCTCCCATCATCCCCGAGCCTCTGGTCGCCACGATGCCCATCCCAGACGCCCGGAGGATAAGGACCTTCGTCACCATTTGGACGAAAAGCGGGCTCGGGGAGAAGCCTCCCACCAAGAACAATCCCCCCGACACCGGGGACACAGGGGATCCCCCGCCCGAAGAGGGAGAAAAGACTCCCCCGATCACTACCGAAGGAGGCACTCACCAGCAGGTCGGCAGCAGCATCGGAACAATGAGGCACCCATCACCCGTGCCGAGTTCCAGCAATTCCAAGCTATGGTACAACAGGCCCTCAATCTCCGTCAGAATCCCAATGAGCCGAGGGCCCCCTCCCCTCGTCCGGTCCGGAGCCCTCGCCAACGTTCCCCTTCTCCTCGACCCGCTCCTACCAATTCCAGACGCACCCCAAGTCCTCGTCGTTCCCGAGACTATCGTCGCCGCAGCCCTCGCTCCCCATCCTACGAAGACGAGTCCCGTGGCTCGGCAGACCACCGCCGGAGAGATGACACCATGAATCGCCGCTTGAACGAGGTGGAAAAACTCTTGGGACAGATGAACCGAGAAGAAGAACTCAGGGGGAGGACCCTCCGTCCTAGCCAACCCCCGTTCTCCCGGACCATAGTGGATACTCCTGTCCCCTTCGGTTTCAAACCTCCCCAGTTCGAGAACTACACTGGAGAAACCGATCCAGTTGACCACATCGAAGGCTTTAAGACTTTGATGCTCCTCCACCAAGCGTCCGACGCCCTCCTCTGCAAAACATTCCCTGCAACTCTGAAAGGCCCAGCTCGAGAATGGTACTCTCGTCTTGCCCCGGCGTCAATATTCTCCTTCGAACAGTTCGAAACCCTGTTCATCACCCATTTCGTCAGCAGCCGAAGGGCCGAGAAGACCAGCATTTCCCTGTTGCACCTCCGTCAGCAGAAGGGGGAGAAATTGAGGGACTACGTGAAGAGGTTCACAGCCGAGGCCAGAACCATCGCATCCCTCGACCAATCCGTTGCTACCGTGGCGTTCCAGTCCAACATCCTAAATTCCAACCTCCGCTCCTCCCTCGCTAAAAAACCGCCGCATGACTTTTCAGACCTCCTCCTCCGCACTGAAAAATACATCCGAGCAGAAGAGGCCGAGGAACCGCCCAACTGGGAAGCAACCGCCTCCGGGTCTAAGAGGAAGGGAACGGAAGAAGAGGGACCCAAAAAGTTTCAGAAGGATAATGCTGGCCAGCGCCGGCCTCCCCCTAGATTTGAAAAGTTTACTCCCCTCACCACAAACATCTCCGCCATTTTCATGGAAGTCGAAAAAGAAGGGGTCCTACCCCCAGCTCCAAAGATGAACACCCCAGCCAAAAGGAGGGATAAAGACAAATGGTGCCGTTATCACCGGGACCATGGGCATGACACCAACGACTGTCGGGCTCTGAGAAACGAGATCGAAGCCCTTATCCAGAGGGGGCAGCTGGCGAAGTTTGTGAGAAAGGATGGAGCCGAACTTCCTCCCCAGTCTCGGGGGGCTAACAAACGTCCAGAACGGGAAGAGACACCAGAGTTCGAGGAAGAGCGAGTCCTCCACCTTATCCATGGGGGTCCCATGGGGGGCTCCTCGAACTCCTCTCGGAAAGCCTTTATTAGAGAAGTGAATTCTGTCCGAGCCACCCCTCCCCCCAAAGGACTCGGAGTGCCCGTCACCTTCTCTGACGAAGATCTCGAGGGCGTCCGCACCCCGCATTGTGACGCACTCGTCATCAACCTCCACATGGCCAATTTCAAAGTCGAAAGAATCCTTGTAGACAACGGCTCCTCCGTAAACATCCTATTCCTCGATGCTTTTAAGGGGCTGAAGCTCTCCCGAGACAGACTGAAACCCGCCGGGTATACGCTCCATGGGTTCACGGGAGTGCCGGTGACGATCGAAGGGGTGATTACCCTAGATGTCACGGCAGGCAAAACTCCTACTACCCGCACGGAGTCAATGGATTTCATGGTCGTGGATGTCCCAGCGGCCTACAACGTCATTCTGGGTCGGCCCGGCCTAGCCGCCCTCGAGGCCGTCCCTTCTGCCTATCATCTCAAAATGAAATTCCCCACTCGGGCCGGAGTGGGAGAAGTTAAGGGCAATCAGGAACAGGCCCGCAAGTGTTACATGACTTCCACACTCGGACCCGTCCTCTCCTTAGAAACACTCGAGATCCCACAGGATGATACCCGACCGACTCCCGAGCCGGTAGATGAGCTGGAGGAAATACTCTTCTCGGAGCAGGAGCCGACCCGTAAGTTTTATGTCAGCAAGGCCCTTCCGTCCGCCCTACATTCAAATATTGTCAGATGCATCCGAGCCAACCAAGACCTCTTCGCATGGTCAGCGGCGGACATGCCCGGTATCTCCGAAGAACTCTTGGTCCACCGCCTCAGCGTTGATCCGGGGTCCAAACCGGTCCAGCAGAAGAGGCGCAAGTTCGCCCCCGAGCGCCAGCTCGCCATCAAAGAGGAGGTAAACAAATTGCTGAAAGCCCGATTCATACAGGAGGTGAATTATCCGGAGTGGTTGTCAAACATGGTCATGGTGAAGAAATCCAACGGAACGTGGAGAATCTGTATTGATTTCACTGACCTCAACAAGGCCTGCCCTAAAGATCCCTTCCCTCTGCCGAGCATTGACACACTGATTGACGCAACCTCGGGACATGAGCTCCTTAGCTTCATGGACGCTTTCTCGGGTTACAATCAGATAAGGATGTTTCCCCCGGATATTCCGAAGACGTCTTTTGTGACAGACCAAGGACTCTATTGTTACCGAGTCATGCCGTTCGGCCTGAAGAACGCAGGGGCAACGTATCAACGTCTCGTCAACAAGGTATTCCAGGCCCAGATTGGTCGGAACATGGAAGTCTACGTGGACGACATGCTTGTAAAAAGCATCCGAGGCGTTGATCATGAGACCGACCTCCAAGAAGCGTTCGATGTTTTGAGAAAGCACAATATGAGACTCAACCCGAACAAGTGTGCGTTCGGCGTCTCATCAGGCAAGTTCCTCGGCTTTATGGTTAGCCAACGAGGAATAGAGGCAAATCCGGAGAAGATCAGGGCCATACTGGACATGGCCCCGCCTAGAAACGTCAAAGAAGTTCAGAAACTGACAGGTCGTTTAGCCGCCATTGGGCGCTTTTTGTCGAAGTCCGGGGAGAAATGCCTCCCGTTCTTCAAAGCCCTAAGGGGGACTAAGGGGTTCGAGTGGGGACAGCCACAACAAGATTCCTTCGACCAGCTTAAAGCTTACCTCGTCAATCCGCCCCTTCTCAGCAAACCCGTACCGGGCGAACCCCTCTACCTCTACTTGGCAGCCTCGGAACAGACACTAAGTGCGGTCTTAGTCAGGGAAGAAGAAAGAACTCAGAAGCCCATTTACTACGTCAGCAAAGTGCTCCGGGACGCCGAGCTCCGATACCCGAAAATTGAGAAAATAGCCTACGCCCTGATAATGGCTGCAAGGAAGCTTCGGCCATACTTCCAGTCTCATTCGGTGGTCGTTCTTACCGACCAGCCGTTGAAACAGATCCTTCACAAGCCAGAGACATCCGGCCGCCTCATGAAGTGGTCGATCGAGCTGAGCCAACACGATATTACTTATCAGCCTCGAACCGCCATCAAGGCGCAGGCGCTGGCCGAATTCATAGTGGAAACGACTATCCCCGACCCTGAACCGACAACGAAGGGCCCGCCTATCTGGTCGGTATATGTCGATGGATCCTCTTGCAACGAGGGGAGCGGGGCTGGAGTCATCCTGGCGGGTCCAGACGACTTTGTCCTTCAATACTCCCTCCGGATAAACTTTAAAGCCTCGAATAACGAGGCCGAATACGAGGCACTCATAGCCGGCCTCGGGATGGCCCGAAACGCAGGAGCGCGACGCCTGCAGATCTTCAGCGACTCTCAGTTGGTCGTCAACCAGGTCCTCGGCGAGTACGAAGCCCGCGATGACAGAATGGCAAAGTACTTGGCTAAAGTGAAGAGCCTCATGACGCTTTTCGACGAGGCCCTCATCCGAAGAATCCCCAGAGAGGAAAATACCCAGGCCGACGCCCTATCCAAATTAGCTTCCTCATCCCTGCAAGGCCTCGAACAAACTGTTCTAATAGAAGTCCTCCTCAAGCCAAGCATAGAGGACGAGGCTTTCAACTCCGTCGAAACGCTGCCACTTCCCCTCGAAGATAATTGGATGAAGCCCCTCATCGAGTTTTTAAGAGACGGACTCCTCCCAAGGGACCCGAAGGAAGCCCGAAAGATAAGGACCCGAGCCGAGCGTTACATGCTGGTCGAAGGCGTTCTGTATAAACGCTCCTTCACCCAGGTGGATGGCCGACCCTACCTAAGATGCCTCTCCCCCAGACAAGCCGACTACGCCCTGCAAGAGCTCCATGAGGGCATCGGCGGAGCCCATTCCGGCTCCAGAGCCTTGGCGCGCAAAGTGTTAAACTACGGGTATTACTGGCCCACTCTCCTACGGGACGCCGAACAACACGTTCGGCAATGCACATCCTGCCAGAAGTATTCCGACATCCGACGCCTTCCACAAGCGCCACTATCCTCCCTATCAAGTCCGATCCCCTTTGCAATGTGGGGGATGGACTTACTTGGGCCATTTCCACCGGCCCCCGGGCAATTGAAGTTCCTAGTCGTGGCAGTCGACTATTTCTCGAAATGGGTAGAGGTCGAGCCCTTGGCTACGATTACCGAACATAGAGTCGTTCAATTCTTCTGGAAAAATGTAATCTGCCGGTTCGGTGTTCCCCGAGTCATAGTTACAGATAACGGTACGCAGTTCGCTGGAGCTGCCTTCCGAGCTTTATGTGAAGACCTAGCCATACAGCACCGCTTCTCCTCAGTCTCTCATCCCCAGTCAAATGGCCAAGCCGAGAATGCCAACCGGCAGATCCTCTCCGGCATCAAGAAGAGACTCGACAAGTGCACCAAGGGATTGTGGGTCGATCAGCTGCCTAATGTGTTGTGGAATTACCGAACCACGAAGCGGACCCCGACAGGCGAGAGTCCGTTCAATCTCACCTATGGGTCCGAGGCCCTCATCCCACTCGAAGTTGGAATACCCTCTCCTCGCCTGATAGCCTTCGAAGAAGAACAGAATGCCAGGGAACTCAGGACGAGCCTAGATTTGATAGACGAAATTCGGGAAAGAGCAGCCATACGGCAGCAAGGTTACCGAAGAAGAATCGAACTAGCCTACAACAAACGGGTCCGCCCAACCGACCTGAAAGAGGGGGATCTGGTCCTCCGAAAGCTGGCCATTTCGTTCCCCGGACAGAAGAGCAAACTGGCCCCAAATTGGGAGGGACCGTACAAAGTATCCAAAGTGATCCGCCCCGGTGCGTACAAGCTAGAAGACCATGAGGGTAGAGAAATTCCAAGGACTTGGAACGCCGACCATCTTTTGAAATACCAAGAGAAGGCAACCCCGCCTATCTAAGTAACTCGAGATGTCGGGCCACAACTCCTGCTACTAGTAATTTTTCCTTTGTTCTTTTTTCATTATAATAACGGCTAGCAACTTTAGAAGCAGCCGACCATTAGATATTAATAAATAAATAAAGTTCTTTTTATTATCGCGTACTTTCGCCTCTAATTCCCATATCACACAATGGTTCGGAGTCCAGCACTCGGCTCGACTCTCCCACCTCGGCACGTCAATAGACGAGCCGGGGGAAGATCGCCGTTCGAAATTGCTCCTGCAGCCGTTGAATGGATCGGAGTCCAACACTTGGCTCGATTCTGCTTCGCAAGTTCGCTCCTAAGCGGACTAGAAGTAGCTCGCCATTCGAAACTGCTCCTGCATCTCGTAAACTACCCACACGATGGTTCGGAGTCCAGCACTCGGCTCGACTCTCCTACCTCGGCACGTCTATAGACGAGCCGGGGGAAGATCGCCGTTCGAAATTGCTCCTGCAGCCGTTGAATGGATCGGAGTCCAACACTTGGCTCGATTCTGCTTCGCAAGTTCGCTCCTAAGCGGACTAGAAGTAGCTCGCCATTCGAAACTGCTCCTGCATCTCGTAAACTACCCACACGATGGTTCGGAGTCCAGCACTCGGCTCGACTCTCCTACCTCGGCACGTCTATAGACGAGCCGGGGGAAGATCGCCGTTCGAAATTGCTCCTGCAGCCGTTGAATGGATCGGAGTCCAACACTTGGCTCGATTCTGCTTCGCAAGTTCGCTCCTAAGCGGACTAGAAGTAGCTCGCCATTCGAAACTGCTCCTGCATCTCGTAAACTACCCACACGATGGTTCGGAGTCCAGCACTCGGCTCGACTCTCCCTTCTCAGCACGTCTATAGACGAACCGGGGGAAGATCGCCGTCCGAAATTGCTCCTGCAGCCGTCGAATGGATCGGAGTCCAACACTCGGCTCGATTCTGCTTCACAAGTTCGCTCCTAAGCGGACTAGAAGTAGCTCGCCATTCGAAACTGCTCCTGCATCCCTAAAACCAGTATAACGCTCGGACCTCTCCGACACCCCCGCTCGATCTCGCCGACTCACCCTCAATCTGGTCAGAATTAGGTACGAATCACAGCCCTCGCCTGCCGAATCGAGGTACCGGGTTACCGACCCTCGTATATGGCAAAAATTCGTTCCGAGGCGAAGCCACCGTCAGATCGCCTCAGAAAGTGCGCCAGGACCTGATGGGCGGAGCTCGTTCAGCCACGTGTCCACAAAACGACAAGATAGTGTTTTCTTGGGAACTGGACCCGCCTAAAGATCCGTGCAAACATCAGACGTCCCTGATTAGGCCACGTGGGCGGGGTCGGGAAGCAACAACGCCTTAAGCGACCAAACCAACCCCATGGTTCACAAACGCAGCGAAAAAGGAAAATTCGAGGATGAGGAGTTCGGCGAAGCAAACACCAACCTCATGGTTCGTCCTAAACCTACTCTAGCTGACAACCATAGCACAAACAAGAAGACAGCCAAAAACAATTCACATAAAACAACTCCAATGCCATTAACAAGTCGGATAAAAGTTACAAAGCGGATTACAACAGCAAAAAATTGCAAGTAGGATTACAACTCGAACTTGCGAGCAAGATTACAACACAGTAACGCGATCAGCCCGTTACTTCCGGGGAAGAGGAATACTCCGTTTTAGAGACACTTTGGGTCGGCGCTTCTTCACCTCCGAGCTCGAATCCAAGCCGACGAACCGGGACGCCTCCTCATCACTAGCCCTAACGGTCGCTCCTACCGAAGCACCGCTTGAAGACACCGCCACACCGCTTTGGGCATCGGCGGCCGTCCTGCCTACGATAGGAGTCCGGCTCGCCGCTTGGTAGAACGTGATCCCTCGCTCGATCTCTTCGCGGGTGCACGAGGTGCTCCGGACGTTTGGCCTCACCGGCTGAGGCTTAAGCCGCGCAACTTCTTCCTCCAGTTCGACGATGCGGTCTTTCAAAGTGTCATCCTTTACTATCACTTTAAACCGAGGAAGTTTCGCCGAACCGGGATATTCGGCACTGTCGGAAATAACGCGGCGCAAATGAGTCACTTCAATACTCTTGTCTACGGTCACCCTCTGCAACTCTTCCACCTTCCTCGCTAAGCCGTCCCGTTCGGCCAGAACTCGAGCAAGCTCTTCTTTCCTAGCAGATAGCTCAGCCTCGACTATCCGTAGGTCGTGCAGTTCAGCTAAAGTCTCGCCGTGCCTAATCTCCAAGTTGTGAAGCATCCTCCTCGTCAGGTCGACCTCACCCTCGAGGCGATCCTCCCGAGATTGCTTAAACAACTCCGCTCGGCGCTGGTCGGCCGAGGTGTTACAAGTCGGCTCGGCAATCTGAAATTAAAAAGAGATAGCATTGGAATACCACCGAGCCAAACACTTAGACAAATTCCGGAGTCAAAACACTTTTCATTCATTAAAAGGCGGTGGCCAGTCCGCAAAAAGGCATTACAATGATCGGAAGAAGAAACACCGAAAAACTACAAAAACTTTGTAAGGGGATCAGGGGTCCACCTTCGTCGCCGCGTCGACCACGGGCGCGTCGGCGGGGGGCCCGTTGACCTGCACGTCCGCCGCAGTCTCTCCACCCCGCCCTTCCTCGCCTTCGCCTTCGGCCTCATCATCCTCGCCTTCCTCCCCTTCGTCATCCGAGGTCGGCGTCGGAAACAATTGGTAGCCGACCCGCTCGAAGCCGGGGACGCGTTCCTGCACGTGGTCGAGGGCCAACTGATAAGACTTCTCCATGTTTTCGGCCATATGCCTCTTCGCCTCCTCCTCGACCTCCTTCTCCACCTCGGCTCGGATTTTCGTTGCCAGAGCCTCCTTCTCTGCTCTCTCCTCGGCCAAGGACTTCAGCGCCGCTGCTAAGTCTTCGGCGGCCTTGGCGGCCTTGGCAGACTCTGCATCGAGCCGCTCCTTGGCCTTCTCCAAATCCGACCCGAGATCCGCGACCCGTACCTCCAAGGCCTCAGCCCTCCTCTGCTCGGCCTCAAGCTCTTTGACCGCCCTGACCTTCGCCAGCCTGTCCTTGTCGCTTGCAGACTTCAGATCCTTCTCCTGCGCGGCGAACGTCTCGAGGAGGTGGCCGAAGTGGCAAGTGGCCTACAAAGACAACAACCAGTAAAACACATGCCGAGCTGCAGACTTAGAGAAATTGGCAATGTACTTACCGAAACGAGTGACCGCGCGATTTCGAAGGTGTCGTCACCGACCGTCCCCGCCTTCAGCGCGGCAACGTCCTTCGGGGTCGCCAAATGTTTGACAACCTGCACTGACATCTGCGAGTTGCCGAGGAACCCATCATGGTTCTTCACTCGCCAGTTCGGCACGAACAGCTGCTTGTGCTGCTCTGTCAAGATCTCTTCGGTGGCCTGGGTTAGGGGCGGTGCCTCGATCGACAACGCCGCGTTCACATCAAAGGCTCCCTCGATCCCGCCAGGAACCGAAGAAGACGGGGGCACCTCGGCAACGACCAACTCCGAGGGCGCCTCCATGGTCGGAGGAGGAGGAGGGACGGATGAAGCGACGGCAGGTGCCGGGGCTGACGAAACAGCCGCGGCCGCCCTCTTCCTCTTCTTCCCCCCGGCCAGCTTAGATCTGTCCGCCATCATGGCGTTGAAGTCGATCTTCATGCTTTCTGCAGCGGATCAAAAAAAAAAAAAAAAAAAAAAAGGGGGGGGGGGGACAAGTTAGCCAAAAACTTGAAAAATAATGACAATTAAAAACGAGATGTCAGGAGCATACTCGGGTCGATGGGGCTTAGGCCGGACCCGAACAACACCTCCTCCGATAAATCCCTCCAACTCAGTATCGGAAGAGCCATTATCTTCCTCGCCACCTCTTCCTCGGCATCGGATAGGACAGGGTCGGAGCGCGCGAAATTCGGCACCTCCACCTTCCAACGGGTCGGAATGGGCCTAATCGCCTCGCCCCTGACTATAAAATACTTCTCCTTCCAACCCTTAATCGAGTCAGGATTCTCGACAATCTTAACTCCCCTCCTCGGCCCCAAAAAGTATCGGTACTCCGTCTTGTGCTGACGATTTACTCGATACAATCCTCGGAAGACCGTAAGATCCGGCTTCACCTCGGCTCGATAGCACTGGAGCATAAAGGCGTTCACGTGGCGCCATGTGTTCGGCGTGAACTGGGTCGGCGCTAGGCAATACCAGCCGAGGATCTCGAGGATGAATGGGTGTAGAGGGAAGCGCAACCCGGCATGAAGAGAATCAACGTCGAACATACACATGTCCGAAGACGGCAACCCAGAGTTCGCTCGCATCCCCGGACCTGGAACAATCAGTTTGTACTCCGGAGGAATAGCGAAAGCCCTTCTAACCCGGAGCAGGTCCTGCTCGGATACCAGAGTGATGAGCTCATCCGCTTCGGTGGCAAGTTCGGGATTAGGTTCTTCGACGATTTTGGACTTCCCATAGACCGCCTTCTCCAGCAAGTCGCCCTCGTACTGCCTAACCCCTGAGTGACCGGACAGAACGGAAGGGTACCGTCCTATCTCGGGTGCCTGCTTCGGATTCTCCACAATCATCTCCACAATGGGGGACTGGCTCTGCGCCCTCCTCTTCTTCCTCCCCTTCTCCGTCCCGACTACGGACGGTTCGGCGGCTTGCTTACCCTTCCTCCTAATCTCCGACCTCCTCCTCTCCTCGGCACTCTCGTCGCCCGAAGACGAGGCCCCACTGCCCGAATCTACTCGAGACATCTAAAGGAAAATTACTCAGACTAAGTAAACTGACCTCTTGAAGTGATGTCTACGGTCGGAATGCTCTGCCGGAAATCGCCTGGCCCACGCGACAGCTAACGGAAACGCCTCAGAGAGAAAATCGCCGCTAGCAGAGAACTTAGAGATCGAAAGTAAAGATCTTGAGTAAAAAAGTGAGAAATGAGCTTCGAGAGTAAGGGTGAGAGTTTTTAACCCCTAGCAAGTTGGGCCTCCTTGGGAAACGTAAAAAGCCCAATAGGGAGCGAAAGCGACAGGCGGTAAAGATACGGAGCTCACTCAAAGCAAGAAACTCTTCAAAACGCCAAGTAAACGCCCCGGCTACACAACTCTGTGGCTCAACTTCGAATGCGCCGAGCCGAGATACTGGGGTACCGACCCTCGTATATGGCAAAAAATCGCTCCGAAGCGAAGTCACCGTCGGATCTCCTTAAAACTCACGACGAAATCTGATGGACGGTTCAGATTGTGCCACGCCCACAAAACGACAAGATAGCGTTTTCTCGTGATCTGAACCCCATCCTCGAGATGCGCGTCAAGGTGGACCGCCCAGATCCAGCCACGCGTCCCTCCTCGCCGACTGCCCTCGGTTCGCCCGGCCGAGCTACCGGACAGCTCAGCCGAGCCACCGAACCACTAAGAGCCGAGGAGGCGACCCCTCAGGAGAGGAGCTCCAAAACACACAGCTCTGTGGCTCGACCAGTCAACTTCGAATGCGCCGAGCCGAGATACCGGGGTACCGACCCTCGTATATGGCAAAAAATCGCTCCGAAGCGAAATCACCGTCGGATCTCCTTAAAACTCACGACGAAATCTGATGGACGGTTCAGATTGTGCCATGCCCACAAAACGACAAGATAGCGTTTTCTCGTGATCTGAACCCCATCCTCGAGATGCGCGTCAAGATGGACCGCCCAGATCCAGCCACGCGTCCCTCCTCGCCGACTGCCCTCGGATCGCCCGGCTGAGCTACCGGACAGCTCAGCCGAGCCACCGAGCCACTAAGAGCCGAGGAGGCGACCCCTCAGGAGAGGAGCTCCAAAACACACAACTCTGTGGCTCGACCAGTCAACTTCGAATGCGCCGAGCCGAGATACCGGGGTACCGACCCTCGTATATGGCAAAAAATCGCTCCGAAGCGAAGTCACCGTCGGATCTCCTTAAAACTCACGACGAAATCTGATGGACGGTTCAGATTGTGCCACGCCCACAAAACGACAAGATAGCGTTTTCTCGTGATCTGAACCCCATCCTCGAGATGCGCGTCAAGATGGACCGCCCAGATCCAGCCACGCGTCCCTCCTCGCCGACTGCCCTCGGTTCGCCCGGCCGAGCTACCGGACAGCTCAGCCGAGCCACCGAACCACTAAGAGCCGAGGAGGCGACCCCTCAGGAGAGGAGCTCCAAGAAACACAACTCCGTGCCTCGGCCAGACAACTCCGTAGTGCCGAGCCGAAGTACCGGGGTACCGACCCTCGTATATGGCAAAAAACCGCCCCGGGGCACATCAGCCGTTGGATCTTGTCAAAAAACGCGCTCGTCGTGATGGACGGTCCAGATTTGGCCACGTCCACTAAACGACAAGATAACGTTTTTTGGGGATCCACGCTAATATGGACGGCCCAGATTATGCCACGTACTTCGGAACCGCCGAGCCGAAGCACCGATCCAACAAGTCGAAGCACCGACCCACCGAACCGAGGTGCCGAGACGCCGAGCCAGGAGTACCGGGGTACCGACCCTCGTATATGGCAAAAAACCACTCCGAGGCATGTCAGCCGTTGGATCTTGCCAAAAAACGCGCTCGTCATGATGAACGGCTCAGATGATGCCACGTACTTCGGAACCGCCGAACCGAAGCACCGAGCGATACAAACCGAGGTGCCGAGGCGCCGAGCCGAGGTACCGGGGTACCGACCCTCGTATATGGCAAAAAATCGTTCCGACCCATATCAGCCGTTGGATCTCGTCAAAAAACGTGCTCGTCATGACGGACGGCCCAGATTTGGCCACGTCCACTAAACGACAAGATAGCGCTTTACGGGGATCCGTGCTGAGATAGACGGCCCAGATGATGCCACGTACTTCGGAATCGTCGAGCCGAAGCACCGAGCCATTCGAACCGAAGTGCCGAGACGCCGAGCCGGAGTGCCGGAGTACCGAACCCCACATACGGCGAAAGAGCGAGCCGAAGAACAGGGGCCACTCGATCTCTCCGAAAATTGCGCTGCGCTCTGATCAAAGGCTCTGATGACGCCACGTCATAAATAGGTATATAAAATCAATTTTTATTTATTTTAATCGTTTTATTTATTTAAAAATTGCGAAAAAATCACCAAAAATTCGGGAAAATTCACGGGGAAATCTAGAAAATAATTTTAAATTCAGGATAATATTTTCGAACCCCTGAACGAACAATTATTGCCTAGAATGTATCGTGAGGGCCCCCGGACGACTGGTTAACACGTCGCAAAATTAAATAAATAATCCGAAAAAAGTAGATAAAGACCGTTGGGCACTCGAAGATGCTTAAAAACAAATTGCAACTCCCAAAAACACACTACTACCCCCTTTAAGATTCGAAACCCTCCATTTGGACTCCGATACAGCTCCACCAGCCATTAGAACAGCTAAACTACTCCTCAAAGGCTGATCAAACTCAGTCTTTAGGAGTGGGGGGCTCGTGATATGGCTAAAAATGAGGTTAAATCGGAACCGTCCAGATGGATCACGAATCTTGAGGTACGGGGGTAAAACGGTAATTTCACACGCAGATAGGTCCGAAACGGGTACTGGGTCTCCTTCTCATAGATCCACTAACCCGCGAACGGATCCACCTCAGCTGGGCACGGGTTTCAACCCGCTACCAACCCGATCCGACAAGATACAATCAAGGTCCCTGATTAGATCTAAATCAACGGCCATGATTCGCAGCTATCTTTTCACTGGGGATTAGGGATTAAATTCCTTAACTGATTATAGGGGATATACCTTATCAGATTACATGCCTTATCTGATTACGGGGAATATTCCTTATCTAATCACGGGGATTACATTCCTAAAACCAGTCCCTAAGACGCCTATAAATACCCCTCACCCATCTCCATTAAGAGGTAATCAATCTTTCTCTAGCTAAACGCTCCTTTATAATCAATTCTGGTTACTGACTTGAGCGTCGGAGGGTGCGTCGCCGGGAACAACCCCGGTGTCTCGCACTTTTTGCAGGTGCACGGCGGGAGCGACGATCATAGTTCAACGGGACAGGTATACAGGTTCTCCTATTCAGTTTCCCCAAGAACTCACAAATTCATCTGTTTGCCCCCACACCAAATTTAGCGGCAACAATAGCCAAGTTGCAGTCGACCGGTCAAAATGTGCGGTCGACCGTTCAGCTCTCTGGCGTAGCTAGAGAGATGAAAGGTCGACGGTTATTTTTGCCAATAGAAGTTGCGGTCGACAGCAACGGTCGACCGACATTAGGTACGGTCGACCGGACCGTGGCTGTCTAGATAGAATCCACTTTGTTTTCTTACCATAAACTCATCTCTCTTTGATCAATCAATTACAACAAATATCTCACGAAAGTCATGCTAAAAATCCAGACTTGATAGATTGCTTGGAGGCCAATTAATTGAGAGTTCTTTCCTCTTTAGCTTGAAGATGCAATCTCCCTTTATTTAATTGAGAGCTCTTTCCTCTTTAGCTTGTAGATGCAATCTCCCTGTATTACTTTCCTTATTTGTATGTTCTTGGATCTCTTTTTGATATTAATTAATCCTGAAAATCTGATATACTAAATTCAAACTTATTAGTACAAGTGAGCACGTTTTGTGAACACCAAACAAAGAGTCAACAAGTTCATGAGGCGTTCCACATTCCAAGTCCCTGCTGATATCTCCTTGCCCCCTGGGTCTTCAAGTTGATGAGCCGCTAGGTGAACAATTTGGTAGACCTTACCTGGACTTCCCTGTTTTGAAGCGAGCCTTCCCCTGTTTTGCAGAGAGAATGGGAGATTTTCAAGATTGCCAATGTGTTTAGGGAGGATTGTTTCTTTTCGTCGAATGAGCAAAGTGATTCCGGGCAGGGGATTCTGGTTTATTACTGTATTCTGATGATGACAAATTTAGACCTGGTAGGAGATGACTTGGCAGGTATGGAAGTTCTTAGAAGGATTTTCTATGGCAGTGGCTTCAAGCTTATTTACGAGCTTGGAGTTATTGTGACTCCTTTTTGGCAGAAGTTCTATGGCGTTAAGGGGAAAAACCGAGCCCCCCATTTTGGCAGTGTAGCATGCTCGTGCTGCATGTTGGTTCCCTACAACTTAGCCTACACCTGCTGTTTTTAGGAACTTCATTTTCATGTGGTAGGAAGAAGCAACTGCATGAAAGGCCGCAGGCCTGTACAGCCAAATATTCGGCCCTGGCATCGACTACCATAAAATCCATTGCTTCCGTTCGAGTGGCTAGAGCCTTTTCTACCGTCACATCGAGTGTGATGATTCTTTCAACTTGAACAGGAACACCGGAGAATTCGTGGAATGTGTAGCTGGCTGTGGTCATCTTGGGGGGGGACTAATTTTTCATTTTCAATTGCCATGAGTATGGTAGACACACTTGCGTTAATGGGAGTGAACTTGTCGAAGCGTGGTATTGGAGGAGGATGGTATTGACCTGCACCGTCTTTCTGAAACTTCCTAGGTCCTTCCTCGCTTGCATTCTTCTGTTTGTTCCCGAAAGGTGAGTCCTTCTTGCATTAAGGACAATGAGCTTCCTCGGCTCTAATATACTTGTCACTCATTTTCAGGAGCTCGGTGAAATCTTTAGAAGGCTTCTTCGAAAGGGAGGCCTTCAGGTCTTTGTGAATGACGTTGTGGCAGAAGACGGTAGTCGCCACTGACAGGTCCATGAAGGAGATGGACATTTCTTCGGCTGTGAAGCGCTTGACAAAGTCTTTCAGTAGTACTTCGTCTCTTTGCTTCAATTCGAACAAGAAAGCACTTATCTTTTCAGTCTTGTGGCTAGTAACGAAGTGGGCTATGAAGAGCTCCTCGAGCTGGTCAAAGGAGAATATTGACTCTGGAGTAAGGCGAGAGTACCATGCCCTTGCCGATCCTTTCAAAGTTGCGGAGAATGTTCGGCACATGAGCGCATTAGTGACATTATAGACCATCATGAGAGCTTTAAAACTCTTAATATGGTCAGTTCGGTTAGATTCACCATCGTAAGATTCAAACTGAGGAGCTTTGAAGATCTTTAGAATGGTTAGATCGAGGATGGATTTACTGAAAGGAGGTTAATTGGGCTAGTAAGCCCTGCTGGACGGTTCCCTTCATGCTTTATTTGTTCCATGCAATCCTCTACTTCTCAGATGCGGCGAAGGACTTGGTCGTCCTTCCCCTTGAATCTAGTTAAGTCTCTGGATTCTTTCTCTTTTGAAGGAGTAGAGTGGCTGCTCCATGAGCGTTGACCCTAATCATGAGTACCTCGAATGGCTCGGAGGATGTCATGCTTTAAGTTTTCCAATTAGGCCCTAGTGATTGGGGCCTCTTTCTCTTTACTCTTCTTAAGATACTTTCGACTCTCGTTAGTCGGGCTTCTTTCTGCAGTGCGCCCCCTATGAGAGGAGAAGTATTTTGATCTCTACCATCGGGGAGAACTGCTTCTCCAGTTCTCCTGACGTTCTGATCGGGAGGCCTCGATCCGGGTACGCCTTTCATCCAAACATATCCTTAGATCGGTCCCTTGTTGTCTGGCATTGATGATTTGACGGAGATCTCTTGACCCTCGGGGACCTCGCGAGGTCATCGAGTCACTGGCAGTATTATGGAGTGAGACATGGTCATGTATAGGGTGTTGTTCATGATGGCTTTGTCCAGAGCTCCCCGGTGCCTCTCCATTGATAGGAGCTTGATTAGGCTATTGGGGATAATCCGGCTGATGAGGAGGAATATGGTCCTCCACATGAGGAGCTTGTTGACGAAAATGGTTGGCTAGACGACTTGATGCTGCTACTAGAGTTGTTAGTTTGACCCGATACCTGGACCCGACCCGGACCCGACCTGGACCCGGCATTAGATCGGAACCTACCTGATCTATACGGGTCTGGGTCTGGGTCCTAAAATAATAACCAATGCACTTCCGGGTCCGGGTCCGGATCTGTTCAAAATAGGCCCGACCCGGACCCATTAAAAAATACCCCCAAAAATATGGAATTTGAATAATAGGGTTATAAGGATATACATATAAATAATAATTGTTGAAGATAGATGTGTAGATATAATATTTATTCATGTACTTAAGTGTAAAAAATGATGGAACTGTAGGGTATCGGGTGCAAAAATACTTATGTGCAAATGTTTATTCTACCGGACCCGACAGGTAGGTTTTTTAAACAAGGACCCGGACCTGGACACGGACCTGGACTTGGTCCCGATCCAATTTTTGGACCCGTGAGGTACCTGGTCCAGGTCCGGGTAGTGGAGGACCCGACCCAATAGGACCCGATACCAGCTTTAGCCACTGCTCTCCATCTTAACTTCGGTGGCATGGCAGGAGAATTCGGTCTGATCTTTGATGTAAATCTATGTAGTTTTCAACAAATTGCGCCAATCTATTGCTGTTTATTTTGGTGTGGGAGCAAACAGATAGTGAGTTTATATTTTGAAGGAAACTACTAAAAATCTTAACCTTTGATCGTCGCCGTAAAAAATGATTAGAGCTCCTGAGATTGGATCTGGATTGTAAAGAGCACCTCGATCTAAATCCAACGGCTGCTGACGCGACCGATGGATCTGCAAAAAGCCTGAAATACCGAGGATGACCCCGGCGACAGACCCTCCAACACTCAAGTCAAAATCAGAGAGAGGGAGAAAGAGTTTGAGAGAGAAATTGTTGATTACTGATTACTCTTTGATTGAGGGAGGGGGGAGGGTATTTATAGGTCTGAGAAACAGTTGGGAGATTAATATGAATATGTTATCTCCAGTTGATTCTCCCCCTTAAAAGATAGAATCGTTTATTCTTTTGATGGGAACAAGAGATTTGACTTACAACCTTTATGGGCTGGGTGTTTCTCTCTTAGCGGGCCCAGTCGCTTTTAATGTGTCATATATCTTGTTAATGAGCCTGAAGAAGACCCGGGCCTGTTAAAAAGTATGTTATAGTTAATCTGTCTGTAGAATCTTTAAGGTCTGTACTGTAATCGTATGGCCTTGATTTGCCACAATTTTAACCATTATCACTTACCTTTCACGTTATTTACAAGTAAATCCTTTGTCTTACCTGCATATACTATGTTGCATGTAAGGATTGCGAATATGGAATATTATTTTCCTAGGCCTCCTTGATCCAGGTTTGGTTTCAGTCTACAAGGACTTCATTAATAGTGCTTTGGTCTTCTATACAGTATATTATGCTAAAGCACTTTTATCAATGACTTTTTTATCTTTTTTAAATGCTGAAAAGAGAGTAAAGTAGGAGATTTCAATTAATAAATAAAAAAATAAATATAAGTAAATAGATAAATATTAAATAATCTATACAATTTATACAATATATTATGCTAAGATCACTTTTGGTCTAAGAAACTTCATATTTTCTTTTCTTTTTAAAACAAAAAAGGGAGAGCAAACGTAGGAGACAAATTCCCCACTCTTTCTATATCTAAATTTTGAACTGGAATCTTATTTCTTAATCAAAACTTAAAAATCATACAATATTGTATAGATGCTTTTAGATGATTTTTTAATAAACAGTTTTGTTATTTTTATTTTTATTTTAAATCTGTGTAATATATTGCATAGGGTTATACTACTTTTTATATATATAAAAGTTGAACAGGCAAATAAAGTTCAATTCAACTTATTGGTTGGTCTGGTTTTAAAAAAAAAAAGTTGATGTAATAGTCTCTTGTTTTGTCCTCGCACAATTTTAATACAGAATTTTTCTTAAGTATGCTTAGCTACAAGTCATCCTGTTTTCAAGTCCACTAAAAGTTTATAATTGCATATTAAGGCACCAGCTTATTATAACAAAATGTTTATAATAGTTTTACCAGTACTCACACTTTATGTGGCTATAACCACCTGATATGTTATGATAATGTGAAGATGTAAGGTACAAATTTGAAGTATATTTAATAAATAAAATATTACAAACATGAAGAGAGAAAAAAAGAGTGAAATAAAAGAGGGGGGACTCAAGATTTAACACAGGATCAGTTCAATATAATTACATAAATTATTGCAACTTATTAGCAAAAGTTCTTGTTCAAGCATTTGTTGTTACTTTATTTTTTGTTGTTATTTTTAGATGCGCTAATGAGATATTGGAGATAAATCAAAAATGTTAAGCGAAATATTCAAATTGGATAAGATGTAAAATTGTGGATGATATAAAATGTACCTTCACAATTTCTCTGTCGCATATTTCAAAGAGGCAACGATAGGGGTGGAGCTGACGAGCCAACAAGCTTACAACTTTTTTTTTGTTCATATTGCAATGTGACATCGGTTTCTATTTGTAAAGAGATAATAGAGATGGTGCTGAAGCAAAAGAAAAGGAAAAGTTTATTGCTAAATCAGAAACCTTAAGCAGAAAGTCTTGAATTGAAAAACCTCAAGCTGAAAGTCTTGAGAATGACATGTTGATGGCTGAACATCATCCTCCTCTCCCAAAAAAGTTTCTTTTTTAACTAACCACTTGGAATATTGGCCATGGTTAAAAGAAAAAAAGAATCATAATAATTTTGTTATCAAATTATATGTAATATCGTTGAAACACTAATTGGTTGTCCTCAAAATTTTCCCGGTTTATTATATTGGGTTATTTTATATTACTAGTTGAAATTTGTCGTTCATGTTGATCTTAAGTTTGGTGTCCACAAAACGTATCATCTACAACCAATATTTTCAGTTGAGATTTACAAGATCAACAGAATAAAGAAAACCAAAAGAAAAGATTCAAAGTGATTGGAAATCAAGCAAAAAAGTGATGAACCCAAAATATCAATCAAGACTGTACACAAAAAACATGTGCTTCAAATCATCAAGAAAGCCAGCAAAAATAGATAATTTAATTCTGTTTATGTTAGGAGAATATATGTAAAGTTGTGTTGATTGATAAATTAGTTTTGGAAAGAATATAAAGTGAAATCGCCAAATAAAAGTCGATTCTGCACGACAACGGTCGACCGACACAAACGTCGACCATTCATTTATGCGAAAAAGATGAATCAGTCGACCGGTCATCTCTCGACTTTCGAGTTAAAAGATGAACGGTCGACTGTTCATCATTGCGGTCGACCGTCCAAGGCAGATCTGACCATTTCGGAAATATCTTTTCATTTTAGGAATGATACATTTTCCCACTCTATATATTGAGGTGAATTCACAGTGTATTCTTCATCTCTTGCTATCATAACTCTTTTGAACTAATCATTCAATTAATACTCCGACTGTGAGAGATTTTATTGTCTTCTTTAGTCAAGGTCTTTTTAGATCTTGAGAGTTTTTCTTTCTTCCACTTCGGTGAGTTTTGCGGGACTTATTTGTAGAATCCTACTGGTGTAATAGGTCTCTCGGCCTGAATTCCAAGAGTCACTGCACAAGAATTTAAAGTATAGTGGAACGCTTGTGGTGGAAAATTGGTGTGGACGTAGATCTGGGGGTCGAACCACGTTATATCGCTGTGTCTTGCTCGTTGCTCTGTTTGCTATCTCTTACTCTATCTTTTTTACTTTACGCATTTCATTTGAATTTTTTTAATTTCTGCACAATCACCCTATTTACCCCCAAAGGTGATTTACAGTAGTATTAGAACGAGGTGCTTATTAAGAGCTTAAAAGCTTGAGCAAAAGCTCTAATGGCCGAAATCCCTCCTCCCGAAACTTGTACTTGTCGGGGCCATTTATCTCCAATGGGACAAGTCTAACACGTTCACCTTATTTTGATGGAAAATGTTATGATGTTTGAAAATTTCGTATGTCTCACTTTTTGCAGATGCTTGGAGAAGAAGTATGGAACATTTGCATAAACAAAACAGATATTCCTATCAGTGACATAAAGAGGGCTTTCACAAAAGCTGAACCAGCATTAAAAAATGCAAACTCCAAAGCTATGACAGCACTTTATGTAGGTCTAAATAATGAAGAGTTGATGCGATGTGGGCGAAATTGCAAAACAGCCTATGAAATTTGGAACATGCTAAAACGGCATGAAGGAACTGCGTCTGAGGTAAAGGCAAAAATTAATTTATGTTTTTATAAGTTTGATGTTTTTCGTATGTTGCCAGGAGAGAACGTAGATCAGATGCTTGCCCGCTTCGACATTATCACACATGAGCTTGAGAGCTTAGGTAAGGGGTTGGATGATGACCGAAATGTCGAAAAACTCATAGGATGTCTCATGCCTGAATGGACGTTAAAGCTGCATCAATGAGGGAGAAAATCTTGAAGAAAAAGGGTTCGACTACTACACTTTCCAAGAAAAATTGAAGACGTATGAGATGGAGATGACCGAAACAAAGAGGTACCAGCAGAACATTGTGATTGAACCCAAAACTGAAGAAAAGACCATTGCCTTGAAAGCAGATACTTCGCGATCATCAAAATCAGAGTCAGATCATGAAGAATCGGATGAAGATATCACTCTATTGACCAAACAATTCCGTAAGTATCTCAAACACAAAAAGTATGGCAGGTCTCAAGGTGGAAGAGAAAATGATAAAGATGACATATGTTACAAATGCAAGAAGCCGGAACAAATTCGCGCAAACTGCCCTATCTCACAGGACAGAAATAAGGATCATTATCACTCCAACTCAGGATTTAGAAAGAAGGCATTGAAGGCAATATGGCTAGATTCATATTCCAACGATGAATAGCAAGAACACAACAAATTTGGATTCATGGCTCTTGGGAATGGTGAGGTGCAATCACCACCCCAAGAAGAAGTAATCGAAGAACCCAGCTATGATAATTTAGTCGACATGTGTAATGGTTTAAGAAATTATGGAAAAAAATTAAGTCATGAATTGAGAAAATATAAATAAATGTCAAATGAATCACATGACTCTTGTATTGCTAAAAATCAAAAGTTGAAAAATAAAAATTCTTTGATTATTGAAAAATTCGAGTCATTTAGGAAAGACCATGATGTGTTGATAGAGGAAAATAAGTATTTAAAACAACAGATTCAAAAATCCTTAGCAACACATTATGAAAAATTAAAAGAAATTCATGAGAAATCTGTTTATATGGATAAACTCACTGATGATTTAAATGGCTGCAAAAGAAAATTTGATGAGGTCGTGGAAGGTTGTAAAGAAGCACTCAAACAAAATAGAATACTTGATGCTACCCTAGACACTCTTCGTTGGAACACCAAAGACGATGAGAAGACTAGAAAAATGCTTTGTAATAGAATAATTGAGCTCGAAAAAATTGTTGAAAAATATAAGGTGTCCAGTTATCTTATTACAAAGAATTCAAGATCATATCATGATAATCAAGGACATGGTTACAATGAGCAAATACAACGTCAAAATTCTAAGCAACCCTGTCATACACATATGCATAGTCACCAAAACAGTTACAAATCAACACAAAACTATGCATATGTATATGGTCCAAGGAATAATCGTATTACATGTCACTATTGCAGTAAATTATGACATATATCATATAACTGTTCATTAAAAAGGAATACTAACTTTGTTTGGGTGAGAAAGAATGTAAATGCAGGTTCAATACAAACTTGGGCACCCAAAATTACACCTACAAATCTTAATGTAGGTACATCGACATATCAAGACTAAGATCGGTGGTACCTTGATAGTGGATGCTCAAACCAATTGACAGATGGCAAAAAAAACTTTGCATCACTATCAAGGGAAAGAGGGAAGGACATCATCTTTGGAGGTAACAGCACTGGTCAGACCATCGGTAAAGGTAAAATAAACTTCGGTTCATCATGCTCCATTGAGGATGTATTATTGGTAAGAGGTTTGAAACACAATTTACTTAGCGTCAGTTAGTTATGCGATAAAGGTTATAGAGTTACTTTTGATAAAAATGTATACACTGTACTAGTTAACAATAAATCATGTTTACTCCTTACTAACAGATGCAATAATGTGTATATTATAAATTTTAATGAATTAGCACAGGAAAATATGAGATGTTTTATGGCATCGGCGACTTGGACACACAGCCATGGATAATCTCAACAAACTTGTCAACAAGGAACTTGTACAGAAAATTCCCAAAATCAAATTTGAGAAAGATAAACCCTGTGAATCATGTCAGTTCAGTAAGCAAACTAAAAGCTCTCACATGCCTAAGAAAATGGTATCAACTTCTAGACCTCTTGAACTTTTGCATATAGATCTGTTTGGACCATCACGAACACGTAGTAATGGAGGTGCACGATATGCCTTTGTAATTGTAGATGACTACAACAGATTCACTTGGGTTGCCTTTCTGTCACAAATGGATGACACATCATATATTTTTCAAAAATTCTTTCGTAGAGTAGAAAATAGGAAAAACCTTACCGTCGTTACTATTCGTAGTGATCATGGTGGAGAATTTCAAAATGAACTCCTTACATCGTTTTGTGATAAAAAGGGAATAAAATATGAGTTCTCTTGTCCTCGCACTCCCCAACAAAATGGGGTTGTTAAAAGGAAAAATCGATCTCTTCAAGAAATGGATCGCACCATGCTTAGTGAGAATGATTTACCAAAGTCGTTTTGGGCTAAAGCTGTCAATATAGCATGTTATACCATTAACCAAGTAATCATTAAGAAGTATCTTGAGAAAACGTCTTTCGAACTATATTATGGAAACATTCCAAACTTGAGTTATTTTCGTGTATTTGGATGCAAAATGTTTATTTTAAATACCCTAGATAACTTGGAAAATTTTGATCGTAAAAGTGACAAAGGCATATTCTAAGGATATTCTCTAAGAGGAAGGCATATCATGTATTTAATAAAAGAAGATACACAATTCAAAAATCTATTGATATTATATTTGATGAAACTAATCATCTCACAAAAAAGACATTACATGTTGTTGATGATGATGAGACAGGTGTTCGCATTGAAAAGAAACATGTATATACTGAAAGAAGACCAAATATAGATTCTCAAAACAACGTGTCACATCAAGATGGAAACACATTCATCAGTCAAACTAGTAACAACTCCATGATAGATGAGATGCATACACAACAAATTGATGCCATGGAAGATGATCACATTCACCTTCCACCAGCGAAAAGCGCCCTGCTTGGAAAATCATGTCTAGCCATCCTCCAAATCTTATCCGAAGTGATCTGTCAAAATGGGTAACTACTCAAACTCTAGCTCAAAATTTATGTGTTTTTCTGCATTCGTATCGATACTTGAACCCAAAAATATTAAGGAGGCCCTGCAAGACAATGGCTGAATCAATATCATGCAAGAAGAACTTAATCAATTCGAAAGGAATCAAGTATGGAGACTTGTACCTAGACCCCACGGTAGAATCGTACTTGGAACAAAGTCGGTATTTAGGAACATGTTGGAAAAATCTAGTACTATTATTAGAAATAAAGCCCGTCGCACAAGGATATAACCAACAAGAAGGAGTTGATTATGCTGAAACTTTTGCACCTATTGCACGGCTTGAAGCCATTCGTATTTTACTTGCTTTTGCTTCTTACATGGATTTTACGCTTTTTCGAATAGATGTTAAAAGTGCTTTTTTAAATGGTTTTATTTCGGAAGAAGTTTATGTTGAACAACCACGTGGGTTCACTGACCCCACACGTATTTCGTCTTGATAAAGCTTTGTATGATTTGAAGCAAGCTCATCGTGCTTGGTATGAACAACTAAGCTCGTTTCTTATTCACATTGGTTTCTCTAAAGGGAAAGTAGACATTGAAAATTCGTCCGAGAGTAGCTCCGCCGACTGGAACACTTATAGGAGCTCCCATGTCAATCACTTCCATTCTTCTCGTCAGACCATCTGTAGCACTCATAGCTACAACTTCAACTACACTGTTTATCAAACATGTTTCTAAAGACATTTTAATTGTTCAAATTTATGTTGATGATATTATATTTGGATCTACTAATGAAATCTTTGCAAGGAATTCTCTAAGCAAATGCAAGATGAATTTGAAATGAGTATGATGGGTGAATTAACCTACTTTCTTGGGCACCAAATACAACAACCAAAGGACGGCATCTTCATAAACCAATCCATGTATGCGAAAGAACTAGTCAAAAAATTCGGTCTTGCCAATGCAAACACGTACAAAACTCCTATGGACTACCACTAAACTGTCCAAAACCTAATATGGTAAAAATATAGATATTTCTACTTATCGTGGTATGATTGGTAGCTTGCTTTATATTACTGCTTCTCGTCCAAATATTATGTTTAGTGTCTGTTTGTGTGCTCGTTTCCAATTGTGTCCCAAAGAATCTCATTTGGTTGCAGTTAAGCTTATCATTTGATATCTTAAAGGCACACCAAATACTAGTCTTTGGTACTCGAAAAACAAAAATTTTCTCTTGTAGGCTATTCAGATGCCGATTATGCCGGGAATTTGACAGATAGAAAAAGTACTAGAGGTACATGTCATTTCTTGAGAGATTGTCTTGTCTCATGGGCATCTAAGAAACAAAATTCTGTAACCTTGTCTACTCCCGAAGCCGAATACATAGCCGCCGGATCCTGTTGTGCGCAGGTATTATGGATGAAACATACATTAGCAGACTACAAGGTATTATTCGTTCACATTCCCATTAAATGCGATAATACTAGCACTGTTCACATGACTAAGAATTCTGATCAACATAGTCGTACTAAGCATATAGAAATTCGATATCACTTCATTAAAGATCACTTTCAAAAGGAAAATGGCCTTCTTGAGTATGTTTTAACAGATTCCCAAGTTGCTGATATTTTTACCAAACCTTTAGATGGAAAAATGCTTCCATTTTTTGAAAGGTGAATTAAATGTTATTGATATTTTAGCATAATTGGTTTTCGGGCGACTGGACGGTCGACTGTCATCCTGCAAAGGTGTACATTCAACCAGGCGGTCGACCGGTCCCATCTTGGTTTTTCTTACAGTCGAACACACGCCTGTTCTGTTTCTCCGGTCGACTATGCTGTCGACCATCCCACTCTCTATTTTTTCCTACAGTCGCACATAATTTCTCATCGATAAACTGTGCGGTCGACCGGTCTCTATTCTGTTTTCGGATTTCTGTCAGTTGTATGTTGTATCTTGGTATCTTTAATTTTTTTTTCTTTCACTTAGAATTTGAAATCTGTTTTACTTAGAACTTGACATCTATTTTAACTTACAATTTGTATCTTTTAATCTATGCCTCTTCTATGTATTGGCGAAATCTCAAATCTATGATACCATGTAGAGCTCGCACTGTATATCAAAGAGTTTCGCGATCAACGGTATCATGTATCTTCCTTTGATTTTCAAAAAAATAATATTCCCCAAAAATTACTTGACTTTGAAAATATATGTAAGCATGTTTTGAAACAAGTTTTGGTTTTTACATATAAGTTGTATCATGAACACACATTTATTAAAATCTTACCATTTAAGGGGAGAATTGGATTTAGGGGGAGCACTTGAATCTCTTCTAAATTTTTTTAAAGTATGATTACATTTTTAAATTCTAAGGTATGTTTTGTCCACACCAAAATGGGGAGACTATTGACCTTAAGTTTGGTGCGCACAAAATGTATCATCTACAGCTAATATTTTCAGTTGAGATTTATAGGATCTACAGAAAAATGAAAACCAAAAGAAAAGATTCAAAATGATTGGAAATCAAGCACAAGATACATGAATCCAAAATATCAATGAAGATTGCACACAAGAAACATGTGCTTTAAATCATCAAGAAAGCCAGCCAAAATAGATAATTTATTTCTGTTTATGCGAGGAGAATATATGTAAAGTAGTGTTGATTGATAAATTAGTTTTGGAAAGATTATAAAGAGAAATCGCCAAATAAAAGTCGATTCTGCATGACAATGGTCGACGGACACAAACGTCGACCGTTCATTTCTGTGAAAAAGATGAATCAGTCGACCAGTCATTTCTCGACTTTCGAGTTAAAAGATGAACGGTCGACTGTTCATCATTGCGGTTGACTGTCCAAGTGCAGATTTGACCATTTCAAAAATATCTTTTCATTTTAGGAAAGATACATTTCCCCACTATATATTGAGGAGAATTCATAGTGTATTGTTCATCCCTTGCTATCTGTTGCCGCTAAATTTGGTGTGGGGGCAAACAGATAGTATTTGTAGATTCTTAGGGAAACTGAATAGTAAACCTGTATACCTGTTCCGTCGGGATTTGATCGTCGCTCCCGCCGTACACCTGCAAAAAGTGCGAAACACCGGGGTTGTTCCCGGCGACGCACCCTCCGATGCTCAAGTCAGTAATCTGGAAGACTGTGAGAGAGCGCAAAAACTGGTGAAAGATTGATTACCTCTTAATGGAGATAGGTGGGGGGTATTTATAGGCGTCTTAGGGAACAGATTAGGCATGTAATTCCTTGTGTGTAGATAAGGAATGTAATCCCTAATCTCCAGTGAAAGGATAGATATGAATCAGGGCCGTTGATTAATATTAATCAGAAACCCTAATTCTACCCTGTCGGACCGGGTTTGTTGCGGGTTGAAACCCGCACCCAGTTGAGGTGGATCCGTTCGCGGGTTATTGGATCTGTGAGAAGGAGACCCAGTACCCGTTTCTGACCCGTTTGTAGGTGAAATTACTGTCTTACCCCCGGACTTCAGGATTCGTGCCCAATTTGGACGGTCTCGATTAAGCCCTTATTTTTAGCCATATCACGAGCCCCCCACTCCTAAAGGCTGAGGACAATCAGTCTTTGAGGAGTAGTTTGACTGTTTTAGTGGCTAATGGAGCTGTATCGAAGTCCGAATGGGTGTTTTTGAATCCCGAAGTGGGTGGTAAGGTAATTCCTTCTTCTTTTTTGAAGCCATGTGGTGTATCAAGTTTTTATCTATCTTTTCGGACTATTTATTTAATTTTGCGATGTGTTAGCTAGTCATTCGGGGGTCTTAGCTGTATATTCTAGGCAATAATTGTTCGTTAGGGGGTTCAGAAATATCCCCCCAAATTTTTAATTATCTTCTAGAATTTTTAGCTAATTTTCCCGAATTTTTAGCAATTTTTCGCAATTTTTAAATAAATAAAACGATCTAAATAAATAAAAATCGATTTTTAAATACTTATTTATGACGTGGGAGAATCTGGACCATCGATCAAGGCGCAGCGCGAATTTCTTAACGATCAGACGGTCTCTGCTCCTCGGCATGCTTTTTTGCCGTATACGATGGTCGGCACCTTGGCACCTCGGCTCGGAGAATCAATGCCGCAGTTCGATGGGTTGGTGCCTCGGTTCGGAGGATCCGAGGGACGTGGCATCATCCGGGCCATCCATCTCAGCGTGGATCCCCATAAAATGCTATCTTGTCGTTTAGTGGACGTGGCAAGATCTGAACCGTCCATCATGACGAGCGCGCTTTTCTACGAGATCCAACAGCTGATATGGGTCGGTGAGTTTTTTCGCCATATACGAGGGTCGGCCCCTCGGCTCGGAGGAACAACGCCCCGGCTCGATGGGTCGGTGCCTCGGTTCGGAGGATCCGAGGGACGTGGCATCATCTGGGCCGTCCATCTCAGCGTGGATCCCTATAAAACGCTATCTTGTCATTTAGTTGACGTGGCAAAATCTGAACCGTCCATCACGACGAGCATGCTTTTCTACGAGATCCAACGGCTGATATGGGTCGGCGAGTTTTTTCGCCATATACGAGGGTCGGCACCTCGACACCTCTGCTCGGAGGATCAACGCCCCGGCTCGATGGGTCGGTGCCTCGATTCGGAGGATCCGAGGGACGTGGCATCATCTGGGCCGTCCATCTCAGCGTGGATCCCCATAAAATGCTATCTTGTCGTTTAGTGGACGTGGCAAGATCTGAACCGTCTATCACGACGAGCGTGCTTTTCTACGAGATCCAACGGCTGATATGGGTCGGTGAATTTTTTTGCCAGATACGAGGGTCGGCACCTCGGCACCTCGGCTCGGAGGATCAACGCCCCGGCTTGGCATTTTCGCGTTGTTGGCCGAGGTACTGAGTTGGCTATTTTGGAGGAAACGTTCCTTGAAGGTTCCACCCTTTCGTGCTTAGTAGCTCTGCTGCTCGGCTGAGCTGTTCGGTAGCTCGGCTGAGTGAGCCGGTGGCAGGCAGCTCGAAAGGTACGCGTGGCCGGATCTGGGCCGTTCATCATGGCGCGCATCACGAGGATGGGGTTCAGATCACGAGAAAACGTTATCTTGTCGTTTTGTGGGCGTGGCGCAATCTGAACCGCCCATCAGATTCTGTCGCAAATTTTGGAAAGATCCGACGGTGACTTCGCCTCGGGATGATTTTTCTCCATATACGAGGGTCGGTACCTCGTCATCTCGGCTCGGCATTTTCGCGTTGTTGGCCGAGGTACTAAGTTGGCTATTTTGGAGGAAACGTTCCTTGAAGGTTCCACCCTTTCGTGCCTAGTAGCTCGGCTGCTCGGCTGAGCTGTTCGGTAGCTCGGCTGAGTGAGCCGGTGGCAGGCAGCTCGGAAGGTACGCGTGGCCGGATCTGGGCCGTTCATCATGGCGCGCATCACGAGGATGGGGTTCAAATCACTAGAAAATGTTATCTTGTCGTTTTGCGGGCGCGGCGCAATCTGAACCGTCCATCAGATTCTGTCACGAATTTTGGAAAGATCCAACGGTGACTTCGCCTCGGGATGATTTTTCTCCATATACAAGGGTCGGTACCTCGTCATCTCGGCTCGGCGCATCAGGGTTGTTTGGCCGAGGTGCTGAGTTGACTATTCTGAAGGGACTCCATAGCTCGGTTTGGCAGACCGGTGGCCGAGTCGTCTATTTGGTGATTTTTGGAGCCCTTCCGTTATTCGAAACGTCGCAATTCTCCGCTTGGTGCTTTGGCTTAGTGGGCTTTTCACGCTTCTCAAGGAGGCCCAACATTTTAGGGGTTATAAGTTCTCCCCCCCACTCCCAAGCTCATTTCTTACTTTTTTACTCCCAAGACTTCACTTTTGCTCTCTAAGTTCTCTGCTAGCGGCGACTTTTGCTCCAAGGCAGTGCTGTTAGCTGTCGCGTAGGCCAGGCGATTTCCGGCGAGCGCATTCCGACCGTAAACGTCACTTCAAAGGTCAGTTTACTTAGTCTTATCCTTTTACCTAGAGATGTCACGAGTGAACTCGAGAAGTGGGGCCTCGTCCTCGAGCGATGATGGTGCCGAGGAGAGGAGGAGGTCGGAGATCCGGAGAAAGGGTAAACAAGTTGTCGAACCGTCTGTAGCCGTGGCGAGGCAGGAGAAGAAGAAGAGGAGGGTGGAGACCCAATCCCCCGTGGTTGAGGTGGTCGTGCAAAACCCAAAGCAAGCTCCCGAGATGGGACGATATCCCTCTGTTCTGTCCGGGCATTCGGGTGTCAGGCAGTACGAGGGCGACCTTTTGGAGAAAGCTATCTATGGGAAGTCGAAGATCGTCGAGGAACCTAACCCGGCTCTTCCCACCGAGGCCGACGAGCTTATTTCGGTGCTGTCCGAGAAGGATCTCCTTCGGATCAGAAAGGGATTCGCCATCCCGCCGGAGTACAAGCTGATGCTCCTCGGCCCCGGGATGCGAGCGAATTCCA